>CM040988.1:12064871-12181659 GCA_022985145.1 Pangasius djambal | reverse complement strand
GTGGCATCCTATGACAGTTCCACGCTGGAATTCACTGAGCTCCTGAGAGCGGCCCATTCTTTCACAAATGTTTGTAAAAACAGTCTGCATGCCTAAGTGCTTGATTTTATACACCTGTGGCCAGGCCAAGTGATTAGGACACCTGATTCTGATCATTTGGATGGGTGACCGAATACTTTTGGTAATATAGTGTATGATACTGTTTCAGGGTTGTCCAGATGTTCAGAAAGGATTACCAGCATTTCCAATAAAGACAGTATGTTCGTATGAGTCGAGAGTAGAACTTGCATAAGGCATGTGGTTCTGTAAGAGTGAATGAGAAGCTGCAGGTCTGATTCTGATCTCTCCTCACATTTACAGGAAAGTCGAGTGGTGAATGATAGGCAATCAGCACCACACCATGGTGATCGTGAAACAGAAGAGGGGTTCGCTGGCCGGCCCACACATAGGACAGGATCTGGGCGGCTGAGCAGAGGTGCGCAGCGTGGAGCTGGTCACCGCTCTGAGAGGAGAGAATTACGGGAAGGGGAAGGAGGAGGAGGAGGAGGAGGAGGAGAGGGCCCTTCCCACAATGAGCGCTCCCGAGGACGACGGGGAGGAAGAGGAGGACGAGGAAGCACGCAGCAGGGTGGCTCTGGGTCAGACAGAAAATCAAAGGTGAATTTCTGTTATTCCAACACTGTGTGGCCTGTTTTAAACCGTAATTCAGAACACATGATTTGTGATCTGTTAAAAACTATACACTAGTCTTATTGTAAAAATGTCAACTATAATACTTGATGCATTTGCCTTTGCTCAGGAGTGGGAAGAGAAGAGACGGCAGAACATTGAGAAGATGAACGAGGAGATGGAGAAGATTGCAGAGTATGAGAGAGGTCAAAGGGTGCGTATCTCAAAGCCTTTATATCTTCTACTCTACTTTTAGAAATATTGACATGGCTATACATCGTTGTTGAATATCTGCATCTGTTCATTAAGGCTGATGGTGAAAAGAACCCCACCCGGAACTTTCTGGATGATCCACGGCGCAGTGGACCAATCCCTGAGACGGATCGCAAAGAGGGGAGCCGCAGACACGTACGCAACTGGGGTGGACTGGATTTTGAAAATGTTAAGACTGGAGCTGAGGCAGAGAAAGAGTGGACGGTTAGGAATTCATTACATTTACAGGCCAAACTGATAGATTTTGTTATCTGGGACTCCTCAGAATGACATTAAATAAATCACTGTGACACACTGTGTCACCTGCTGTAGTAGCGTGACTCTCTTTCGCTCTATCTCTTTCTCACATTCTCTGCATCTTTCTAAAAGAATCGGCGGCCAGGAGGGAAAGGCTCGGTGGATATGACTTTGTCGATGACAGGCAGAGAACGAGCTGAGTATCTACGCTGGAAAAAGGAGCGTGCGCAGATAGATGAGGAGAGATTGGCTCGTCATCGTAACGCCACTGGTCAGTGGAGACGAGAGTGGGATGCCCAGAAAACAGACACCATGTAAGAGTCTAAAATATCGAACAGTTAATGAAAACACACAGCAGTTTATTAACAGTTGTTTTAATTATAGGGCTATTTTACATGGAAATGTTGACAAATGCAAATAATCTTCCAAGGTTTCATTTTTACAATTCCTTTGAATTGTAAACATCTGATTATATACATGTAAACGTATAATTATATACATTTGTGAATGAGAGCAATAGAGAGACGTTTTTATGTCGAATGGACATGAAGGAGTAATGCATGTTGACAGGGAGAGAATGGCAAAATGAGTGACCCTGCAGTGCCTTCACAGGTTCACTGAGGACCCAGTTGTGGCTGGAGAGGGCATGCCAGAGCCGAGCAGCAGGAGAGGCAAGTCTCTCACTTTCTTTCACACACACACCCAAACACACTCTGTCAAGTGCAAAGCAAACTGTCAAAACAGGAAAAGTAAGCCACTGGAAGATTTTCTGTATTTTGAATCACTTGGACAATTCTCTGCCCCTCATCCTTGTGGCTATTTGGTGATGTTCTGTGATGTGTTCTTTCAGCAGATAGGGGGCGTAATGCCCGTACACAGCAACGCAGTGGGGCTTCAGGTCAGCTTGTGGCATGGGACGTGTCTATGTATGGCGTGTGTCTCTTTTACCCCACTCACATTAGTTTCCCATGTTTATTATCATATAGGATTTTTGGAAATAAGTTTTTCAAGTGACTGTTAAAAAGTAAGGCTCGCGTTCTTTGCCATATGCACTGTTTTGCTAATTATCCTGCTTTATTACACCGATCAGACATAACAAACATTAAAACCACAGGTGAAGTGAATAACATTGATTGTCTCGTTACAGTGGCATCCGTCAAGGGGTGGGATATGTTTTGCAGCAAGTAAACAGTCAGTTCTCAAAGTTGATGTGTTGGAAGCAGGAAACATGGGCAGGCGTAAGGATCTGAGTGACTTTGACAAGGGCCAAATTGTGTTTGCTAGATGACTGGGTCAGAGCATCCTTGTGGGGTGTTTCCGGCAGTGGTTAGTACCTACCAAAAGTGGTCCAAGGAAGGACAATCAGTGAACCGGTGACAGCGTCATGGGCGTTCAAGTCTCACTGATGCGCATGGGGAGCAAAGCACAGAAGAGCTACTGTAACACAAATTGCTCAAACAGTTAATGCTGGCTATGATAGAAAGGTGTCAGAAAACACAGTACATCGCAGCTTTATGCGTATGGGGCTGCGTAGCCACAGACCGGTCAGAGTGCCCATGCTGACCCCTGTCGAAAGCGCCTACAATGGGCATGTGAAAATCAGAACTGGACCATGGAGCAATGGAAGAAGGTGGTCTGGTCTGATGAATCACGTTTTCTTTTACGTCATGTGGACAGCCGGGTGCGTGTGCGTCACTTACCTGGGGAGAGATGGCACAAGGATGCACTATGGGAAGAAAGCAAGCCAGAAGAGGCAGTGTGATTATCAATGCAAAATGGTCACTAACTAAAGAGGATTTATGCTGATATTGCCCAAAAACCCTATTTTGTTCAGGCGTTTCCAAACTTTTGGAGGGCAGTGTACCTAAACATTGTTGCAGACCGAGTACACCCCTTCATGGCAACAGTATTCCCTATTGGCAGTGGCCTCTTTCAACAGGATAATTCACCCTGCCACACTGCAAAAATTGTTCAGGAATGGTTTGAGGAACGTGACAAAGAGTTCAGGTTCTTGACTTGGCCTCCAAATTCCCCAGATCTCAATCTAATCAAGCATCTTTGGGATGTGCTGGACAAATAAGTCCGATCCATGGAGGTCCCACCTCGCAGCTTACAGGACTTAAAGGATCTGCTGCTAATGTCTTGGTGCCAGATACCACAGCACACCTTCAGAGGTCTTGTGGAGTCCATGCCTCGAAGGGTCAGAGCTGTTTTGGCGGGACAAAGGGTAACCTACACAATATTAGGCAGGTGGTTTTAATGTTATGGCTGATCGGTGTGTCACTTATGAGCCCCATGTCATGTCAGGGCCACATTTGCATGTTTTTTAATAATTTTTTTACCCTTACCCACACTGAAGATTGATAAATGTGGAAAAAAAAAGATCATGGTGCGTGGAGGGGGCCATCTGTTACTCTGAGCTAGTCTGCGCTGTTCTCTGCTTGTTTGCTGTGTAATTGCTTTCAGGATCTTCCACTACGTCATCTCTTCCTTCAGATATTTATTTAACTCTCTTTTCTTGCAGATGATGGCAGAAAACCTCCCAAGGCTCCCACATTTGGAGATTTCTTAGGGCAGGGCAAAGTCAGAGAGGCGGGCCGTGGAGGCAGAGGACGAGGGAAAGGTCGGGGTCAAGGCAAGAGTTACAGGTAGAAGCATTCTTCTCTCTGCTGATGAGAGCAATCACTCACTTTTAATTGGACCAGCTGTGTTGAGCTGTAATTCCTTCTTTGATTGGGGAAAAATGTAATTGACCCATCATAATGGCCATATATCAGTGGTACATACAGTATACCAGGAGTCTTCGGTTTTATCCACAGTGGGTCAGTGAGCCAAACAGGAGCCATACCCGACCCCTACTTTAAAGTTTATAACAAGTTTCCAGCAGGTGGTGCAGTGCAGGTAGTAAGTCTGTGACACTACATTGTTATTTCTGTTGCATATTGTAACTAAAGTACTAATTGTCTGACAACTGGACAGAACAGCACAGGAGGCTTCAGAAGTACTGCAAGTGATTGTTAAAGTTTCTTTGGGTTTTGAAATGTTCTTTGTCTTTCTACTTTAGGAGAGATTATCATAGTGTCTAGAGCTTGCTGAATTTGAATAATTTGTTTATGTTGGTATTTTGATTATATATTTTCTTTTCTGAAGCTTTGTCTTTACCTTCCTTCTCCGTATATAAGTGCGCCACATAGGCATTGAAATAAAGGTAGTGCACTATATGTTTAAATTGTGAGCCATTTAGGATTCACCCAAATGCAGGTAACATCCAGAAAGACTGTCGTGTGACCCAAATCATGTGCTACTTTATAACAACTATTGATCAAATACAACTTTAGCCATGAGTCTGTCGATTATGTATCTATAAATCACTGTTGGTGTACTTTTGTTGGACATTTTCCCTGCCCTAATCTCTATTTAAAGCATTATTTCAACAATGGGGAGCAAATTTAATGTACAGTGGACTAAATGTATTGGTGAAATTCCTATTTCTTTTCTATTTTTCTATTTTTTTTCCACAAGCATGCATGATAACCGGTGGGAAGCAGAGAAAGAGGAGGAAAAAGAGAAAGAGGAGGAAAAAGAGAAAGAGGAGGAAAAAGAGAAAGAGGAGGAAAAAGGGAAAAAGGAGGAAAAGGAAAAAGAAAAGACACAGAAAGAGGATAAGCCCAAAGCTCCATTAGAAAAGGTGAGTTTTTCCTGCTTCCAAAAGTTTGTTGTTTCATTAATCCATCCCTGTAAGATGTAGGTAATGGTGGACAGTTAAATTAATGACGGTGCATTTCCTGTTACTTGTCCTGGCTAGAAACAGATTCCTGTTGCTATAGAGAAATCAGCTGCTGAAGATGAAGATGATGAGTGGGAGGATGCCAGTGATGGAGATGGAGATGAAAATGAAGATGATGAGGAGGTGGAAGAGAGTGGGGATAAAGGAGTTCCTTTGAAAGAGTCTAAACCCACGGTGAAGACCCATAGCTCCCCTGCTCCGTCTAGTCCCAGTCCTAAGGAACAGAGGACACCCAGACCCAAAGTGCACATCCCCTCTTCCCCACAGGAGTCTCTCGCTACCCCGGAGGGCACAAAGCCTCTCAGCCCCTTTTCCCCTCTGGAGGGCCACCAGCCTGTATCAGACTGGGGAGAGGAGATGGAGATGCTCTCCCCTAAAAGCAGCTTGGGTGAGAGTCCCTTGAGGCCCAGCAGTAATGAAAGCAGTCCAGCTCAGAACAAGAGCCGAGAGGAGGAGGAGCATATAAAAGATGCCACAAACCCACCCAAGCAGTCCGACAAACAGCATGACACCCTGCCTGGTAGGAACACATCACTGCCATTTGTGTGTTAGCAGAACATAGCCATGGTCAGTGCCCCAATATGTTCTTGAGGTTACCCTAAACTTTATAAAACATTGGAGTGATTTTGCCACATTCTTTTTAGAAAAATCTCATTGGAACGTCTGAGTTAGTATTGAATACACGACAGGCCAGTGTTATTGCCTCACAGAATTTATGCGCCAATCAGGCGGTGCCACACTCATTTACAAGAGCACATTTACAAGTTGGGGAGCTTGGGGGCATTTCCAATTTGCATAGTCATAAAAACATGCATTTATTGATGAGGATAGTGTAGGCAGGCAGTGTAGGCAGGCTATTTTCTCTTGTCTAATGACATTTGTTTAGTTTTTGTGAAACTGCCAAGTCAAAAAAGTATTCTGTAAAGAAAATTTGTCTTTAAGACAAGGTTCGAATAACTTTTAACTATGTACATAATTAATGGTATGGGTACCAGTACAGAATATTGGCCCTTATTCATCAAAGTCCCATAGAAACAAGTGCAGATTTGAGCATACGGAGTGACGTACAAACAGCTCTGCATCTGATGCATGAATCTGGTGTATGACATCAAAATAAGCAGTGATGGACACAAGCTTCCGTCTACTAATCCGTTATATACACGCAGGATAAATATGTTGCAGTTTACACTCGTATGCATCTAATTTACATGAAACCCCCTGCAGGAAAGCATTCAGCCAGCTACAGTTATCCAGGATCCAAGGAAAGAAGTAAATAGAGAGGGGGAAAATGAATTTCAGTTAAGCTGAAGTAGAGGATCTTGCAGCAAACTGCAAATAAAATGTTAATTTTTATCTTCAAAAATAGTATAGTAGATGACTAAAAAATGAAACCTTGAAATAAAATATAAACGTCTGTTAATATATATTTTCAAGAGAGGACGAGGTTTGCCTTTTTCGTTTTTTTGTTTGTTTGTTTTTACTTATAATGCTATTAAGCTTTTGACATGAAACATTGTCAAGGGGGCGGTTAAAAAATGAATAGACACTTCATGTGAAGTATATAAAACATTACGTTTATTTTGCTTTTAGTAGCAGAGTCAACTGCTCCTGCAGTCCAGGAAGAATCGCCACCATCACACCATACTGATTCCACCTCTAGCAGCAATAAGCCCACAGAACCTACAGAGGATTCAACCACACAGAAGGGTAAATACGAAAAACAGTTATTGTCAATTGAGTGCCAGAAAGTCGTATGGTCTATTTTTTACTAAGCCTGTGTAATCTGTTCCATCAGAGGAGAGTGCAGCCCCTGCTGTAGAGCTGGATTTGAAGCAGTCTGGAAGTGAAAGTGCAGCTCCAGTCGAGTCCACGGATCAGCCATGCTCAGGTGCCGTTCTTATTACAGACTTTGAAACAGTGGCTTTCCGCAAGAACTCCCTTACTTCAGCTGACGTCTGAGCACGCGCCAACGCCCTGCCCTGTCTCACTCTTTTGCCCCTTCTGTCACAACCTGTCCCTTCACTCACCTCTCTGTCTATGCCTATGTCCATCTGTCTTGTGAGATGGCATCTGCTGCTATGCTTGTCTCTCTCATGACAAATACGAATGTCCTCCTTCTGCTCCTCTGGCTGGGACAGTCCTCCCCTGCTTTGGGACTCTGTCTTCTTGTCTACAGCTTCACACTGGCTGTCACTCTCCCCAAGAGCACTACTAACATCTCCACTCACTGCTCCCTGGGCCACTTTTTGTTTGTTGCACCTCTTTTGTTTTCCTCTGGATTACATGTGGACACATCATGCATGTCTGCTTGAGCAAACCATTTTTTAAAAATGTATATTACATTTATTCATCTGCTTAAACGGGATCTGTGATGTCAGGTCATTTGCAAGATGCCAATTTGGAAAGATCTGATCTTGTAATTCCCATCCTGCTGCATCTCATTTGATTGCATGGTGTCATTAACGTGTGATAGGATAAACAATGACTGAATTGGTTGCTGCTCCTGAGCTGCTTGGTTGTCAGGCAGATTGTAGTTTAGACAATTACATTTCAGTCCAGACATCCACCAACAGTTGGATGTTGAATCGATAGAGCTAAATCTACTTTTCAGTTGTTCAATTTCTGTTCACATCCATGGATTGAAGTTCAGATGCCCCTCTGAGCACACAAATGTTACAACAAAAATGTTTACAAAATAATTGTATAATTGTACATTTTAAATGGTATCTGCATCAAAAACAGTATTTTATGCCCACTTCAATAAAATGCTGTGTTTCTGGCACACGAAATAAATCCAAAACATAGAGTTTTTTTTTTTTTGTTTTAATACTGTGTGTGTGTGTGTGTGTGTATGTGTGTGTGTATATATATATATATATATATATATATTTTTTTTTTTTTTTTTTTTTTTTTTTTTTTTTTTTTTTTTTTTTTTTTTTTTTTTTTTTTTTTTTTTTTTTTTTTTTTTTTTTTACTACTATAGGGTGAGTCTAAATTTCAAGGGATATTTATACCTGTAATTAATGTTCTAGAAGTTTTGAATTTGTAGAGATAGAAATTGAAGAAAATACAAAATAAATGTTGTGCTGCTTATCATTACACCTGTACCAGTTTCCGTTTTCCTTTTAATTGATTTTACCCAATAGAAAAAAAATCCAAACTTGGATTAACCCCAGTTCTCACAGGATTCTTGATGCAGAACCTCCATTAACAAAATGCAGCCTTATCCTTGAACTGTGTGTCGGAAATTAGTCGTTCAGTCTGTAAAAGTGAATGTAATTCCTCCTAAATGTTGTAATCCTGTCCTGAAATGACCTGAATCATACACCAACTTCAAATTTATTTGAAATCAGACTTAATGTGTAATGACACATTTACATTTGCAATAGTCTAAAAGAACTGAATCAGTTTTGTAGTTGTGTATTTAAATAGAGACGCTGGTCAAAAACCTTCTCCTTGTCGTCTAACAACAGGCATGAAGGCTATTGGCATTGTGTCAACATACTGATCACTGTAATACATTCTTATATTTCCCCCCAGATCCAATTACTAACACACATTACGCCTGTTTAAGAGGGCAGGAAATTGCAGGAAACCTCTAATTATTGCTAAAAAGCCTTTATGTGGAAATTGAGATATTGGATTGTCAGGCTGATGGGTGGTAATGGAAACACTGAGAAGACAGAATAACTCATTGATTGTCTTTGATGCATTTTACATGATGGAGCCACTTCATGGGCTAATTATGGAGTCATAGTGTTACAGTGTTCTTTATCCTGAGAATAACTGGCTATCAAGTCACTTTTGAGGTAAAACAATAAATGTGTTAAATAATTTATTGTGCTTCAAGCGGATAAGCCTCTAGGGCTTCGAACAAAGAGTGCATACTCGGATGTTTAAAACAATTAGTCTAAAATCTATTGTAAAATATACTGTATTCCTGAAAACAAACAAACTCATTAAACACTGGGCGGGGTGCAATTCTTTAAGGGCACTTTGGATAATTGAGGGTTTGTAGCCTCCTAAAGTATTTTTGTTAGGTTCTACATAACATTTAAGACTTTCCCCAGACGGAAAACTGAGTACCCTTTCCCAAAATTTAAGCGCGTAGTATATCCAACTTTTTTTATTATAACAATATTATTATAACCGTGCATTTAGCTGTGAAGTGGGAATTTTTGAGCCTGTTAAAGCACTATGATGACTCCATTGCCTTGCTCTTGTTTTCTGTCTCCAGGCTAAAGAGTAACTGCAATAACTGCAGCACTAGTCATCTTGCGCGAGCGGGACAAAGGGTAAGAAACGGTGAGAAGAGACATCAGGCCTAATGGATATCCACTGCCTGAAAATATGAAGGATGGCAGGCCCTATGATGACTTATCCCCACCTCCAAACAAATCATTGTATGGTTTTGTGTTCTCTCAGCACGCAAACTATTCTAGTGCTACGTTGTTTCAAAATCTAGAACTGGATTTTACGGGGCTTTGCAAACCATTTATGTGACACTGTAAAGATAATGAGGCTCATTATATGCAAGGTAAAAAATAAACATACTTTAAGAGCAGTAGCTTTTTTACATGACATTTGGTAAGAGTACACACCTTATCCTAGTCAGAAGATACATTTGCTAAAGAAAAAGTTTGGAGCCAGTGCTACTTTCGCTTCATGCTGCTGTAGTCCTCAAGGGTTAGTCAGTCAGATGCATGCTTCAGTTTGTGTATGATACCTATGCAAACAAAATGGAAAGGGGCATTAGGATTATCAAAGCTATTTGTAAAAATCTGGATTTTCTTTTTTTTTTTTTTTTTTTTCTTTTTTAAAGTCATGTTTAAGATTGTAATTTGCCTGCAAAATAAGGTGCTAGATATACTCACATTAATAATTTGTGACCCAAACTGTATGTGTATGTATTATGACCAAAGATGTTTCTTAGAAGGTGTTTTGTAGATGACTTTGGCTATGTTCGATAAATAATGAACATTTGAGGCAACAAAGAATGTGTACCTCAATAGAACTAATCTGGGTTTGCATTTCTTGTTTTTATCTTATTGTTTGTTTGTTTTTATGCTCTCCATTTTGTCTAGGAATTTTTCATGATGTGAAAGCAAGCAGTTTGCCTCATTGAGGCTGTTTTTAGAAAGATTCTATCTTTTAGCAAATTTAGTGGAAGTATATGGATTGTATTAAGTTTTTTTTTTTTTTTTTTTTTTTTTTTTTTTTTTTTTTTTTTTTTTTTTTTTTTTTTTTTAATAAAAAAAAAAAAAAAAAAAAAAAAGTGCTTATGGAGCAGCAAAAATCATGGAATTTGTGATTGTATTGCGTCTATCTGCAAATGAACTCTCCTCGTGTTTACTTTACAATTAGATCTAGGTTCGTCTCTGTGGGTGTTTCAGCAGTGCACATGCGGTAGTATGTTGAAGTGTTTGTAGGATTCATCCCACAGTGAAACACTTATATCTCAGTTATTTTAAGGAGGATTATGAATTAATGCTTTTGCCTTTTCATTTTTCATGTAAATGATGCATTGTATTATTTACATTAAAGTTTCTTTTTAAATAAATGTATATCTTTTGCCTTAAATGTCCTGCTCTACATTAATGGTTTCTTTGTAAAAAGATCCTGCTTTGCAAATGAATATGCTCCCAGATAAGCAAATTTGAACATTTATTTATCTTAGCTGCTTATTTTAACATGGTTTTTGTTTACATAAACTCCACCTACAATCAGAATTAAAGGAAAAATCCATTCTAAACAGACTCTTGTGTCAATATAATTAATATGTGGCAGTCAGTGGTGTCCATGATTTATTTGAAATTTTTTAAACTTCTTTCTTTGACATGTTGGTCTATTTACACTTTTTGGTTAAAGGTTTTGTACATTACCCACAATGCCATTCGACTACCTGCTGAGGGTGGTGCCAGTGGGAATTCATCTCTACTTAAAGAGACTGATGCAGCAGCTCTTTAGTCCTTTAGTCAGGCCAGCTCTCTCACCTCCTCATCTATACACTTGGCTGAAACAGATCAGGTTGCAAATGTTCAACTTTCATGCTAATTCCACTATAAACACCAACTCACTTGCCATCTCACAGAATGCTATCTAGCCAAGCAAAGTGATTCTGCCATAATGCAGTGTAACAGCATCTTTGATTTGTATTTGGGAAATTTTGCTCCACGACTTTTATGCTGGATTTCTGTTTAATGGCATGTGAATGTCACTGGAAAATGGTGGGTGGGGGAAAAAAAAAAGAAGCTCTTGCTCTGTTGTTTTTAGAAATTAACAGTTAACCGTGACAGTTATCCCTTATGTTTCAGATTTATGCTTAAGAAAATTTTTCTCCTGAGCTAGCAGTGTCACCTTGTGACGTCAGAGTGGCAGGGAGCTGCTAACTTCTCAGAGGAATAACGAAAACACAACACCAACTAAGAAATTAGCACCAGCATGTCTCACAAATATTTCATCACAACATTATGTAATGTGTTTCAAGGCTGAGTCTTTCTTTAAAAAAAAACATAAATCCTTTCTGAAACCTAAAAGCGGAGTTGGAACCACAAGCCCCGCCCCAAACCCCGCCCACATTCGGAAGGCATTACGCGTGTTTCCTCCTTCGAGGACGCGCACTTGAGTGATGCTGTGAAGAGCTGGAGCTGAACTGTCCCATACCGAGTACGGAGACTTGTGAGCAAGCTGTCCCAGACCAACACTTCTCAGATCTCACACTTCATCTCTGGAAGAAGACTTCATCTGTTATCCCACTATGAGGGGAAGCAAGCAAGGCTCAGCAGGAAGGCAGAGCGGGAACCCGTCCAGGAGACCGAGTTATCCGGCTGATCAGTGGATAAATCAGGCCAAGTCAAGCACCAAGGTTTGGGTTAAGGTTGCAATGGGCATCGCTTACTTCCTCTGCGTTTCCGTCGCTGCCTTCTTCTTAGCGATTTACTACATTTTCTTCTGGACTCCGGAGGCGTCAAACTCCACTAACGTGCTGGAGCTTAATAAGAGACTGGACTGTGGAGGAAACCAAACACCTGCTGTGAAATAACAGCACCGAGGAAGAGCATTCAACGCGCACCAAACTTCTTTTCCTGGCATTCCAGACTGCCGTCCACTGAACATGAACTTTCACTGAAAATTACTGCAAACTTTTGTACGTGGCTTTATTTTCAAGATGCGTTCTTCTTATTGTTCACCTTGGCAATAAGATTATGTGACCTACACACACACACACACACACACACACACACACACATATATATATATATGTGTGTGTGTGTGTGTGTGTGTGTAATCTATGCATTATTATTATTATTATTATTATTATTAATTCTTGTTTGTTTGTTTGTTTGTCCTGAGCCTGCATCCTAGCACAGCCCTAGTAAAAAGCACATTTTCATGTATTTTAAGTAATAAACATTGTACTTCGTGCTGTCTGTCATAACTAGCCAATATAATTGTAATAGGCTAAATGTAGAATTATTGAGAAATCGTATAAGATGAAAAACCATAAGTAATCATGGCACTGATGACGATCCAAATAAGGCTGTGAGCATGTACCATGTAATGATTTGCACCAGATAAATTCAGACAAACAAGTGTCATGGTTTTTTTTTTTTTCCTGGCAATTTTGAATGTTTTTAACTGTTTTAGATACAGGAATGTCGTTTTGAATGTGTCCGTGAGGCTGTGGCATTTCTCTTCTGATTCACTTTACTTCTGTTGCACTCCTACACCTGGTGTCTCACTGTCTGTTTTCCATATCATGCCCTGTTTGTCTTTCCTCTCTCTCTCTCTCTTTCTTACTTACTGCTGCCACTCCAGGCTGTAATTAATAAAATAATTCTTTCATCGGCTAGCAAATGAGCCTGTTTACATTTCAATTATTTTATTCATTCATTCATCTTCAGTAACCTGTTTATCCTGCTCAGGATCACAGTGGATCCGGAGCCTACACACACACATACACACACATGCAGACGCACACACAGGCTTACACAGCTAGAGCTAATATACTGTATCCAGTCTGCCTAGCTGTATGTTTTTGGACAGTGGAGGAAACCCAGATGAAACTCCACACAGACAATAACCCAAGCTCAGGATTGAACCAAGGACACTGGAGCTATGAGGCAGCACTGCTACCCCTTGCACCAGGGGTATATACAGTATTTGCTACATTTAATGTACATTTAATATGTAAAAGTTCACCACAGTCATAGCCTACACATGCAAATATATTATATAACTGTGTGTTTGGTAATATCGGACAAGGTGAAAATAGCTGGTAATAAAAACAAAATAAATATACATGCTTATATGCATATTTCTCTGATACTTGCCTCGTCCCTCTCATGATGTCATAAACTTAATGTCAGTTATTTATGTTTAGTCATGTTTTATTGGTCACATGGTGTTTAGTCACTACTTCACTGATAGGCCTAATGGTCTGCACAGATATGATCTTAATAAGTAAACAAGAATTTTTTAATGCTTCCAATATCGCCTGAATTCATTCTAGTTATATACTGTAGAATATATATATATATATTATATACACATACATGGCTGGCTTTAAAGAACTAGGTCTAAATTTCCAGTCACTCTGGAGTGTGTCTCTAAAACACCAAACACTGATTAAATTAGTATATGTATAGTATAGTATGAACTACTCCCTCTGTTAACTGCTTTTAATCAGATATATTTTAGGAAATGGTTTAGATGTATTCATAGACACATCATGTAATATTTATGGCTAGCAATGTTTACTGTAGCCGTAAAATGGTCTCAGTATTTCTGTAAGAAACTGTATTTATCCTGCTCACTGTGATATCAATTTTACATTTATTATCCAATGTACTGTATATGCATGTGCATTTGTTTGTATATTTATTGATAAATGTATTGGTTGACACAGAGGTTTAACATAAGCAATTTCAAACAAAAAATAAATGTTTTCAAAATTATGTGAACATATGAACTATAATTTATTTTAAGTTGATGGTTAATTGCTGGTTTAACAAGTGCTGGTAAAATAGTAAATGTAGTCAATAAATGTAATAACGCTTACTTCATATGAATTTCCTATATAGCCTATAACAAACTTCATAGTAATGCAGGTTTAAAAATTAATTTAAAAATATACCTGCTGGATGGGAGAATCGTGTGTATATCATTGTGAAAGAGCTTTGGAAAAGCTTCCACTTCTGCGCTGTGTTAGATAATTGCATACCACTGGCGTCCAGTTGCTCTTATATTTAATTGACACTTTCTGGAGGTCACCTCTGCCTTTACCAGATAATCCCTGACAGCTTTGTCCTCTTTTGTCACACAGCCTCTTATTTTCAGTGCATCTGTCGCTTTGGGTTTTAGGGTGGTGGTGGACTGCTTGGCCCAGGGGAAAGCAGGAGAATCTGTGTACACACTGCACCTATTCACTCAGTCAGTAATTCAATTGCCCTGCAAGTTGTCAGGACATATTTGTTCTCACTGTTCATGTTTATTCATTCTCTGTCTGTGATACACTTTCCAGAAAGACTGTACACAGAGCCGGGTATGTGTGGGGGAGAATACTCCAGCTAGGAAGTTAAACTACATTACTACAAACAGAACAGCAAATAGTAACAAAAAAAAATCTCAGACCACTTGCATCTTTTTTAGTGAACACATACAAAAAAGGGAAAAAAATAACTCTCAGGATACAGCAATAAACATAGGTCATTGTAATCCATGGACCTCAAGTTGTCTATTTTTCTTTGTGATAGCTGCCTACTGGACAGTTTCTGAGCATTTAGAAGCCCTAAGTGACATGCTACGTGCTACATAAATTGAGATTACTTAATTATAAAGCAGTAAAATTTAATCTCAGTAGTGAATAACACAGGGATCATAGTGAGCTACTAATATGAAATCTGTCTTCATTTCAGTTGAGACAGACATGTAGCACTGGTGAAATTCTTCATCCCAGAAAATGTTTCAGAAAATAGTGTTTAATATGTTACTCAAGTGCTTTAATTTCTTGGACATGCATGAAAAAACTGCACTGTTAACAGATTCCTCACTGAGCATCTCTAACAGCAACAACAATGTTCATCTCAAGTTAGAATTGTTAACATCTAACCAGAAAAGTGTTGCACACACCCCCCAAAAATGATTTGTAATATCATCAATTGGGGTGTAATAATACAATTCTACATCAGATATTCCATATTAAAGTAATTACAGATAGATTAAAGCACTTTATAATGCAGATCTGTTGAATTTTCTAATCTTCTTGGTCAGAAGGTGTTGATAACAGGTTTATTAATACACTCATTCTAATATTATTGCTTGTATAGTAGCTGCTAAGCAGACTTCTATGGCAGATGCTCCATGTGCTTCAATCTCAAATAAAAATATAAAAAAATGTAAAGCTATGGCATTAAGTCTAAGGACGGAGGATGGTTTCTCAGTAACAAGCTACAATTTTTGTCTTATTATCTCAGAGAAAGAGAGGGAATATATATAACTTATATAATGTAAGTGATAGCATGAACTGTCTTGCTCTGTTGTTCCACAACACAAAGTTCCACAACATTAGGTGTTGTTCTTTAATAAATAAAAAAATATTTTAAAAATATCATCGGCACATGGCTGTAGTAACAAAAGGAATAAAACACTCTGAGGAATGCTGTTATAGGAAAATATTCACCATCACTGTTTATTGTCCTATAAGTGAAGTGAAGTGAAGTGAAGTGAAGTGTGGCCAAGTATGGTAACAGAATGTCCTGTCATATTTCATTCTTTACATAATCAAGTCAAGTCAAGGTTTATTTATCATTTGCGCAGTATATCAACTCATATATACATGATAACACTTTACCAAGGCCACTTTACCAAGGCTCAGGTAAATTGCTGACAAGTAACTTTAAGGCACAAAATATATAAAACACATCCACACATGCAACACAACACAACACAACACAACACAACACATCACATCACAAGTGCATATCATTAAAACAGAATAACATAAGTACAATAAAATTGCAATACAACAAATAAATACAATATAACTGAGTGGAAACAAGACAAAGTATTACAATGGGCTGAAGAAGGTTATACAGTGAAGTGACAGTGGATGTGTAATGGATATAGGGTGTATAATAGGCTATAATAATGCTTGGTTTATAATTAATCCCTCTTTCAGGGATATAGATTTATAGACTACTGACTGCAATATTTTACGTTAAGGTTTTAAAGGCACCATATTTATTAAACTGCTTGTCAAGATTTGTGTTCAGCTCCATGCTGCACTTACAGGCCGTAAACGCTAGGCGGCGGTGTCGCTCTTCCACCGCTAAACTCATACACAAGCCAAGAAGAAGAATGTTGTTGTCATGGCGGCGTTTTAAACCGAAGCTTTGTCTACATGGACGTTTAATTGTGTTATCTAGCTAAATAACTACTGCTCGTAGTGATCAGTCAATTAGGAGAATAGGGCGATCAAATATTTTTTTTTTTTTATAATTGTCGTGAATTCTCGATTTCTTAGTTTAGTTTGTTAGCTGGTTAGTTAGTCGTATTTTTGACAAGTGAAGGTTGTAGGTTGGAACTAGATTCCTGACTTCCGTGTCGATGAGCACAGATCATCAGAGGGGATCCTCAGTGAGAGCAGCTGGGGAAATAAATAACTACATGGAGAATGGAGCATGGGTTAAAAAAGACAGTTTAGACCGGATCCCTGGACCTCAAACGCAGGTAAAGCGGAAGTGAACTCATATTGCTGTTTAAATACTGAGTATGAAGTATGTTGTGTGTGAAGCAGGGCATGCAATTGAAACAATTACAATCAGCAGATACTTGAAGCACAAATACATTATAACCACACTCACTGACTAGTTTATCAAGCCAGTTACTGCCTGTAGTCCATCAGATACTATGCACTGTTCATCAGCCCTCCAGCAGATATTATTTGGGTAGTAACACTGATATGGTTACTGTTTATACTATTATTATGCTACTGTGAGACACCTTTTACTACCCAGTTGCATTATAGGGTAGAGTCTACAGTTAACAGACAATTGTTTGCACTGGTTTCACTGAGTAGTGTAGCCACCTCACAGCTCCAGGGTCCCCAAGTCGATCCTGATCTTGGGTTACTTTGTGTGGGGTTTCACATCTTTTCCCAGTGTCTGCATGGATTTCCTCAGGGTTCTCTGGTTTCCTCACACCTCCAAGAAATATGCATGTAGGTGGATTGGCCATGCTAACTGGCCATACAGTGGATATAAAAAGTCTACACACTCCTGTTAAAATGGCAGGTTTTTGTGATGTAAAAAAATGAAACCACTATAAATCTTGTCAGAACTTTTTCCACCCTCAATGTGAAATTACAACATATAAAAATGAAGTGAAAAACAGAAACATTTTAGGGAGGAAAAGGAAAAATAAAAAAACTCACAATAACGTGGCTGCATAAGTGTGCACATCCCTAAACTAATACTTAGGTGAAACACATTTTGATTTTATTGCACCACTCAGTCTTTTTGGGTGAGAGTCTATCAGCGCGTCTGTTTTTCCCTAAAATGTTTCTGATTGTTTTTCCACTTAATTTTTATACGTAGTTCTGACAGGATTTATCTTAGTTTAATTTTTTTTTTTTTTTTTTTTACATCACATTACTATTGCTATTTTAACAGTGGTGGTATTTTAACAGACTTTTTATATCCACTGTAGGTGTGACTGAGTGTGAATGTGTGTGCATGGTGCCCTGTGATGGAATGAGCTCCCTTGCAGGGTGCACTCCTTCCTCACGCCCAATGTTACCAAGATTGACTCTGGATCCACTGAGACCCCTGACCAGAATAAGCCGGTTACTGAAAATGAATGAATATCCCATCTAATTAGCGTGTACTGTCTTGTGTATTTATTGTTGTGAGTATACGTTGTATATTTTGCACTCGTCGGTCACGCACTGTTGTGTGTTTGCATCTGTGTGTACCATGCTGCTGTTGTTAGGTGTTGCACCACAGTCGTGAAGAAACAACATTTCATTTGAATGTATACAAGTTATATGGATGCATGTCAATAAAACTCACTTGATTTCACATCACTTCAGTTGATTAGACACACGATTTGTGTTAATCCTCTTCTGAGGTGTCGGTGTATTCCTTCAGGACTGCTGTTGTCCGGATATTTTTGATTGGTGGATTTTCCTCAACGCAGCAGTGAGGTGTTTTAAAGAACAAAGCAGCACTGATATACTCATACCATCACCATACAAACTACCATGTCAGTGTCACTGCTTTGTTGAAAATAGTCCACCAACCAAATTTATCTGCTCAACAGTGGTCTTGGTGGAGTAGAGCATGGAGGACAAACTATCCATAGCAATAGATTGACTCCATTCAGTATTTTTATGTATTGCACCTATACTGTAGGTGTACCTGATACAAAACCAGTGGGTGCAGGTACCTAGTAAAACTGTGTATACATGTTGAGATGACTCTCAGTAATTTAGTCAAGTGAGTCTCATTCCATTTCTTTAAAAAGATTACTTTTTAATAAGAAAAACTCACCCACTTTCTGCCCTCTTTCTCACAGCTTTTGTTTAATCTTGCCTTGCCAACCAATGTCCTGAACCGAGCAACTCGAGTAGGTCCTCCAGGTCCTATTGTGATCGAGAAGCTTGTGTCTCAACGGGAGCAGCAGCAGGAAAGTGGTGAGAGATGTAGTAACTCCTTACGCCTTTCCGTTCTCTCTGAGGATCAACTACAGGCTGCAGTGAGACTAGCCAAAAAAGACTTGCGCAGAAAACGACAGGAATCCATAAATAGTCTGTCGCACAAGACAATAGCGAGGTCTCCAAGTCCAGATAAGAATAAAACTGACAATCAGCAGGTACCAGTCTCTTGATAAATGTGAATTAATTTTTGATGTCAGCATATAACAATCATGTAATGAACATGAATCCATGTCTGTTGTTTCTTATCCAAATCTAGAATGGGGTTTCCTCTAAAGGTAGGCAGAGGACAGGAAGTCCAAAGACGCAGACAAAGTCGTGCACACAGGTGCTTGTGTATACTCCTCAGAAGCTCTTTCAACCCTCTAAGGCCAACCAAGGGCAGTCTCCTCCAACAAGAGACCCTGGACCAAAAGCTATCAGCAGTGAGCCACAGCTTAGCAGAGAGATCCGGAAACTACAGAAAGAGCTGGAGACTTACGTCCAAAGAATAGAGCAGCTTGTGAATAAGGGTAATGCTGGTCACATGTCTTAATACTTTTATAGTGTAGTGTCTGTATGGATAGAAGCAGATGTCATGAGTGTGCTGTCCTCTGCAGGACGGATCGTGGAGAGTGTGGAGCCAGACGAAAAGCGCAGGATTGAGATCCGCCAGCAGGAGCAGGCTGCTCGCTCTGCACGGATTATCTACGTCTTACAGCAGCAGGTCAGTACATCCGCAATGCAACAAATTTCATATGTGCTTGATTAATGTTCAGAGTGCCCTTTTGGAATGCCCGTATGCTTTTCAAACATTTCCCGTTCAGTGTGTGTTTGAGAACAAATGTAGCTCTTTCTCTCTTTTGTTTTTGCATTATTATGATGCTGTAATGTTTTTGAGGGAGATATGCTATAAGCGAGTTTATAGGGGCGCAGTAGGTGCATTTGCACCCCTACTGGGATTAAAATAGATTTTTCAAATATAATTTTCCCTTTGGTCTCATTTAAATCACTCAGAACATGCTAGTAAATATACATTTTCTTAGTTATTTACTAGTTACAGTGGAATAACGATAGAGTATATGTGATAACGTTATATTTTGATTTATACTTTTTACTGCCATTATTTCTGTTTCTGCTGCATTCTTGACATTAAAACACATGAGGCTTTTATTACTTTTTTGGCCTCCAAGTACACATGACTTTAATAATGCACATGGCTTATAACATAGTATATAAGTCAGTTAATAAGTCCTTAAGTACAAAGAATTTGTTGTTTGGTGAATGACTTGTTTAATATTCTTACCTCATTTAATTGGTAGTTTACATCTTTTTGTTTTTGTCTTCAGCACTATTAGTGATTAAACTATAAAAAAAAAAAGAAATTTTGGGTATCATAAATTTTTTGACTGGCACTGTAGACTTGTATACAATAATATTAATGGTTTATATATGTATGTATGTCTAGGTGAAAGAAATTCAGGAGGATTTAGACAAGCTGCGTTCTCAGAGTGTAAGGCCTACCAATCAGGTCAGTGATTTGTGGCATTAAGGATGTTTTGTGGTGTTAGAATGACCTCTCCTGGGACTGACATGCTTTATTTGTTATCTTCTGCAGTGCAGGGCGGTGAACAGGTTGGCAGCGGCTCATCGTGGGGCAGTCCGGGCCATGCAGGCATTCATTCAACAGTTGTCAGACCCTGCTGAGAGCAGAGTACCTGTCCAGTGTAAAGAGCTGGGTCAGCTCATACGCCAGCTCTCACTCTGCTCTGCCAAGGTGGAGGCGAGCCAGGGCTCAGCTGTACCAGAGACCACACTGGACATCCTGCAGAAGTTAGAAGTAATGACAGAGTTTATGTATTGCTATTTCTTTCCCTGAATCCACCTTTGGGATGTCTGATTGATATGTCAAATATGAGTGCATGGAAGGGAGCAATGTTAAACTCTTATTTCTTAAATTCCCACTCAGACACTGGACTTGGCTCTGAGTAAGCAGGATAGTCAGCAGGAGCAGGAGCAGGAGCCACGTATGCAGAGTGTCTCTCCTGTAAGAGAGAGGACTTTCAGGGTTGGTGGACGCAGCACGTCCCTTTCTCGTTTTCCCCAGGCCCAGAGTGCCAAAGCCACTCGAAGACCAAAGAAATCATCAGCCCCCAAAAAGAGTAAGCTGTCAACTCTTTAAAGAAAGTAATAATAATAATAATAATAATGATGATAATAATCTTAAATGTTACTCATGGAATGTAACTCAAAGTATTTTCCGTAAGGTTAAATGACTAATGTAGGCATAATCATGCCAAAAACTGGAATAAGAAGTTAGTCAAATACATTTAAATGATAAAGAATATAAGTATTTATAAAGTGAGTGTAATGGTAATAAAAGGGGATTACACTTTAAGACTTTCAGCTGGGCATGTGGTGATTTTTCGGTGTTGATGACTACCACCATTTTGTCATGCTTGATTCTGTTAACACACTGTTAAATAATAAATACTATATGTAAATCTGAAAACACCCTTAAGCAAGCTGCAACGCCTCCTAAACTAAAATGTAGACAAGTGTACATTTAATTATTAAAACCAAAATATTTGTTGTGCTTGATATGGCACAAAAAAAAATGGAGAGCATAGTAAAGGACCGTTCTCAGCACGGTAGTTTTTGTTCTGATTGCTTAGACAGAAGAGCGGCAGGCCGGCGTTTGAAAGCAGGACAATTCTTGGATCAAGAGCGCAAGGAGGTTCTGAAGGCTGGGATCCAGAACCTGGTGCGCATGCAGGAACTGAGAGAGGGGGAGAGTCGGAGCGGGCCAGAAATGGACATCCCTAAGTCATCTAGTGGTGCAGCCCATCCAGATAAGAGCAAGGTGAGTCTGGGTCTCACCATCACAAAACATGGTCCAGTGAATTTTCACATCTTTAACACTTGATCTCTTGTCTGCCAGAAAAAAAACACTGATTAACAGGAGAAGCAGGGCTAATTTATTACTAGGCAGAATAGATGACTAGAATACCTTAAAATGTATGTATTAGGGAATAATAAAACAGTTTATGGTCATATTTGGGAAATTTGTGAGAACATTGTATTAGAATGAAATATAATGGATTGAGAACAGGGAGCTACATGCTTTAACTACTTGTGTTTAAGACAAATTCTGAACTCTTAATTCCTACAGCTGAGTGTTCATGTTCGCGATGCTGGTTTCCAGCAGCCCACTGTTTCATCCAAGCTCAGAGAAAGTCAGTTACCACAGAGAGAGGCGTCAGTGCCCTGGATCCCTACATCTCCTCATTCTCCTGTGAAACAACGGTCAGTCACTAGCACATCCACGTAAAAAGCACACACACTTCAATCCTCACATGCTTTCTCCACCTCGCTGCGTGTGTAGAATAATTTGAGCTCTCAGAGTGTGTGATTGAATTGCTTGAATGAACTCACATTTATGGTCACCATAAACCTTGTAAAACATTGTTTTTATGAGTTATTTTACATGAGCAAACCTGTTGAAGTGCAAGTCTTGTTGCTGAAATTTTGCCAGATTCTTTTGAGAAACAGGGAAATCTGTGTTTGGATTAAATATGTTATTGTGCCATAAAAAATAAGAGCCTATCATGGTCCAATCTATAAGTGCAGCCTAGAAAAATGTGCAACATCTTATTTTTCAGAACACTTTGTATCTTATTTGGTGGTATAGATCTTTGTCGTTTGAATTATATAGCCACATAAAGTGTAGTCATCTTCTGTAGTATCATGTTCTTTTTTTTGTTTGTCTTTGTAAATGGAGATAACTAGCTTGAAAATGAATGAATGACTTTTATTCATCATAAACATATTTCTTTCTATATTGAGTAATAAATATCATGACATTCATGATATTACAGGGGTTTCCTCCAGTTTCCTCCCCCCGTACAAAGACATGCGTTGTAGGTAGTGTGTGTGCCCCAAGTCCCCTGGGATAGGCTCCCGCAACCCTGTGTAGGATGGATGGTTGTATTATACAAGGGATGTATAAGTGGTTTAGAGCTAATATTAGCTCTAATAGACATAATTACAGGATTAGCACATGAGAAGAAACATCATTGATATCTGTTTGAAAATTGTGAAGATCCAATAAACCTTAGTTCTTTTACATTTTGCATGTCCTTCACTTCGCAACTGTAAGAAACTGGTAATGAAGACAAAACAGTCCAGCATTTACTATATACTGTAATTATTTGCTATTCTTAACTTATGTTCAGCATAATTTCTTCTCACAAGCATCAATAAAATCTGTTTTAGCAGAGCTGTGTCCAGCAGACCAGAGCCGAGATGTCTCTTCTCCCCAGTAAAGAACTCTTCACAGCCCACGGGTGTGCAAGACAAAAGCCAAAGCCAGAGAAAGACCAGCACCGAAAACATCAGAGATGTCCAAAATGAGGCCCTTAGGTCAGACACAGCTTCAGTCTACATACATCACAGCTTTATAGTTGTAGGAACATGTACAGGAACTCTTGAGGCACAAGTGTGTAGACTATGATGAGCACGTGCTAGTTTTTTAATGCATTCTATTAAGCTCTTCTTTTTACACTTTAAAGTTTGTTGTTTTGCATTCGGGACATTCCTTAAATTTCTGGGCATTTTGAAGTCTCTGTGAACCCTTACGCCTCTGTTTACCATTATTCCAAACACAGAGCTATGATTTTAAGACATATTGTTGTGCATTTGGCTTTGACAAAGCTAACACCACCTATTCCTTTACCACTGTAAAAAATGACCTGTTATTGTTATCTTGTTATTAATTGAACAGTTGTGATGTTTTTAACTGTGCAGAGGATAAGAAAAATAAATTACCATGACTATTCCTGTCGGAAGCATAGATTATATTAGTTTAAGTAATTTAAATTATTAATTCATTTCATAGTGTAGTTGAAAGCCACAGGCTAAGCATTTGAGTCTAATGACAAATGACTCATTGCCATAAATTACTTGTAGATGTCTGCTGGAATTCATTTTATTCTGGGGCAATTAACAGCTTTTCCCAACCTAAATCTCCTTTGACTGATATAATTTTAGTGTAGTGCATAAGCAGTTAGGTAATGGCAATTTGTGTAAATATTATTTTGGTAAAGTCACATGATCCATGACCATGCATGTGTTGTGTTAGAGAGTATTTGTGATGTACTTCATGTTTTTTGATCATAAATGAAGAATGTGTGGTTTTATTAGTGTCTGCATGTGCATTGCAGGCAAGCCTGGCTGGATACAGTAACAGAAAACAGACAGAGAGAATTGAATCAACTCAGTAAAAAGGAAATGGGCGATGTTCGCAGACTCAGGTACAGGAACATCACAGGCCACTTGTCTGTGTGTGAAGAAGAGTACATGCTTGGGCTTTACCTACTTCAGTATATTTGTGTAATAGGGCTGAAGCGGGCTCTCCTACACAGTGGACTGAGGGAGCAGAGCAAGCAACTAGAGGAAGACTCCAACCTCTGTTGGATTCTGTACAGGTAACTGGTAATTATTAAAAGAAATCATTGTAAAGTACTTTGGAGCCTTAAATCACTGCCTTAACAAACCGGGTGCTAAATTGCTTGTGTAAAGTGCCAGCCTGTCCGATCTATATAAACTGAGACAAGTACATGACCAAACCCAAACAAAGAATGCTTACATCATTACAATTTGGGCTTTAAGCTTGCTAGAATTTCTACTTGTTAGAGTCATGGCAGGTCTATGATGCATGCAGTTTTGTGTTATGACATATGAGTTGATATTCTCTTTAGCAGGCTGGTGAAGGTTGGGACACAAACAGTTCGTCTCCTACACAGCGGATGTTGGAGCAAGCTGCTGATAAGGTGTAGTCTCCATCCCCCCCCCAACTCTCTCACTCCACACCACACACATTGTCCTTAAAACTGTTGTTTAATAACTTATTTTTAAAGCAAGTTAAAAAAAATTTCTTTCTTTCTTTTCTTTTCTTTTCTTTTATTTTTTGCATTGCTCTGAGTGGAATTTGCCACCCACACATAAAGTTAAATCACATACTTTGATAAATAAAAACACAGTTGTCATGGCGACCAGAAATCACTATGTTGTATGTCATGTAGAAGTCTTTTCATGATGATATCTTATGCCTGATGTACTATGATATTACACCATTGTGAAGAAGTCCACTGCCCTTACCATGGCAACTACCATAAAGAAAGAGAAAAATGCTGGAAAAATGATTGCAAGAAAAATGATCCTATTTGGAACCAAAAGCAGTTACTTATAAAATTAATTAGGTTTCAGCATCAGTGTGGTAACACTTTAATTATGGACAGTGTTTATAATGCTATCTAGAACTTTCATGACAAATTACATAACACCCACCCCAGGCCTCCACACCCAACATCTATTGGACAGCCTTACCAGAAGAGTGGAGATTATTATAACAGCAAACTAAATCTGGAATGGGATGTTCAAGAAGCACATATGGGAGTGATGGTTCGGATGTCCACATACTTTTGGCCATATATTATAACTATGACAATGCAGTGACTCCATGATGACATACTTGTGTATATTTTCTATAATCTCAGACTGACATGTTTAACATGCCACATCATGAACAGCATGTGTATGCTGAGCTTCAAAGACAATTGTCATAATGTTTCAGCCCAGGTTCGGCCCAGGAAGTGTCCTAATATCAACAACCTTATATCAACAAATATCTATCACTTGAGTCACTTGACGGTGTTAATCTGTCATTAAAACTGTCAAAAGTAGTCATTAGTAGACAGCTGATGGCAGTCGGAGTGATCCGTGCATGTTTATGTAAGTTTACTTCATTTGCCATGAAAGGATTAAAGTGTTGTCATGTACCCTTATGAACACTGCCCTTAATTTTTCAGTGACTGTGCAATGTAATGAAGATATTGTCACGGTGAACATAAAGACAAATAGAGTTTTTTTAAATGATCTATTTAACAGTGAGGTTTAGATTTAGAAGATTGTACCAAGGGGTCATTTTAGTCAACAGGGAACACTAAATGAGGGACAAAAAAGTAAATTAGACTAAACCAGTAGGGGTCTCTGAAGTTCCATTTGTGAGGCAGCTAAACACTGACGTCAAATATGAATGACTTCTATGTAGAAGTGACATAAATACAGATTTTGATTCATTAAACTCAGGAGTGATTGACTGATTAGAAAATATCAGGATGAGGAAATGAGGAAATGGACAGAAAGGAACCATTACCCCTTCCTTTCATTTCATTTCACATCATACTGTGTATGATTGTGTATGTGACCAATAAAATTTTAATTTGAATTCCTTTTTTTTTTTCCTGAGAGTGAAAACATATGTACTACTGTCATGTTGCGCTTATGCATTTGTGTGTACTCAGACTGCACTGAGTACAGATGTGGAGGCCACAGCTGGTGCTGTGCAGAGGGTGGACGGGGAGCATGACACACTGCTGGAGTACCCCATGCTGGACAATATGCTACTGCGCATGGAGGAGATAGAGGTCAGCACTTTGACCTTGCTCCTAACCTTATATACTTTATTTATACCTTAATATTTTAATGTATTCATTCTATTGTTTAGAGGGAGTATCTGCCAGCTGCCATTTTACTGATTTAACTTTTTCCTACATCATAAATTAAACTGTTAAAGTGTGTGAGTTAAGCAACATTGATGCTTTGTAACTAGTTGCTTAAACTTTTTGTTCACTTAATCTGAGTTGACCTTATTACAACAGTCACACACAGAGCTGAGAGCTCTGTATGATTAAAGTGAACTGCTGAAATACAGTAGCTGTCTGAATGTATATTTTGTGTTCCTATTTGCATCCTTGTTTAGAAAGACGAGGAGGAAGTGCGGCGGCGTTTTGCTATGATTTCTTACTCTGACCCTCTTCTCTGGGACATGGATGCAGGTAAAAATGAAAGATGAATGATTCAGTGTTAGGTGTTTGAGGTCTCCAGCCAGAAAAGCACCGACCTACGAAAAGGAGTATCTTGTCTAATTAATATCTATTCAGTTTCTCAGAATGTCACAGTGTATTTTCCTACAGCAGGATGTACATTTTAGACTTTCTTTAATACTTATTAGGTCTTCACTTGTGCATAGTAAGTCTCTTTTTTTGCATGTGCTTAAAGGTTACTTGACTTTACATTTGCACACCTTGCATATCTCGCTATATTTGACAAACGTCATGCATCCTTCTTGTCATGGCCTGTGAAATACAGGCTCCATTATACTGATTCTACGAAGATTTCTTGCTCTTTCTGCAAAATATATTAGCCAGAGTACATGGATATACTATATTTGTGAGATCCGAGTATTGTATATATTGTTTACTTTTGTTACTATTTTTATAGCATACTACATCCTGTCCCACTATGCAAGCACCAAATATAAACAAAGGAAATTCCTTGTACATGGAAGTGTACTTGGCCGATTGTGTCTCTGTACATTTTTTCAACGGATTTACAAGGAAGCTTACTATTTCCACTTTGATTTGATAGTATTGTCCAGCAGGTGGCACCATTGTTGACGCAATTGTTGTTCTTACGTTATGTAATGTGATTTAGGAACCCAGAGAAAGCATAATAGCTCCAGGCCTGCATCTCCACAACCCATAAGACTGACCAAACCAGCTCAGAGACTCTCCACTACAGGAGACATTGTCCTACAGAGGCCAGTGGAGACTGAGTAAGTAACTGTGACCGTCTGAGAGTCCTGACATGACACAGCATAAGGACTCAAGTTGGCACACCTGATTTCTTTCTTTTGATTTGAATGAAGGATAATGTATTTAAAGGAGCAATCAGTGATTAAATGAGTATGGGTACAAATAATGTATTAGACAACCCTAATGTATTATAATGCTAACAAGTAAAATCCCTTGAGTAATTTGCAGTAATCAGTAAGGCAAAGAAATAATGTGTTATCAGGTTCTGTTTATGCACTATAATGTTTGGTGAAGGGAAAAACAGCAGCAAGAAAATTTAGTCCCTAGCATAACAATGCATTTACCCAGTCACCTTTCTGTATTTCAGCCAAGAGTGGAAAAGCTTGAGCCTGACTTTGCCTCTGCCAGGGTTCTGGTTGCGGCTTGTGCTGCTTCAGATAATTTGGACCATAAAATAAAACAGAATGAATGAAAGGGAGAGTTAGAGATGCTATGGGTCTAAGTGAGACAGGCATTTTAGCAAGACTTAGTGGATGAGATTTAATAGTATCATTAAGAGATGAAAAAATGCTCCTTTCCTTAGAACCCAAACCAGTCAAAGCCCTGAGTATACTAAAAATTTTAGTGCTAACTTTGTGCCTCAGCATGTATATATACAGTTAGGTCCAGAAGTATTTGGACAATGACAGAGTTTTTGTGATTTTGCCTATATACACCACCACAATGGAATTGAAATAAAACAATCAAGATGTGATCGAAGTGTAGACTTTCAGCTTCATTTTAAGAGGTTCCACAAAAATATGGCATTTACCATTTAGGAATTACAGCCATTTTCAGCAAAGTACTTCCATTTTCAGGGGCTCAAAGGTATTTGGACAATTGACTGACAAGAAGTTAATTGACCAGTTGTGGTCCATTCCCTCATTACTTCAAGACGAATGAAGCAGATAAAAGGTCTGGAGTTGATATCAGGTATTGAGTTGGCATTTGGCAGCTATTTGACTGGAGCTACCAATATGAAGTCCAAGGAGATCTCAATGCAAGTGAAGGAGGCCATTAGGCTGAAAAAACAACATTAATCTATAAGAGAGATAGCAAAAACCTTAGGTGTGGCCAAATCAACAGTTGGGTACATTCTTAAAAAGAAAGAAATCACCGGTGAGCTCAACAACATCGAAAAACCTGGAAGACCACAGAAGACAACTAAAGTGGATGATCGCAGAATCCTTTCTTTGGTGAAGAAAAACCCCTTCACAACATCAACAGAAGTCAAGAATACTCTGGAGAAGGTAGGCGTATCATTGTCAAAATCTACAATCAAGAGACGCCTTCATGAATGTAAATACAGAGAGTTTACAACAAGGTGCAAACCGCTGGCAACATTCAAGAACAGGAAAACCAGATTAGACTTTGCCAGAAAACATCTGAAAAAGCCTCCCATGTTCTGGAATAAGATTCTTTGGACTGATGAAACCAAGATTAACTTGTACCAGAATGATGGAAAGAGAAAAGTATGGTGAAAGAAAGGAACAGCTCATGATCCAAAGTATACCACATCATGTGTCAAAAATGGTGGAGGGAGTGTTATGGCATGGGCATGTATGGCTGCCAATGGAACGGGCTCACTGGTGTTTATTGATGATGTGACTGCTGACAGAAGTAGCAAGATGAATTCTGAGGTGTATAGGGCTATACTCTCTGCTCACATTCAGCCAAATGCTACAAAACCGACAGGACGCCGCATCACAGTGCAGGTGGATAATGACCCTAAACATACTGCGAAAGCAACTCAAGACTTTTTGAAGGCAAAGAAATGGAATATTCTTCAATGGCCAAGTCAGTCACCTGATCTCAACCTGGCAAAGCATCTCCAGGGAGGAAACTCAGAATTTGAGTTTTGAGAACATGGGCTCCAGACTTCAGGCAGTCACTGACTGCAAAGGATTTTCATCCAAGTATTAAAATTATGGTTATATTTACAATTATGTCACTTTGTCCAAATACCTTTGAGCCCCTGAAAATGGAGGTACTTTGCTTAAAATGGCTGTAATTCCTAAATGGTTAATGCCATATTTTTGTGGAACCTCTTAAAATAAAGCTGAAAGTCTACACTTCGATCACATCTTGATTGCTTTTTTTTTTTTTTAAATCCATTGTGGTGGTGTATAAAGGCAAAATCACAAAAACTCCGTCATTGTCAAATACTTCCAGACCTAACTGTAGCTCTCAGTAGTGTCTAATTTTTTTTAGCCTTTACATTTTTAAGTAAGTGTTCTCTGCTGATTGCAGCATCTTCTGTTTGCTTCACAAAAACGGAGGTTTTGTGCCAAGTTCCAGCACACCCTGGTGTTTCTGAATTTTTTATTTTCCACTGCTATGACCTGCTGTTGTAAAAATGTCATGGTTGTTGAGCCCTCTTACTCTTGTACCCTGTGTTGGATGTGATAGCATCTCTTGTGTTTTTCTCTGTGTGAGTGGATCAGCAGCCTGTACACAGCCAGTGGCCTTCTCTGATTGGCTTTGCCCCCTCTGTTATACTTTTCCCCTAAAAAGACAAGGAACATCATCAATACGCAGTCAATCTATTTCAGAAAACATCTGCAACAATGCCAGTGTGACAGGCAACCAACAGATACTGACCATTTTTCTAATTTCCCATTCCTTTGTATTGAAGGTAATTTGAACAAGATATACTGTATATTAAGTGTCTACATAGTGTAGGTAAAATTTATACTTGATGGAATAGATAACATCCAGACAAATAAGCCTGAACTCAGAATCTTTCCTGGTGGCTGTAGCACAAATATTGATTCTCACTGGTCTTCCCACTGAGCAAGGATTCTTTATTCCTTTGTACTTTTGCCAGGCCATGAAAAAAGCAGTGGCAGCTCTGGTGAAATTGATTAGGATACCTGCAGAACAAGCGCTACTGTAATTGTGCACTTTGAGGCATAAGTACTCTCCTAGCAATCATTCACCCAGCAGAAATACAGAAAATTATAGGAATCATCTGTGTGGTTTTTGTTCTGTGCAATATAGTGAGTAGAATAGGAAACAGAAACGGAAATGGAAGAGCAGACAGATGACAAATAAAAGAAAACCAGAGGCTCTGTTTGTGTGTGGGACATTTTGCTGGAATAGTTTGGGTCCCCTTTTCCCCTTAGGGGGAATTCACTGCTAATCAGTACAAAGTTATTCTGACTGCTCACTTTTATTGCATGAGGAAACATTTCTATCATGGTGAAATTGATCTCTTCCAGGATGATCATGCTTTTGGTATATGCAGGAAGACTATCCAAAGTAAATATGTAGGAGTAGGTAATAGCCCTAGCTGCTGTTTAGTGATCAGAAACCATTTAAAATGATGTGGCAGAATTACACACACATATTATATGGCCAAAGGTTTGTGGACACATGACCATCACACCCATATGTGATTTTTAAACATCCCATTCCAGAATCATCCCCCCTTTGGTTTATATTCTAATCTCTATGGAGCCCAAAAGGGGATTTAAATGATGGAAATAAATATGAGATGGGAGGAAAATTACTATTTCAATGCTTTTGCGTTCCCCCGAGAAACTTTGCACTGTCTCACAATTTTTTTTTGCATTCTTTCACAAAGACATTTGCGTTGCAAGAGAACGCAAAGTTACTTGGGGGAACTCAAAAGTTTTGCAAGGGAACGCAAAAGCATTGAAATAGAAATTTTCCTACCATCTCATATTTTTTCGTCACCTTAGGGGCTCCATCAATCTTCACTCTTCTGGGAAGGTTTTCCACTAGATTTTGGAGCATGGTTATGATGATGAGTAAGAAGCCCTGGGGCACAGTCAGCTTTCCAATTCATCCCATAGATATTCAGTCTGATTGAGATCCACTCCAGCCTCGGCAAACCATGTCTTCATGGACATCGCTTTGTGCACGGGGCATTGTCATGCTGGAACATGTTTCGACCCCTTAGTTCCAGTGAAGGGAAATTGTAATACTACAGCATACATAGACATTCTATATAATTCTTTGCTTCCAACTTTGTGGCAACAGTTTGGGGAAAGTCCATGTATAGGTGTGACGGTCAGGTGTCCACAAAGTTTTGGCCATGTAGTGTATATTGTAGTACAACAGACAGCCATTATAGGGAGTTCGCTTTTCAGTCTGTTTGAGAGCACAAGAAACTTTGGCAGACATTACACTAGCCTCCTACTGAAGATTTTTGTGCTTGTAGAGAAGCAATTCCAGCCAGACACATTAATCAGAACGATTCTGTGACGAATACTTTAGAGAAAGACATCTATGGTCTTTTTAAAGTATTTTTAGCCCTACCTGTATGTCCAGGCTCGGCTTGCATAGTACCTGGGCAAGAAGGGCAACCAAATCCAGCAGGGATACTTAAATACAGCTCAGCTCACTTGGCAATAAAAATAGCGACAATGTAGTGTGCTGAACCGAGCCGTCCAGTGGAACAGCAGTTAGATGTAGTCATTTTAGTGGATGATGAAAGACTGTTTTCCTTGCTCCGAAAAATAAGCTAGTTGTGCTCTTAAAGCAAACTGTAGATATATAGAGTGCTTTATGAATGAGTGGGATGGTGGTGCATGTTGGGAAGGGGAGTGGATTGACTCCAGAGAGAAACAGAATGACTGATATTATTTTATTAAAGTATATACAAAGTAGCTGAAACTCACCTCAGCAGATCAGCTGAGAACCTGCAGCACTGCTTTATCATAGAGTGAGATTTTCAGGCATTGTTCTTGTCTCTGCCTTATTTTGAATATAATTCTCCTAGGCTAAGGTTAGTCTCCCACACATTGTACGCTCAGTGAAAGTAGGTTATAATCTTACTCCTGGCTATGACTCTGAAGAAGAACGTTTAACTTAATTTCATTTCATTTAAAAAAAAAAAAAACCCTCACTACACCATCATTTTCAAACCCAGTGGCTAATGAAACCCGAAATGGTTTCTGGTATACTCTATATTTTGTGTGTTTTCCTATTCTCAGCTATTATACTCGTGGCCCTCTGCTGCCTTGCTCCTGTTGGCTATTTTGTACACAGTTCAGTGTATTAAATGGTCATCTGCTGCACTGCCAAACTTCACATCCATACCAGTTTGGTGTCCATCTTGACAACAAGCTGGACTGGTAGGTCAGCTCAGAGGCTGTGTACAGGAAAGGGATGAACAGTCTCAACTTTCTGAGAAAGCTCAGGTCCTTGAATGTTTGCAGCAAGATGTTAGAGATCTTCCATGAGTCTGTGGTAGCTATTGTGGTCTCCTCTGCAGCAGTATGCTGGGGAGGTGGCATCAGAGCTGGACATGCAAAAAAAACTCAACAAACTTGTCAAGAAGGCTGGCTTGGTCTTGGGCTTCTGCACGGTTCTGAGGTGGTGATGGATAAGAGGACACTCAACAAACTCACAGCCGTTCTGAACAATAAACAGCATCTCCTCCATGACCTACTGGTTAAACACCAGAGCTCCTTTAGTAGAAGACTCATTCAGCTCTGCTGTAGAAAGGAACGGTACAGGAGATCAATTGTAACAATAGCCATCACACTGTACAACAGCTCATCAATGTACTGGGACACTAATTTGCACTGAGCCAGTCTTAGGATAAGCTCAGTGAACAATAGTTGATCTTTACCACAATCCACTATTCATATCCATATGCACTGCCACTTTACTTCTGTTCATTTTTCCTTTTTCATTACTTTTCTCATATTCACTCTATACAATATTGTATATCCCTATTCATTTTATTGCTGTTTACAATGTTTACATGGTTGACAATGTTCACACTGCACTGCCACTTTAATTCCACTCAAGTCTGCTGCTTATATCTACAATGCTGACACTCCACTGCACTACCACATCACACTCTTACACTGTATTCTTTTTTTTTTTTTTTTTTTTTTTTTTTTTTTTTTTTTTTTTTTTTTTTTTTTTTTTTTTTTTTTTTTTTTTTTTTTTTTTTTTTTTAAATATATATTTATTCTTGTTTTGTCTTATTTTGTCTTATTCTTATTTTGGCTTTGCCCTATCTGTCTTATATAGCAAATAAAGAAGTGCTAAGCCTACTTAAGACTCCAAAATGAATAACACTACATTATCATTCAGAACTTTTTTTCTGATCAAATGAAACTATTAAAGGAGGGAATTTAATTGTCTCATTTGTGTGAAATTTTCAGCTGCTTGATTATGTAAGGCTTTTCTTTCCTGCAGTGAATGCCTCTTTGCCACAGTGCTATAGCCAGCTCAAATGGCTTCAGGTAGCTATTAGTGCTGGCTGTTATAACCGGTGAAGGTTCTAAATTTGGATGGAGTAGGTGCTCTAGCTTCTATATGACTGATTTGGGCACAGTGGGAAATGTAACCCAGCCTTGCCTAGAAGCGCCCTAATATGCATCTACACTCACTTCATGTGACCAGTGTGACTAGCCACTGGCTGTGAGCCTTCCAACAGTGTTCTCAGCTTGTAGCGCAACTTAGGGCAAATATCATTTGAAAATGATCTTATTGAATTTGTCTTTCTTCTATGCATGCGTTTTGGTTCCATTTCTAAAAAAGTTGATGAGTTTATTAATGTTGTTTATTGATTGCTATGAAATGCATAGCGTAACCAGTGTCTTGTGTGTACATGTTCAGTGTAGCATCAGAAAGCTCCAGGCTGGATGAGGAACCACCTGATGCTGTTCCCAGCTGTCCAGCCACAGACCGAGCAAAAAAGAAAGGAGGGGTTCGGTTGAACGTCCCCTCGAGTGTTCAGAAGAACATCCAGAGGTACAGGGAGGAGCATGATTCCTACCTGCGTCTGGTTTCACATGCAGCAGTGGGCAGTTTCAACCCCTGGGCTGTAGCTGAAAGGTAAGGCCCTGACATATAGAACCATCTGTGGAAATATATAAGCATATAATATTATAACAGCAGAAGGATTAGAAGGATATGTCAGAAATTTATTTAAGTTTCAGTCGTATCTCTGAAAGTGTTTATGGCTAATGCGGAGCCACAGATGACTCATTGCTTGTGCCGTTGTTCCTCCAGTGCCACAACCAATAAAACTTTATTTACAGCCTGGAGGCAAAAAAAGAACCTGAAACATTGTGCCATTTTAATTATTAATACTAACTCCACTGTGTTCAGGCTGTTGTCGTGTACGATCTTTGTCCATAAATGTCTCTAAAGCTGTATACTCTCGAGCACACCCACCACATCAGTAGCATTGTAAACAGAATTTTTTAAGTTGGTGCAATGCGCAAGATCAGCAGAGAGCCCTTGATTGTAACACGCTCTCAATTTAACACTCACTCCCAAAGTGCATGAATAAAATGAACACAGATGTGCTTAGAGCATTCCCACTACACTGTGGCTGAGGCTATTAACTTTTTGCTACACTCAACAGATGTGCAAAATCATAATCATAATCATGTGTGGCATATATTACTACTTAAGGACATACCAATTCTTAAAATGCATAGTTAATTCTGGGACTGAGAGTTTGCAGTGCAGAAGCTGATCAACAGAGCCCTTCTTATACAGTAGCTCAATGAGTAGCCTTCCTTCACTAGTGGATGCTGTGTTTTTCCTGCTATGTTCAGCTCTGGACTCAGTGGCATCCGAAAGCTAGTCTGGCTCAGCGGTAAGGTGGTGTGCACCATGGTCAGGCTTGAAAATAGCTGAGTGGGATTGGATAGTGATAAAGAGACTCGCATGCACACCCTATGACAGTTCTGTTTTGTTTCTGTGCACTGCACTCACGAAATGCAGTGGAAAAAAATAAGTTTACAAAAAAAACAAAGGAAAAACGGCCAGCCTCAGGGCTTCATACTGTCACTGTCAGAGATTAGAGCTAGTGTTTATTTTGTTCTGTCTGTTCTCTCTCAGTTTGGCTGAGGAACTGATGATGGAGGCCTTGGCTGATGTGGCAGGAGAGTTCCAGGATGTTTGTGAAGAGTATGCAGAAGCCATCTTCACCTCAGAGTTTCTCCAGCCAATTCAGTCTCCTTCTCCATGTGTGTCATAGCAGTGTGAACAATAGAACCAACAGAACTTTTCATCATGGGTGCTTTTTTTTCTTTCCCCCTTGATCTCAGGAACACACATGGAGGTAATGAATGTGAATCATGCTTGCCCCTCCCAATTGCCTGTCTCACTTCTTATACTTCTTATTAGATCATAAATTTATCATAAATTTCCTCTTCCATATATAACTCAGACTAGACCACTATATTTTTTATACACATGAGTCCGTGGCCAGACTCAAGGACACCTGGGCCTGTTTTTTTTTTCTTTCTTTCTTTTTTTTTTTCTTTTTCTTTTCCCCTCTCAGGGTTTTCAGGGTTTCCTGTTTCCCCCCCCCCATTCCTGTTCCTGTTGACTGTAGATGTTTAACTGTCATGTGAGTTTTATGCTGTAATTAAGTGGTAAGTGATAGTGTGTTAAATTAATTAATATATTAGACAAGGGAGACAAAGTGGTTGAGGGGCAACATGCTTGTCATAGGTGAAATGTACAGTAGTTGAGAGAATTAGCCATTATCATATTGAATGTGTGTATAAATGTGTGATCTATAAAATATGAGAATGTTTCATTCAAAGGCTTCCTTACTGGTGCTATATGGGCAACAAAGTAATTCCAACGGGCTTCTTTCAAGGTTTGAATACATTTATATTCATTTACATACAAAATAATACCCCATTTAATTGAAATAAACAATTTTTAGCAGAGTGGCTTTGGAATGAAGCATATCTTTTATTTATTTTATTTTTATCGCAGGAGAATTGATTGAACTTAAACATTTCAAATTCCAAGTGCCACACCACACTCATTTTTAAATGAGTTAAACTGCAGAAAGTGCTTTATTTATTTACTTACTTACTTACCTACATAAATTAGTGAATGAATGAATGAAGAAAAAAAAAAGTATGCTTTCCCCACCTTGCAACATGGCAGTGTAATCACTAGGACATGTTTCCTGGTAGCTGTTTTTACAAGAATCTCTACAGTGACTGCATCGAGAAATGTTTTTCTTATGGGACTTTCTGTCTGATGCTAATAGTCTCAGGCTCTCAAGGAGTGTGCTAATGTAGTGTGGCCTGTTGACTGAGATTGCGAGACGAGAGCTGATCTTTGCTTCTATCAGTATTCATTTAGAGGTACTTGTGTACAGAACGAATATGATTGCTGATGTGCCATGTGGCCTTGTGTTTGATGAGCACAAGTTCTTTTTGGTGTTCAAGTGATAAAGCATGTAAATATGAGATGAAATATTGCAGCTGTATGATTACAGAAAATATCACAATGTCATATACAATGAAATATCTCAAACAACAAAGAACAAATTTTAGGCTTGAGTATTAGTACTTTTTTAAAAAAAAAAAGATTTCTTATGGACACTGTCATAAATGCAGACTTGATTATTTATTGCCTCTGGGACTATGTATATAAAATATTGTTCATGAAATATTCATTATAAGCACTGGAGCCTCAAATTGACACTAATAGGGAAAGTTACTTCTGCACAATAGCACTGATTTCATATTCATGGTTTTATATAATACACAGTACTTATTAAATATTTCATTAAATAAGCTATTTGTTATTTGATATGTTGATTGATATATTGTAAAATGATTTTAATGACAGTGCATGAATACTGATTATATGGTAGCTGTTGCTGCAAACAGTGCAAGCAATTGCAGTAAAATCAGCTTGGCCTAGTAAATGTCCAAAATGATCTTTTATCCCCCCAATATAATAGTTCCCCAACTATATTTCATTGACAGATGTTTAGATTTTACCACAATCTGCTAAGAACTTTTCAGTAGTGCACTTAATCATGATGAACAGCCTAGACTAATTTGAATAAGTCTAAAGAGTAAACAGCCTGCAGTCTTAAGAAACAAAGCTTTATACAGACAATTATATCATGACTTTTATTAATGTGACTAAAGATGCCTAAAACCTGAACCAAATCAACCTTGGAACACAACTAACTCACAAACCTGTTCAGTGACTTTACACCACCATGTATTATTTGAAGCTATGACATTCTTAGACAAATTTCTATCTATGCCCTACCCATCTGTTCCCATGGAGTTAATTATATGTTAATTCAGTTTTTACCCAAAGGGATAATTCCAGTAGATTTCATATTGTATGCTTATAATGGTTTCAGTCAGTCATACCTGTTGGGAATATAATTCATTACAATTTCTACCTGGCAGTGATTAAAGAAAGGTGCATATAGTGTACCTTTAAAGCTTTACCCTAATAGGTAATTATGGTCCATTTATGTAAATTAGATCTTTCTGAAAGGTTCGCTATATACATATTTCCAAGTAAAAGATATGTATTATAGGTTAAAAAAAGAAGAAAAAAAAAGCGAGGGGTACCAGCCCAGCAACAAGGAAAGTTACAGTTTAGTACACAGTACAGTTTAGAGAGTGTGTGTTTTTTTTCCCCACAGGCCACAGCTGTGACCCAAAATAGGCAAAAACATTTTTGCTAACCTTACCAAAACGTTTTTGAAAAGATTCATAGTGTTATAAAGTTGGAATCCAATGGATTACATCCAGGTGAAACAATTCGACATTTTTTGTAGACTTAACTTTGATAATACAGATTTCACCCTAAAAGCAGTCCACGTGGGCGAATTGTATCAGAGTGATGTCACAGTGAGGGGACTGTGTGCAGATGACACTGTGTTAATGTTCGAGGCGTTACAGTGAACAGAAATGAGCAAACATCAGGCGCTACACACACACACACACTGGGAGGGTCTGTATGAAGTCTGAACACGCAGGCCTACTAAAACCTGTGTGTGTGTGTGTGTGTGTGTGTGTGTGTGATTCAACAGAAGCCACGGTTTAACCCTTCATGACTCTCGCTCCCTACAGACAGAACAACACTTTAGACATCCTGAAGCTGGCTTCCTGATGCACTGAGACGTGCTCGCGCCCAAACTAACTAACTAACTCACACACACACACACACACACACACACACCTTCCCGGAATGGCTGATCAGGAGAAAGGCAAAGGTGAGTGACAGTCGGGTCTGTTTTCTAGAAGAAGGGATCAGTGTTGTCATTTCTGAAGACTGACAGAAAGCGCGACTGTTACTGACGGAATGCGCGCGCGGTCAGTACACAGAAACTAGAAACATTTTTACACTTATTTATTTAAGTCTGGGAATGAACTGGTTTACACACTACGACTAAGATGAATGGACGAATCCGTCAGTACTTTCATCCCACGCCAAATAAATATGAACAAATTAACATAGCGAATGTCTGAAGAATTAAAGTGTGCAGATGTGTGTGCAGCCACAGCCTCCAGGGGCTGTGCGTTTCCCCCACAGTAGGCTATTCACGCTTTCGTTTAACCTTCTCTTCCTATTTATGACAGTGGAAATCTTACTTGTAGCGGTGATCGGATGTCTTCCAGAACTGCAGCAACAAATGCCAGTTTCCCACTGCTGCAGATTTATGCGCGCACGTGCTGATTATGGCGAGATGCGCGCTTGCCGTGTTATCTGGCACAGTTCTGAATTTGGAGCTGCTCCTGTCTGGCTGTTCAGGGGATGTTTGCATGTGTTGCATGACACTAGAGACACAGCGATTAAGGATGCTTGGCATACTGCAGTCACAGCAGAGCACTATGGAACATAGTGATTTCACGAATTTTTTGACTGCAGGTATGAAACCAGACCTTTTACAATGGTGTGGCCATGACAGACCCAAAGACATAATAGGGATGGCAATCTAGGGTGCGCCAATATACACTGCTGGGCAAAAAAAAAAGGGGCCCAGGCCAAAATGGCAAAAATATTAAGCTTTTAATGGTCTTAACAACAAATCATAGCTCAGGAAATTACCAAGAATTAAAGAGACAGATAAAGGAACTTAGTATGGGATAGCTTTTCACGTTGATTTCTTTAAATGTTTTAAAGCCTTGTGGTCCTTGATGTGGCAGATAACCAAACAATGACTAATCTTTAAGAAAAGAAAAACATCCCAGAAGATATTTTTTGGAAAATCTTGTACACCCAGACATATGTTAGTTTGAATTTTACATCAAACATTTTAATCATTATCATGATTTTACCTTTGTGTACAAGAAGACTATATAAGTGAATTTCCCTGTTTCTAGTTTTTCCCCAAACAAAAGTGCAGCAAAAGTAAACGAGCAAATGGTGGCACAGGACGTCTCAGGAGTGCATTTGTTTAATTCTTGCTAATTTTTTGACCAATTATTTGTTGTTAAGACCATTAAAAGCTTAATATTTGCCATTTTGGGCTTGGCCCATTTCTTTTTGCCATGCAGGAGTGTACTACTACTACTGTACTACTACTAGTAATGTCTAGGGAGGCCACCCCCGGCCACACTGTAGCTATTACCATGCATAACTGAGGCGGGAGCCACTCTGTTGCATTAACAGGGTATGAAAGTTGACAGCCAAATTAAAATATAGGAAGTGCTTCTGTTATAGCACCTTAGTATCAAGAAGGCTACAGTGTGATGATGTAATGATTTTTAAGAACATTTAATGAGTTTTATCTTGGCTGCTAATGCACATAGTTACTCTTAACTGATATGCTCTAGTTGTACAATGGCTTATCTATAAATGTATAAACTGCAAGTAGCATTCCATTTCATTATCAGTGCTTTCCTCATTTTTCTCCATAACTTTCCCCTCACCAATGGTAATATAGCAAATGCAGCAAATGTGCCATTTAACATGAGAATGTGGTATCTTTTAAATTATAGCAGACAGGGAGAGAGGAAAATGGGGGCAAGGTTTTTGTTTTTCATTTATGAGGGTAATGATATGATTCTCGATCACTGAATCAGAGCTGTCATTTCTCTGTCAGTAATGCTTTTGTCCTAATGCACTGAGCTGTCAGCCTTTCATTAAAGAATGTGTTGGCTTGGATGGGTTGGTGAGTGCACATCAGTATGGGTTAGAAATTATGTTTCTAAATGAAACTGTGACCTATGATTTTTATTTGGACTGTTCTCGCATTTTACTGAGCTCATGCTGATCCTCCTGCTGTGTAAAATGTCCAGTCATAAGGCTAGGAAACTGCTTGAATAGTTCATATACCACTCAGATTCTAAAAAAACACTGTAGCTGCACTTTTTGATGCGTGGGTCTTTGATTGGAGATCATTAGAGATCTCCAGTGTAGATCAGTATGTCACCATTGCATTCCAGAGAATCATATTTGCTTTTGACTATTTTATGACTTGTAGGGGAATATTATGTGCTAGAGATCGCATGATACCACTTCTTATTTTCCGATGCCGATACCTTGAGGGTCGGCCGATTTTCTTTAAAAACTACTAAGCTTTAAACTACTACTTTTAACTGAAGTACTTCACAGATTAGTTCACTTTTTCACACAAAAATCACTTAAATTGTAAATCTAACAAATATAATAGAGTTATAAATATAATAAAATCAATCAAGGATCTGATATCTGATATGCTTTCTCGGATTTCCGAACCACCGGTTCTTTGCTGTTATCGATACTAGGTATTGGACTGGTGCCATCTCTGCAATGTACATCAAATACACATGATGATTTCACTTATCACTGATGGGCAATCCCAGAACACTGTGCAGAGGCTTTGTATATGGATGTGATTTGTATATGGATGTGATTACAATAATACATTTATAGAAAAATAAATGTATTATTGTAATCACATCCATATACACATATACTATGAGGAGAAATATTGTACCTCAGGAGCCATGGTGCAACATACAATACAGGACTGCTGTACACTGTACACTACATGAGGGGCAAAGAATTGTGACAAGAACTAGTAAAATGTACAGTTCCAGTCAAAACACTGAGTACACCATAATATAATAAATACGCAGGATATTTTAGTAAAAGACAAAGCATATAGTATCTAATCAGAACACTGGGAGAATCATCAGGAGGATCTAGGTGGAAAAAAAACTCCCTGAAACTGTAAGTAAAGAAATGAGAAAAGAGCACAACTTGCATCTCAAATTAATTGTATGAAACAGAGGAACATGTTGTACAATATGTTGTAGGTTATTGATACACTGGAGAGAGCAGGGAGAGAGTCCTGTCTGCAGCATGCATCCTGACTACAGTAGTGTCCAAATATTTGATCCTCCGCAAAATTATTCAGCACCTCATATTTTCCATTTCTGATCCAGTAAGACATTATAGTTTCATGAGGTATTATGACATTTATTGAAATCATGTACATTGTTGATTTTTATCATAGATGGTTTGTATGCTGATACCAGACATTAACATCCCACCCACCTTATAACCATATAGTTGGACTTGCTAAAGCTTTAACAATTTAGATATGTGCTCTGCCCTAGTGTATTTTATGCATTTGTTATGAATATTATTTTTGTAATATGCAGAACAGATTGTCTTTGTCATATTAGTTACCTCTATTTTTAAGTGGAAATTGCAGTTCATGACCAAGAAGATGCATTTTAAATGAGGAATTTGTATTTCGAGGTGTTCCTCACGTTTCATTTGGTTTGAATCGAGTACATTTTCTATATAATATATATAACCAAATTGCCCTTACGTGATTTAGTTACAAATAAAAAAAACTGTATGGCAAGCAGACCACTGTGCATAGGACATGCTTGAGTAAACTCTGCCACTTCATTTCACACATTTTTTATTTTTTTTTTAAATCTGAGATGACAGTTCTCAGAGCATTTCAGGTATAGATTTAAAAAAATATGTCATATGTGTAAGTTTTTGTGCATGTCTCATGGACAAGCTTTATTTGTTTGTACTCAAGCATGTCAAGCATTTTCCCCTTTTCATCTTGAAAGCAGTGATTTACAGTTACATATATTCATTAGGGAGTCTTTTTGGAGCATAATATAGTTCACGTATAAAGCTGTTTAAGGACCTGCGAGTCATACATGTGCCACAAGTTTCCACTGGGCCTCTTCCTGTCAGAACATTAATGTTTCTGGTCTCCTACAATGTCAAATCAGTTTCATTTATTCACACTGCTCATAATAATAATAATAATAATAATAATAATAATAATATTAATAAAAGATTCACTATGCAGGAATTGGACTTAGATATATCCTAGATTATGAGTGAAATAGCCAGAATATGGGAAATTGTGGTTTAAATTTTTTTAACATTTACATTTAACACGATTGCGACTTTTGCTTATTTAATTATAAAGATTTAAGTATGCTAGAACATCAAGGACATTTGGTCTATGTATATAATGGTCAGAGAGTTTGAACCACAGTACTGTAGCTGTGTCAGTACCTGAGGAACATACAGTGAAAAGAACATGTATCTAATGGCAACTTTAATCTACATTATCGTTATTAAGCCATATCTGGTTAGTTAATCATACAACGCTTATTAATTTCACTGATACTTTTTTCTGTGTCTCCTTGTCATCTCTCTCTTCAGTGACTTTACCCAAGCACATTTCTTCTGACTTGCGGATGGAGCATATCACCCAAGAGTCCATGGACAGCTCCGATGATGAGTTTTTTGATGCCCGAGGTTAGTGTCACTTGGACACAATGGTGTCCAATATTCATTTCTCAAGCCTGTATGTCTCTGTGTGCATTTCCTCCTCTTAGACACACAGGCTCTATTTTAATGATGGCGTTATATGAAAGATAGTCGATGTCAGTCAGGCCAAATTGCCATGCTCAGTATAGTCAAAGGAGTGCTGTGCATAGTGCGGTTAGCAGAGCATTTCGAGCTTTTCTGTTCACACTGTGTCCTTGTAGATGTTTGATATCTTCTACACTTCACTCCTGTTGTATTGCACCACTGTCTAATCTGAGTCAGCATCTGTGTTTTAGGGTTTTATTGATAACTGAGATGAATAAATGGTTTAGCAGAACAGAGAGATTAGCAATACTATATTTTAGGTGATATGAAATGCTGCACTAATGCAGGTGTGTATTCCTGTCCTGACTAGATCTCCAGTCTGGATGATATGATGGCGATTAGTAGGAAACATTTATGAGATTCAGGAACCTTACTTGAATCTCATAAATCAGAAGAGCCTGCTTGTTTGCTAGTATACTGAAGTTAAATATAAGATAGTATGTGGCCAGTAATGGCAGATTTACTGAAACCGTAATATACATTTAAATCATTCATCTTCAGTGACTGTTTCTGGTCAGAGTCGTGTTGGATTCGGAGCCTATCCTGGGAACACGGGGAATGAAGCGGTGATACACCCTGGATAGGATGCCAGTCCATCGCAGGGCACAATGTATACATACAGAGCAGGTTTTTTTCATCTAAGCATTTATATGAGAATTCCTGCACATATGTGCAGTAGATCCAGAAGCAGATACCTGTGAGTTCAGAACTGACCACTGTAGTGGTGCCATGTGGCCTACTGTGGTTAAAAAAAATAAATAAAAAAATTCTCCATTAGACATCCAGTAAGTGCCTATAGCCTTTTTTTGAGGTTTACATTTACAGCATTTGGCAGACGCCCTTATCCAGAGCGACTTGCTCAAGGGCCCAGCAGTGGCAGCTTGGCGGTGCTGGGGATTGAACTCATAACCTTCCAATCAGTAGCCCAACGTCTTAACCACTGAGGTTGCTAGTTGAAATCTCCCAGTTGCACAGTTTGCATGATTTTAAGTATGAAATAATGAAAAGACTTAGTGTAAAAATGTATTAGTGCTTTAGATATTCATTGCATTTTATATTTTACATTTTATACTGTTACAATCTGAAATTGAATTGGAATTTTCTACCATCTGATTTATATAATATGTTGGACATTTGAAAGTATTTTTTATTGTGACACAAACTTTAAACAAAAAAAAACAAACATTTTTTGATTGCACAAGTATTCAGCCGCCTGGGTCAATACTCGGTAGAACCAGCTTCAGTTACAGCTGCCGGTCTCCTGGGATATGTCTCTATCCTGATATTTTTACCTATTTGTCTTGAGCAAATTTGCTTAAGCTCTGTCAAAACTACAGAATGTGGAAAAGTTCAAGAGGAGTGAATATTTATGTACTCATAGTACTGTAGTACTGTAATATTATTTTCTTGTATAAATATTCCATTATTGTCCAATCTGTTGTGTGACCAGTCCTGACTGTCCTCACCTGCCTCACTGTTCCACTTAGCGTTCCATTTAGTGTGCGTGTGTGTGTGTGTGTGTGTGAGTGAGAGAGAGAGAGAGAGAGAGAGAGAGAGACTTTACACTTTATCCATTGCCTCAGTAATGCTGCATGGAGTTAAATGTGAGGTCAGTGGTGTAATATAGTAATAGTTAGTGAGGAAGTCACACACTATCTTTCTTTTCCCAGGAATGATATAGATATGAATAGGAGTTACACAAATTCCTAGAAACTTGCAACTTACATTACTGATATGATAGCAATATTTGGGTCCATGCATTGCTCTCTTATACACATTTTTATTTTATTTCATGACCAGAGTTTATTCTGTAGTTGTTTATCATGAAAAGTTTACTGTTTCCATTGCCTTTACTGACATCTTGACAAACGTTCATGGTAGATTTATTTTATTGATGCACACTCACATGAGAAATGAAAGAAGTTTTGATGGAGTTTGCCTAACCATGTTTGCAATTAATTATCAGCTCACGCACGTGATTTAGATCTATTATGAATTGCTCCTGCAGGCAGATTGCTTCCTCCATTTATGCTGTTACTGCAGCCATTTGTTATGCTGTCATTACTAATTCATTAACACGATATTATGCTACCATGCAGCATTCAAATTTATCAACATGAATTTTCGTATTGATTATGTGGCAGCAGCTGCAGCTCAGAGGCTGACTGAATGTTAGGTCTTTTATACCACTATAAACCATCATTAATTAGGCTAATCAAAATCTACTTAGAAAGGCCTTTTGCGATTTCTATAGGATTAAAGGGCAATGTCGAATGTCTTCATTATTCATTTACAATGTCAGTGTCCTGGCCTTTGTGTGGGAAATAGGGCAGTTCATCATTATCTGTGTGGTGTTTGGTTTGGATCATCAAGTGTAAGGATGTGATAGACAGATGACAGTTGATCCCCTCGCACATAGCAGATGCTGTTAGTAATCAGACAGACTAATCATGATCTCTGAATGTGTTTTCAGAACAGAGTGTGAACAGTAACACTGTGTTTGGTTGAATGGTTGTCATAAAAAAATCATTGTAGATAAGTCAGATGACATGAATGCTTTTTCCCTCAAATGTGACTGGGACCCCTGGTAAGCTGGCCAGCAGGCACATGAGGATATCGAATTTAATATTAAAATAATGTTAAATGTTGTGTGAACTGAATATTGTGATACCACTCGAATGCTCAAATCTGACTGGTGGGAAGGTGTTGATTAATTTTCTGTAACAGCAGTTCAGGTTCCAAGGTTTATATTAATATACTTGTTCTAATGTTTTATTGTTTCTATAAAAATAATTTACGATGGGATTTGTATGGTGGATGTGTAATAACAGTTGATATTTGATGTGGTGTTGAGGAGAAATGTCAGCGCGGGCAACGATCAGAGATAAAGCAGTAAGTTTTCCGACATGGGAAAGTATTCAGGACAGAGTAACACAACTTAAAGAGAGAGAAAATAAGGAAAGCTGGTGAGGGTATGATTGTTTATAGCTGCTATAATGTAAATGATAACAGGAATGAACTAACATTAGACATAATTATAAATGAATAAAATGTATGATGTCTTGTTCTTAAATGAATAAACATATTTACTTGTTGGTAAATTATTATGGTGTAAGAGGAATAAAGCACTTTGGGTATGCTGTTATTAGAAAATAATCAGCTTTTTTGGAGGTAACGCTAACTCTGCTAACTCTGCTTTGCATCAAATCACCCTGTCATTGATTATTTTCCTATAACAGTATGCCCTGTTGTGTTTTATTCCTTATATATTGTATTATTGCTTGATTGGTCAGTGTACCCCCCAATGTATATATATTACTACACTGAATATAATCTTACCTGTGAATTCAGAAGTCACTACCTCCTTGCGCTAGCATTTAGGCGTTTTGGCCTGCATTCTGGTGGTGAGGTTTTGGAGGGAACACTAAAGGAAGGGACTGTATTATAGCTTTAAGATCCTTAAGTTGTTTTTATGACGGTCCTGATGTATCTTATTGCTTTTTTTGTCATTTTCTGTCACAGCTCTACTTTAGATATAACTTTAGTTATATTTAGGAAACCAAAGATAAACACTGCTAAACACCACGGCATGTTCTGAGGCATTAGTTATTCATGTATTCATGGCTGTTCGTGTGCATCATCTATTGAAATCCAAAATTACAGCCAGAAACATTGAAGGGGAAAAATGACACATCTAGCAGCTTATTGTAATTTCCCAGTCTCGATGGGGTCATTCTTTTGTACCAGAAGTCGTTTAATTTTGCACTATTAATATTTTATACTCTTAATATACTCTCAATTTTTGTCTAGTTTAATACTGTGTTCCTTTTCCATAGATAACAGCACTGTATTTATATATTTTCAGAATTTTGTTGGTGGAATTCAAGCACTCTGAGACACTCTGAAACAAATTCTTTACCATTGTAAGCACGTTGTGATGAAAAAGAGGTGCTGATCATGACTTCTTGATTCTGTCGTCAATAATTGCAGAAGTGAGGCTTTTAGCTAACTGCATGTCAATGATATCCTTTGCAGTACTTTCTGCTCACAGGCATTCGTAGGCCTTGGCAGCCTTCCTTATACTGCACATTAAAAAGGGAAAACTCATCTCCCTTCCTTTTTTTTGTGTGTTTGCTTTTATTATAGAAAGCCTTGCTTTTATCTTTTGTAGGACAATAAAAAGCTCTCACTCTGGCTTCCCTCTGTTGAATGGTGTGTGGGGTTTATTTATTCTCCCCCAATTTTCTTTTCTTTTCTTTTATTTTCTTTTCTTTAGGTACATGGCCTGCTATATTTTCACATTTCACACCACAGAAGATTCTCTCTCTCTCTCTCTCTCTCTCTCTCTCCATAATCTTCCCCTATGTTATATTGATCCATTCTTTACTAGAGAGCTTAATAGTTTCCATCATTCAGTTTACTTCTTAAAATCTCTTTTCTTTTAGCACACAGGCATGGCACCTCCTTAGAGGTGCTAGTCTCAGTGTTTCTGTCCATCTTTGTCTGTTCACTTGTGTAAAGCATAGAAGGGGCAAGTTCTATTACTAAGTTACTATTACCATCCCAAAGGTGATTATGTTCCTATAACAGCATGTTCTAAAGTGCTTAATTCTTCTTATATCAATTATTACAAATTTTAATCTGTTAATGAACAACACGCCATGCATTTACCTACTTGTAGTTACATTTAATGTTGTGAAATCCACAAGACAGGTTAGTTCCTATTATCATGAATGTTATCACACATCACAGTCTCTTTTTTCTTTCTCCTGAAGTTTAAATAAAATAAAATAAAAAAACGTCATGCTAGTCATGTTACCGAGAAACAAGTGCAAAGTCTTCTGTCATGGAGGCAGCTCCATAAACCCTCATCACATCAACAATTATACATTTTTCTTTATTAGCAGCATGCATTAAAATATGTGTATTTTCTTTATACCTTCCTCTGAGTTCTGATATGATATACAATTCATTAGAAAACATTCTAATTTCTAACATTTCTTAAGTAGGATTGTGAAAAACAGTTGCAAAAAAGCCATCGATACATCAGGACAATTTTATCATTAAAAACAACTTAATGATTTCTTAAAGCTATAATACAGTCCCTTCTTATAACGTTCCCTCCAAAACCATGCCACCAGAATGCATGAAAAAAACACCTAAATGCTAGTTCAAACAGGTAGAGACTTCTGAATTCACATGTAAGATGATATTCAGTGTAGTAAAATAATAAAAGCCTTAATAAACACTGGGGGTATGATGGAGAGTACACTGACCAGTCAGTGTAATACAATATGCAAGGAATAAAACGCAACGGGTCATGCTGTTATAGGAAAATTAGCAATGACACAGTGATTTGATGCAAAGCAGAGACCTGATTTATATCAGCATGTCAAAGCCTTCTACCAAACTGTAACTTCCAACAAAATGCTGAGGCTGTGATATTCTGTAGTACAGAATATTAAAGAATAAAACACAGAATACTGTAAAATGCTAATTTTATGCCATATTTTCTTGTTAAGGCTTTAACAACATTTTTGACCAGATGTCCATTAATACTCCATACTAAACATTGACTGTGATAGAAAATGTAGAGTACAGTAAAATCACATATAGTTTATTTGTTTATATATCTTATTTATTATAAATATCTTTTGTATTATTCTAATTTAAGTAATGAAATAGTTATTCCTTCCACATGGTTCAATATTGTAATTCATTTCAACAGAAAATATTAGCTGTTGTAAAGGCACCGCATGCCTTGCACAGGTGTTAGGCTGGGAGGGTGGTTTTGGTGATCAGGCTTGCTTACATATGACAGACAAATAACTAAGTTACTGCTTCAGATCTCATTCTTAGCCACCAGAGAATCTTAACACAAATCAGTTTCTTCATGTCCCATTCTGTTAGGGCATTTAACATGTAAATACAAGCCCGGAAAGACTGGTTGATGATGCAAGAGTAAAACGTAAGGGACATTTTCCTGAAAACATAAATGACTCAATGAGACGAGAATCAAGTATATTAAAAAAGACATAGAAATATATAACTACATGCTTGTTTCATTAATAGCTTTTCAGTTCATGCTGTTGGCTAATCTTTTAGATTGAGCAGATAGATTAGGTTTAGCATGAGCAATGATGTATGCCTATATAATACTGTGTGATTAATAACCAACTGTCAGGATTGCTTATGTGAGCAAAATTAGAGCTTCCAGTGGAGCTAAACTGAGTGTGCAAAATGGATCTTGGTTCGTAAACCTTTTTAGTCCTCATTTTACTGCACTGATCAGTAGAATGTGTGTTGTGTGTGCTGATTGTTGTTAGTACTTTGGCACTGTAAAGAGCTGAGGTACACATAACACTAAATAGGACTCACCCGTTCTCACTTGGAGTCTCTTCTCCGTAATCCCTATTAAAGTGATGAAGCTATGGAGGTTTTCCTTCGATATTTTAGTAGTTGTTTGACCAGAGTCACAGAAGAATTTAATTAGAAAAGCAAGCTGTTGTTTTAGTGCATTCTTCTGTTTAAGCTGATGTATAACTTCAAGCTGATGTCCTATTACTTTCACCCCTAACATTTCCGAATGTCAACTGCCTAGTCACAATGAAAAGGTGTCAGTCCAGGTCTTGATTAGAACAGAGGCTGGGGAGAAATGTGCTACATTAGAAAACTAATTAGTCCAGAAGGCTTTTTAGAAAGCAATAGGCCCTCTCTCTGTTTCCAGACATTATCACAGATTTTATCTGCTCTGGTCATAATCTGAGGGCTGCAACTGACTGGCATTTGGCCCTGTTGGTTTCACACACACACACACACACACACACACACTCACACATACACACAAACAGCTCATTTGTATTCTCCCCTACACCATCTCCCGCCAAGTCTCTGTTCTCATAAGCAGCAGATCTCCTTGACATGCTAATTCTCATGTAATTTCATTTTTCTAATTTCTTTTGGCTCTTTCACCATTTTAATGCACAATGCCTCCAAAGGAAACAAGACAAAAATAGAGCGACTCAGACAGCAAGAGGGAGACTGAGCGTGTCATCAGAGGAAGGCTGTGTTTTTTCAGCTGACTATCTTATTGTATTTGGTCATGTATATATTTGTACTAAAAGAAGCTTTTATGCAGTATTAGGATTATTATTATTAGTTTTCCACTCTTGAGTGCACTGTGATGTAACGGAAAGCAAATGGACATAGATAAACAGAACCTAAACAAAATCCTTTATGTGTCTGAATGAAGGAAAAATGATAAGCCTCGTTTTGTGATGTGGATATAGTAAGTAGAAATAAGTGTATTTGCACAGTTTTCTGTTGTGCGGAACAGAAAAAGCAGTCATGTTTATATGTAATGAGAGCGTGAAGGTGGTATTCACACAAACAAAAGCTGTGCCAGTGACGCACTGCTGGCAACCAGATGATCCCAGGCCTGAAGTCATCAACCCTGCAGCGAGACTGTTAAGGCATGTCTGCTCACAGCACACACACCCAAGGATTTGCATGAATCAGTCATCCCTTTCTTTTCTCTCTGGCGCTCCCTTTCTCACTCTCTCTCTTTCTCTCTGTAGTATACACAAATAATGCTCATGCCTCTGGCATATTTTGGGTATGTGTCTGTATCTGTGTGTTTCTTTTTCAGCATGGGTCTATGTCTGTTTCTCTAAGCCTGTGTTTCTGTGGTTGTGCTACGTGGTTGTATTGGTGTTTCTGCAGAAAAAAATGAGATATTTCTAAATTCCACCCTAACAGTGCATAGATGTGTTCCGTTTAAACAAACCAAAGTTTTATGGTATTAGGTTAGTTGGCAACCTTGTAAAAACACACAAGCACATGATCAAAAACAATCCAGCAGTACTTTAATTAAGCAATATTGCACAAGCAAGAGTGTGATTATACTGAATTTCAGCACATCTGTGATTTGGCTTAGCTAATCACAGCTGCACCGATATGCAGAATATCTTTTCACGAATGAAAGTGCGATATTGCTATTATACAACAATATTGCCATTATCTTGTTCTACAAACCAAAAATTAATATCGAGTAACTGACATTTCGGACAAGATATAGTCAAATGTTCTGTTTATTTTTGCTCTGCTAGTGGAAATAGATCCCGAAGAAGCTGCACTCACTTTATAGCCTGTTGGCTATCTGGCTAGCTAGCTCACATTTATTTGGACATTCCTGTTAAAGGTGCTTCCGGTGAAACTGGATTCCCTTCTTCCTTTTCATCTTCATTTGACAAGCTTTCATATTTTAAGCCGAAAGTTATATTTGTGAAAAATGGATTGTTTGCCATGTCCACTGATGACGTCACTAACACTATTGTAGTAACTGTTTTGAACTATGAAGTGGCATTTTATCTGGCAAACACAGACAAGTGGAGTGAAACGTTCCAGTGTGGTCATACTAAATATAAGCACACTTTAACGCCACTCGGCCAATCAAATTAGAGCTAACTGCTGTAAAGTTTAATTTCTACCCCAGTGCTGTTGAGTGCTCGATTCTTATTGGTCAGAAGGTGTTGATTACTAGTTCTAGCTGAAAGGCAAATCACAGGTTTATATTATGGGTTATATTATTGTGCTTGTTCTAATACATTATGTTTTCTACAGTAGCATCTCATTCACAGGAACACATAATCTAAAACTAATGAACAGATTTTTAAAACGTGTGCTGTTATTTAACAAAGAAATATATGGTGAAGATTCCTGTAAGGAGACATTAACATTTATGGAAGGAGTCTCAGGTGTCAACGCTTTTTAAAGGTCAGTAAGTTTTCTGACACATGAGAGTCTTTTTGTCTTAATAACTTAAGGAACGACTGAGAATGACTGTTTATAGCTGTTATAACATAAATATTAGGATGCAAAGTTTAGAAATGTGAGCACGTTGACATTTTCAATGCTAATTGGCACTGGTGATGAAAGTACTGACTTGGCGAGACCAACTGGCAAAAGGATTGCCATCAACATGAGTTTTATCATTCGCATCTTAAAGTTAAAAAAAAAGAAAGATTTTTCTCCATAGAAGAGGATGAGTCAGAGACGAGCTTGGATATTGCATATTAAAAAAGAATGTTAAATTAGCCTGAAGCACTTTCAAATTCAGACCCAGATATATTCAAACAAATTATTATCATATCAAGTAATATCCAAGTTATGTCCAGCTGCAGCCAAACCAAAACTTAATCTCGGCCATGTAAACCATCATCACTTTCCAAATCCTTTGTGCTCATTATAGCTCTGCATCACGTTGATGTTGGGTTTGCAGTCAGAATAAAATACTGCTAAAATAGCATGCGTCATTTATTTATGCATCAAATAACTATAAAGGTGAGCAGTTAGACGCCTTTTACCTAAAAACACAAATAAGACAGGAATGCATTTCAAAACTGGCCTCAAAATGAAACATTTTGTTCGTTTGACCCTGAAAGAAGACAACTAGCAAACTATTTATGAGAGAAATAGTAACCACAGTCATTTCAAGGTTCAAGGTTCAAGGCTCTTTATTTGTCACATACATATTACATACATGTGATGTAATGTAGTGAAATGTTTTTCCTTAGTGCCTCGTCCCACAGTGCAACAATGAACAGAACAGCAACGAACTAGATACACACATACATAATACAAATAAAATAAGAATATAATAAAAAAAGGAATATAATAAAATCTAGTAGGCTATATGATAAAGAAGGTTTAGCAGACTTTAGAGGAATGTAATGTAGAATATGAATATACATAAATAGAATATGTTTAACAAAGCAGATATAGAGCTGTAGTGTGAAGAAAAAAAATTCATAGTGCAAACTATAGAGTTAAAAATGTTAAAAAGGGTACATATACAGAGCTGTACAGTGTGTAGAGTTACTATGTAGGGTGCAAAACATGTATTTTTTCCATAGTGCAAACTGTTTGTGTAGGTGTGTCTGTGTGTGAGGTAGAGATATGCAGACTTCTCAAGTGTCCTCATTCAGTAGCCGGATTGCCTGAGGGTAGAAACTCCTCCTCTCTCTGTGTTGGTCCTCAGGATCCGGTAGTGCTTCCTTGATAGGAGCATATTTTCTAATATATTTTGAGGCCACTTTGATAAGGAATTTACCAAAAATTTGACCAAGAATGCATAGATGACAATTGATATAAAAGCATTTTAATATGTATTTTAAAAGAGTCAGTGGTGCAGTAACCATCAGACGGTACAGAACTGTGAAATTGCTACTAACTGTGACATCGTGACAAGCCAAACCATGCAGTTGTGCATAGATGCTATGTGTGCTTGTGGCCCTAGTGTGCTAACGGTGAGAGTCTAACCTGGACAGATTGCAGTCAAACTGGAATTAGAATCAGTCCCTTTTTTCTTGCACGAGTCAACCTTTTTTCAGTGCACTCAGTGCGCATTCCACTCAAATGAACAAGAGAATTGAATCGGACCCAGATAATTTATAATGGTTTGAATTAAGATAGCTACAATATAATGCAATACAGTTTAATATGCAGTTCATTAGCTTAGAAATTTCTCCAATTGGCCATATTTCATATCAGTGGAAGCTATAATCGTATGGAGATTATGAAGGTTTATTTAAATTGATTGTGATCAGGAACTTTGCATGGGCGTGCCAGGTATTTTTGCTGAATGATGGTAATTATTTTTCACACTTGATTCTTTGCTTCACAGTGGCAATAAAAATCGTATTTTATTGATGTGTGTTGAATCTGGATGTGGTTTCATCTCATTTCACAAATGAGGAAACCAACGTGCTTGCTCATTTGTTCTGTATTTCATGTTAAATTGTTGGCCATCTGCATAATGATATTTTCATTCTTAATTCAGTGTAATTAACATACACATAAATTCCACTTTCTCTCTCTGGGTTGTTCCTTGTTTTTTGTCTGACAAGTTTATTCTGAAGGACATAAATAGCTGGTAGCATTAGACCCACATGGCACAAGACACATCACGCCTCTTCCACACCTCACTGCTAATTATGTATGAGTGCCATTATTAACCTTGCATGCATGAAACCACGATGAACCCTGGAGAATTTTCACATATCCATGCTTGTTGCCTTATTCAGTGCATGCCCATATATCGAAATATACCTGCATCTCTTTCCCTTTATTTCTCTTGCCCTCTCATTTGTATTCCTTTCTTTATTCAGTCTGCTTGCTGGCGGAAAGTGGGATTTGAGACACTGCCTGGTAGCTTGTTACATACAGAAAAGGGTTTTCATTGCACTTACAGATTAATTGAAGTCAATGTGGGATGATACATCAGATACTGGTGCAATGGACAGCAAAGCTTTCAGCAGGTGATCAGAAGACTTAGAAGGACTTAGATTTAAATTGAGAACAGCCAGACTTAGGGCATATACACTCAAATACAGTATGTTAAGGAAAGAGATGCCGCTTGACATCTGGCATTTGACAGTCTTAAGTGCTTCTAAGTTGGACTGACTGCCATTTGCCTATTGTATGTAGTGTTAAGAGCTAAACTACTCCACTCCTAGGGTCATGAATGGAAGTGTGCAGCTGGGCCGCTTGCAACCGAGACCCTCCACAGCAGGCAAGGCTTTGAGCTTGAGGCTTTCATTCAGCACAATCACTCCTCAGAGAGCCGTCGATTTGGAAAGAAAAGCCTGTCCTATTTAAAGGGCAGCCACAATCTCTGTCTGGCTTTCATATAATCAGTCAGCATTGGGTTGTCATGACATCCGCGGTATAATACTTGCAGCCTAGCTTAGCGCTGCTTTGTTTAATTGACAGCATAGATGAATTAATGTCTATTTTCTGTTTGTTTGCACAAGAGATTATGTGCTGTTTCTAAATAAGGTGCGGTATGTAATTACAATCTGAAGCAGTGATGCAGGTGTATGGATTGTAGAATGACTGATAATGAATGCTCATTCACATGAATATGCACTTACTGGAATTTTTAACATTCCACCACAGTTCCCACAGAGTAGTTCTAGGTTTTGCCTGTGCAGCACTTTCTAGCTGACTTTCAAAGGCATAAATGAAGGCTATAGTTATTTAACTGTGCAGCACCACGTGGTTAGCCATTTTATGATGAGAATTAAAAGAAGAACAAACAAAAACATTATATATTTTTTTCTGTTTTAGAGGTACTGAAGAAAACAGATCGTTATCAGTTACACCCTGATCACACAGCACTCCTCAAAAAATATCAGATATGTCAGATATTACTGCTCCTATTTCTCACCTTATTAATAGTTGCCTAGCCTCTGGTATTGTGGCAGTAGATCTAAAAATAGCGCAGTCACCTCAATTCTGAAATGCTAAGCACATCTAGTCTCTAACAATGTGTACGAGCCATTCCGATTTGGATCCCTCAAGAGAGTTGTTAGTGACCTTCTCCTGTCTGCAGATTCAACGATCCTTAATATTATTTTTCTGCCTGTTGGTCTGAGTGCTGCATTTAATACATGACATTGCACCTCCCAGCTATTGGCATCACAGGTTTAGCCTTCTCCTGGTTTACCTCATTTCTCCAGTAAGCAACATTTTATTACCATCAACAAACATAAATCCTCTTCTCTTTCTGTTACTTGAGCTGTCACTCAGGGCTCTGTACTTGGTCCACTACATTTCATAGTGTACTTGCTTCCTCTTGGCCATATTATTGAGTCACCACCTTAGTTTTTACTCTTATGAGGATGACACGTAGCTCCGTAACAACACCACATCTAACACAGTCTTGCTACCAGTATTTTATTAGCCTATGCATTATCATGCATACATGATCTCAAGCATCGTTTGCAAACTAATTACCTTAAACTCTTCTAATTGTTGACAAAGCTTTAATATCGAAGCATTTATACCTGTGTCTTGACATTGATGGGGTTATTGTTAGACTGTCTGAAACTGCTTGGAACCATGGCCTGGTCTTTGATTCATCACTTATCACTTATCTCTATGCAGTCTCTCACCAAGACTGCATTCTTTCCCCTCCACAATATTGCACGACTACAATCTATCCTATTCCTGCCAGACTACTTGCCAGACTTCAATATATTCAAAATTCAGCTGCTAGAGTACTCATATACACCAAACATTTCAGACCACATCTCACTCACTCTCTTTATATTACACTCTATTTAGGTTATCCAGTACCTACCATATTCAATACTAAATACTGGTTCTCGCATCCACTAACTCCAGTTTACTTTGATCCCCAGATTTAGAATTTCATGAGTGGTAGGTGTTTCAGTATTGTAGTGCCCAAGCATTAGCATTCACTTCGACAAAGCCACCTTGAAGTCTACTCTCTCATTAAAAAAAAAAAAAAAAAAACAGCTCAAAATCCATCTCTTTTTTCAGTGTTAGCAGTTTATCATCAGTAACTAAGAAAGAAACTAAGCATCTTATCTTCCTCTATACAGTATCTCTTTATGTTTTAATGTGTTTATTGCCTGTATTGTCTGTGTGAAGAGACATGTCTAATTTCTCTTGCTCACTCTTATTTTCTGTCTTTTTTCTTTCCGGCATGTCATTCAGAGAGCCTGTGCCATAATGGTAAACCCAGGTGTATCCCCCAGAGCGGCATAGAAGGTCTAGAAGACAGCAGGGTAAGATCATTCAGTTCAACCTGAGAATTTACTCTCTTGAAGCTCTATCTTTATCACTAGTCTTAGAAGCCTTTACACTTTAGTTGAATTATATTTTCTAATCTTTTCTTCCAGACAAAATGCAAGACTCAGGTGCTAATACTGGTGGTACACGGGGGGAACATTCTGGACCTGGCCAGTGGTGACCTGGGGGCAAAGGCTGCAGACGTGGCCACTCTGTCTTCAGTGCTGGAGAAAATGGCACAAGCGCACTTTGAGGCTGCCACACACCAGATACTATTAAAGCTGGTGCCCTGTCCTGCTGTATGTGCAGAGGCCTTTTCACTGGTTTCCAAGTGAGTCACTGAGATTGATGTAGAGTTATAAAGGAAGCTTTCATGTTAGAGAAGATGTAGTGTAATTTAGTTGGATTCAGGTCTGGGCTCTGGCTAGGCCATTCGAAAACATTGAAAAATAAAAAACTGTTTCTATCTATTTGCTATTTTTTACACAGCAATGCTCTGAAGACTATTCTACAATGGGCAGAGCTTAAAGAGAATTTCTCAGTAAGATTTTACCCACTGTTTCGTGTGTGTGTCTGAGAAAAAGAGACACTGAGAACATGTGCTGTGATATGCTTAGTGAGCTCATTATAAAGACTGTTACAATCCATCTTGACTGCTGTTGTTTTATAATGTCTATTATAAGTAAACAGTGGAGGAAACAGCTCAAAGCAGCCAAGTAATGATAATACGCATTAAGAGAAATTGCCCAGTGATGAATTCTCCCAGATTTGTCAGTGTGGGAACTGAGAAGCTGACGTCTCAAATACAAAATATATGTTTTTATTTTCTCAACTGGCTAATAGTGGAAAGCCTGTGTGGTGCAGAGGCTAGTGTGATCAAAGGGGCTACTATAATCATATGACCACTGTCATATGTTTTCTTCTCTCATTCTGTTTGTGGTTAACTTCTGGTTTATTGGTATCAGTTGCTGTTCAAACCGAGGGAGGGAGAAGAATAAATATGCAATGATGTGAGGTTCATTGGTTGAAAAGATTGATTTCTGCTTGCCTGCATCCATCCAGCATCCAGGCATCAAATATTCACAGACTAACAAAATAACATTCATCCTTGAAATGAGTTGTCAAATCTTTCATTTATACAACACTTCCTTGTCTACATTAATGAAATTCATTGTGCTGTGCACTAATCAAGGCACGAATAGGTGGATCTGTTTGCTCACAGTCAATCTGCATGCCATTATAAGGCAAAACAACTGCAGTGGGGGCTCTGGATTCTGAGCGACTGATTTAATATGCTTCTGAAACCTATCAGCCTGCTGTAGAATGCTGGCTGGAAGAAAATAAACAGCGTTAAGGGCACAACGGCTTTCCATGTCTGCATAGGAAGAAAATGCGTATAGCTTTGTGCATAGATAAATAGAATAATTAAAGTTATCTGAATGTAAGATTTTGAAATTTTACCCTCTCTTCTGGAAAAACACTATTCTAAAACCTTTTGTAGCATAGGTGCAAGTACCAAGTCAATATCATGGCTGCAAGTGCCAAGCATGCATGCTTAGTAGTATGCTTGAAATGTAAGACACCATTGGTGTAGTAACAAACTATTTTGTACAGTACTATGAAGTTTGGGACACTGCCAAAATATTTGCAACTGTGAGGTTATAATTAATTTGTGACTCTGTGTAAATTGAGGGAATGGTGCCAAAACCCTACAGCTTCTAATTAACCGTTGCTTGAAAGCCTCGGTTAGATTACCATTCAAAAGTTTGGTCCCATCCGTCATATTTTATTGCATATTGTTGCGTTCAGGAAAACTTACACAATGTAGATCTGGAGTATGCAATATGTTGTTGTTCTTCTTCCGACTGCTCCCATTAGGGGTCGCCACAGTGGTTCATTAGTCCACATATTTGATGTGGCACAGTTTTTACACCGGATGCCCTCCTGACACAACCCTTCTGCAGATATTTCTGCAGCTCCTTTAATATTGCCATAAGTCTCTTGGCAGCCTTCCTGTTAAGTTTTTGTCTTGTCTTTTTATAAATTTTGGAGGGATGTCCTGTTCTTGGTAATGTCACTGTGGCGCTCCATTTTCTCCACTTGTTGATGTCGGCCTTCACAGTGTTCCATGGTACATCTTATGTTTTGGAAAAATCTTTGTACCCCTCTCCTGATCGATTCCTTTGACAGTGAGACCCTGTACAGGCTTTGTAAGCTCTCTGCAGACCATGGCTTCAGCAGATGATTTAATCACTTTTGAACATGAGATTGAATGTGATTGGTTCACAGCCAAATCCTGCGTTATAAAAGGGTGTGCACAATATGTAACAAGGTTATTGTTGTTGTTGTTCCTCTTTCGGCTGCTCCTGGTGGGGTTGCCACCACGGATCATTGGTCCACGTATTTGATTTGGCAAAGTTTTACACCGGATGCCCTTTTGACACAGCCCTCCCCAGAGAGCGCACTATGCTGCAAGGTTATTGTAACTTTCTTATTTTTCTCTAATATAATTCTGATTGTTTTTCACTTCATTTTTATACTTTGCAATTTCACATTGAGGGTGGGAAGAGTTCTGACATGATTTATCTTGGTTTAATTTTTTTTTTTCATCAAAAAGTCTTTTAACAGGGGTGTGTAGACTTTTTATATCCACTGTAGATATTTGATATAGAATTTAATTTAGTTTTTTTGGGGAGGGTGGGGTGGAACAAGCCAGTAAATGTTACATAATATACTGTAATTTCCTATGCGTAGTAGTTTCTCCTCAGAGTATTCATCTCATTTTGTTTTTCATAATAGGAAGTATTCTGGTTACTGCAGTGTTTTAAAATGTGTTTTCTGACTTTACCGTGGGGGAAGGACTGGATGTATTGTAATAAAACTAAAAGTTACGCTGTAGCGAGCAGTTAAAATTGTAGAGTATATAACCTCATACAGTTGGCAGGAAAGAAGCTTTACCAAGTACAGTACATTAGGTTTTTCTCTTTTCTTGTTGTTTTTTGTTTTGAGTTACTACTGCGCTGCTCTTTTGCCCCAGCCCTAATATCAGGGTCAGATGCTTCATCCATGGCTCACAGGGCATCTGATAGCTTTTGTACACTTTTCTGTCCACTAGCTTCAGGGTCTTGAAAACAAAGACATTTCGTTTCATTCAAAGACATTTTCAGCTGTAAAACTAATTTTTGAACACCGATCTTCAGCTGTAAAACAAATCTTTGAACAACGCAAGCTTTCTAGAGCAAGCTAATCAGCATGCTAATCAGATTTCATATTTCAGGCGAAAGCAGACCTGTCCTGGCCACGGTTATTGACAAAATGTACCACACTGCTGTGCTAAAATCTGGCTTTAGAGACATGAGCTCTGACCCTGAACTTGTGAAATGGGTCAAAATCTAAACCTATATGTAGGGAAAAGTGTACTGACGTTTATTGTACTAATGTGCACTAAATATTCTTTATTCTATATAGCTTTCTCAATTATTTTGAAATCATCTTCAGTATTGTAGATCTTTCTGTACACATCACATCAATTAATAAATACAATTATTTATTGTGTTAATTTTACACTTTTGAATTCTAGTGTAAAGTGGATAATTTGGATAAGAATAGTACTGTTAAACAGGAACCTGGCGTTCATTATTTCACACTGACTCACAGTCAGTGGATGGAGGCTCTAAGATATTAACTGTTTTTAAGGTTACATTTTGTTAGGCTGTTAGGCTGAGTAGGATATAATTAGAGGATTGTCAGGTTTATCTGTTACCAATTTACTGGCAGCCCTAACAGTGGGATGAGGTCTTATTAACAATAAACAGCAAAAAATAAATACAACACAGTGGGACACCCTGGTGGGTTATGAAGGGAAGTGAGGACACAAGAGGCAGGCTTTGGCGAGTGGACTGGGCGTGTCTCTTATTATTATTTTTCATTTTTAATTGGAGCCCTTTCTAGTGCTTCGCTTGTCAAAAGTAACACAAACACGCTTTTCTGCTTGGGTGTCACTCAGCTCGGCACGGCTCTGCTTGGCCTCAATCGATACACTCTTTATCCGGCATCTCTCTTCACTGTGGGTTCTCTACAGTGGGTTTTTGATCATGAAAAGGTATAACTGATTGAACCTCTCCTCACTTGAGTATTTTGAGACCTGGCAGACTGCACTTCTGTAGTCAGGCTTTGAAGGTTTTGTCTTTAAAAGCAAAGGATGTATTGCATCCACATCTCCAGGTATGAGTCATAAGAAGCTGTGTATGAGAGTGAGAGAGACGATCACAGGGAAAGTAAATGAAACCCAATAGCATGTCTGCCTCATTAAGACATGTGCTCACTGTCATGATTCTGTCATTCCTTTCCACTCATGCGATCTTTGATGGGTTGAAAAGTTATAGCCGTAGGATAATGATGTCCTTCAGGAAAAAAAAAAACAACTGAAAGACATTCTTTACTGCACCAGATAACTGGTATAGTCTTGTGTGTTTTGTCTTTTGTACCAAAATCTAGAATAATTAATTACAAAAAGAGGTATCCACATTTGCTACTATGTGGAAAGGGCAGCAGCTTTTAAGAATAGTCATTCTACCTGTCTCGTCATATTAATGAAATCAAGCTGAAGTCAGCTCCACTACTAATTCCCCAGCCAATTATCACCATCTCATCTTTTCCAGCAAAGTAAAGCAGTGCCAGGGTGCCACAGTAACAGCACCACCAGCTGCTTGCATAATACATTAATTACTGATACAACTCTGTAAATAAATAAATCCTTGGAGGACTAAGAGACTTGGAGGTGCTCTATGCAACCTGCTGCTGGTGTAGATTGAGTAATATAGTAGAATTAGTAGTATAATTCATCTGTTTCCTGGCCTTGTTATGGTAATGGCTATGGTCATGCCAGGACACCTCATGTAAACATGACAGGAGCAAGTGTGGGCACAGAGTCACGCAGCTCAGGTCGTGCTCTCTGCAGGGAGAGCTGCATGCTGGGAGCATTGTCAGGGACTCAAAGCACCATCTGTGTTTGGAAGAGAAGGAAAAGAATATGAGGGATAGAGAGAATGAGGGAGAGAGTGATTAGAGCCACTTTGCACATACACAGTAATAACAGTAATACATCAAGGGAGAACAAACAGTGATTTACAGAACCATGAATGTTTTTACTTCAAAAAAATGAGACAGCAAGTGGGACATATTGTAATCTGATTCTAGTCTTTTAAAATATTTATAAAATAAAAAAGCTTCAAAAATAAGAAATGCTTCTGCACAAATATTTTGATCCTTTTTGTTAAAGATTAGATTAATCAGGAACAGATGTAAAGCAGATGGAAATTTGAATAATGAATGGAACGAAAAATGGTGGTCAATTGTGAAGTAGGTTTCTGTAAAAACAAGTCTAATGGCAGTACATAAGTGACTGCAAAGTTTTGCGATCATACTGCTGTCTTTTCTAAGGAGTAAGGGTTCAACCTTCATCCTGGAAAGTAATGAATCCTACATCAGTGGCTGTAAAGTATACTACAGTATACAGATAAGGGTGTTTTGATTAACCTTGGTGGTCTCAACTAATCTGAGAAATGTTCCCGCATTGAAACCTACAGTAAAATTGTGGCAAGTTCAGTTAATTGCAATAGAGTGTTTCTGTTGTAAAATTCATATTTTTTCAGGAAATACAGTATACGGATACATTTTTGCCAATCATGAAAACATAAAAAAGCAATCTCACAAGCTCACAATATTTATTCATATACTTTGTGTCTCCTCCTTTATGTAGATGAGTGCATAAGCTGTATTTTATTTGTCATGCTAAAATGTATTTAAAATGTGACAAGCTGTAGTACCTGCACCTACAAGTGTTTATATCTCAGCCCTGCCATGCAAGGAGGAATGGTGTATTACTATCTTAGCAATACTGTGTTGTGAAAACAAAGGATAAAGAGGAGGTCAGAGGAAATATAAAGAACATGCTGTATGCAGTCCCTGATAGACCTGGCTTTACAGACCATGAAGATTCTGGGTTTGAAGTAACACACACTCTTTCCATGTGACCAATGCCCTGGTCCTGACACTTCAGCAGATTCAGTGTCAGAGAGCTATCATGCCCCTAATCTCGCCTGACTGATAGGTATAAGATTGGTACAGGGGCAAGACAACCCTTTATTTTTTTTGCAATTGATTTATCTTTCTTGCATGTAGACATACAACTGCAGGGTCATTTTCTTACATTTTCCTGATCTCCCTGTCTTATATCAAGCTGAGAAACCATAACTATTTACCTCTCACAAAAGTACACCCTCCTTCAGTTGTATGTTTTTATTTATCAGGAACTAAATAACAATTGTGTGGTCCTCACCAACCTGTATAAACAAACAAATAACCTCAGGTGACAACAAAACTACACAACAGATTTCAATATGTAGTCTTTTTTTTTTTTTTCCAAAAAGTAAACCAACATTCAGAAACCAGATGGGAAAAAGTAAGTACACCCTTCCTACTTTCACAATCAACAGAGTAATTAGCAGCTAGGCGTTACTAATGAAATGCATGAGATTAATTATTTGCCAGTAACTTTGACTACCTCTATAAAAGCAGAACTTTTGGCAGTTTGGTGTTCTGGAGTCAGGTGTGTGTCTACATCATGCCAACAAGAAAGGACATCAGTCATGACCTCAGAAAAGCAATTGTTGCTGCTTATTAATCTGGGAAGGGTTATAAGGCCATCTCCAAACAATTTGAAATTCACCATTCTGCAGTGAGAAAGACTGTTTTCAAATGGAGAGCCTTTCAAGACTGCCAATCTTCCCAGGAGTGGGTGTCCCAGCAAATTCAATCCAAGTTTCAATCCAAGACCATTTAATGCCCAAGAGCCAACCAAGAGCTACATCATGTGACCTATAGACCTCTGTAAGCATGTTTATGTTCATGACAACACAATCAGAAAAAGACTGAACATGTATGACCTTCATGGAAAGGTGATTAGAAAAAAGCCCCTTCTCTCCAAAAAGAATATGGAGCACAAAATAGGTTTGCAAAATTGCACCTGAACAAGCCACAAAAGTTCTGGAACAATATCTTTTTGTATTGATGAGACCAAGGTGGAAATGTTTGGTCATCATGCACAGTGCCATGTTTAGTGAAAATCAGACACAGCATATCACCACAAACACCCCATACCAATTGTCAAGCCTGGTGGTGGAGGGGTGATGATTTGGGTTTCTTTTGCAGTCACATGACCTGGGAAACTTGTGGTCATTGAGACAAAAATAAAAACCACTTTATACCTCAATATTCTTGAGACAAAAGTGAGGCCATCTCTCTAAGCTGGGCAGAAATTGGGTCTTGCAACAGGACAATGATCCCAAGCACACCTGTAAATCGATATCTGAATGGCTAAAGAAGAAAAAAATCAAGGCGTTGCAATGACCAGGTCAAAGTCCAGACCTCAGCCACATTGAGATGCTGTGGTGGGATCTTAAGAGAACTGCGTGTAAACAAATGCCCTCAAACATCAATGAACTGAAGCAATGTTGTAAAGAAGAGTAGGCCAGAATTTCTCCAAAATGATGTGAGAGAAGTTTGATATACAATATATACATGAAAAAAGGAGAAATGGGAGTAATTGGATAATTACACCTTGAATAGCAATCATGGTGTTAATATGAAGATATTAGCAACAGGCATGTACTAAAAAATTATGTGAATGTACATGTAGCCAACTATGGTGACCCATACTCAGAATTTGTGCTCTGCATTTAATCCATCCAAGTGCACACACACCCATAGCAGCCTTTTTTTTTTTTTTTTGCTGTGGCACCCAGGGAGCAGTGCCTTGCTCAAGGGTCTCACAGGTTTGAGAGAGCGCTGGTCATTCACTCCCCCCACCTACAATCCCTGCCTGACCTGTGACTCGAACCCACGCCTGTCAGGTTTACCTTCAGGTTACAAGGCCGGCTCACTAACCATTAGGCCACAACTGCCCCCTAAAAAACAAATTATGTAATTGACCATCAATAGAATTTATATAACACAAGTACTATGGATTTAAACATATACTGCCCAACACCTACACAGCTCATACCCAATCCAAATCCCAATTTTATATATATATATATATATATATATATATATATATATATATATATATATATATATATATATATATATATATATATATATATATATATATATATATATATATATATATATATATATATATATATATATATATATATAAAATGGGGAATAATTTTGTGTAATTATAACGACTCAAGAGAGTCAAGCTTATGAATATGGAATATGACTAAGTATTATCAGCAGAGTGACAAAAGGATTTGAGGGAGATGCATTTTCAGTTTTCTGTCCAGGAGAGATGACTAAGAGGCTGCAGATAATGGTCCCGCTGATGAAGTGCTTTGTTTACTTCCTTGCCTGATTAGGTCCGGATAAGGGATTAAACAAATTTAGGCTGTGCCATTTCAAACCTGGCACTATAGCTCAGGGTTGCATTTCGATCAGTTTGCTTTGTAGTGTTTCTGTATTAACATGGCTTTGTTTTCTTTGTGTCGGTTTCAGTCTGAACCCCTATAGCTACGATAAGAGCTGTGTGTCGAGCAGTGTTGACCACCTTCCACTGGCAGCACTCCCCCTTCTTGCTATTGCATCACCGCACTACCAGGACTCTGTGGCAAGCGTCATCTCCCGAGCCAATGAGGTCTACCACAGCTTCTTACAGTCTCCTGATGGACAAGGCTTCACTGGTCAGGTTGGTCTGTTGTTACCTCATAGCTTTGGGCAAGAAGGCATAGCATTTGCGATGCTTTAGGATATGTCTTCAATTGGTGATCTAAGATTGGTTTTCCCTTTTCTTGTAGTAACTTATCACAGTTAAGAGAGATTTTGGAACAGCAAAGTGGAATTTCACAGATCTTACAACATAATTTACAGATTGAAAAGTCATGCAGAGTGGATTTCTTTATACTGATTGTGATAGGAACCAGGGGTTATGATGTTACAACTCACTTTTTCTACATTTTTCTACATTTTTTCTACAACTCCTTTTTTCTACACATGCATTGTTGGTTTATGTTTCTAACGTTGTTAACTCTAAAAAGGTGTTAAATCTGTGAAACCTGTTTTGTTTGGATACTATTTTTGGTAACACTTTACTTTAAGGTTGCCTTAACAAGCATCATTTACTGCATTAATTAATATAAAAAACAGAAATTTCTGCATTAATAAGCCATAAATAATGTTAACAAAGTAAAAAAAATAACACATACTGTATATTAATTTAAGTTTGCTTAATTTATAATTTATAACAGTAATGTAAAGCGTTACTCTATTTATACTTATGAGGTCTACATGCACTGTACCTCTCATGCAGATATATCACTTTCCGTTAGGTAAGTTTTAGAGGCTTTATATGCTTTGGAAGCCTGGTTCCAATGTCTAAATATGCATCAAGTCCTCATCTGTCAAGTTGACTGACTGTTTCTCTAAAACAGTGCTTTTTCAGTCAAAACAATGGGTAGATTTTCCCTTTATAGAGCAACTTCTACCAGAGCAGTAATGGGTATCATACCTGGGGCATGAGTCATTCCTGATGAGTCATTCCAAACAACAGTAGACGTGTCTCTCTACTCCTCCTGCTTCCTAATCTGGCATGATAAATCCAATAATACACTCTTGTCAGTTTGTGAGTCAGCTTGTATGTGGACCAGGACATTGAGAGGCAGCATGAGTAACACAACCCATGATCCCCCTGATCTTTGAAAAACTATGCCCATCTATGACAAGGCTTGGACTTTTATTTATTGATTGATTGATTTATTTGGGCAGGGAAAGACAATCCCCTGCATTTGGCTTTGAAGTATGTATCTGCTTAAATAAGCTAAATCGAGGGTTGTGCGTGAGTTTTTAAATTTATTTTTCACATTCAAGCAGAGGTCGAGCTCACCAGACCCTAACAAATGCCTGATTTCCATCACTGCCTTTGTAAACATCCACTTAAACCACAAGGGCAGTAATATGTGAACATATCCATCAACACTTATCTTCTTAACTAATTAAGAAGCCCCAACAGTTGTTTTGTTGCTGTAATTAAGAACGTTATTGAAGTTATACAAGTCATATTGATCATTAACTTCCTAATGTGGAGACCTAGTTGAAACAGTGTGCTTTCAGTAGGTTCTGACTTTGTGTGCTTGTGTTTACTGTTTTCCAGGTGTGTCTTTTGGGTGACTGTGTGGGTGGCGTGCTATGTTTTGATGCACTCTGTTTCAGCAACAGCCCACAACATGACAATCCTAGTTACAGAGGGAGACACAACAGTATGGAGAGCCTAAGGGTCAGTACTTAAAGCTAAAACCACTCCACTCACTTTCCTCTCATCAAGCTATTGATTCAGTTTAGTGGGTTTTTTTCAGCTTGAGTATAGCTTCCCTTTCAGTCTACTTTAGTCCCTTAAAAACTCTTAGAAGCATTTTGGTACAGTTGGCACCATCTCCTAATGTCCTAATAGCAGGGTCTATTAGACACTGTGCTTCATTGCTCTCTAATACCTCACACTATATACATACAGCAGGCATATTTAGCATTTTTGAAATAGTGACTATTTTGACCTTTCTGTGTCTTAAATGTCCATATGACACAGGATAACCCTGGACTACTGAGAGAGGACGACTGTGGCCTGAGCTCCAGCAAGCGCCTAAGCAAGAGCAACATTGACATTTCTTGTGCCATTGACTCTTCCGACAGCCAGCATCCATTTTGCAGCAGGTATTTTTTTGCATATGGAACACACACTCTTACAGAATGCTACGTTTTTGTCATAAAGCTACACCATTGTTAAAACTGAGCTGATACAATATATATGCTTATATATTCAAATATATGCATATATTTGCATAGTATTATCATACTAGCATTTCACTTGACACATGACAGTTTAGGCTGAAAAGGTTAAAGCTTATGTGTGTTGTGGGCAATCGGCTACATTGTCTTTTTCATCAAGCCATTTATCAGTATAAATACACCCGGTCTGCCTTCTGCTGCCTTCAATAAATAGTTTCTGCCAGTATACACATGTAAGAGACAGAAAGAGGAAATTTCCTCCTCTGTTATTTTGAAATTTCCCCAATGGTCTCACAGTAGAATATTTTTAATATTGTATGGGGTATCAGAGATAAAATATCTCCTTCAGCAGAGGCCAGTCTGGGTCAAATATGCTGTTAAAGTCTATCATTAACCCATATAAACTCTGCAGTATGATTTGACCATGCACCGATCAAAATGTATCTCAGTCCATTTTTTTACCACTGTGGCCTTTCTTCCTGTTTAACCCAAGGGTGAGGTATACAGTGCCTCCCATCTGTAGACATTATATTACATAAAATATGTATAATAGCATTTAAATTATATTCAGTCAGAATAGAGAGGCTCTGCTGCATGGCGTAAGCAATTTTCCATCCAATCCACAACCCTTGTATTTCAGCAGGAATAAAAAACTGTGCACTTCAATTTTTATAAAGAAAAAAACTAATGCTAATGTCCATACATACAACAGTGTCAACAGGTCATGAGGATTAGGTCCAGTCATTGGGTACACGTTGAGACAGCTGTAATTGAAAAATACTAATGGTTACTAGTATTGATGTAATGAGCATCATACTCAATACCAGGGTTCAGTAGTGTCTAGAAATACAATAAATTGTGAATTTGAATTAAGCTCATAATGTCTACAACACATGCAGGAAGATGGTAGGTATTTGCTTGAGTCTCAAAACCCTGGTCCCAGAGTACCCCCTGTTCTTCACATTTTAGTATTTTCTCTGCTCAAACATAACAGCCTCAAGAAGGGCTGTTAATTAGCTTATTAGTTGAATTATGTTTGTTGGGAACAGGAAAAACACTAAAATGTGGAGGACAGGGAGTACACCAGGACCAGGGTTTTGAGACTCAAGCAAATACCTACCATCTTCCTAAGTCACCAGCTCTTGAGAAGCTTGACACGAGCAGAAAGGCTTCTTGGCGCAGCACTGCATAAAAGTGGTCATCAGCCTGACTCTAAATGAATAAGCTAAAGCAGTCCAAATCAGCCTCCTGGTTAAGGCACGTCTTATCCATCCTTCTCTGTAGCTTTGGACTTGGGGACGTGCCCACTGCCCTTGTGTGCATTGTGTCTTGCGTGTGTAGGGTTGTGCGTAAAGCTGATAGCAGAAACATTAGCATTGGTCCTCAAGGAAATACTTCTCTGTTGGCAGTGCTAATATGTTCCTCTTGCTCCTCAGTCTCTTAGGTCCAGTAACATTGCTAATCTTTTCACAAATCCTTTGAGCAGTTCAGCTGTAGGTATTCTGACACCAGTTACAGGTTTCAGCATTTTATTGCCAGTTGCATAGAGAAGGACAGGACTTGTACGTACTAGAAAACAGTACTAGAAAACAATAGCCATTAAAATTCATTAAACCTACCATACATTGCATACAATTCTAGGACATATGCATGTGTCAAATAAACAAGAATTCCATTTGATTAGATTTTGGGCTAGATTAAAAATCTTTCTTAAAAAAAAAGGCAGAGCTGTTTTCTATTAGTACAAACTGAAATCAAATCAGACTCCAACCCTTGGATAGTCTAGGTGAAATTCTAAATATACCTGTATTACAGAATGAAATTATGACTCTTATGCAAGAGTATTTTTAAACAATTGGAAATTATTGACTAGCAGTCAGACACATTAATTCTTCATTAAATGTTAATTTGTTAATTAATGTTAATCTTTGTTAATTCATTTGACATTCTTTTCTCTCATTAGTTTATGTTGCTATATTGCTATATTGCTGTTGTTCTATAAAATTGTGTGGATTAATGGATTAATATATAAAATGTGTGTGTGTGTGTGTGTGTGTTTAATGGAACAAAATATACTCTGGTAATTGGCGATATACCTGGGTGCAGTGCCTAAGTATCAACTATGTGTGGGAAACACTGCAACAGGAACATAATAAAAAAGGAATGGACAGACAAAGTCATTTGGAAGGTCTGAGGTGTCTAAAGAAGCTCCTAGTATTGGAAAAGCTCAATTTATCTTCTCTTTCCTTTATCCAGAAGATATTTGTGTGTAAGACTTCAAAGAACCCACTAAAGCATGCTCATGTGTGGTAGAAGAGTTGTGTAAAGGGTTCATTAGCATTCATTAATGCCTTAGGGATGCTGTGTATTGCTTTAAGACAGCCCTTATTGTCAGATATTCATGTAGAATACAGTGAGACACTTTCCTTCACATATCCTAGCATCGAAAGCTGGGACTGGCTGTGGTGCTTATACTGAAGCAAGAAAAAAAAACGATGCCTATATTTTTCACATGAGAATATACTGTCCAACTGTCATTTCATTATAAGTCAGCATGGCAGATATAAACTCTTGTTGCAGATAATGAAACAGTATATTGCTGGACACATAAGTTTGTTTTTACATGCAGTCTATTAACAAACTGTAGAATCAGTAAATGATACATGGCATTTCTCCAAATTTGCCAGTGCTAACCCTAGCACTAGATCTACTGATCTGTTTGGCAATTAATGTACAATTATTAAATTATTTAATTGGTACTACATTATTTAAGATATTATATATTGTAAATATTGTAGACATATTTGGCTGTGCAGCTGGTAACTAGTACATTCATTATATAACTTTTTTTTACCCATCAGTCTTGCTTACCTTAAAAGCACCATGTACATTAGGTTCAGACTTGATAGATTTGGATAAATATGGTTCATTCATACATTCATTGATGTTGTGTATGTGTGTGTGTATGTGTGTGTGTGTGTGTGTGTGTGTGTGTGTGTAGCCAGGTCCAGGATGGAATAGACCTAAGCTCGGGAGGAAGTAGTCCAAGGTGGAATCAAGGTCATTTTGACTTTGAGGTATCTGAATGTTTCCTGCTAGGCTGTCCACTTGGACTAGTGTTAGCCATGAGACGCACTGTTCTTCCTTCAGTCAAAGGTCAGTCTCACACTAAAGTACTACACGCACACACAAGCAAACACAACTTTAGTTTGTACATGGTCCTCTGTATGCACTGTTAGCTCGATAGTCTAATTATTTCAACTTCCAGCAGCATGAAGTGCAGAGCTGTCACATTACAGTGGCTAGCCTTCAATCAATCAGTTTCCACCTCTTACCTTTAGAACAATGATTATTAAGAAGAAAATACTATGCTCTATGTGTCTATACTCTGACTCATTTCGTCACTCGTGGTTTTTTTTTTTTCCACACCTCCTTTTGGCAGTGACTCAGCTGCAGCCTGCCTGCTCTCAGATCTTCAACCTGTTTTACCTCTCTGACCCGTCAGCCTCCAGACTGGAGCCCCTTCTGCAATCTTGCTTTCACCGGCTGCCTCCATTCCCTGTTCCACGATACCAGCGCTACCCGCTAGGAGATGGCTGCTCTACCCTCATTGGTGAGGATGAAATGATCTTTTAACCCAATTAGGTTATTAGTTAAATAAATCTTCATCTACTGTTGCTCGGGTAAAACACTCTGTTGTCAGATTTATTTTAACATGATATAGTTTTTATGTGCGGCATATGTTGTTAGTTACATCAAATCTTGAATCTCTCTTTCTGTCCTCTTTTTCGCTCACTCTAAAACAAGGCAAATTCTACAGACATATGCATAAATGTATCTCCCTGCTGTGTAATGCACTGCCAAAAACAGAGACTGCCAAATTACAGTATGCAACATAGACACTTTCCAAACACATGAATGACTGTGCAAATTGTTTCAATCTAATCAGCTATAGAAAAAGGAGCTATCTCTGCAAGACCTGCATTTTCAGTGTAATTGCAGTTCACCTCTTTTTTCTTCCTGTCTCCTCTGTTCTCCCTTAGGATCACCCAAGGACTTGCACTACTAGCACTTTCTCTCTGTTTGTCAATCTAGCTGTAGTCCCCAGAGCTGCCTTTCTGTATAAGCTAGTTTGAAAAGAGAACATTATAGCCTAGTTTTGGGACACGTATTTATTAACTAATGTTTCTGTTACTTTGGCATTGGCCCATTTAAAAAAAAAAAAAAAAACTAGGCTGCCTGACAAAAGAAAACTAGCACAAATTTTGCACACCTTGAATACGTATGTAGTGCAAAATGTGATATGCATTGATTTATTAAAGAAGGAAAACTGCAACCTGTTTGCCAAACATTAAAGCAAAGAGCGTAATATTATAACATTATAATATTTCTATATGATACAGTAGGTGTCACTGTCAGAAAGCTCTGACATTAATATTAATATAGCTTCTGCATGTGGAACTTGAGCCTAATTAAAATGTACTCTTGCATTACAGCAGTAATGATCCAATGACAGATAAATGACTTACAGCCTCAGAGAAATATAATACAAACTGAGTGAGGAGACTGAAGTATCACTCTGTTTACCACAAGGAATACTTTTTAAAATATTTAAAAAAAAAAAAAAAAAATGTTCTGGTAATTAATTTTTTAGCGACATGAAGTGTATTTGAAGCTGCCCCTGTGGGAAAAGTAGTCCCATCATAGTCACCATGGATCCACACTGCAAGTCTTTTAATGTGATTATTGTCTTTAATATCCAGGAATAGCTGGTCTGTTTCCTTGTTTGTAATTTTCCGGGTGTTCACGTTGACTTCATTTGTAAGCTGATTCAGAGGAGAATTGCAGCAATATTATCTATCAAAGACTTTTTTCTTTTATTTTCCCAAAATTCTATTAGTCTTTATGAGCAAGGAACTTGCAAGTCTCCAAGTTTATGTTACCCGTCTCCTACCTGCCAGAGCTCTTGCAGCATGTGTTCAGTTGTATTGTGGAAATGTCTGTGCCTTCTTTGGTCTACATATCTTCATAAAGATCTTTCTCACGGTTCTCTTCTAGACTGTATATGACAGACACGTCTCTTTGTCCGTTTGTTTGTTTCCCACGATTGATTTACCTGAGGGATTTCATGCACAGAATCTTTTTTCTTTTTTTAAATCTGGTCATTGAAATTTATGTCCAAGAAAGGAGCACCCTGCTGGTTGTGACTATATACCACAGTCTTTCTGTGTTTATCTCTATCCTTTTCCTTTTTTGCCTGTTTTATCTCCCTTTGTCTGTATCTTTAATTGTTTCAGAGTCAGTGTTTAGAGTAAAGCAAAGATAGAGACAGTGTTTAGAGTAAAGCAAAGATAGAGACAGTGTTTAGAGTAAAGCAAAGATAAACCACTTAGGGGTGTATTTTTTTATAAATGTGTGTGGGCTACTTGTCTTTTTCCTGTTTGCCTATTTTATTTTGCTGATTTAATTCAGCCATGTTGGATTTTAGCCATGGTGTTTGGCTCACCAGTGCTGCCTGCTTCTTGATGCTGTTCACAGATAGGAACAGAGCTGGAACTGGGTGCCTTTGTCAAACTGCTCTGATAAGGCTCACCCTATTTAAAATTCACACCTGCAGCCATCTGCTCTCTACATCTCCTCCATCTTTCATGCTATATGAATCTCACCTCCCCAACGCTGCTCTCAGGTTTGTAATAATGGAAATTCCTCCATCCCTCTCCTCTGTCACCTGCTCCAAACTGCTCTTCTTATAAGCATCCAGGGTCTTGCTGTCCACAAACGCACTGGACTGGTAAATGAGAAATGGCAAAAGAGCCAATTGTTGAAAGGGCACAGGACCGGAAAGGTGAACCACTGCCGCTTTTAGTCACTGTGATTGACTGCACACGTGAACACGTAGATGTGTGTAGTGAATGTAACTGAGCCTTGCCTATTGGGATACTATACCAAGGGCCTTAATATAATGAAACCAAATATGGTTTGGCTCCATTACACCATATGAAGAAGGCATACATATAGAGGCAGAAGTTATAGATATAGCTAACACTCAATAAAAAAAGAGTGTTTGTCTTGGATTAGAAAAATTGAGTTTCACAGATCCAGCAAGATGTTGTAGTTATATTGGGAATAAGTGGATCAGAATGTTTTCTATTTCTGACTGAGTGAAAGGTTTCATAACACAACATTCCCTCAAAACATGCAGCTATTTTTTTTTATTTCGTCATCCCTGTGTTAATGCAAAACACAACCAATCAGCAGATAAAATGAAAAAAAAAAGAACCAATGCTAAAGTCACTCTATACAATTAGCACCACTGCTATCTTATTGTTAAAATGTGCTACTATGGTGTGAATAAGCATATAATCTTTAAAGTGTATCATCAGTTATGAAACACAATGTTAAAAATCAACTGTAAAATATTACAGTAATTTAACTTTCTGTGAAAACAAAAATAAATAAGTGGTATTCCTGTAAGTGCTCTAGCAATAGGTGCTGTGTCCCTTAAAAATTCATGCTTTAGAAGATAAAAAATATAATACAAATAGAATGTAATAAAACTTGCAATTTGCTAGGTACAGATGTTTCTTAAACAGAATTTAAGGTTACATTTGTCTCCATCCAGGTATGCCAAATTTGCAATGAGCAAGAGAATGTTTGGCTTCATAGCAGACTGTTTCTGTTGAACTATTTAAATAAAAAATCTGTTGAGCTATTTTAAAAAAATCATATTTGTACAATTAGAACAAAATCATGTTTTGTTCAGTGTAAGCATATAGTTCAATCACACTATAGTTTAGACAGTTAGCTTCCAAACTGCTTCATAAATATGAAATTGTGAATGTGTAGAATCAGATTTAGTCTTGATCTTCATTTTGGTGTTTGGATTTGGAAACATTAGACCCAAATCAATTAAAACAGCTCTGACCCATTGAGGCATGGACTCCACAAGACCTCTGAAGGTGTGCTGTTGTAGCTGGCACCAAGACATTAGCAGCAGATCCTTTAAGTGCTCGATTGGATTGAGATATGCAGCATTTTGAGGCCAAGTCAACACCTTGAACTCTTCAAACCATTCCTGGACAAGTTTTGCAGTGTGGCAGGGTGCATTATACTGCTGAAAGAGACCACAGAAACTTGTGCTACAGTAGCTCTTCTGTGGGATTGGACCAGTTAGGCTAGCCTTCGCTCCTCACATGCATCAGTGAGCCTTGGACGCCCATGACCTGTCGCAGGTTCACCATGACCCTGTCACAGGTTCTATCTCTCACAATTTGGCCCTTGTCAAAGTCGATCAGATCCTTACACTTGCCCGTTTTTCCTTCTTCCAACACATCAACTTTGAGAACTGACTGTTCACTTGCTGATTAATATATCCCATTTTAATGTTAAGGCTGATCGGTGTACATGTATGTTTATTAGCCTGTTTGACTGGTCACTTGAATTGAATACATTTAATCCCAATCCAATAACTTGGATTATTACAGTAACCCAATAACGGGTAGGCTTGTAAATAACGTAAACTTTAACATAATGACTTTAATGAACTTGTATTCTGTGAGTGGAATTTTTTAAAACTTTACTGTACATCTGCTGATGTAACCATAGAGGTCTGAAGCACAATGATCTGATAGAAGTGTACAGTACATTGATATGTGGCAAATAGTCTGTTTGCTAATATTCTAATAATATATCTTGACACTGTTATGAATAGTCAACTAATGAATATGTTCTACTGTAAATGAACAAATGCTCCAAAATGGAGCATATGGCCTCAAGGGACAAACTAACCAAGTCATCTATTACCTGCTTACATGTAAGAAATTAGCTCAAGTGGAGGTAGTTCGAACAGTAATATAGGGTAAACATCTAGATTAGAGCACTGGTGAAAAAGCCCATTTGTGTTGACAATAACTCCATCGACTGTCACCGTATATAATGATGAGTACACAAAAGTGGGTGGTGCTGTGGAACAATCCTACTTCAACACAGCGGACATTATTATTTGCTGATGAGTTTAGCTCAATCCCCAACAATGCTATTGTAACTTGTTACTTTAGACAGTGTTAGTGAACTAATTAACTTAACCAGAGAGAAATAAAATTTGTTATGTGGAAGCGAATTTTGTGGCTGGCAGAGCTTGTAATAACCAATACAAAACAAGTGTGGTTGTGCGTGAGTTTATCTATGAATGCAATTTCAGTTAGTGATAATTGCCATTACTTTAAATGATAACAGTATGCAATGCCATTTTTCTAAATAAAACCATTTCTTTGAAAGACAGCGAAACCGTGTATAATTTCTCCCCCACGTAAATTTACAGATTCACTTAGAGTGCACTTTTTTGCTTCCTTTCAGTTGATGAGATCCATAGCCACCCTGATGTGTTTCTGGATGGAGGCCGTGCTGCATTCTCCTCCTGTGTGGATGAAGCAGAGAAGGCAATGAAGCAGGAGGTTGATGATGACAGCGAGCCCTCCGGCTGCAGGGAGAACAAACTGAGCCTCACCATTGCCAACAGTGAGTGTGTAGGCAGGCACACTCTATTAATCAATCTAAACTCCTCCACACCCACTCAGAACTGCTGCTGTGTTTTATCATGCCAGACATACACTGTGAGATTTAAAGCAGGTTTGGTCATTAACAATCAGTCTTCACGGTCAGGCTGAATTTGAGCTGTATCAGCTGTTTCTTGACATGAGAGTGTGGGCTTGATTAATTGCCCAAACAGTCTTTATTTTACGTTAAAAATTATATTAAAAATATTTACATTTTTCTGCATTTTTTTCCCCAATATGGTCATCTGTCAATTCCCATCCACCAGCTAGCTCTCCTATATCATACGTCATCTACCAACCAAGGAGGATAAAGGCTAACACATGCTTCCTCTGAGAAGCCAGCCAACTGTATCTCATAGACACTGATAAATTGGCCAGTGTCACTAGAGTGTGCCATCATCTCCTACCCAGACAGCACGGCCAATTTTGCTCTGTTGGCTCCCGGCCACAGATGGCTGTGGCATTGTTGGGATTCAAGCTCTCAATCTTAAAGTGAATTTTCTGTTGCACCACTCGGGAGCCACCCAAACAAGCTCTAATAGACTTGTCAGATGACTAGCTACATTTGTGATTTGCCAGCATGGTGGACCAGCAGGTAGTGATGAGTTCTCACAGTTCCAGGGTCTGGTGTTCAATCCTGACTCTCTATGTCCACATCGCCTAGTTGTGAATGAGTAGTATTGGACGGGCTCCAGTGCCCGGGCTCCACTGCCACCCTGCCAGGCATTAAGCATTCACTGCAGATGAAGGAATAAATGAAATCTTTGGTCAGCTGGCTTTAGCATGAGCAATCTCACAGACTAAGTGTTAAAAGTCATGAACTGAAATCGGTGCGTCTGCATGTGGCAACAATAATAACAAATGTCACAGAATGGTGCAAAGAGATCAGATTGGCTGGGTCGATTGAGCTGCAGCAACAAGGCACTGCCGTTCTCCTAACCTCAGGTTTTACAGACTGAGTGATTAAAATGTGCAGTGTGAGCTGTCATCAAAGAACATGATTTTAAAAGGCATACACTGTGTGACATTGATTCACATTAGGTAGAACAGCTTTAGTGAGACAGTTAGGGCTTCTAGTTAGTGATATAATCAAATGCTTTTATGCATAATTATGCATTAACAATGATTCTTCATTGTGAGGCAAGACCATAATGTAGACCTATTGTGTGTGTGTTTCAGTCTCCAGTGGCTGGTGGGGCTCTAAACGGCTGGACTATGCACTTTATTGTCCTGATATATTGACTGCATTCCCCACTGTGGCTCTGCCTCAACTGTTCCATGCCTCTTACTGGGAATCTACTGATGTAGTGGCCTTTCTACTCAGACAGGTAATACATAAATCTAAGAGCTTTTCTTTGAGTATTATAGAGGAATTATGCTTATATAACACAAATATACATCAGCTCACATTGATTCAAAGAGGCCAAGTCAGTTAAATGAGATTTAAGGTTCTTTGTACAATGGTGAGGCAAATAAAACCTTTTTTTGCATTGTTTACTACAAATAGGTGTCACAAAAGTATAACAGGTTTAAGGTAGCAGTAGACTATTAAGAACAATGGGCAGTAGTACATTTTTACTTTTGCAGCTACAAATTTAATGTACTATTTCTCAAATTTACATCGCACTATTAAGGTTTTCATTTGACTCATGCTTGTACATAACAGGATTAGGATATATAGTAATGGGAATAAAAGCTTCTTACTGCTCCAGAGTAGCAGTTCTAACCTTCACACAGTGTGGCATTATGTCTGCAAGTACATTTATGAACTTGCAAACATAAAACATTGTGAACGGTTTCATTAAACCTAAAGTCTGCATTCAGGCCTCAACACCTAGCATTCCTTTTTATATGTTTGACATGTAACAAGGCTGAGAAGCAGATCCTTCTCAAAAATTCATATAATCAGGCAAAGCTTTACATTATCCTGACTATGAACAGAAGTAATGAAGCCCTATTTGCTGAGTAGACAAGTAGAATAGTGAAACAGGGTTTGCTTTTGTGCTGAGTGATTTTGTCAACTGTCTGAAAAAAGGCAACAGTTATTTTTGGGATATTGTTTGAGGCTATAATAGGGCGCTATTGCATTGCATTAAAAAAAAAAAACTTCCTGTAGCGCAAATGCTGAGAGACTAGATTCCCACCTTAAGGAAGTGCACTCATTGTTTGCCAATGTGTGTTTGTATGACTGACAGGTGATGCAGCGTGACTGTGTGAAGGCTCAGGATGCAGACAGCTTAGATCCCACCTGCTTTTCCCCTTCCAGCCCCAGAGAGAAATGGCTACGAAGATGCACACATGTTAAGTTAAGGGTGAGTTATGCACAATACACACATACAGTACAGTATGATCGTGCATAGCACATGGTCATAGCACATGGTCATAGCACATGGTCATAGTTATGCCTTACCGATGGATTGCTAAAACATACTGAATAGTGTGTGCACATCTACGTACATAAATATGACAGTTTTAAACTTTGCCACATTATGTGGCATGTTTTTACAGTCTCTGCTGATCATTAGTTATTGAGTGACTTAATTAATGCAATTCCCTGAAAGTCTGAAAATGTTTAACTGTCTCATTAAAAACAAATCTACTCATTCGGGCACACTGAATCTGGAGGGCTAATGATTGATAGAGCAGCTAGCAACGAGAGCATGAATCTATTCAATGCTGTCATTTTAACATTAATCTCATTAATCTGGTTTACTTTGTTCAGGTATCTTCTTTTAAGCTTAATTCTGCATGTAGATAATTACTGAAGGTATAGTGGAGTTTCTTTCAGGGTTATAAGAAAATGTATACATTAATTAATCTAGCAGGTCAGAACACCCAGTGGCAGTTCTATACCATTTCAGCAATCAGGGTTCATATGAAATGGACGAACAGAAGTCATTCTGCATCACAAACCTGATGAAGCTGTACTTGTGGGTGTACACAGCTTTTATGTCTGTGTCTTACACTCAGTTTCTACATCAGCCTCAGCCTCACTTTCAGGATCTCCACCCGTCTCTTCCTGCTCTGCTGTGCCCCTCACTCTCCAGACTCTCCACCTGACAATTCAATCCTGCTCTCACTCTCCTGGCTCATCGGCTCTCTCCCCACATTAATCATCTGGCTCTGTCTGACTTTCTGCATGATTGTCCTTTTTGGGAATAAGTACACAATGCTCATTTTTTCTCTTCATTTTGAACTACAGACTGTACAAACCTCTGTGTCATGCTACTGCCACGACACGTTTTCTGATCTAGCTAGATAATGTTATACACAACGTTATAGAAATGCGATATTCTGAATAACGTTACCATGTTAGAATTACACAACTAAATTAGTATACTGGGAAAGACAGGGTAGTGCCATTTGTGCCTTCTTCCACTTCTTTCCAACATATGTAATTGAAAATATCTGTATTCTAATCCAGACAGCAGACTCGGTCCACCACCTTAACAGATCTGACTTTGCCACTGTATGATCATAAAAATTAATCGGCCATGTATGTAATAATTATATTAGAGTCGATTCACTCTGCAAGTAGGGGGGCCGCAGGTGAGCCAAGCTTGTTGTCACAGGGGCACTGACCCCTGGCCCCTCTCCAGAACCTCCTTTATCACACTGCATACTAGATACTTCAAACTAGAGGTGTGTAACAGGACTGGAATCTCATGGGATCCAACAAAAAGCCTTGGGAGCTGGTATTTTTTTTACTATCATGCAGGCGGGAGTCGGCAGTCAAGTATGATGTTCAAGGGACAAAGAAAGGCCACATCCATTAATGGTGGAGCGTATTGGCTTCTCTCATTGCACTACACAAAGCATTTACCATGTTCATTCATTCTCCTTCAGAAATTGTTTTATATTGTTTTCCGGGTCAGTGTTTAAATTACTAATTTGTTTACATTTTGAGAAACAGAATCAACTAGGTTCATTAAGTGCAAACAAAAAAAGAAAATATGACAGTGGGCAGAATTGGTGAAGAGTGTCTGCTGGAATGGTGAGATAGGTCAGAATTCTTTCAGGAGGAGATGGGAGTAGGATTAAAAATCCAGTCCTGTGCCCACCTCTAATTCAATCCACCATAGATTATATCTGCAGGACTGACTAAGACCAAACACAAAGCCTAATACTGTTACATGTTTTACCATGTACATGTACTGTTATGTAAATGTACTGTTACATGTTATACCATTAACTATACACATGTTAAGTAAACCTGCAACATCCCATAGGAATGAGGAAAATAAGATCACACTTTTCTCCTACCACAATGATACCTCATACCTCATACCAATAAAAAGCAGTCCATTCTCTCTCTCTCTCTCTCTCTCTCTCTCTCTCTCTATATATATATATATATATATATATATATATATATATATATATATATATATGACAGTTATTGCAGACCCACAGTGGTTTAGGCAGGTCTGCAGACCCATAGTGGCTTAGGTTGAGATTTGAAGAGAGGACTATTAATATGGAATATAGAAGACTGAATGGAGACAAGACACCCACTTTTGGACTGCATATTTAAGCATCAGTCTAATAGCTTCTTGCTCCGCTCCACTATTGTATAAAATTTCATAATCTAAAAAAAATGCTGGAAACTATAAATGATGTTTTTGTTTCCTCAGAACATTACTGCCAACCACAGAGTGAATGATGTCATTGCGACTGAGGAAGGGCCGCAGACTCTGGTTGGTCGCTTTATGTACGGCCCTCTGGACATGGTGACTCTGACAGGAGAGAAGGTATGAGGGGAATGTTTATTAGCCTGAACTCCTGAAATCACTTTTGAGGTTTGTGTATAGTTTTCTTTCTGTCTTTCTCTCCCTCAGGTGGATGTGTATGTGATGACTGAACCGCACTCAGGATGTTGGGTTCCCTTTGACACCAAAATCACCAACAGCAGTGGCAGAGTATCCTACACTATCCCCGACAGCAAAAAATTCCCTGTGGGAGTTTATCCTATTAAAATGGTTGTTAGGTATGTCAAAGCCAAGTGTCTATTTTCCCAAGTACCCTGAAAATAATGACATCAGTCTGTGATTTTATATATTTAGTTTTTGATTTACTTTTATTTACTTATTCATTTATTCATGTTGCATTCTGCATCCAATTGGGAGCATTCCTTTAAGGCTTTCTGTGTAGGCTTTGGTTTGAATAAGTGAATTTCTATACTTTTTACTTCAGGTTGGCTGCGAAATAACTGTCCAATATATGGTAAATTAGTTTTTAGGGCCCTCGAAACAATGTGTACTAAACATCAACAACAGTTTTTCTCTCACCTTTTCTTTCTTACCTCTATAACTTGCCCTGCAGAGGAGACCAGACGAGTGCAGAGGCTTTCCTGACTGTGCTGCCACAGGGAATGGAGTGTGTAGTATTTAGCATTGATGGGTCTTTTGCGGCTAGCGTCTCCATCATGGGCAGCGACCCTAAAATGCGGGCAGGTGCTGTGGATGTGGTCAGGTGAGCAATTCATGTGGGAATGAAGTAGAAAAGCAAAGGATAGGGCAAATAGACAGCACGTGGAGCTTCTGACTAAAGCTTTCAGTACTGACTAAATTCAGATTATACTGATACAGTAAATCAATATTAATCTAATGAGCACAAGGAGAGTGAATGCTGATGCTTTCTGCTGTATTTAGACACTGGCAGGACCTGGGATATCTGATCATCTACATCACTGGGCGTCCAGACATGCAGAAACAGAGAGTGGTGTCATGGCTTTCCCAGCACAACTTCCCACAGGGGATGATCTTTTTCTCCGAGGGGTTGGTGCATGACCCACTGCGCCAGAAAACCATCTTCCTTAGGAATCTCATTCAGGAGGTAGAATGCATCTTCTAAGCTTCTAAGCAAAAATGGCTCAAATGTATTTTCTTCTATGCAACAAAAAATCTTTGTTGTTCTTTATATCTTTGTTGGTCCATTTATTCTTGATCTCCATTCCATTCTCTCAGGAGGCCCCAGGAACCTATTAAAAAAAGAGTTGAATTGGGGTATAATTGTAGATTGTCATACTCAGCAGCCAGTCAAATTGTGTTATTTGTACATATTGCATGTTCAATGAGTTATGCCATCAAACAGGCATTTAGTCCATGAGCCAGTCATGCTAGCATGTATCTGTTAAAACTATTAATTGTATGAACGTACTGCAATGGTAGAACGAAGTCATCCATATTTGTCTGCAGATTTGAGAAGAGATTTTAATGAAAGAACGGCCATTACTAGCCATTAATTACTAATAACTATTTCCTGTCGGTGTTGCCATTAGAATCAAGCCATTGGTGAGTCTGTGTTTTTTTCTTAGTGGCTAATGATTTAACATTGGTTTTAAATAGTCATATTTAGTGGTAGGTTCAGCAATTTTTATGTCAGAGCATTTTTAGCTGTCAATAAAATACTTTTTTAAAGAGAACTCTGCACTATTTGGATTTTGGATATCACCCAGGATCTCAGTCAATTTGCTTGTCAATTTAGAAACCTGCTTGACTTCCGTTAACAATCAAACATTTTATTCTAGGCAGCATGTGTGCATGTGCTTCAGGGGAGTGGCTGTAGATGAAACAGGGACTGTATTAATTGGATTTTGAATTAAAATATCTAGTTTTATTTAACGTCTGCTAAAAACACTGGGTATAATTTTAACAACAGGAATCAGCCTTCTGGCTGGCTTGTGATGCTTTTGCCTCAGTTATAATGGTCATGGTGATTTGTTTTTGTTAGGATTTGTTTGTTCGTAGTTGAAAGCTAATGTCCTCTTTCTGTTCTGTGAAGATTGCATGTTAAGGTTCTGTAATGGATGATGTTCAAACTATGGTTTATTTGATTATAAATTGCTTTCTTAGTGGTGTAGAATGCATTGAGGCCAAAGGCACTGCCCACCACTTCTTTGTCCTGCCCTTTTATTTTCTTACTCACCTACACAAATACACTCACTTTACACCACTTTATTAGAAACACCAGTAAACCTGCATATTAATGCAATTATCCAGTCAACAAATCATGTGGCAGCAGAAAAATGCATAAAAGAGCTTCAGTTAACGTTCACATCGTACATCAGAATGAGGAAAAAAAATCTGATTTCAGTGACTTTGACCACAGCATTGCTAGTGATAGACAAGATGGTTTGAGTGTTTCAGATACTGCTGATCTGTTGGGATTGTCATGCACAACAGTCTCTAGAGTTTACACAGAATGGTGTGGAAAAACAAAAAGCAACCAGTGTGCTGCAGTTTTGTGGGTGGAAACACTGATGAGAGAGGTCAGAGGAGAATGGCCAGACTGGTTCAAGCTGAGAGGAAGGCTATGGCAACTCAAATAACATCTCAGTATGCACATCACATCAAACCCTGACACTACAGTTGGTACAGGCTCGCTGCGTATGGACAGTTGAAGAAAAGGCCGAGCAGCATTTTTCCAATCATCTAGTTTCTGTGAAATTCGTGAAAAATGATCAGCAGTTTCTGATATACTTAAAACAGCATGTCTTACACCAACAACCACCATGGTCAAAAGTCCCTGACATCACATTTATTCTGCTTGATGTGAACATTAACTGAAGCTGTTGACCTGCATCTGCATGATTCACTGCATTGTGCTGCTGTTCCTAATAAAGTGGCCAGTGAGTGTATATCACATATTTACCAGAACTTGCATTCCTCCAGTGCCTGAGATTCTCTGACAGAAAATCACAGTCTACCTTTTTTGTTGTTGTTGTTAGTGTCACGTTAATATCCGTTTGGCCTACGGCTCCATGAAGGACATCTCCGTCTACAGCATGCTGGGTCTCAGCCCCAACCAGATATATATAGTGGGCAGACCATCCAAGAAATACCAAAACCAATGCCAGGTGACCTAACTATGATTCTATGATGCTTTGCATATGAAAATGTATAGCATAAAAAATAAAAAAAAAATCAATACATGTCTAGATTTCATGAATAGGTCATGACATCTTTTTGTCCCGAAAATGTGGTTAGGTTGCCATAGCAACTGTTTTATCTACAGGCATGATTATTATTGAAACACATGGTTTAATTTCATTTAATAAATAAATGAATATGTTAATAAACCAATCATTTCCATGGCATAATAGTACACATTAAGATACCGTATTTGCTATATAGTACATTATTTCGATTTGTGTGTAAATTGTGAAAAATGTAAAAATTATTTTAAATTGGATAATTGTTAATTCAGCCCACTGAATGCCATTCAATTTAGTAAAAATTTGTAATTGCCAGAAATAATATAAGTTCTGCTTGTAATGTGCTAATAATACCTATAATGTACAAAAAAGTGCATAATTGGTGCATTTGAACAACTTGTTGAAATATACTGTTATTGCATGTACCCAGCTCTATTTAATTTTTTTTCCTTACTCATACTCACAGTACCCTCTGTTTTTACGGTCATGTGCAGTTCCTCAGTGAGGGTTATGCTATACACCTTTCCTCACTGCGGTGTGGCCACCAGGTTCGATCCCAGAAGACCACATCAATGCGCATGATGCTGCATAACAGCTCTTTTGGCCTCTCAGCAAAGCCAGACTTTCTTCCCAAGCGCACATATTTGCGACGTACCATGTCTGCGCAGCAGGCTGAGCTGCCCAAGACACTGATTCCTAAACCAGAGCGCTCCCAAAGCCAGCCTGAGCCTGATAAAGACCACAAGTTTGGAGGAGGAATAGGCCACAGTATGTTTCTGCTGGGGGGCATGCACCGGGGTAACACCACTCCCTGACCACAGAGAGAAACAGAGAGAGAAGAGGGGACAAGAGGAGAGAACAATGTCCAGGTAAGCCAATTCTCTGGTGTATAGGGAGTTTTATTGCTGTCTAACAGTGAAAATAGTTTGTGGGCTGAATTGGGCCTTGCTTAAGATTTTTCTTAATTACAGTATGATCAGAAAAAGTTTACAGATGCCAATGTATCTTAATTGTAACGTTCATGTTTACTTTGCTAAACAATGACTCTAATGTACTGTAGAATAGTTACAATGCTTTATCTTGCACTGTAATTACCTTTTGCAATTTTGTTTCAACATTTGTTGCCAGTGGAATGATTGGGTCATCTGTAAACATTGATTTGTTGGCACATCTCCAGTCTTTGTAGAGCTAGTGTGTTTGTCACACATTTTAAAGAATTGTGTTCATTGCTTACTTTCATTGACGCACCTCAGCACTGATAAGTGCTCAATATATCATTTTGGAGCCATCAATATTTTCCCTTTAAACCTGCAAATTAGTCAAACCCCATCTCTTTATTTTTAGCATACATCACAAATGTGCTCAGTGTGAATTGGGAATGGGTTTATATTTTATATTTATTTTCAAGAGTCTTAACATTCAAAGAGCAAATTAATCATTTCTGAAAATTAGTAATGACAAACATTACGTACATTGGTAGCTTGGTTGCGGTGACATTTGTGAGCAGGTTTATGCATCATCTGCAGCATGCTTATTACGCTGCATCATCAAAACAGCGCTAATTGTAATTAGTTGTACGCATGAAAGCTATTTATTAGACTGTTTATTTATTATGTTTGTTTTTCCAAATGCAGTTTTGAAAAAACATATCCTACTTTTTGACAAAAAGACAAAAGGACCACCCTTGTCAGAGTGTCATGGGGTGTCTGTTTCACTGCTAACACGTCACGTGCAGTATTTAAGCCCAGTGTGAGGGTTTTACGTGTAAATATGGAACATAATGTTTCGCGCTTGAAGTATATGTAACTCAGTGCACTTTACACCACCTAGCATGCGCATTCACACGGTGATAAAGGCTTACTGTTTTGTGACATACATGCTATTTTTTCTGTGTATGTGGGCGGCAATTTGAAGCTTAAAAAATTGAATAGCAATTTTACCTGAAATGCCCATCCCTACACTGAATACACTGCATTACACATGACAGAGTTTTGTCCAACCATAACTATGGCTCATTAGAGCCTGTAGGGAAAGAGCTGACATCTTCCTGTTTTACTCTGTTTCAGCAGAGCTTCTTTCCATCCTCATTGGTATTCACAGACAGACTCAGGGAGAGATATTATTAGGAGCACGTATTCTGTGGTCCGAGCTCACTGTGCTTCCTACTCTGTAAACAGAAATCTGAATGCAAATGTCTAGTAGAGCTGAATGTGGTGCCTGGTAATCTTAAAACGGATTGCTCAGGCATTCTCCAAATCCAGCAATTACTTAAAAGGAAATTATGTTTGCTTCATGAGCTGTAAGGGATCACGGATTGTATTTTTTCTCTACAAAGTAGTGGTGATTATATTTTTTTAACAAAACCTATACTCAGATGGGATTTTATGTGGATATGCCCTTTAGTGCCCTATTCCTCTTCTTCTGCAGCATGATAACCATGGGTGTGGGAAGGGCAGGGGTGCCAGGACTGGATGCAATCCAGCAGAGACTACAGCTTGCATGGTGCAGTTAGTGTTTGTTTATTCAGCGCCTGTAATAAAAGGTATTCTATCATTAAAGGGTTTGTTGGTACCACTGTGCAGTTAGTGTCTTATTGGGCTGTTTATTTCAGTCCGTGTGTGTGCATTTGTATCGAATATAATATGTTATTACCATTAGCATATGCCATACTAAAGAACTATATTATTAAAATCCAGTGAAAGGTGTTTATCTTGGCTACCTTGCATTGCTTAGAGAAATATGCTAACATAAAATAATTAATCAGTAGTATACTATGGCTGTGTACCTTGATGTGGAATGATATGTCTGATATTCAGTTCAATTCAATTTTATTTGTATAGCGCTTTTAACAAAGGACAAGCAGCTTTGCAGAAATATATAAAATTTATTAATTTATCCCTAATGGGCAAGCCAGAGGTGATGGTGCCAAGGAAAAACTCCCTGAGACAATATGAGGAAGAAACCTTGAGAGGAACCAGACTCAAAAGTGAATCCATCCTCATCTGGGTGACACTGGATAGTACAATTATAAATAATTACATTCTATAACTGTATACTATATGTGTCTAAAAGTGCAATTGTGTAACCAGGAAATTCATTATAGTTTTCACATGAAGTCTATTTTGTTGAAGTTCACTGATGGAGACTTGAGTGCGAAACTGTTCATGGCAATTGCACTCTTAAAGCTATCATAGCAATTGTAGTCCTAAGCCATCATAGCAAAACTGTTTGTCCCAATAATGTATACAAGCCACAACAATACATTCTAAAAGCAAAGAGCTAGACACAACACACACACACGCACACACACACAAATCACAAAGCATAACAGAGTACCTGCTATAATACAGCATGTGTTGTATTATTTTCTGCTGAATGCATAACATGCTGAGTGCCTTCCAGAAATGAAAGCTTTTCAATAGGTATTGTAAGTTATACAAGTTCCATAATAGCTTTTAAACTGGTTTGTAACCACGTATTTCTAAAGTTCCCATTTCCACTGCGGTGATCTGCTGCTGTGAAAGTCAGACTGTGGGAATCTGATGGCGATGAAACTCAGTCATGGTTGTTGAGCCCTTTTACTCCTGTGTCCTGCATTAGACTGTAATTGTGTCTCTTGTGTGTTTCTCTTGTGAGCTCTCTGAATGGATGTTGATCGTATGTCTGTTAGACCTGGATCAGCACTGCCTGCGCACTTTACTGAAAGTGAGCTTCTTTGATCACATTTGTGTGAAAGGGACTATTTTCTTCTTCTTCTTTTTTTCCAATAAAAAGTACATTTTTAGGAATTGATTGATCTTTAAATTCATCCTCTCAGTTTTTCTACATATATCAAACATCTAGAGCTAGTATCTGCAACAATACCCATAACTGCACCTCTTCTTGTATTCAGAGAAGTCATGTATCAGATACATATCAAAGCTCATCCAATGTATTTAGTGTAACTAATATTTTTTTTTTTTACTTATTTAATTGAATACATCTTCCCTCATAAGCAGAGTTCAGAATGTGAGCTTAAGCTCAGAATCATTTCTCAGTTAGTCGCTTGTGGCTGTAGCACAAATATAGATTCTCAATTGTTATCCCACTGAGTGAAGACTCAATATTGTTGCTAGGCTGGAGAACAAGCAGTGGCATGAAAGATTAGAACAAGTGCCACTGTTCCAGTGTGACTGTAGGTCTGCACATAACTGCTATATATACACACAGTATATAAGCATATAAGCTTCCTTGTAATTAGGAACTGGTAGAATATTGTATCTGATCCACATCAGCTCAGTGTGTTCATGTTTTGTAGTTCTAAAGGGAGAGTTGACATTTGTTCATTATATGAAACAATTCCACCCAATTATCTTTCCTAGGACCTCCCTGTGGACTGACCTCTTTCATGACCTGATCTCCCACTGACTGCTCTGCAGGCTTCACAAGTCAGTCATAATACAGTATGATATATTGCTGTAATATGCCCACAGTGGTTGGAGTTTAAGCCATTTTCTGAAGGGATTGCTAAAACATTTTGAGCTACTGCTGCTGAGTCCGGCTCTTTAGAAAATGTGTAGCTATTTGTTGAATCCATCATCCTGTCATAGGTTTAATGATGGCTGAATCCTCTCCCTCTCTGTGTATTCTACACTCCTGCACAAAAAAAGGGGCCATGCCCAAAATGGCTATCTAATGGTTATCTAATGCAGGTTTTGTGTCTAGAAGAAGTGTTAAAAAGTCAACGCTGCCTCAGAAAAACATTACAGACTGAATGTTTTTTGGCAGAATATGGAAAATTTGATTCAGAGTGGTTTAGCAGAGTTGTGCGGAGTGATAAATCATGATTTCAGTTGCATGGTGATGCTCCAGAAAGGTGTCTTTGAAGATCTGGTGAGAAATACAGTAGTATATAGTTGTGCACCTCTAGCACAGTTGACCATGGAGGAAGAGGTGTCATGGTGTGGGGAACCTTTCCAGCTGCTGGTACTGGTGAGCTGCTTCACTGTGAAAAGCCAATTAATGATTTGGAATACAGGAGAATATTGCAGAAAGACTTGCTCCCCACAATTGAAAAGTTGTTTTCTAAAGAGGAACGATCAGATGTTATTTTTCAACAAGACAATTCTCCTGCCCACACTGCAAGGACCACTAAAAACTGGCTTGAGAATAAGTCCATCAGGCTCATGTTCTGGCCTGGTCAGAGTCCAGATTTGAACCCTTTAGAGAATATTTGGTCTCGCATTAAACACAAACTAACTGGGAAACATTTTTTAATGTAAGTTACTTTATCAATTTGTTTAATTCTTGCTAATTTCCTGATGGTGGGCTAGGCCCATTTTTTTGCCCAGGTGTGTAGAGCTCGCACAGCCATGACAATGGCAGGCAAAGGTTCCTCCCATCTGGGCTATATTGGACCATTTTCAAGCAAGTTTTAATGAGGTATTTCAGTCATTCCACAGTTCTTAAAGATTGCAAGTGGCTGCATGCAGTCTCTGCTTTACTCCATGCAATCTGTGCTTTATGCCTAAGTCTCCTGAATTCACACTGGATACGTTCGGCCAAGCTTCACATAAAGATCTTAGACAATCCACACTGGACAGCTGCATTTCCATATGCACTACTGGCAGGAGAATGAGCAACAGAGCATTGTGATTTCAGTCTGTTTTGGCAACTTCAGCATTCAATTATCAGGTATGAGTAGGTGAATTTACATTTCTGGCAATTTGTTTTTTTGTTTTGAAAAAGATATTGTTTGACAGGAAATAATGAATGGTTTCATTTGAGAGCTTGAATGGAGTTTGAGAGCCGGATACCCAGTTTTTCTTTTTAAATTTAGCTTGACAGTTATTGGGCTCAAATATTAATGAACATTGATGTTGGAGAGGGTTGGCTTTACTAGCCACTGAACACGTTTATTCAGGGTTAAACTTGGAGCTGTTAGGCGGCAATACTACTGATACTACCTGCTGTGCCACTGCACCACTGACACCTGAAACAAGCTTAGAGCAGTGCTATACGTAACCTCAGGTTTGATGTGCCTATGATGTAGCCGGTGTGGATTGAAGTGCTAGTTAAAATGGAAGAATAATTGCCAGTGTGAAAAAATACATCTGACATTTAATCAAAGTTTATACTCTGACAAAAGGAGACATCATCTGCACATCAGCTGTTTCCACAGGATTTTTAATATAGCCTGTGCTGTGTTTGCCTCTTGTAAAAATGTTTACTAGGACCAGTATGCACCTCCTCAACAACTGTTGGACAGTTGTCTCCCTTCATTATGTACAGTATGTGATAGACAACAAACAGTCAATTGTGCAATAAATGTCCTTTAAGAAAAGGTAGATCTTTCTTGTGCTCCCTCAGTGTCCCTGAGAATTAAATTAAGTGTCTGTTTTCTCAGCTTGGCATGTGATATATGGTGTACACCATTCAGCAAAAACCATACAGGTGGGTTCTCTCCAAGATGATCTTGTTGAAACAGTTATATGTTCGAAATGCTTTAATGCCTAGCAACAGGAATCATAGACTTTTTCCACAGATCGTATCACCCATACATCAGGTGCAATTTCACTTGATGTACCTGCAAGATGACCACATACAGGGCATTATTTGTAGCTACAATTTCCAGCTCGAAAGCAGGCCATATGTGGTATTTTTCAAAGTATGAGCTGTACTTAAATATGTACTAAGAGCCTCTCAAAAGATAAACTCTTGCAAGTGAGCACATGTTTCTATTTGATGGCTTGGTTCCCAGTCAACATTATATAGAGTTCACTACAGTTTTCAGTGAAATTTAGACTTCAGTGGCATGAACACAGATCCATTAGTGATAGGCAGATATTGGATTACTTACACTTTGTGTGAGTCATATGCTCTTCCTTCTTCAGAAACATGTTATCCCATGAAAGCCAATTTCAACCCCTTTTGCATCACTAAGAGAAATAGTTCATCCAGTAGACGAAATTACTCCTCTATTGCAGAAGTAAGTCATCCACGTAACAGAGTAAAACAGAGGAGGAGGAGTACGGGGGCATTCTGGTAGTGTTCCAGATGAACTGAATCTCCTCAAGTAAAATGAAAAAATATATATATTTATTATTTCTCTGCAGATCAGCTGTGCCAACATGTTGAGGACCTTTTTGCACAGTTATCTTTACCAAATCTCTTTATGCTTCTTAAGGAGATTACTTAAAGCGAGGAGGGATACCAAATTATACTCCCTGCTGTTTATAATACTGAAAACAGATTGAGCCTCTGAAATTGCTTCTGAAATCAGTTGGACTGTAAGAAAATTCTTTTTGCTTCAACATATTGTTTGCACAATATATCCAATCACAGTGTTTTCTTATGAACCGTGAAATGAAATGTTCTCAGCTGTTGTGAGAGAACCACCATGGATCATTGGAGCACTGCTGCTCACAGGTTGAAAACCACTGGTTTATATTCTGTCTTGTCTCTGGGGACATAACTGTTAAAAAAAAAATACTTACCTCTTTAGTATCACATGGACAAAAAATGCAGAAATTCTTTGCTTGCACAAAGCCCCTTGGCTGAAGTTCATACCACTTTCCTAAAGTGCCAGCACATGCTTGAGAGGCTTTAGGTGGCTATTAGTGCTGAAACTGCCACTGCTGCCCTGGTGAAGGCTCTAAATTGTCCTGTGTGGGTGCTTGAGCATTTGTATGACTGATTTAGGGACACCCAAATTTGCCCAGCAGGGCCCTAACCTGCATCGGCAATCTTACTGGCCAGAATCTGACTGACAGGCTGTGAGGATTCCCATAGAGCTCCCAGCATGTAGCTGCTCTTTGAAAAGGAATCGCACTGAAATGGTATCTGTTTTGATTGCAGTCATGGCACCAAGGTGATGATTTTATTTTAAGTCTTTAGTAGTCATGTGCATTATATTGATTATGCACTTATTATAAATGGATGGAATGTTTCTCCAGAGTACTAAAGTTTACTCTTAATCATGAATGTAAATGTAGAAGTTGCTGGAATGATAGATTTATAGTAACTGGTAATCTTGTATCTTCATTTTCAATGTAGTGACAGGATACTGCATGCTGGAAGAGGAACCACCTGAAGCTGTTCCCAGATGTCTATCCACAGACACAGAGCACAAAAGAAAAGGGGGTTCCAAGAAAATATTGAAGTACAGGGAGGACCACAATTACCTGCGTCTGGTTTCCCCAAAAGGCAGCGATCAGCTTCAGATCCTGCACTGTAGGTCAACTTCAGATCCTGGACTGAAAGGTAAGACTCTGACAAGCAGATCTATCAGTCTTTAAGACTTGAATCCTCAGTCACTTGATTCATTAGTATTTTCATTTGTTTGGAATGTGTTTGAACTCAAGTTAGAGCTCTGGAAGTGTGTGAAGCCAAAGTCAGTGCTGCATATTACTTACTGTACTGTATATCTCACATTATCCCCACACTCAGGGCCATCTCTAAGAGTAGGCAAATGGGACTGTCACCCAGGGCCTAGGCCCTGAGGAAGCACACTGACTATGCATCAGCTAAAATTATAGCAAGAGACTGTATGTGATGTGGAGTTTGAGATTCTGCAGTCACCAAGAAAAATGAGAACTCTTTAAAAAAGGTTTTCCAGCATGCTTCTTTTGGTTCAGCGGGGAGAAGCTCTAATGGGTGGAGGTGTTTATACTGAATAGGGGCAGAAGGCAACAAATATTAACAAAAACATGACAGTTTTCAGTGTGCATGCAAAGAATTATGGTTATTATTTGCAGAGAATGAGCTTTCAATAGAAAGAAAACAAAACAGTGATAGCTGTAGTCACCTGCTAGTCACTTGCTGTATGTGAAGTTTATTTTGTTTGTATTCACTCATTTTATTGTAAGGCTTTTTTGGGCTTAACCCTACACTATATGGCCAAAAGTTTTTGGACACCTGACCATCACACCCATATGTGATTTTTTTAAACGTCTCATTCCAGATTTGCCGCCCTTTTCTGTTATAATAACCTTCACTCTTCTGGAAGGGCTTTCCACTACATTTTGGAGCTTGGCTGTGGGGATTTTCCCATTCAACGACAAGAACATTAGTGAGGTCAGGTACTGATGTCAGGCGAGAAAGGCCTGGGGAGCAGCCCGTGTTCCAATTCATCCCAAATGTGTCCAGTGGGGTTGAGGTTAGGGCTCTGTGCAGGCCACACAAGTTCTTCCACACCAACCTTGGCAAACATGCCCTTTACTTTGTGCATGTGACGAGCAGGAGGGAGGGGCCAGGCTGTGAGGATGCACGAGGGAGAAAGAGAGATGCACGCGTGTTTTGTGTATGTGGTTTACATTATGTTTATGTTGATTATGATTAAACATTGCATTTACATTCACTCGGTTCCCGCCTCCTCCCTGCCCGTCTTTGACTTTTGTTACAATGCACAGGGGCATCGTCATGCTAGAACATGTTTGGGCCTCTTAGGTCCAGTGAGGGGAAATTGTAATGCTACATCATACAAAGACATCCTATACAATTAGGGAAGACCCACTTTTGGGTGTGATGGTCAGGTGTCCACAAACTTTTGGCCATATAATGTATGGAATATTAAATGTTATGGAAATCTTATGATCAGTGCATTCGAGGTGTGATCACCGCAATCCCTAGTAAACAGCTATGGCAATTCAAGTCCTTCAGTACTTTCCTTCAGAAATGCTTCATTTGCCCCAGTTCATGTGCTGACTACGTTCAGCTCTGTAACTTTTTTTTTTTTTTTGCATGCACTGACCACACGCAAGCCACATTCCTTCAGCCAGGGCCCCAGAACATAAATACCACCCTGGGCCCTGATCACCACTTCAGACTGTGCCTCCTACAACCAGTATTTTACATTAGGCACTTCAAACAACGGTGCCATTTTATATGTAAATATTAAAACTATTGTATTTATCAGGGTTGCGGTGTGCATTAATGTCTCTAATACTCTATGCATTCTCTAGCACACCCACTATATCCTAATCACTGTAAACAGAATTAAGATGGTGGAATATGCAAGATCTTTGCCTTGGCAGAGAGTCCTTAAGGAAAAAGTGTTTGGAATATGTTGTTTAACATTCCTAGAGGGGAGCTGAGGTCTTTGCCCACTCACCATATGAAATGTGTGATGTGGGAGGATTACATGGAGACCTGATTCTCAATTAAATACTGGAAGAGGGGTTTCTGAATGTCATCAGTAAGACTTATACTGTAAACATCTTAAATTTCCAAGGAACTGCATTAACCATCAGAAGTTAAACTGAAATTATTCTTAGTGGTTGGTTAAATGCCTAATTATTATACTTCCATTCTGTGCATGGCACACATAGAGTGCAGTGAAATGAGTTTTCTAAGTGAGTTTGAATGTTTGGTTCAGCTCTTTCCTATAAAGTGAAGAAAAGGCAGCCTTGGGTCTTTTCACAAAGTGGAAAACAATAGCCTTCGGCTTTTGGATTAACTGACAATTATTGACTAGTGAACTATTTTAAGACACTGTGACCTTAGGCAAACCAACAGGTGAGCTTGTGTTTTTCTTCTTTTTATTCCATGTCCGTGTAGCCGAGGAGCCAATGATGGAGGCCTGAGCTGATGAAATTTAAGGACAAAACTATAAATGTTTGAATGAATTTATTTATTTCCACACATAGAATAAACCTCATTTATAACAATAGTAAATATTTTTAAACTAGAGAACCTGGTGACTTTCACTTTGGTGGGCAAATTGATAGATTAAGCTTGAGCATTTCAAAGTACAGTAGTACCACAAACCTTTCAATTGCAAAATTGAAGTAAAGGGAGAATAAGCGTTAAAATAATTAAATTAATTCCCACTCAATAATCATTCGTTTATTCTTTCATTCATCTTCAGTAATTACTTTATCCTGGTCACAGAACATAGACACCAGTCCATTGCAGGCAAGTGTAATCGATGTTATCTATCTTGCTGTCTCGTACAAGAATCTCAGTGCAGTGATTACAGCAAGAAGTGTTTTATCATAGGATGTTCTGAAAGATAGCACAATCCTTGCAGGTCCAAGGCTGTTTGTAATGTAGCATGACTAGTATGTGGTGTAAGAAATTCAGAAATTGGTGATTTTGCAGACACAAGTGGTTCACGGGTCTTCATTGTTCAAGGCTCCCAATAATAAGAAAAGTGCTGAACCTCACATCTTTGCATTTATCGATATCATTTTGGGTGCCTGTAAGAATTTTTAGTGAAAGGTGTATTTAGATCTGGTGGGATCTGGTGTTTGAAAGGTCTACACCCCACTGAAAGTGTTGGAATGAAACTGGAATGAATGCAGCTGTAATGTGAGTTTTGACAGGGTCACATTATTCAAAATCCAATCTAACCCATATTTCTGTTATTTCTGATATGTTTTTTATATGATAGAAAGTGTGTTAGCAATAAATTTTTAATTTTTGTATCACTACATATGTTTGTGCTTATTAAATACTTGACTGAAGTGCCTAATTTACAAATGCTTAACTGCCAAAATTTGTGAAAATGAAAATAAAAGTATTGGAATGAAACTTTTTAATGTGTTCAGCCCCATTTTCATATTTGCTTGTGTTAAAGCTCATTTTTTTGTCTGCATTCGATATCTTCAAAAATAATGCTAAACTTTAATAAACTTTATTGTTGCAGAAAATTACTTGAGTGCATTTTTCAAGTACAGTTTTTTACAGTTCTAAAAGTGGTGTGCTTTTTTTCTTTTCGTTTTTTTTTTCTGTTTCTATTTTTTTCTGGAATCTCTATGTCAAGCAATTTATTACCCAATATACAAAAAATGGCCTTTTAAACAAGTTTTTAAGCTTAAAGTTATCATGTCAGCTTTGTGTTTTTCTGTGCAAAATCCTTTTTTTTTTATTGTGATAAAATGCACAAGCACAGTGAGAGAACAATAACCGAATTCAATTCCTTGTATACACAAGTGATCTTGGCAAATGAAGCACGAGTCTGATTCTAATTATCAGAGCTCTCCTCATTTCTCTCCACCCCCCACAACACATGGGTAATGAGCAATATCAATACTTTTAAATGTTATAAATGATAGCAGACATGGACAGGGAATGATACGTGTGAATGGGAAGGAGTATTTGTTTTTCTTTTATGAGGGTAGTAATAAGATTTCCATTCACTGAATAAGCCCTTGTTTCTGTGTAAGTCATTCTTTATTGCTTCTTTTCTGTGTGGTGAAGTCTCATAGAAGATTGTGTTGTGTAGACACATGGTGAGAGCACATCATTATAAATTAATTATTATTGTTCCCTAACTGAAACAGTCACTTATCTATTTAATTTGGGCTGTTCTCAGAATTTATTGAGCTCAGTGTAAAATGTGCAAGAATAAGGTCACCAGATGTTACATTCCTTTACATTCTAAGGGATAATATGCTGCTTGGGTTCATAAAAAGAGCCTCGTTGTACAAGTAGACCATTGTGTGGAGTGGAGATCATTAAATAATTTGATATACTTTAACCCAAAATAATTTGGAACTTTAACCCAATTGCAGAGAAGGCCCTGCACTGTCTGTACTTTCTACCACAGCTAAAGAAACATAAACTGCCACAGAAGCCGTTGATCCTATTCCACATAGCCACCACTGAATCAGTCGGCACATCTTCCATATCTGTCTAGTTCATCTCTGAAGCGTCACACTTCAAGCACATTGTGTGACGTGTAGAGAAAATCATTGGCTGCCAGAGCCCCCAACCGACGCAGAACAATACCATCCAGGGTGAAGAAGAGGACACATAAAATCATGGCCAGTGCCTCACATACCAGTCACCCTCCATTCCAGTGTTTTCCTTCACAGCAGAAACCAAGATTAAGCACCAGCTGACACCTGCACCGCTTCCTCCTAAACAAGGACCCTTTCCACATTCATCATCTCTAATAAGTTGCAAATGTGCACTTTACTGCATATGGCAATATCAGTCTCAGTGTAATTGCACTCATTGAAACATTGCCATGATATTTAACTGTACTTTTTTTTTCCAATCATGCAGATTTTAATAGTATAATTTTATTATTCACTACTTATATGATATAATGGCCACTATATCATCAGCGCACAGGCAGTATCTATTACAGGCAGTAACTCTATTATATTGTAATTGTTATTGTATTTAGTTCTTAACCTTGGAGTCACCTGAGATACAGACAAGATCTCAGGTGAATTTTTAACAACCGCTAGTAACGGTTAGAACTAACAAACCATTAGTGACAGAATATTTTTTTAAAATGCTACTAAATGTACTATGTACTAAAAGTTAGACATATCTTAAACATACATAAAAATCTTAAACATACTTCAGTTTCAATAACCAAGGCTAATTATTTCATTTGGAGCACCAATAAAGCCCAGCAGGGCTGTACCCTGTGTGTGGATCAGTTGGAAAGTTCTATTTTTGTAGTATCTAGCAAGAAACACTACAAAATACAATATTGATTCATTCATTCAGCTATATTGCCTGACTTGGATAAGCTGCAGTGCTAGGCACAAGCCCATGTGTGACTGAATGTAATTTTAGATAATGCTAGGGAGTGATTTATGTGTCTCTATTTTAATGATAGATTTATTGACAGATCGTCTTAATGATTGACTATTTTTAAATACGTATATGTCAGACAGACCAAATTACAGTGTTAGGTGTAGCCAATTGAGTGTTTAAAGTAATATATTGTAGCCAATTGAGTGTTTAAATATAAACATATTTTGTAAAATTCATTTTGGATATGAGTTAGTATTTTATCACCAGGGTGTCTGTGTTATTTGTATACAGTTAAAACCCATATCGTTTTATCCCATATGTAAGTCACTAGTGTAAGACAGCCTACACCCTGTCACTATGAATTATCATCAAAAGCTTAAAGACACCTCTCATTAAAATTTGATGTTTAACATCCCAGAACAACCTCTTAAAGCTGTGTAAAAGATATTTGGAGAAGAAGGACATAGTACTGTCTTTAGTTGAATGGAATTCATCAAACCTTAAATCATTCTTCCTGCTCTGGGAGGAGAATACAGCAACACAGCAAATTTAATAATCAATACAAAGCACCCTAAGAGCTCAAACACAGCATAAGTACCCCAGAAACACAGAACTTGAGTTCTCATGACCAAGAATACAAGGAAGACCACCCAAGTCCTTAAATAAGAAGTTACAGGTGTAGTTCATTAGCTATTTCCCAGGGTGTGAAAAACACTTGATCTTGCTCTTGGACGTCACTTCCCACTCCACTAAGCCCTGGCTGTACCTTCTAGTGGGCAAAAATGCCAAGACATCATGTTTAATTAGCAAAGGCAGATTCACTAGGCCACACATACAAAGCACTTGCTGTCCTCAGCATATACTGTATATGTAAAAGCATGGATATATGTATATTATCTTTGGCCAGTCATACAGTACTAAACTCTAAGCATAGACTCTCTTCTGGAGCTTGGAGGGAGTCCCATGGAAAAGCATTACATGGCCTACTTGTTTGATAGAGGTGTAATTAAAGTAGTCCTCTAATGATTCTCCATGAGAGGTAAAAACAGCTCTACGGCTTCTCTTGGGGTTTCTAGAGAATTCTACTACTCATCCATTTTACGAAGTGCAAGCAATAATTTGCTTTTGATTACAGACTTGTCAACTGTTACATATTAGTTTATTCATTTCTGTAATTAAATGATTTGATCTGTTAAATAATGTTGTGTGTTCAGATTTCATTTTTTGAGCTTCTCCACCTGCATTCCATGCGTGGTGCTTTACACTCTGGTTGCCTGAAAAAAAAATTAAGAAGGGGAACAAGTACTGCAAAAGAGAGTAACTACTTCATCCTGGTCTTGTTAGTGGTGGATCTGGAGCCTGGGATGAAACACAGTAACTCCACACAAACAGTTACCCAAGCTCAGGGCCAAACCAGGGAGCTGAAGCTGTGAGGTGGCAATGCTACCCAGTGTGCCACCATGCTGCCCACCTAGATAGGGTGTGAGTATTATTTCTCTGGGTTCGTGAACCTCCAGGACATCTATATATTTCTCTCTGAGTGATACTATTGCTTGCACTCCTAGAAAGAACCCTGATAAAATATTATACTGTCAAAAAGACACAAGTCTACACTCCAGGCTCAGTAAATATGCCCGATCATTGCATTTTCACAAGTTGGCTTTAGCACTAACCTCTGTTGCTCACTGTGCAGTGATATAACAGTAACATGCAGGTCAAAGCACATGGCTGCATCTTACATTGGACTCCTTTTCCCCCTCATGAGAAGAAGAGCACATTTTGAAACAGAGGTTTGCATTTAATACTAATTCAAGGTCATGACAATATTGCACATAGTGCCTTTATTGACATCTTGGCATACTTCTGTTGTGGAATGTGTTTTAAGACCACATTCACTTAAGTGATCAAAATAGCTTACCAAATATGTAATGCATGAACAATTTGGATTGGTGATTTAAATCAGTCATAAATTGCTAGATGTAGCTGATTCTTTGCTCCATTTGTAATTTCTACAGCCATAACCTAACCTTTTATTATGGTTTAGAATATTATCTAAGTTTTTGTATAAAATAAATACTACACCACTAAAAACTTTCTTGGGTTAGAGCAGTCATGACCTTTAGCTATGTTTCACTCATTTAAAAAAGAAAAAGAAAAAAGACCTTTTATTTAAATCTTATGTGAAGTCTGACCAAAATACAGTACCTTAGAAAATGAGACTGGTGCTCTGTCCATAATAACAATATTGTGTGCGCTTAATATGGCAATATATTCCATTAGGCTACTGAATATTGGGGCATGATTATTGTTTGGTGTGCTTTGTGGTATGTCTCTGATGTGTTGATGTTCTTTGTAGTGTCTTTATAGCAAGGAATTTTTGGTCTTGATGCACAAGGTGAGATTCTAGTAAAATGTGTCTCTATTTCAAGGGTATTTTTTAAATAATTTATTTTAAACAACTTTGATATCCTGTGTAATCATTCTCAGTTCTCATGGATTAAGAGAACTCGAAGGCATTAAGCAGGTTTAAGCAGGGTGAGGCAAGAGAGCAACAGCAAGACCACGTCTCTGGGCTCGTGCCCTCTCCTCTTCCCATCTATCCCACTTAGCTAAGGTGTTATACCACCCGTGAGCTATTCATCTAGCTTGAGGAGAGGGACCCACTCCGGCCATAGCGCCTATTCTGCTGCATCCACATTTGTTGGGAGCATTCTTCAGAACCTAATGAGAACAAAAACACTAAGAAACAAACAAAACACAGGGAAAAAGAACCAAAAACCTCTGTTGGAACAGCAAAGGCTAGGTTAATGCTAGACAAGACAAGGAAAACCTTAATCTACCATAATCTACCATAATCTACCACACAAGAAACCACAGACACAAAGAAAGCATGATGCAACCACAAACAAAGAGGGAAAACACAGAACTTAAATAGGGTTAGATAATGAGGAAATACTAAACAGGTGTGTAGGATCGCAACAGGAAATGAAGCAGATAACAGAAGAAGAGCTTCAAAAGTGAGTGAGGTGCGCTCTGGTGGTCCGGGGAGGAACTGTCTGTGGTGGCCATGACACAGTCACTGTTTTGGTGGGCTTGTCTGTCTTTACTCCACAGATGGGTTACAGTGAGTGGTGGTTGCTCATTGTAAGTGCTTTTGCTTCTTGGTATTCTCAAGGACACCCCCTTTAACAAATCTGGGGTGCATTCCAACTCTAATTGATGCCTCCTTTTTAATTCCTTGATCCTATGTCCTTCAGAAATCAATAGAGGCTGGCCATTTTTAGGATGCAACAATTCTTAAAATGCACTCAGAGAAATCAATGAATGAGGAAGAAAGGAGACTTCCAGATTGACAATACACAAATACCACACATGCAGGACTCTTTTTTTATTGTTGTATTTGGCATAAGCCTATAATATTTTGTAAATGCTTATCACTTCCAAAAACCAAATTCTGTTAAATGATACAACAATATGAAACTGCAAACACAAAATTAATACAAAATGTGTACAAAAAGTACTTGGATACAAGTCATTTAAAATTGGCCTTTCTTTATGAGCCATATGAGAAGTCAAGTGATGAGAAGAATCTTGTTTAGGCTAAACCATCAACATTTAAGTGTAATATACATATGCAATTATGTTTTCATTCAGGATAATTCAGGGAGTAGGCCTAATTACTGTTCTGTATAGACAGATCTGTTATATAGTTAATACAGCTGAGAAGCATGTCGCAGTAACATGCTGCATCAGTGAGCAAGTCTGTTTGGTAAATATGTATATTTGTCCTCAATTCCTCCTGTCCTCATTTCCTTTCCTAGCATCCTTTCCTCGATTCCTCTGGGGAAGCAGCTAAGAAGTGAGGAAAGGAAGCAAGGTAAGGTATCAAGGAGGTGCAGTGTAAGAAATGAGACATACCCTTTGTATATAATGAAGGTGCCTTCAGTGGCACTAGTTGACAGACAAGGTTTTGAAGTTATTTTGGTGAATCATCTGTTGCAAACTCCCAGTAAATACACTATGGGGATAAAAGAATCAAAGTAGCAGTATGTACCTTTTTTTATTTCAACCCTATATTTGATCTACCTCAGAAGCAGCTGCCACTGGTGTTTAGTTTATTTTAAAAATGTGTCGAAAAAAATGACTGAATTAAAATCGGGAGGAGGACACACACACATACACATCCCTAAGTTCTTGTACACTAATTCTAAGTGTGTTCAGAAATGATCATTCTAAATCTTTTGCATTTTTTTTGAACATTTTTGAACGTCTTTGAGTATCTTGAAAAGCGCTATACAAGTGTTGTATTATTATTACCTATTTCAATTTCAGTACTTACACATTCCTCCAGGGATAACAGCCTTATGATTATAGCCTCATAGCACTTATCATATTAAATAATGGTTCTCATCATCACTTGAAGGTTCTTCACTTCATAATTGCATCAGAGAAGCTTTTGGATACCAGCTTATAAGATATTTTGTTATATTCAATGTTTAGAAATGCATACAGGACATTACAGTCTTATAAGGGTCACTAGAAGGAGAATTACTATCTCCTTATCTTTCTATTTGTTTGCTTTTATTTTAGAAGGATTTGCCCAGATCCCTTTGTAGAGGCAATGAAATTCTCTCTCTCTCTCTCTCTCTCTCTCTCTCTCTCTCACACACACACACACACACACACACACACACACACACCTAAGACTGCTCCATTTCCACCCCTTCTTTGGGATAAATAAATCTCAGAGCTGGGTTGCTTTCCTCTCTTTGTCTCTCTTCCTGCCTCCTTTTTTCCCCCTTGCTATCATCTTCCATCTCTAGCAGTTCCATAGTCTCTTGCTGGGCCATATTGAACAGATCCATTCCCTGTTCCTTGACTCAATAGTTATAGCATTTGGCTTATATCTTAAATGTCCATCCATCCCCAGGAGCCATGATAAGACAAACATTTACCATTTGGTCAGTGTGTTCCTGAAGCTGTTGGAAGCAGGTTTACGGCTTAGCGATAGCTTTGTTGCATGGATTGATGATTAACCCAGTGCACTCAGCATTGAATTTAGCAGTAAAGCAGTAAATTTATATTTGCCTCAGTGAGAACAGTTATCCACCCTTATGACTGCTTTGCTTTATCTGTGCTTATCTCCATGACTGAACTACTGCAACACTATGTGCATTGCACTATGAGGCAGATTCAAATAAATTAACTACAGCATGTCTACAGGAATGCAAACTTTGTGGCTTGATAATAAAGATAACCTGTGACTTTATTGCTGTATGTATGCCTTGTTGTTATGAGTTTTCGATTAGAAGATGCCAGTAAGTTAAACAGGTCATTTATTTTCATTTTCCCACCTAGAAACCAAAGGGGATGCACAGCAGAGTGAACACTTTGGCAAAGTAATGAGTAATATATACAACTGAGTACTCTTAGTTGCACAAGAGGAAGTAAATAGTAATTATTTGAGAACAGCATTGGTTCTGAGTGTGACCTGTGGTCAGTGTAAGGTTTTGTCTTACTATTGTATACATTAGTTTGAGAAGAAGCCTCACTTCTATATGTTCTCATTTATACAGGAAAAAAAAGGCTGCACCATAAGGCTGGTCATTAAGGCAAAAATAGCACAATTAAGCAGAAATGTGACATTTGTTGCATGACACTGCCACAAAGTTCCTCACTGAACCACTGAGGATAATTAGTATTTTCAAGGTTAAGTGTTATTGTTATGTGAGTCTGCATCGTGCCTTTATATTATATTTTATTAGCGGGACTCAAAACACAGGCAGATAAGGTAGTACAAGCAGCTCCATGATCAAAACCTCAAGAATAACAGGTGTGGGTCAAAGCTGGTAAAATTCAAACACAAAACAAGGAACTGCAACACAGAAAATCAATGCTTAGGCTTGAAGGCAAATACACAACATGACTTTGCCAAGCTAAAACTAAAGCTGCTGAGACAGACAGTATCATGCATTACTTCATGCTGCATCAGAGTCCATAACCAAATGAGCTTATTTTAATGACTAGTTATGTGCTATTGTCGTGTGAGACTGTGCAGAACTAGTTCATCTGTTATCGCTCCACTAACAACCCTAATGGAGGGAGGAGGTCTTATTAATGGATAAATAAACAGTAAGAAGAAAGCACACACTTACAGTTTTATCTTTGAAAGCACAGAGACCATAAAACCCACATCTCTTGTCATAATACATATAACATAGTGTTAAAAAGAGCAAGGAATTGAGAAGTGATCCTCTTTATATGTATGTGAGTGTGAGTGAAGATAACAGAGAAAATCAATTGAACAATATGATTTTTCTCTTCAAATATTTCTAAAATAAAACAATATTTTATGGGGGAAGCTGAGATCACTGTGTTGATGTCATGATGTATTTGTTTCAGTGAGTAATAAGCTAGTCTTGTGTTCTCAATATGCCATACCAAAACCTAGTCTAATATATCAAAATTAGTCAGTGTTCTATCTATAGTTAAGATTTGTCACTGTTATCCACAGTTGTTGCTTTCTAAAAGTAGTGAAAGACAGCAGGTTTCAAGCACAGATGTGCAACTCAGAAATCTGGAGCACACATTCAGAAGATGAATAGGTGTCATTCAAGCTCCCTCTTCATCTTAATGAAATCGATCTCAAGCGAGTTCCTCTGCCACTTCACCTGCCAATCTTCTCATTTCATCTCCTACAGGAAAGTAAAACACTGCCAGGGAGCCATGGTACCAGCAACATCAGCTGTTTGCATAATCCCTGGAGCATTCGACAGGAACCCAGGGCACCATCTGTGTTTGGAGGGGAAGAGAAAGGACAGTTAAAGAAATAGAGTATAACAAAGTGAGACGCATTAGACATGCCCTGCCACACAGATGCCCTGTCACACAGATGCCTACTAGCATTAGTGAATGTCCTCTGCCTTGTGCCCCAAGTTCCCTTTGATAGGCTCCAGGTTCCCCCACGACCCTGTGTAGGATAAGCACTATGGAAAATAGATGGATTTCCCATTTGAATTCCCATTGTTAGAAATGTGGATAGATGTGTCTTCATGAAAAAGCAAATGCTGGCTTATATCATCCATGAGACAAAAGCAAAAGTATACATCAAGGTGTTTAGAGAGTACACACTTTACAGCAATGGTGCCCTGGTCCTACCACTACTGCTAACTCCATGTAAGAGAGCCATCATGTCACTAATCTCTGTGCCTGACTGAAGGTTTTGGAGATGGCATAGCTGTTTAAGGAGAAATCATTTGGGTAAGGCAACCATTCAGATCTCTCGTCATCTGATGCACTCATGAACTTGTTCACACACACGCTTGTCTCGCTATGCTAGTCCCCTTCCACTGACATAATTATTAATGCAGCTAATTAATGCTATACCTACGCCTAACCCTAACCCTACTCATTACCTCAGTGCCAAATGGAAATCTTTTTTTAATAACAAAAAAGCAGGGACATTTGGTCCCCACTAAGATATAAAAACATGAGGCGTCGTCACCTTTCGATTTCTCTTCTGCTTCTTAATTACTTCTTAGTCATAGTGCTAAATCATAACTATCTAACTAACATATACATACACTCAGAACCTTGTTAATATCTGCAGTATGGCACATGTTCACAAGAACAGCACAGAATAGGGACAAAAATCCAAATTGTTGAACATTTTAAATCAAGAGATACATAGTATATCTGTGAGCCACAAACTGACACAGAGTGTAATCAGTAGAATGGAAGAAAAAGGATTTTGTGGAAGAGATACAGTCCTGCTGGTTTCTAAAAGGTTTTCCAAATGGCCAGGGGAATAGCTGCAGTAACTTCTTTGTACTGGCACCCAGGTGGTGGACTGAACTTCCTCTGGTTGTCCAAACAGCTGAGTCACTGTCTATCACCAAAGAGCTCAATTCATCAAATGATTGTACTTTGTTTTTGTTGCTTTTCTTACTTGTTGTTGTATTATTCATGCTTTTAGCTTTATCTTAAAACCCTTTTTGTTTCTTGCATGTTCTCCCCATGTCCATGGGTTTCTCCGGTTTTCCTCCCACCTTCCAAAAACATCCCAATAGACAGACTGGCAACTACAAATTGCCTCTAGGTGTGAATGAGTGTGTGAATGTGTATGCATGGTGTCCTTCGATGGACTGTCCTTCTAGGGTGTATTCTCTCCTTGCACTCTGGTGGTTACTGAAGCGGCAGTTGCTGAAGATTAATGAATGAATTAGTTAATGACAATACTGCGCTTCTGCAATTCAATCTGGATAAGAGCATCTAGTAAATGCTATAATGCAGAGGTAGAAGTCTTCTGCTGATAATGTGTTTTTTTGCTTAGTGGGCCAAATTATAAAAACGTAGACTATCAGTTCAAGGCTGATACAGCTACATCAGTTGATCAGGGTTGCATTATTATTTAGAACATCTATATGTACATCTACCTTTTTTAAATTAACTCCTTGCAATACAAAGAGTTTCTGATTTGTAGGATGTCTGTTGATCTTGTTTCTTTATGTGTGTGACACAAAGAGAGTTCTTACAGAGTCAGTTCTTTGCAAAGCTTTATTCAGAAACTTTGTTACACAGACAATACCATATTCCAGCATGGAAAATATCAATTAACCACTAATACAATGATGCTGATTTTACACAAAAGCTTACAACTAGAAAATGTAGCTGGCCACAGTGGCTACTTATCAACTGAACTATGACTTATTTACAGCCTGAAGTACAGTAATGATGAGAGCTGTGTATCAAGCAGAGTGGACCACCTGTCACTCCCTCTTACTTGCTATTACTTACTAGCGGCATGCAGCTGTGATTGTCATTTCCCAAGCCAATTAGGTCTTCCACAGCTTCCTGCAGTGCCCTGATGGACAAGGCTTCAGTGACCTGGTTGCTCTGGTGCCTGCCCACCACTGTGGACAACTGTAGAGTAATGAAAATCTTTGTAACCGGTGTCCTACATTGCTAATGAGATTAGCATTACCATTTACCTCAAAGTCCTAGGCTCATCTTAGAACAGCATTCAGTTTGTATCAGAGCATTAATGGGTATCACACCAGTACCTGTCTGATTGAATACACTCTTGTCAATTTATGATGCACGAGAGAAACAAAGAAAATGGTCTTTGTTTATAACCCTGAGTAGACCAGCACTCATGGTAAGGCAGCATGAGTAACATATTAACCATCTGATCATGAAGATAAATGATAAATTTGCTAAATTTGGGACTGCTCATCCAATGTGTTTGTCTCATGCTAATATTTGTGGGATGCAAAATGTGAAAACAAGGCTTTGGGTAATATTCATCCAAACAGTTAAGAAATCTTTTCTGCTGTAATTTAGAAACTTAGTGAGCGGAATATTGAGCAGTGTATTTCCATTTCCAAACCTCCCACTATAGAACTTTAACTGGCAGCATTGACTACATGCAGGAGGTTGTTTTGACACAGGAGCAGACACTGTGATTGTCGTTGTGTGTATATAGAAGTATTGATTCATCACTAAAACAAAGGTAGCTTGAGCCTCTGTCCTGGCCCTTAGTAACTTGGATTGCTTCCAAACCTATTTCCTAGACCCACTCCAAAGTCATCTTGCTCCCCTCTTATCTATCCTTTGATTCCATATTTGTTATTTTTTTTACTTTCAGGTACCTTACCATCTACAATAGTAGCTTAGAAACTCTGCTTTCAGTCCTGGCAAGTACCCTATCCATATATTTCAGACTCTGTCAGTTGTAGCGCTCACCAGATATCTCTCACTACAAAAAAATGACTGTGATTTTTTTTTTGCAATTCTCTGTAATGGTAATTTATCTGACCCAGTCATGTCTCTGGTTCATATCATAAGTAGCATAACCTTATGCTTCTGAGGGAAGCCATTTCTAACCCAGCACCAGCAGCACTGAATGACTGTGTCAGTTTTCTTTCTTGCTGCCTATCAATATTTTATAAAATATTGTTGTTACCTGCTCTGCCCCTGCAGCCTTCTATATATATAGTCTGTGCCAGTATGTATATGCAAAAGAAGAAGAAGGAAATTTTTCCTTCTCTGTTGTTTTGAAACTATATGGCCAAAAGTTTGTGGACACCTGACTATATGTCTGACTATATAGGTATATGGCAGAGTTGCCAATACTTTAAACATACAGTAAATAACTGTAAAACATATTTACAGTAAAGTACTATAATATCTTTACAGATAATCTCTGTTATTGTAACAGTATATTACTGTTTGTTTCCAGTAATATACTGTAAATATAGCAAGTAAAGTACTTGGAACTATAATTATAGTATAAAATAAACCATAATCCTGTAGATTTGCCTTGTAAACCCAAGGTCGACACAGGGAAATTTTTTTTTACCATTCTCACCCCTGCCAAAAACATTAGATATCCCACTATGCACTGTGTTTTCTAGTATTTTACCAATTATTAAACTAATGCACTGCTCTAATTGCCTAATCACTTATAGTGCAATCGTGTAAACTAATAAATTAGTATTTTTAAGGTAAATTTACAGCAATTTTTTACAGTGTGTTTTTTGAACATCCCATTCCAGATTTAGTTTCAACACTACTTGCTGTGCCACCCTGCCACCAAATTGCTGTCTAAATTTATAATATGTAGAACACAGTGAGCAGTCAAAGACACCAAAAAAGAAGAGACAAGAATAAGGGAAAAAGGTGTTACAACTGTGATCAGCTCAGTGGCATTTGTTCACAAAACAATGCTGCTTCTGGCAAGGAAGCAGAGCAGAAGAAGCCATTTTGCTGGGCTTCTGCTACATATACTTTCCTCGGTGAGTCGTATTTGTTGACTCACCAGGTCAGAACTGCTTTCAGCTGTAGACAAGCAAAGAAAATGCTAGTCCTCTCACGAATGACATATGCTGCACCAGTGCGTAATGTCTTTTTTTGCTCACAGATTGAAGCATTGTTTTTTGAAGTGACCCACTGCACCACAATACAAACACTTTCCTATTACATGCTCTTCCCCTCTATATACAACAGGTGACATTTTCCCAGCTGCATGGGTCCCTGCTTGTGTAAGGCTGAAGCATTATTGATAAGCGGCAGTGTAGACCTTTTTTTTGGATTCATAGAAAAGGCTTTCCCCTGTTACAGTCACAGAAACTTCCATAGGGATCACATGGTTCATTGAGTCTCCCCAGAGCACTACACCACCCTAGAAGCAGGTTACCTACAAGTCTAAGATCAGTGATACACGTGTTGATAGAGGCAGTGTAGCCTTTTGTTCACTCGGTGCACACAAGTTGAAGCATTCATTACTGCCCTATGCACAGAATTATTTTGAAAGAATAACAGCAGCAACTAAGGGAGTAAGGTAAAACGTATTGGAACAAAGCAGGACTTTTTTTGCATGAGTAAGTTCCAACTTTTTTCTTCATCAGTCCTTACTATGTGTGTAAGGCTGCAATGCAGACACTAGACAGTCATGTCACAACCTTCTCTGAGAAAGTTTGTACTTTTTGTTAAATTTGATCACCCAGATATTTGGCCTTTAATGAAAGCAAAGTAAATATGGTTGAATAATAAAATATATTGGATTTTCTGGACAGGCTTTTTAAATATATAAACGGACATGCTGATACCTGCCACATTACAAATGTGCCTGCATTCTTTTTGGAGATGAAAAGATCAGAGATCTCATTTTAACACATCTGTTTGCCAAGATTGATGATTAAGGCTGTTCAGCATTATTGATGAGTGGATGACTGCGATTTGCTGACTAGCACAAATAAAGGTTAATAACTCTGATTAACCTTATTCAATGCAGCCAAGCTTAATGAACCTTTGGACGTACTTGACTGCGTGACAATGCACTTTTCTATACCTCTATACTCTAAAGTCCACAAATAAGCACACATTAATATGTTACTGAAGATGCATGCTTAAAAAAATGCATATTTTTGTAATTAATACATGCACTAATCCTCAGCACATCAAGAAATGAAGCATATACGTTAACAGCCAACTGAGTTATAAATAATTTGATATAGTTGAGAATCAGTTGATAGGTTGGTTGACAGTATTCTATACAACTGGAAAATATAAAGAGCAATTAGTGATGGTGTGGATTACCATCTAGGATTATGTTTAGGAATGAATCTATGGAAGGAATAAATTAGTACAAGATAAGGTGCATTGCATGTCTTGGTTTCCCCTTCATCACTTCCATTGTAAACAACTCTATAAAATCTGGTCATGGACCAACTGCCTTCAAGGCAGCAAGGGTTATACACTTCCTGAAAAAGTCCACACTATATACCTCAGACATCACCAACCAATAGCTGGTATTTCTCATTTCTTCCTAAACATCTTGCACGTGTGCCGCACAATCAGTTGTCTCGCTTTCTTACCCAGAAAACCTCCAAGATCCTAACCAGTCTGGATTTCTCCACAGAAACCGCCCTTGTGGCTGTTACTGAGACAGTAACTCATTGGTACTCATGTCCCTGCTCCACATAAAAGCTAATGACATACAAACTTGTAATAAGCCATATCGTCTTTCTGGTACTTCCTACTAGCAAACTCTTAAAAAGAATTCAAAACAGTTTCCAATTTTGAAATCCAAACACAGAATTAGGCAGTTGTAATCTTTGAAAAACTGTAGTTGAACACATCATCTTCTGTGAGATGTCCCCACTCTTTGTATTCCCATCGTACCTCTGAGAAAAGCCAGGTTGTCTGGTTGATTAGATTTAGAGAGTTCCTTGCAGCATTTGCTGGAGCGGTGTATTTGAGTGGCAGGGTTCATTGCAGTCTGGGTGCCCTCAATCCCCCTGTTCAGCAAAGTGTCCAGAGAAATTCCTATTTTTAGATGTGTAAAAAGAATAATGCCTTTTGAATGCTATTCTGTTTTAAAACAACGCCTTTGGATAAACTCAGTCCTTATATCAACATTTCTTAGTAAGCAGGCTATGGTATCTATGGTGTGGTCAGATTATTAACTGGCTCTATATGTGGTTTAATGTTGGCTATCACCTGCATCTGGCTTGGAGGTTAAAAAAAAAATGGGGTGAAATTTGCAAGTATTTACTTTAACGCAGGGAGAGTTCCTTCATCAAGTGATCTGGGATCTTGGATATGTGGAATAACAAATGATCATTGTATAGTAACTACATATATGATAATTGTTTAATTTTGTCTCATATATTCATTGGCATTGTTTCTTTTGTGTTTTATTATGATGCACTTTGGTATGCGGAATTGTACATTAACTGTATAAATTCTTGTATCTTTCTTTCTTTACTTCACTCACAAATAGGCCTAGTTCATACAAACATATGCAAAAAAGTTCTCTTTCTGGATCTAACAGGTTAGGAGATGCTGAAAGAGAGACTGTCAAAACCCAGCATGTCAGCCACACCTTTGCCAGATAAACACTGTGACAGTGTGTACATATTCAATGCTGTTTCCATAAAACCTGTATTTTGAATTTTGTAATTACGCACAATTTTTTTGTGAAACACTCAGGATCCCCTGGGCACCAGCAGCTCATGTGCAAAATTGCCAATCAATATAGTTTTGAAGGAATTGATTGGTTAACGACCCATAGGCTGAGCGTTTCGATGTCAGGCAGGCAGGTTCAGACGCAAGTGCAGGCATGACAGACTTTATTAATTTTAGCAATCAAAACAGAGATGTAATCTGAGATCAAGATGTAGGCAAAGGTCAGGCAAGCAACAAACAGTAGATTCTGGCATTGACATGACATTGTATTTTTGGATTTCATCAAAAGAATATTTTGACTACCAGCTAATGTTCACTGGGGTTGAGGAACAAACTTGGGCTAGGCCCCTTAATTCCAGTGAAGGGAAATCTTAAAGATACAGAATAAAAAGACATTCTACACAGTTGTGTGCTTTCAACTTTGTAGCAACAGTTTGGGGAAAGTCCAGATATGGGTGTGGTGGTCAGGTGTATTAGCATGTTTAACAAATTTCTGTGCAAATGAAGTTTCTGTGGATGTTTCTTAAATGCAGTCTAAAAAGCAGGTTACAATTTGTAACAATAAACTGTAGTTCAAACTAAATAAAGCACATTAAACACCTAAATTGTAATAAAGGTACAAGAATAAACAAACTGAGGTCAATCCCAATTTAAAAGTGGTGGTGTACACATTCATTAACCATAACCATTCTAAGCATACATTCTGTGCATGTGACTATATATCAGGATACCAACAGCATTTGCAACTGGTCCTGTGAGGAAAGAACATTTATGCACATTTTTCAAAAGATTTAAAAAGGATTGACAATTTGGAAAGGGTGTAGGGTGTGCATAGGGACTGAAAATGGGTAAAATGTTGAACTAATTAGCCACACCCTGACTCAAAATCTATTGTTGTTAAGGTAACATTGACAATAAAACCTCCCATGGGCAAATGTAATGTTCAGATTTACATGCAACATGCATGTATGTGGAAATCTTCAATGAATTGCAGAGTTTAGGGCATATACAGTATATATACATTATATTTAAATATGCATTAACTCGGTTAATGATGTCATTCGGTTAAAGATTTCCATATGCATACATTTGTATTCATCCACTACCACACCATGTTATATTGTCTGATCTCAGTAACCATCAAAAAGGCTAGATATATGGATTACAGCAAGAAGTTGGAAACCATGGTTAACTGATTAGTAGTGTAGATTCTTTTTTTTATTCTTTTCGTGGATATTTCCAGACCCCTACTTTTATTTTGTTAAATAACAGGATTGATGGGCTTGCAGCCCAAGGGACTGTGAGCTTATGTCCTGTCTGTCAGACAGAGCTCTAGCAGACTGCATTCAACTGTGTTGTGGGAAATCTGTATTTTAACTTCATGTCAGCAAACAGAACTTCTCAAGGTGTGATACTCCTCTAAGTAGACTATGCATGAGTAGATAGTGTCTTTATGTCATATTGTCTGACACGTCATTTTGTTCTTATAAGCTCTGAGGTGTGTTTACCGAGTTGGGTTATTTAATGAACAGAAACAAGCTGTTTTTCTCTTCTCTCACTTCTGTCTCCTGTGTTAAAAGAGAGGACAGCTGGTCCTGTCTTCCTTACAGCTGGCTAGCAGTGTTCCTCTGCCACAATCTGTCTGTCTTTCTTTTTCTCTCCCGTGTCCTCTCTTCTTTTTTCCATCTCTGTTAATATATTACCTTTTTCCAAGAGAGTGTTTAAAGACAGACACAAAACAAAATAATTTTTGCCCAATGTATTTTCCTTTTGCATTTGCTGGTGTTGGATATTAGACCCTCGTGATTCCTCATCACACACCTGAAGGATGCTTCAGTGCATTTGTATTCTGCTGCTGACTTCAGTATCTGTAATAACATGAGAAATTAGACAGGGCAGAAGAATAGGTCAGGCTCAGAGAGATTTCCCCAGCAAAATCTACATAGTGAAGAAAACGTTTTGCAGGTTTAAGCCATAGAGTGGCTCCACAGATGAAAGTAAAGCAAGCCTGCTCACACTGCTTCCCACTGTTCAGAGATAACAATGGTGAATAGAACAGAATAAAGGTGTATTTTTGGACATATGAAGTCACTCACATTGGTAGTTGAACAGGTCAGTGCACACACGAACACACAAGCTGTGCCTCAACCTGTTATGTAGCCATGGCTAATGGTATGTTATGTTTTCCCACAGACACCTGATATAATGAGAATGGTTTAGGAGAGCAGAGTGCTTGACTTGTATTTGGAAGCATTTAGCCACAGACACAGCAAGATACCACAATCGTATTGGAAATAGTTGGAAGGCAATCTTTGTCTAACAATATCTTAAGTGGTAATAAAGCCTTAAACTGTTGCACCTTAAGCCATAGAGCTAATGCATTCGTTTTCTGAGTCAGCCACTGATTAAAGGGTTCAGTAACACAACATCCCTACAACACATACAGATGAGTAAGCAGATGACTAAGTGGCTACATTGAAAAGCATTTGAATGATTCATTTAAATGCTATAGACCCTGTGCTATAAAGGACAACTATCATATAGACAATCATTATGGGATTAATAGGTTGTGTGCGTGTGTGTGCGTTTCAGTCTCTGTTATATGGACTATGCACTGTATTATCCTGATAAATTGACTGCATCCCCCCTGTTGCTCTCCTTTATCTGTTTCATGCCTCCTGCTGGGAATCTACTAGCATGTGGCATTTCTGCTCAGACAGGTAACACATGAAATCTTTTCTCTGGGTACTATGCAAGTAAGCAAGCAAGCAAGCAAGCAAATCTTTATTTATATAGCACTTTTCTAGATTCAGTCACAGAGTGCTTTACAAGGCAATAAAATATAGCACAATAGTTTAACACTGTAATAAAATAAAATAAAATAAAATAAAATAAAATAAGGAAGCACAGTGGCACAGTGGGGCTACACCATGATCTGTCTGCAAATATATGTGTAGACTACTTCTCATTTAATGCCATAAACATTTAGTTTAATGTGAAACTATAAATACAATAGTCCTTACCAAACCGGAGAGTCTAAGCAGAATGGATCCTTATCAAGCATTTATACCATTAAGAAACACGTTACATGCTGGATGAGAAGGTAAACCACAGAAGTGCGCCTTGCCTCTGTTTTTGGAGTGGATGAGTTTTTGAGCCCAGTGGTTTTGTTGGATGGCAGAATACAAACACATCATTTCGAACAAATAAAAAAAAAAAACTCATTTATTTTTGTCAGATGTTCAGAAACAATCTACAAGTGGGGGACTCATATCTTGCAGTATTGTAATATGGTGTTAAGCTGTTTGTTTTAGTCTAAAGGGAATGTGTTACTTCTTATGTTTCTTTACTCAGCATCATATACTGAGAAACTAAATTCCTACACTTCTGGGAAAGTGTGAAGGTAGGTTGCCCATGTGTGTTTGTATGATTGACAGGTAGTGACTGTGTGAAGGCTCAGGAGGCACACAGCTCAAATTCCTTTCTTTTCCTTTTCAAGCCCTGGAGAAAGATGGCCATTAGGATGCATAAATGACAAGCTAATAGTGCACTGTACACCCAGGTATATACACATACCCATGTTTTAGACACACACACACACACACTCCTAACTCTAAACCCAACATTCTCTTCTTCTCCCCTCACTCATCCATTCTCCCATAGGAATGCATCATCTGATCCAGTAGCATCAAGAGAATCCTTCTAGTATAATTCCTCACCCCAGTCTGGGTGCTGTGTTGAGAGGGTCTGTCTGCCCTTCTAATAATAATGTGCATGATAAACTCCCAGTATAATTATCTGTAACACTTTGTGGCAGATCTGCCAAGTAATGATCTTATTTAGTTCTCAGTTTGATGCAAGAAAGAGCAGCCCAGTGTTAAACTGCCTTCACACACACATCACTCAAGTGACAGCTCAGGCAGCAGTAGAGCACTCACATGGAAGGAGAAGGGCTAAAAATACTCTCAGTGATACCAAAGCTTTATGCTCCTCAAATATTAGCTTTCTGTTCTTAAGCAGAGATTTTCTACTCAACAAAATAAACCTAAAGCCGCCTGACCTTCACTCACAGAATTCAACCATCACAATGCCACTGAAACCTGACAATGCACAGTCCTTCTATTATACAAGTGTTGTCTTTCAGAAAACACTGTCATTCAGCAATTTTTAGCCTTTTTTTAGTTGAAATAAAGAAGGCATATTTCACTACCCTCAACTCATGTCTTGATACAGTAACATGGCTTTATTAAAAACATAAAACCAAAAGCTCTAAAATGGTTACTGATTTTAGGGTTTGATTTAGATGCAGGCATAGCATTATTTAGCTACAGTATCAAAAATCAGTGGAAAACCCCTCAGAGACAGAGTTACAAAAGTGTATCTGTGTATGTATTGATTGATGTTTAATATAATCATATAGTGTGCTACCATAAGCTCTGGTGAGAATGTATTATTGAAAAGCTTAATTAATATGCAAATCCCTTAAAAATCAGAAACTGTTTAACTGCCTCATTAAAGACAAATCTCTTCAATTGAGCTCATTAGGCACTTTAGGTTAATGACTAAGCACTTTAATCCATGTAGATTATTGTTAAAATGACAGCACTACCATAAATCACTCCAGTTAATGTGGTCAGTTTTGTGTAACTAAAACACTGCAGTCCTTTATTAATTATTCTCACTATCTGCAGACATATTCCGCACGTCAGTTTTCTGGTTGGCTACCTCAGTAAAGAAGAAGGGTTTTACTCCTGCAAATTACACAGTGGTGTACATTCTCTTGTTGAATTTTTTTCTTTACATATTAGGAATTTCATGGAGCAAAAGTCGGTTTCATAAATCCAAATTTATTTTCTTTGATCTAACGCTGTGTTTTTTCCACAAAAGTGGATAATTTTTTACCTGGGTACATCACCATGGTAACATGCTGCACACCAACCTGTTCGGGGGCAGGGTCAATTCAGCTCTTGAACTAATCGGCTGTTAGAAAAGTGGCACTCATTTTTGACTAAATAAATCCAGCTTTCCCAGAAGGAGTGGTATCACCATTCCTTGAAAATCCCCTGGATTTTGAAGCTTAAACTTTGGGCAGGTCAGTTCATGGTTCAAGGCTATTTAGAGATAGCAAAAAAACCCATGGCTTTCACACACACACGCACACACACGCACACACACACACACACACGCATATATATATATTGATGTTATATATATACAGTCAGGTCCAGAAGTTTGGACAATGATGGGGTATTTGTGATTTTGCCTTTATACACCACCACCAGCCATTTTCAACAAAGTACCTCCATTTTCAGGGGCTCAAAGGTATTTGGACAAAGTGACATAATTGTAAATATAACTATAATTTTAATACTTGGATGAAAATCCTTTGCAGTCAATGACTTCAGTTGCTGCTTGTTTGTGGGTCTTTCTGCCTTCAGTCTTGTCTTCAGTAAGTGAAAAGCATCCTCTATTGGGTTGAGATCAGGCGACTGACTTGGCCATTGAAGAATATTCCATTTCTTTGCCTTCAAAAAGTCTTGATTTGCTTTCGCACTATGTTTAGGGTTATTATCCACCTGCACTGTGAAGCGGCGTCTTATCAGTTTTGTAGCATTTGGCTGAATGTGAGCAGAGAGTATAGCCCTACACACCTCAGAATTCATCTTGCTACTTCTTTCAGCAGTCACATCATCAATAAACACCAGTGAGCCCGTTCCATTGGCAGCCATACATGCCCATGCCATAACACTCCCTCCACCATGTTTGACACATGATGTGGTATACTTTGAATCATGAGCTGTTCCTTTCTTTCACCATACTTTTCTCTTCCCATCATTCTGGTACAAGTTAATCTTGGTTTCATCAGTCCAAAGAATCTTATTCCAGAACATGGGAGGCTTTTTTAGATGTTTTCTGGCAAAGTCTAATCTG
>CM040988.1:12036292-12054574 GCA_022985145.1 Pangasius djambal | reverse complement strand
CACAGGTGGCATCCTATGACAGTTCCACGCTGGAATTCACTGAGCTCCTGAGAGCGGCCCATTCTTTCACAAATGTTTGTAAAAACAGTCTGCATGCCTAAGTGCTTGATTTTATACACCTGTGGCCAGGCCAAGTGATTAGGACACCTGATTCTGATCATTTGGATGGGTGACTGAATACTTTTGGTAATATAGTGTAGGTTGATGATTTTGATGATGAAATTAGTGAAAATAGTTCAGTCTCTCGAAGGGGAATAAAACATTGTAATTGTTGATCTGATATTATTACATTATTATCTACAGGGTTAGTTATAAAACTGTCTGGTTTTAAATTAATAGTCTGAATTATTTGCCTGATATTTTCAATTTTACCATTGAAAAAATTCATGAAGTCATCACTGCTATATAATGATTGTGTGTGTGTTTCTATTGTGGTCTTATTCCTAGTTTGCTACAGTATTAAATAAGAATATAGGATTATTTTTGCTATCTTCAATTAGGGTGGAGAGATGCATTGATCTAGAGATCTGAGTTAGAGTTTTTATATAGCTCAATAGGCTCTCCTAAGATGCTATTTGAAATACTACCGATTTAGTTTGATGCCATTTACGTTCTAGTTTTCGAGTGGTCTGTTTTAAAGTTCATGTGTGATTGCTATACCAGGGTGCTAGCTTTTTCTTCCTAATTATATTTCTTTTAAGTGGAGCTACCTTATCTAGCGAGTAGAAGAATGTTGATTCTAAGCATTCAGTTGCCTGGTCAAGTTCTTCGGGATCAAACAGTGATCCAATCATGGTTGATAAATCTGGGAGATTAATAAATAAATAAAACTCTGTGCAGTTGTTTACAGTTGTTGAGATGACATAGCAAGGTGCATATTTTATGATTAAGACACATTTTAAATGAGATGAGGTAATGAGCTGAGATAGCTTCAGACTGTGGAAATGAGACTATATTTTCTATATTTAATCCGAATGTTAGTATTAAATCAAGAGTGTGACCACCACTATGAGTGGCTCCTATTACCTTCTGATTAACCCCTACTGAATCAAGAATGGACACAACTGCTGTTCTTAGAGGGTCATCGGGGTTATCAAAATGAATATTAATGTCTCCAACAATTAATGCTTTGTCTAAGAAAAAAACAGATTAGAGATGAAATCCGCAAATTCACATAGGAATTCTTAATATGACCCTGGGGGTCTGTAAATAATAATTAGTGGAATCACCTGGGTACACTTATTTTTAGTGGCTATGTATATTATGTTAGTATAAAGAACTTATACTATACTTATGCACACTCTTGTAAGACAGCTCTAATGTTGAACATTTGAACAGTAATGTTGAACAACTAATCACTAGTCCTCCAGGAACCCAATCACAGTGAGGAAAATACTGTGACAAAATTCTGGCACATGATATGGCAAGGGAAAACCATTAATCCATGCTTACAGCATATGGTCACAGGCCCACTAGTGGGCCAGACAGTGGAAAATTCCTTCAAGTAAAGTCTTGCCACATGATGGCCATCTTCAGCTATTTTTAATCGTACAACACTCATTTCTACTTTAATGGGTAGTGACCAATATACCAGAAATGGATTAAGAAGATGATGTCAAACATTAATTTGAAATCTTACAAAAATAACATAAATATTGTGCTGTCTTAGCACTATTGTGCTCCAATAACACACAAAAACTATTTTTTAGGTTGCTACCACTACCACACAAGTATACTTCTTTATTACAAATAGAGCAAAGTGCCCTATATCAGTACATGCTTCAGTTTCAGAATCTGACAACACAGACCCTTTTGCTAAAGTCTTTAATTTAAAACACACAGAATTCTGTAGCAGACCACAATGAAAACCTTCATAAAAAGTGTATAAAAAACACTCTCCATGGCAGAAGACAAGAGGAGTCCAACTGCAGCTTTGGACGACAGGTTACCTGACCATAGTCACCAGCTGCTACGCAGATAGGCCCATATGGTGTACAAACAAGCTTTCCCCCATCATACAAAAGAGATAGTAACGCCATCCCTCTCACTCTGAAGGCATGGCCAATTTTCAGATTTTTTCTCTGTCTCCAGTGAAGAAAGGTTGTGGTATTGTTGGGATGTGAAATCGTGAGCTCCCAATGACTCCCGAGTGCAGTCCTTGGCAGAACCTGTGAGTGTCATCATCAGTGAAGTCAGGATGTGGAGCTATGATCTCGGTAATGCCTGGCTGCAGAGTGACAACCTCAATGCAGCATCTGGGAAAAAAAAAGGAAATGTGAAGAATACTTTGAGACACACGTACACAGAAGGAATCTTCACAACAACAGACAGCATGAGGCTATACACGGATCAGCCATAACATTAAAATCACCTGCCTAATATTGTGTAGGTCCCCCTTTTGCCACCAAAACAGCTCTGACCCATCAAGGCATGGACTCCACAAGACCTCTGAAGGTGAGCTGTGTTATTTGGCACCAAGACATCAGCAGCAGATCCTTTAAATCCTGTAAATTATGAAGTGGGGCCTCCATGGATTGGAATTTATGATGGGAAGGAGGGAGGGGCCAGGCTGTGAGGATGCATGGCTGACACTGAGTTGTCTAATCAGTGGGAGAGAGTAATAAAGGAGCAGCTGGAAACACCGGAGTGAGAGAGAGAAAAACACACATGTTTTATGTTTGCACTTTGTTTGCGTTTTCTGTTATGTTTGAGTTCTTTTTGTGATTAAACTTTACGTTGGAGTTCACTTGGTTCCTGCCTCCTCCTTGCCTATCCGTGACATTTGTTACAGACTTGTTTGTCCAGCACATCCCACAGATGCTTGATCGGCTTGAGATCTGGGGAATTTGTAGGTCAATTCAAAACCTTGAACTCTTTGTCATTTTCCTTTCCATTCCTGAACAATTCCTGAACAATTTTTGCAGTGTAGCAGGACGCATTCTCCTGTTGAAAGAGGCCACGGTCATTAGGGAATACTGTGGCCATGAAGGGGTGTACTTGGTCTGCAACAATTTTTAGGAAGGTGGTACATGTCAAAGTAACATCCACATGAATGCTAGGACCCAAGCATCACACTACCTCCTTCATTTTGCTTTCTTCTCATAGTGCATCCTGGTGCCATCTCTTCCCCAGGTAAGCAATGCAATGAAGCAATGAAAAGACTGGATTGCAAAAAGTAGCAACCCAGATATGTGATACTCCTGCAGTACCTCCAACAGAAAAGTACACATGATCATAGTCCTTCTTCAAATCCTCAAAATACATGTAGACTGGAATAGCATACTTTGGTGATCCTCACAAAGCGGTTCAAGAGTGCGGAGATGATTTACTGTTCCAAAGCCTGGGTGGAACCAGCATTGTTCCACCTGAATCCTCGGTTCAACTGTTTGAAGGAATTGTCTCTACAGAAGCCCGGCAAAGACTTTTATTGGGAGACCTGGGAGTGTGATTCCCCTATGGGAATACACCCTACGGTCTCCTTTTTTAAAATAAAGGACCACCATCCCAGTTTGCCAGTCCAGATTAACATGCCTATTGAAGAGGCATGTTTATCACACAACTACAATGTTATTCTGTGCCTTTAACATTTTCCACCATAGTAACCTCAGCCAGTGTGATGGACTCCAAAGCACGAGAAATGTCTGGCACTGCCTCTTGAAAGGAAGGCATATTTATTTTGTTTAGGAGTTCCTCAAAGTGCTTCTTCCATCACTTAACAATTTTCCCTTTAGAGGGCAACACTGCCCCATGCTTTTCTCCATTTTCACTCTCTTTTCTCCCCCTTCTGAGGCTTTGCTCAGAATATCTTTGAAGCCACCTAAAAGTCTTTTTCCATGGCTTCTCCAAACTCCTCCCATATCTGAGCTTTTTCTTTTGCCCCAGCTTTTGATGCATTCCTTCTGCCACTCATACCTCTCAACTGAACCAGGCTTCTTGGAGCTGCTTTTATGATTGAGGGCATGGACCTGGTGCAAGTGGCAAATCCAACTCACTACCAAACAGTGATCAGTTGACAGCTCTGCCCCTCTCTTTATGTGAGTGTCCAAAACATTTGGCCTCAAGTCTTATCAAACCCTTCTCTGCACCACATCCCCTTCAAGCTTCTAGCTCAGCTTGACATGACCTACCGTCCCTCAAAATACAAGGAAGTGATGCTGTGGATGGAGAAAGGAGGTGGGCTGAACTTGCAGGTTACCAGTGATTGGTGCTACATAAAAAAGCAAAAATTAAAGAAACTCAAATACACCTTTGATCAATTGAAGTACATTCATGGTCAAATAATTCAACTAGAACTAGCACTTACCTACGCTTACAGTTCACTAATTAAGGATTAATTATACACAGTGATGCCGAACACTCACACAAAAGAAGAAACCACCTAATTTTTTCAGTGTCTAATTGCCCATTTTTAGTGGCTGGGCATTTGTGGCAATGTATAAAAGTGGTGTGTGAAATGCCGTGAATGTCAGCTGGTGAACCCTCCAGCCACTCCAAAAGCACTATTGCATCCTTTACCTTTAATCGAGGTCCCTTTTGAAAGAATTGTTATGGACATAGTTGAGCCATTAGAGGGGAGCTCACAAGGATATTACTTTGGAAGTACTGGTGGATTATGTAATGTGATATGTAGAAGCAGTGCCTCTGTGCAGTATCTCAGCAGTGTTGTGGAGGCTTTAGACTCTTTAGTGTAATCTCCCAAGCTGAAATTCTGAAAGAGATTCTGACTGACTGAGGCACTAGGTTCATTTTATAATGGACACTATGTGAACCAGCGTTTACTTTTGTCAAACAGCTTGACTTGTTTTTATCTTGGTGTTAAACATGATTTGTAAATTTGTTCACAATGATTCATGCAACTGGGAGAAGTGGCTTGAGCCCTTGTTGTTTGTAGCATGAGAGGTCCCACAAGCCTTCACAACGTTTTCACCATTCAAATTACTGTAGGAGCACAAGCCCTGTGGTGTCTTAGATGTTTTTAGGTATAATTGGGAGGAGAGACCTTAAACCACAAAAAAAACCCTCCACACCTTGGGCCTACTAACACAAGAAAATTTGGATCAGGCCCAAGATCAACAATTTCCACTGCATTATGGGGTACTGTACTTGGCAACAGGAATTCACACTGGGAGATAAAGCATATTATTACTCACTTTGAGCTCCAAATTCGCTAAGTGTCAAGGGCTCTTTGACATCACTTGGCGAGTTGGGGAAGTCAACTAACTATGAGGTCAGGCGAACGGATAGAAGAAAAGTGCTGCAAATATCCAGCTCCACCGCAAACCTATCAAGGATAAACTTGTTACCAGAGATTAATGAATGAATTAATGAATGACTAATAAAGCACTTCTGTAAGTTGCCATGGATAAGGGTATCTTCTATATGCTGTAAATGTAAATATATATCTGGTGATACAATTAAAAATTCAACCACTGACCTTCGGCTCTGGTACCAAGCACAGTTATGAACCACTTTGTACTCAAACAAACCTGGGAAGCTGTTCCTCTGAATCACACCCCTCCATCTCCATTGCTCTCTCTCAATCACTTGTGTGCTTGTGTGCATGGTCTTTGCTGAGCCTATGAAAATAAATTGCCCCTTGAGCTATGTGTTTACATGACAGAGGTGCCTCCTATCTGTAGTTACATGAAAAATGTGTTTTTGAAATGCTGATTTCACATCCTAAACGTGCACATCATTTGTAATTTTGAAGTGCTAGGACTCCATTTATCATGGAAACTGACCAGGTTGTTACTTTGTGGTCTATAATTTTTTATTTGATAATATTTTCCAATTTAATTTCAATTTATTTATTATTACACTATTGTTCCAACTTCACTCAAATCTGCTCCCCAAGGGTGGCCATACTGGGAGCATTAAACTCCCCGTAAACTTCACCAAAGTACACAAGCCTTGTCAATACAACAAGGCCTCGATCAACGAAGGGTCTTTTGTTCATCAGTTATAATTTATACCTCAAAGGTAATTTAAAACTTTTATTTGGAGTTTTCCCACAGAAGAACCTTTCATAGGAATTGTTTTCTAAGTCTTGAACCTTTCTTATCTTTATAGAATATTAGAATATTGAGGACAGTAACCAGGCAAATATTTGAAAAATGAAATAATCAGTAGTGGCTAGTGTTCTGGGGTACGACAATCATTCAGAGACTATGTAGTTGCCATTCAAGAACGTGCCAAATCTCTTTGGTTTTTACAAAATGTTTGGGAACCAGAGTGTAACTTAATATTATTGTCCTTTGTGCCAGGTACTAGATTGCAGAATGTGAGGAACTGATTCACTATTTAAATCAGTATTTTATCAAATATATTAGTGTTGTTCCTGGGTCCCTGGAGGACTAGTGGTTAGGCCACGGCACTCTCACCGCCATGGCCTGGATTTGATTCCCAACCAGAGAACCAACCTCAGCCACTGAAGTTGCACATGACAGTGCACTCCCAGTGCGGTTGCCAAGCCAGGATAAAATTGGGGAGGGTTGCGTGAGGAAGGGCATCTGGCAAAAGCCTGTGCCAAATCAAATATGCGGACCAATGATCTGCTGTAGTGACCTCTAATGGGAGCAGCCGGAAGAAGAAGAAGAACATATTACTGTTCTTCCTCACTTTAGAATAGGAGTGTTGTAGCACTGATATGCTGCACATTGATATTGATTCTGGGGTTTCAGTGAACAAATTAGCAAAAGAAAAAAAAACAACATGCACAATACTTTTCAGCTATTTGTCCATGAGGCTTGTTAGACATTTAAGGTCTATTTGCAAATAATAATATAACCCACAAAATAAAACGAAATAAGACCAAAGCCTATAGAAATAAGCTGTGAAAGGCTGAACTATAAAATCTTGACAAATGTATTTTTAACTGTGCAATATGCCAAATATTGCATGCAAATAGAATAACTGTAGAATACAAATTCAGATGCATGGCACTTTGTGAAGGCCTAAATAGATGAGGATTTGTGATAAAACCTCATTTTTTATCTGGTAATACCAGGGAGGGAATAGACATAATCCACTGTTTACATACAAAATTCATTCACATTTATTCATTTAGCAGATGCTTTTTTCCATAGTGACTTACAATTGAGCTTATCAGACCAAAGTTAAGGGTCTTGCTCAAAGAGACAACAGTGGCAGCTTGGTGACACCAGAATTCCTAACAAAACCTTCCTAAAAATAGCCCAGAGCCTCAATCTAACACATCTTTTCTTGTAATTGTTAAAATAGAAATGACATCTAATAGATTTTTTAAATACACTATTTAAAATAATTAATAATAATTTTGTCCCTCTAGCTGCAGTGGGCAGCTGAAGCCACATTAAAATTTGTGTTTTGTATTATTCAGAAACCCACAGACATTTTTATCTGATTTTGTGTCCATTGTGCTTTCTCTGGTTTTATTCTACTCTGCTTCATTTTGCTTCTATGGATTGTGTTTTTGGATTTAGATGGCATCAGTGCAACTTTGTTTTACTTTAATGTGGCCATGAAATACTGAATTAAAGTCTTGAATTTATAATATCATTTAATGAATAGGCTACCCACATAATTATTGGCTCATTTTATGTAGGTATAGTTTACATGCAGTCTAATAATCCATTAATAATTCTTTTGATAGCTCAACTGGAAAGTAAGCCATTTATTTTAACTTAAAATTCCATTTTAAGTCTTACCTTTGGCCTTTTTTGTAGATGACAAATAAATCAGTTTTGTAAACCTCCACTAGGGACTTTAAGCTACACCACATTAATGTCATTACAGTTACATCCAGAATTCCAAAATTATCTTCAAAAACATGTTTCATGAGGTAAACCTGATATTAGACAGGGTACAGCTAAAATTGTGATGAGTAAGTGTGTAATGGAGATAAACAGGCAGCAGTTGTTCTATGACTGCTGGCAAAAGCCTGTAGGAATAAAGCAGAGCCTCATGAGAACACAACATGTATATAGAAACATTGTGTATATTGTGTCAAAGCTTTAGAAGTCCTAGAAAGGTCAAGAGGATAATAGTCAGCTGTATCATGCAACATATCATTGTGACATATATTACTACAAAACTGTAAACTGTTGTTTTTCTTCCACACAGTATTGAATGTCTGTTGAAAAGCATCTTCTATTGATTATTAATAATTTATATTATAAAATATTTAATGATTATGACACATGTAAAGTTAATGAAATTGTGTTTTCCTGTGTGTTGGAATAGCAGTAACTATCAATTATTGTCTATGTATAGAATGGATTTCTATCATCCTTGATGCATAACAGATAAATCTGGTGCTGTAGTAGAAATACACTAGTTAATATTATGTTTTAAGACCTAATGTAATTACTGGTAGCAATTCTGTCTGATTTGAGGCTGAGCAGCATGCAAGGTTTCCCACCACAAAATATTTCATACAACACTTTTAAGCTAAATGGCTTTCTGGCCTTGGGAGAATGGAGACCCATATTATCCATACCCAACTTCCTTATGTTTTTATTGTCTACTATATCAAACTCTATTATAATATTTTTAATTGTATCTCAGAAGACTCTACACACTCCAATGTATGTACTAATAGGTTTTATGGCTGTTGTGGACTTGTGTTGGCCAATATTTTTTGTACCAAGTTTGTTGCTCAACTTTTTATTTGACTGGAATGGAATTTCTCTAGTGAGCTGTTTAATACAAATGTTTTACATTCAGATTCTTGGTGTATTTTAGTCTACTGTACTGGTGTGGATGGCACTAGATCGGTTCTTTGCTATTTGCAGACCACTTTATTATCACAAATACATGGAATTCCACAGTTTTCTAAAGTTTATTATTGTGCCAGTTACCAGAAATCTATTCTTAAAAATTCTTATGACCTCTCTGGCTGGGAAATTGAAGTTCTGTACAATAAATGAGATAGATCACTGTTTTTGTGAACATATGGGATTGGTTCAGTTGGATGTGGAGACACCTCTATTAACAATCTAATCAGCCTTGTATCTGCTTTTCTTATACCAACATCAGATTTTCTTTTCATTGCCGCATCATATATAATAATTTTTGCTTCTGTCATGAAATCAGGAAAAGCCCACTTGAAGGCTATCAACACTTGTATTACACATATTATTGTCATGACAGTCAATTTAGTATTTGCCTTGATTGCTTTTATGTCATACAGAATAAGAAAATTTTTCTCCCAATATTCGGGTCTTTCTGAGTACTATGTATATATTATTCCCAAGTTGTTTCAATCCAATAATTTATGGAGTAAGAACAACTGAAATAAGAAAACACTCTTAAATTTTTGAACCATTTGAAAGTCTTACCACAGTAATATACTGAAGTGGCATGGTGTAATAATTGCAGGGTTGTTTGGGTGTGCATTTATTTGAAATAATTTTTATCTATTTTATCAAATAACTGTCGACTGAAATGATTAAATGTCACACCACATACACAGAATGTATTCTGAGCACTAATAGTGAATAATATATTTATATAATAATATATTTTATTAGCAATAGTAAATATACAATTAAAAATGTTACATACTAATATGCAATATATATAATAGTATATTTTACAATTGTATATGGTTCTATGTTCTGTATATGTACAACAGATCATCATAGTCTCTAATAGGTTAATATTTTGCATGAAATCACTGAGACCATAACCATATTTAATCCCTACATAGTGAGTGATTTTAGGAAAAAGAGATGAGATGGACAGTTGTTAGTTTCTGTGTTAGCCCAGGGGAAAACAGCTCCCCCACCTTTGGTTTACACAAAGATTATGCAAAACTCCTGTACTACAATTTGATAGAAATTCAATTAAATTTTATTTGTATAGCACTTTTAACAATGGATGTCACAAAGCAGCTTTACAGACATTTGGATATAATGTTTTAATTAATTTTTTTCTCTAATGAGCAAGCCAGAGGTGATGATAGAAATTTGGTCTGGACAACTTTAAGAAAATGGTTTATTCATGTGTATATACATTTGATCATTAAAGTTCATTTTGCTGGTTTAGAGGAATTAATGTGTCATCTATATTATAGAGAATAAATTAAGGAGATATTTTGTTACATTTTGATGCCAAAACTCACAAACAAGGATAATGAAAACCTAGGCACAGCCACCATGTTGTAGTTAGGAAATTCCAGGCAAATGTCAAACTTGCCATGGAAAAATAAAATTCTGAGCACAGGAAAACTACTCTTAATATGTTCATTCATGTCATATCCTGGCTCCTAAGTGGCTCAACAGAAAATAGTTCTCCGTCATCTGGAAATTGTGCGTTTAAATCCTGATGATGCCATCTGTGGGAGTAAAGAGCGCAAAATTGTTCATGCTCTTTGGGTGGGAACGATGGCATACTCTTTCTCACCTGACTACCAGATCAGCACTAGTCAATTGTGGGCATCTGTGAGTTCACACATGCAGAATAAAGCAGATAGTGCTTTCCTACAATTGTGTTATACTGCTCTGTGACACTGCATGAGTAACAGTTTGAAAATATGCGAATGTTGGCTTCATGTGTCTTGGAGGAAGCACATGGTTGCCCCACACTCCCTGGGTGGTCGTTGACATATGTTGGGGAGAGTTCAATCCGACCAAGCATCTGTGGGATGTGCTGGACAAAGAAGTCCAAGCCATAGATGCTTGGTCAGATTGAGATCTGGAGAATTTGAAGGCCAAGTCAACACGTTGAACTCTTTGTCATGTTCCTCAAACCATTCCTGAACAAGGGAACAAGGCATCTTCTCACTCTCTAAAACCCTCTTAAACAAACTAGTTAAAAATTCCACTGCTGCCTCTCCTAGACACTTCCAGACTTCCACCGGGATGTCGTCGGAATAACTGCCTTTCCACTCTTCATCCTCTTCAAAGCCTTTCTGACTTCATCCTTTCTAATCTTATCTACTTTCTGTTCCACTGAGGTCACCCCTTCTACTCTTTTTTCTCTCTCATTTTCCTCATTCATCGGCTCTTCAAAGTACTCCTTCCAACTCCTCTGTACACTCTCCTCACTTGTGAGCACCCTTCCATCTCTATCCTTAATAACTCTAACTTGCTGAACAGCCTTCCCATCTCGATCCCTTTGCCTAGCTAACCTGTATAAGTCCTTCTGTCCTTCTCTAGTGTCTAACCTAGTGTACAACTCATCATATGCTTCCTGCTTGGCCTTAGACACCTCCCTCTTCACTCTGCACTGTAACTCCTTGTATTCCTGTCTATTCTCTTTAGTCCTGTCCATGTCCCACTTCTTCTTGGCTAACCTCTTCCTCTGGATACTATTCTGAACACCCTCATTCCAGTTACTAGTTACAAATATAGAAAAAATAATAGTAATAAAGTTATAATGCCAGAGAATGAAGGCCCAAAGTGCAGCACAGGTGGGGAGCAGATCTCACCCACGGAGGAGTGACAGCTCAGCCAGGATGAGCCAAGTTCTGACTACTCAAAAGCACTGCACCAACTGAGGACCTGTACACTACAGCAAAGATCAACCGCTTCTTAGTTGTGACCAAAGGCAAAAGGAACATTTCACTAGCAAGCTATTTTCCAGATAATGCCACACATGAGAGACTCTACTTTAAACCATTGTGGAAATTGAGTGTGTCTTTTCAGTAATAGAAGACACTCATTTTCCACAATGGTTCAATGGTTCAGAACAGGACCCAGTCTTTTTTACTGGGTCCTGGTCTGAAACACAATCATTAGCTGCACATACTAAATATAGTGAGCAAACAGCGATATCTGCTTTATTTATCACTGTTTGGAGCTGTTGGTCTCATGGTAGAGTGCAGGCATGGTGGCTCACCAGAGCGGTAGAGGCTGTCCTCTCTCACTCTGTTATGGGGTGCTGGGTGAGGTGAGCTGCAAGGCCCCGTTGGAGCAGGTGTTACTGGCAATAGGAGAGTGTGTTGGATGTGAAAACATTGTATCAGCATCACAAATGAACAAAGCTATCGTGGTGTTTGTGAAGGAGTGGGAACTCATGCACCTGCTGATTGAAGGTTAAGTGGAGAACTTTATCCTGTTACACTGCTGGGTGCAACATAAACAAAAGTTGCAGTGTTAAATATCCCACTGTTTATCCCTAATGAGCATATAGAGCAGGAAATCTCTCACTTTGGTAAAATAGTGAGCAGTGTGATAGTGGTCCCACTAAACTGCAAAAAACCCCTACTGAAAGCATGTCATCTCCTTCAAGCACACAATGTTTCTGAATGAGCCCACACTGTAGAAACCTCATTCAGAGCGTGGCATGAGGGAAAATCATACATGCTGTATGCCAGCACTGGGAGCATGAAGTGCTTCAAATGTGGGGACATCGGGCACAAAATTGTATCTGCCTGCATAGAGTGCAGGACAGTGAGGAAGCAGAGCCTTGCGGCGTCAGGGCAGAGAGACAGATTTGAGCAAGGTGCAGCACAAAGCATTTAGATACTGCCAGAGGGCAAGACACTGACCAACCCACTGTGGGGGATAAGGCAGAGAATAGTGGTGAACCAGCAGGTACATTTACATTTAAGGCATTTGGCAGACACCCTTATCCAGAGCGACTTACAATTATCTCATTTATACAACTGAGCAGTTGAGGGCTAAGGGCCTTGCTCAAGGGCCCAGAAGTGGCAGCTTGGCAGTGCTGGGATCTGAACTCTCAACCTTCCGATCAGGAGTCCAACATCTTAACCAATGAGCTACCACTTCTCACAGGTAAGGAACAGGTGGATGGCAAACAGCAAATTTTTCTAGGCAGGTAGGAAAATTAACTAAGGACCTAAATGGTAGGTCAGATGTACACATTTCTGCAGAGAATGATGTAGGGTTGAAGAGGGTTAAAGAGCTCCTAGCACATTTAAACACAGCGGGGGCGGGGGGGGAGGGTATTGACAGTGCGGGGGGTAGGGGGTGTCAGTCAGCACGGTGGGTTCAGTAAATATACAAACAGAGCAGGATGATAATATTTCTGACATATCAGATGTCACAGTGTGTTGCAGTTTGAGGGAGATCAACAGCTCTACACATTCTTTTGGTATGTGTCTTGCACCAAGGAGAGGCTTATGTCTGGCCACTCTGCCATAAAGCCCAGATTGGTGAAGTATTGCAGTGATGGTTGGCCTGCTGCAAGTTTCTCCCATCAAAGTCTCCTACAGTCATATGAGGGAGTGCCAATAGTCCCAACCGTATCAAGACAGGATTTAAGAGATAAACAGATGGCCAATCCAGCAATTAGTAAAGTTATCATCATGTTGGAGTCAGGAGAGACAGTGCCCTCCTCTGTGAAAACAAAAAACATCCTGAACTTCCCCTCTTGCTGCAAGAATTAAGATAGTTGGAAATTAAGGATGTAATTCTTTATCAGAGATGACAGGAGAATGGAATAACACAATATCAATTAGTTCTTCCTGAGTCATTGCGAGGTATAGTTCTAAAGGGTCTACATTACAACCTGGGTCATTTTGGCAAAGCGGCCCTCTTTGCGAGTGGACTCCTGTTGCTTCCTCTGCTTCCACCTGACACATTCTTTCTCCTGCTTTTACAGGAAATCTTATCTGTTTATGGGTTCTCTGTTACCCGTTACACATTTGTGAGGGTTGGAGAACATCATTGATCCAGTGATACTTGAACCTGTGGACAAGTGTGTGACACCTCATCAGAGCAAGGGGCTGCAAGAATCCAGGGTGTCTGACTGCTGATAGAGTCAGGGAACTCAAGGGCCAATGGCATTTGATGAAGTGTTCATAATGACAGACAATGAGAGGAAAAAGCTATGTATGTTCATACATGGACAGTACAATTTTGCTGGAGTTAGAGGATGAGGGCATATCACAATTACTCTTTCTAAAATATATGAAATATATGATTGCTGAGATGATTTACAACTGTAATCAAGGTGAATTTCCCACAGAGTGGGTCAGATGTTACTGTTTTTCTAATGTTTTGATACCCTTACCATCTAATGTTGGTCACATTAACACATGGTACAGGTGCACACACTGAAACTGCAACAACAGATTTGGCCTCTCAAACTAATGCCCTTGAAGTACAGCTAAATAAGCTGATCTCTAGTTATGATGAGTGGCAGCAAAAAGATTAAACAGGGTAGTGCCTCACTCACTCCACACATGACCAACACTCAACCCACTGACAATGACTGTAACCAGTCCCGTATTCTACTTGTAATGCAGTCAGCTCGTTCAAACACTGACCAACATTCCACCAACACAACTGAAAGCATGATCACTCTCACAGACCTTCTCCTTGTGAAGAGGAAAGAATTCAAAATCCATGGTCGTCAAATAACGCATCTGATGTAAGCTACAGCAATATCAGTAAATAGATTGATCAATGATTGAAAGAAAAGCACACTGAGGACGAAATCACCAGAGAAGTGTTTTGTATCATAAAGCCTGGCAACTTCAAAGATATGCTAGCCAGCAAGGATGGAATGACAATACCAAAACTAAAGAGCTTCCTACAATCACATGTAGGAGAGAAAAGTAGCTCTGAACTGTGTTAAGAATGGATGAATGCCAAGCAGCATGAAGATTAAATGCAACAGCAGTTCCTTTACAGAATAATGGGGCTAAAACAAAAAGTGATATTCACATCCAGGCAAATGTATTCAGATATTAAGTATGAGACACCAATGGCACAGAATGTATTCCTTCACACAGCCTATAAGGGCTTGAGCGAGAAGCATGATGATATCAGACGGGAGTTGAGGCCCCTCCTCTCAGACCCAGCAATTACTGATGAGGCACTTCTAAGACCAAGGACTAAAGGACTAAAGTTACCAAAACAGCAAGCGAGGAGAGTGAAATAAAAGGATGCTTTCCAGCCAACTGACAAGATAGTAGAAACAGACCAGACTAACTACATTGAGGTAAAAAAAATTGACACACCTGTTCCTGTCAGTGGGGATGACAAAGATCAAACATAACAACTGTTCCAGATGTGCCATCCTCCCATTGATGAAAGCCGTTTAAAATGAAGAACAACAAATAGTAGTGAAAAAAAAGTTCTATGATGAGTAAATGCATTCTCTCGGGATGACAATGAAGGAGGGTGTGTTCCAAGCCTCCAAATGAGCATAACTCTGAAGGATGACATTCCAGTGCAGCGATCCTACACAGCAGTCCCCAAGCCCCTCTACAAAGAAGTCAAGGAGTATATCCAGGAATTATTTGCAAAGAAGTGGATAGTAAAATCAAAGTCCCCATACTCTGCTCCATTGGTTTGTCTTCGCTTGAAGGAACGGAGCTTGAGGCTGTACATTGATTACAGGCTCCTGAACCAAAAGACAGTCCCAGGCAGACATTCCCTGCCACATATTCTGGATTTTATTGACACGCTCATTGGATATAGTTGGTTCCCCATTTTGGATCTGGGAAAAGCCTATCATCAAGGCTTCATCTTGGAGGGGGTCACAACACATGACAGCATCATGATCACTCCATGAATGTGTGCGCATCCCCTTTGGACTTTCAAATGCCCCATCCTGATTTCAGAAGAGCATGGAGGAAATGCTCAACTCTTTACAGGATGAATACTGCATCCCATATTTAGACAACCTCCTCTCCTATGCTAAGACTGTTGAAGATCAAGTTGAAATACTGAGATGTGTCCTGAGGGCCCTCAAACACCACAGTGTAAAGCTCAGGCCAACCAAATGTGAGCTCTTCAAGAAAGAACTCTGTTTTGAAGGTGTAAGGCTGGTCTCTGCTGAAGGAGGTAGGGAAGCTTTGAGAGGTAAAACCCCCAGCACTGTTGGAGAAGTACCTACGCTAATGGAATTCCTCATCTATTATCAGACATACCTACAAGACTACTCTAGGATTGACAAGCCAATGTATGAGCTCTTGCAAGTGAAAAACACTGCCACCGTGGTGCCTCAACCCAGGAAAAAGAAGGGAAAAGGGGCACAGCTGACATCTAGGATGCCAATACAGTGGACTGAAATGCACTAAAAAGCCCTATACCAGCTCATCCATGTCTTGCCCAACCCGCCATTGCTTGGTCATCCTCTCATTTGTGCTATACACAGACACATTAGAATGTCTCCAGGTTACGCATGTAACCATGGTTCCCCAAGGGAATGAGACGCTGCATCGAAACGCTATGGGAATGCTCTCAGTGTGATCGAGCTCTAAATCAAGTGTGTAATCAGTCCAATGGATGGGCGAGACGTCACGGGCGGGGTGACATAGCGACCCGGAAGCATAAAAGCCTGAGCGGCAAGCGCCGGGCTAGCTTCTGAGAAATGAGGCAAGCGCAGCAGGGATGCCGGAAGTGTGGCACTGAGACGCAGCGTCTCGTTCCCTTGGGGAACCATGTTTACATGCGTAACCTGGAGACCTTCCCCTTCAGGAACTCGAGCTGCATCGAAACACTATGGGAACGAGTATGCCCACGCCACCAGACTTACAAATCCCTGCCTAGTGTGGAAAGGGCACAGCTCAAGGCACAAGGACAGAAGAGCTGGGAGTGGCTCGCATATCCAGGCCGTAGAACATGGCAAACGTCAGGGGCGTGGACCATCATGTTGCAGATGTCCTGCATGGACACACCTGCCAAAAAGGCCTTTGAGGCCGCCACACCTCGGGTAGAGTGAGCCTTGACCCCCAAGGATGAGGGGAGACCAGAGGACTCATAAGCCAGGGAAATGGCCTCCACAATACACCAGCTGAGGGTCTTCTTGGTAGCAGGAAGACCCCTCTTTGGGGGACCAAAGCATACAAACAATTGGTCCACCCTCCTCCACAGGGCAGCTCTGTGGATGCATGCATCCAGTGCTCGCACTGGACACGTACAATTAAGCTTCCGATGGTCAGACTCCTGAAAGGGAGGAGGACAGAAGGCCTGCAGCATGACCGGCCGTGGTGCCGAGGAGGGAACTTTCGGTACGTACCCCGCTCGGGGGTACAAGAACGCTTTGGCCAGACCAGGCGCAAAGTCTAGGTAAGAGGGGGCCACGGAGAGGGCCTGAAGATCCCCCACACCCACAGCTTCCACAACTCCGGACGGGGGTGAAGGATGTCGCCCCCCGCCTGTGAGAGGAGGTCCCTCCTGACGGGAATCTCCCATGGAGAAGCTGTCGAGAAGGGAAATCAGGTCCGAGAACCATACTCGGCCCGGCCAGAACAGGGCTACTAGCAGCAAGCGGACCCCGTCCCGGCACACTCTCTCCAGAACTACCGGGGGGGAAGGCGGACAGACGCGGCCTCGGCCACGTCTGTACCATAGCATCCAGTCCTAGGGGAGCTGGATGAGTCAGAGAGAACCCGAGGGGACAGTGCGATGTCTCCTGAGTCGCAAACAGATCCACCTGAGCTCGGCCGGACACACGCCATATCTGCTCCACCACCTCGCCGTGGAGCCTCCATTCCCCGGGCATCAGTCCCCGCATCGACAGGGTGTCTGCTCCCATTTTGAGACGGCCAGGGATATAAACTGCTCTCAGGGAGAGGAGTTTCCCCTGGGACCACACAAGGATCTGGAGTGCCAGCCTGTAAAGGGGGCGCGATGTGATGTGCCAAGTGAGATGGCGGCCGCTCCACAGACCACGGGCAGAGCGGCCACTCATGACCGCTCCCCATCCTGTGAGAGACGCATCCATTGCTAGCGCTGCGTGGCGGCAAGAGGTTCCCAGCACCAGGCCCTGAGACAAGAACCCAGGTTCCCTCCACATGTCTAAGGCACGTCGCCACCGCCGAGTGACCTTGATCATGCGGAGCGGGTTTCCCCTCAGGGAGAACCCCCTGGTCTTGAGTCACCACTGTAGGGGTCTCATATACAGCAGGCCAAAAGGTATGTTGGACGCAGCTGCCATCAGACCCAGCAGTCTCTGAAACTGCTTCACAGTGAGTGACCGGCCTTCTCTCACTCTCGCAACTGCTGTGAGGATCGACTCAATCCGAGCAGGGGACAGGCATGCCTGCATCGTGGTCGAATCCCACACCAGGCCCAGATAAGTGATTCTCTGTACTGGAGAAAGCATACTTTTCTCTGCGTTTAGTCTTAACCCCAGCTCTTTCATATGGGCGAGAACAACATCTCGATGCCGAACCGCCATCTGCTCTGATCGAGCTAATATCAACCAGTCGTCGATATAATTCAGTATGCGGATGCCCCAGAGCCAGAGCAGCATCCACACACTTCATCACAGGAGAGTGTGTACTTCCTGTTCTATTACCAGAGCCTGCTCGGGACCCACCAGAGTGGGAAGAACCCCGGAAAAGCGAGGCGGAGGGGAGTCAAACTGAATTCGGTAGCC
>CM040988.1:12014176-12036192 GCA_022985145.1 Pangasius djambal | reverse complement strand
GCAATGCTACCCACTTGATGCCACCTGCAGCAGGAATCAATAGCATACATTACTCATCTATGCTCTTTGACCTTACTGTCTAAGCTATAACCGTCTCTCCAATAATACCAAACTAGCTTTATCATCTTGAATCCAGTTAAAAGCAGCAGAAAACAATAACATGCATTTCCTGCTTGTCCATGCATATGAGCTCTACTGGAAATCATAGGAATGCCCTCTAAGGACGCCACAGTCTTGATTCTTCTCTGTCCAGACACTCACGTGAGTTAATAATTTGTATGGACTGTGCATGAAACAGATCATGAAATCCTGTATCCTGTATCATGAACTGCCCTCAAAGAAGGAAGATTGTGTTTTGACATGATGCGATTTGAATTTTCGAAGCGTCACAGGATGAAAAACGACGAGCAGTCGCCTGCGCCGCTGGAGGCAGTCGAACATAAGGCGCTACACACACGCGCGCACACGCGCGCGCGCGCGCTGGAGAGGGTCGGCGCAAAAGACTGCACAAGTACAGACCCCAGCGCGCGCGCGCGTGTGTGTGTGTGTGCGCGTGTGTGTTCAGCAGAAGCCGTGTTTTACCTTTCAGGACTCGGACTCCCTACAGGCAGAATGCGCGGAGCATCCTGAAGCAGAAATTAGTGTGTGGAGGTTTGAGGTGGCGCGTGTCTCTGTCAGCTGCTTCACCCGCTGCACTGAGACGTGCGCGCCGTCCAAACTAACTGACACTCTTCTGTCTTGTGGACGGCGGGGAAACACACACACACACACACACACACCTCCGAAATGGCTAAGGAGACAAAAGGCAAAGGTGAGTTCCAGTTGCATTTTCCCCCTCATGCACAGCCTCGGTGTTGTCATTGTGTCATGCTTTAGTTCATTAACAGGTAGAGACAGTCACCGCACCTCTCACGGCACTTTGCTCGCTGATGTGCAGGAATGCGTGGTGTAAGCGCTCGGAATCGCGCGCGGTCAATACTAATCACGTGCTCAACGCCTTAACCTGCTTTTATATCAGTCTATCTGTTTACAAACTTAGATTTGGTACATAGATTTGGAACGGCTCTAATCGATGCATTATTTTGTTCCACAGAATAAAAGTACGCATGGTTTACTCTTAATTCAGAATTGGGAATTAAAAATTACGCACAGTTGCGCATACTTGTGTTGGCATTGCCTCCCAGGTGGTTTTGACAGTTGTTCTTGTTTTGCTTAAACCATTTCTCTGATTTCTCTTTATATTAGTAACCACTGCAAAGAACAATGTCAAGCACGTCTTAGTTTGAAGGCTGGATTCAGTTTCCAAAAGAACAGGCCTTATTTTGAAGTTAAGCCCGCTCTTGTTTTACTTATATAAACTATGCACAATAGGATATGAACAATACACAAGAGACATGACGATTTTAAAAATACTTGTGAATTGGTACAGGGCTATCATAGGCGCGTTTGCTGTACATGTCCTGTATACTGTCAGAGCAGATGGACAGTGTTGTAATAGTTTATGACAGCTGGTAGTTGATAGACATTGATAGTCATTGCTACTGTGTACAGTATGATGTAGCAGCATCTGCACTACAGCCAGCGTAATGTTTCATAGCATTATTATAGTCCCAAAAGTCAAGAGCATTTATTGTAAGGATTTATTCTGCTTTCATACAGATTTACAAACTTGTAAGCTTTCTCAGAATTCATTTGTTCATGTAGATCTTCTATGCTCTCGTTTGGAATGTGCACGCACACACACACACACACACACACACACACAAATCTTTTTTTTTTGGCTTGTGTATATTTTTAAACTCTCATTCTGAGATTTTCTTGTCCTCTCTGCCCGGGTTTAGTACAACAGGGTTTAGGGCCAGAAATACAGTATTGAAAAAAAGCATACCTTTGCCAAGTGCATCTAAAATCACAAAAACCACCTAAGCACAGAGAATGTAGAGTCTGCGTGAAATACGTTTAAACAATTAAATACAGTAAATAACTGGTTTAAAATGTTTTGTGTATCATATTCAGTGTTTATATTCTCTTTTTGTTTGCTGTTAATAATAACCTACTATTGCTCTGTGCTTTGGCTCATTTCGCTCCTCACAGCTCTGTTTATCAGCTAGCATCTGCTCTCATCTGCTGCCTTGAGACTCATAATACACAACCTTTGGTTCACTTCCTACAGATGGGTCAATTCAGGATCAACCTTTCACTTTCAGACTGCGGTTGAAACCGTGATAGAGTTCAGAGTGTGTTGGACCATCATTAATGTGTCTGTTAGCATTATATTTATAATCACACCTCTATTGGGGAATACCTTAAACAAGACATGGATATTCCTGTGTAGCAGCTGTGTAACTAACCTGCTTCAGTAGATTATATTATTATATTTGGATTATATTATATTATTACTTTTCTAACAAAAAACAAGCGAAAAAATATGTTGTATACAAATCCTGTAATGAGATGTTTACATTAGGGCTGCAACAAAGGATTATTTATAATTGCATAATCTGTTGACAGGCCTAACTGACTAATAATCTAACAGGCTATTAGTGTCCCTGTTTTAATGACATTAACTAATTTAAAGTTACACATAATATATTTGACAAATAATTTGAAGATTCAATTGAATCATATTTCATCTCTCTTTTTTTAAAAAATTGTACTAAATCAGTAGCCTGCATTGTCTTACCGTTGTACAGACCTTGATATTAACTATGAAACTGCTGTGCTGTTCACACATGGTATTACTCTGAGTGGAATTTTTAAAAAAAACTTCAAGCCATTACCATGAACCATTATGTAATCTAAAGTCAACTGGTTAGTCTATTTCTCTTATTCCTGAAATGCATAATCAGTGTGCTGTTATGGAAAAAAAAAATACAGGCCTTTGCAGTCTTACATTATAAAATCATTTTTGTTGGTGGTTAAATAAAGAACACATGAACTATAAAAATCCATGATGAAGAATTTTTAAGTTGACAGCTGATTTTGTCAACTAATTGTTACAGCCTTACTTATTTAAATTATTAAATAAGCCTAAATAATAAACCATTAGGTGGTTTGTGGCTTGTAACTGCGCAGTGTTACCTCTGCCAGTGAGACTTTAAGGGAGCAATTTCATTGGACGTTTCCTTGTGACTGGTTGATGATTTCCTGCAGTGTTGTTACACTGAAAATTTGAGAGTTGGCAGGTTGCATGAGACCAGTATAATTCTTAGTGTATGCATACAATTTTGAGTGTTACCAAAATAAAAAAATCTATGCCTGAGCAGGATAATTTTCAGTGTGCACAAGTATTTTTGTACGAGAGCAAAGTAAGCTGTGTAACAGCAAATGGAATCCTGCTCATGAATTTAAATATTATACTTTTGACTACTGGAACTAAAATAATGCCTTAGCGATCTTTCATAGCAACCCTTTGAGTATAACATGTAAATTCATAGTTACCTTTAACCACTATATAGCATTTATTTAGCATTTTATCTGCTGCTCTAAGAAAGGTATTTGCTAACAGCCTGACAAAGACATCAGGACATGGAATTTAATGCTTCTCACATCCCACATCCTCAGTCCATTTCATTACAGGGCTCTTCCCATTTCTCTCCCCTCATCACCCCCCATTAATAAGCAATGTACCAACATTGCTGTTTTATAACAGATTGATGTGGTATATTTAAACTGAAGGATATGTGAGGAGATAATAGTGGGGAGACTGGCTTGTTTTTCATTTACAAAGGCAGTAACAGGATTTCCAACACTAAATTAGAGCCCATCGTTTCTCTGCCAGTCATTCTTTATTGGATCTGTTGTAATGTATTCATCCGTGCTGTTTAGAAATGATGTTTTCTTACTGAACATATACACTTTTGTATAAAACCTCCAAGCACAAGCTTGTGTGATAAGTAAAAGCCTGGTAATGCTCTGCTCAGGTTTATAAAAACAACTGAAGCTGCACATATAGTCAGTAGTAAGTAGATCACTGAATCTTACTATTGTTGATATCATTATACTGTATAGATTTGTTTATTGCCAATGCATGACTGTTGTAGTGAAATACTCTGGAGCCATGAAAATGTGGAATAGTCAACAGGTTTCCATGATCCCTAATGGGGAATCCCATTATTAGTGTTGTATAGAGTATTCATTTTAAGAGCAGCATGGTTTGCCAATAAATGCATTAATTAAATTAATTAATTAATTAAAGGCAGTACGGAAACTATAATTCATCTAAAAGATTTTGGTGTTATTCAGTAATATTATCGTAACTTTCAGTGTGGTGTTAGGCTATCGTAGAATAAAGAATGTGTTAATGGACTCAAACAGCTTAAACTGCAACAACTAACTTCGACAGGGCATCAATAGGGGGATTAAACATAACCTGCTGTGCGTCTGCTTTTTTTCTATTGTTGCTATGGTGATGTGAATGACTTCTCACATGTCCAACTTGCCTAGGTTAAAAGAGTAAAGCCTTTGTAAAAAAAAAAAAATAAATCTCTCACTTCTGCCAGACTCAATGACAAAAGGCACCCATTATGATCCTTCAGTCCCATGCAATTGTAATATGGTATCATAATGAATATTTTATAGTAGTATATAAAATAGTGTTGTGTAGATATCTATATTTTGAATTAAGGCTGTAATACAGCTTAGCTGAAGTAATCTTGAGAAAAAAACAATTAGAGCAGATAAATAATTTCATTTCATATAATCAGCAATGTGTTTAACACATTTATAGCTATAGGGGAAGCCGTTATTGTATGAAATATTAATGGCATCATATTTCATCGTGTCTTTTTGAACCAAAGCAGTATTTATTATAATAATATAATTATATAATATTTTAATATATAATATATATGCTTTAGATTGATAAGTTGATACTATATCCAACATCCTTAATGGCTTTAAATAAAACAGTACATTTTCAATTCTCTCTGAAATGTTTGTGCTCTGCCTAATTTGCACAACCATTTGGATGAAGCACTGAGCTAAAAATAGACTTCTGTGAGAGGCAATAACAGACAGCAGGTCCATGCTCGCTGCTACCCTGCAGTCTTTTGTGAGCAGGAGATGGAGGGTAAGCAAGAAAGACAAGGAGAACGCAATCACACAGCCATTCATGACTGATGCATGAGAATGTAACAATGAAAGCTAGCTCCTTATGTAACTATAGTTCTGTAAATAACCGGATAACTCCCAAGGGTGCTGAGGATCACCGGGTGCTCCTCATGCAGTGGCATGTCATGGGGGATGGGTGTCCAGTTTGTCTGTAGACCATGGTGATGCCTACCCAATGAGACAGCTTACACATGGGAGCCCCTTGTCTCTTTCTTCCATGATCTGAGGTGCTATGTGTTATGTGACAAAAAAACCCCCCACACAATTGGTGTTGTGGGTTGCCTAGCACCGTCTAATTTAACTTGGGCACTCCTGTTTTAAGAGTGGCTGGCAAGACTAATTCAGAGCCTGTCAGCAGTGTCTGAGAGCTAGCAGGGACCAATTCAGATGCATATTCAGACATCAGTGAGGCTGGAGGTTGAACACTGTGATCCAGCTTCTAGGTCATTATCCAGTGGAAATCTCCCAGTTGCAGCTGAAGACACAGCATCCTGGTACTCCAACAAGGAGTTGCTAGTCAGATGCTGCGTCTTTTAGATGGTCAATGCTGAGGCATTGAGCATAGCTGGTGCCCATTTTCGGCTTCAAATACCAGCTGCACAGACATGAATCTTGCAGCATGGTGCTCTACACTATCCACTCGTTGTATAAACTCACCAAAAAGATATATAGCTGCAATCAGTGATCTACAGGGTCCATGCAGTCCTTGCAAATAACATCCCTAGAGGCTAGTTCTTGCCAAGAAAAATAGAACAATAAAGAGACCATAGATGAACATAAGTTTTGTGATGACAGATCCATGCTAGTTGTGTAAAATCCCTGATGAAAACTGATTGACTGAAGGCAGCCATATTTTTTATTTAATTCAGTGATGATTAAAAATTGAGTTACAGATTAGCAGATCAATGCAGCTAACCATATTTCATATCATTTGGAAGTTCAGCTCCTGAGAAACAGCAATTTGAACTGCTGTTTCAACTGTTGCAACTGATGAAGTGAGACTGCATCAGGTACTAGTAGGTCCCTCCCTGAAAATACCATTTAGGTTTAGCTATGACCATAGCTTAATGGAAACCTTGTCAAATGCCTGCTAAATCTTGATTGGCCGATGGTGGCCAAGCTTTTTCAGTAATGAGAGATCATGTAAAATCCATTTATATGTTAGCACATAGATGCACCCTACCAAATTTCAGCTTGATCGAACTTACGGTTCTTGAGAAACAGCTATTTGGAACTCCACCCCTATGTATGACCATGCCACAACCATTTCCATTTCCATTTATGGCATTTGGCAGATGCCCTTATCCAGAGCGACTTACAAAAGTGCTTTGAAGTCTATCAAAAATACATTCTGATACTGGCTTGCTAGGTCACAAACTAGGAATACCATCAGTCCAAAAACTCTGTTGGGGAGGTAATAGACAAGCGCTCAGACAACACTTAAGTACTTTAGGAAGAGGTAAGTCTTTAGACGTCATTTGAAGACTGCCAGTGACTCAGCTGCTCGGACATCTAGGGGAAGTTCATTCCACCACCTTGGTGCCAGAACAGAGAAGAGTCTCGATGCATGCCTTTCTTGTACCCTGAGAGATGGTGGGACCAGTCAAGCAGTGCTAGAGGATCGGAGGGAGTGTGGTGCCGTGCGAGGTTTAATATGTGCTTTGAGATAAGTGGGTGCTGGTCCATTTTTGGCTTTGTAGGCAAGCATCAGTGTTTTAAATCTGATGTGGGCAGCTACAGGAAGCCAGTGGAGGGAGCGTAGCAATGGGGTGGTGTGGGAGAACTTAGGAAGGTTGAAAATTGTGCAGCTGCATTCTGGATCAGTTGCAGAGTACAAATGGCGCTCAGAAGCAGACCTGCCAAGAGTGAGTTGCGGTAGTCCAGTCTCGAAATGACAAGGGACTGAACACGCACCTGTGTGGCCTGTGTGGAAAGAAATGGACGAATTCTTTTGACGTTATAAAGGAGAACTCGACATGAGTGTGTCAGATACAGTTGATTGTCCGTGGTTACCCCAAGGTTGCGTGCAGTAACCAAAGGCGAGATCAGAGAATTGTCTAGGGAGATTGCAAAATCCTGAGATGGGGATGAATCACCTGGGATGAACCACCTGGGATGAACAGCAGTTCAGTTTTGCTGGGATTAAGTTAGAATTGATTGACATGTGGTGGCCATATTGTTTATAAATGTCAACGTGTTTTTGATCATTATTGGGGATCACACTCCCCCAAGTCATTTCAATATTGTGAAGATTGGCCAAAAATTCTATGGCTAGTTCTCAAAAGTAGGATTTAATTATGCAAATTATAATAAATTTGATTTGGTGTGGCTAAAAGGTCAAAAATTGTCTTATAAGAAATTTTCTATAGTTTCAGCAATAGAATCATACTAAACAAAAGATATGCTTGTTTTTGTGTTACCAGTGGGTCACTACCTACTACATGATGACAGCTCAATGTTAACCCTGTCAAATGCCTGCTGAAAGCCAATTGGCCAGTGACGGCCATATTTTTAAAAATTAATTAGGTCATCATCAAAAATCCCCTCGCAGATTAGCACATAGATGCACCACACCAAATTTCATTTCGGTTCTTGAGAAACAGTTATGTGACCTTAGCTCAGTCCCCTATATATGACCACGCCCCAAACTTTTGGCTGGAGCTAAATGGTTGTTGAGGCTTTTTTGTTCGGGAGAGCCCAAGGAATCAGTGGAAAAAGAATTTTGTTTGTAGGATTCACGGTTCTTGAGATATGGACCAAAATGTATACACTTGCGCTCTAGTGCCACCACTGGACTGATTGGGTCCGTCTCACTTGCCTGATTAGCAGGAGGGAGCACAAAAATGTATCCAGATGATTTTTTTATTAACCATGGTGGTTAGATAAGATAAGATAAGATAAACTTTAGCGATCCCACAGTGGGGAAATTCACTTATCACAGCAGCTCACAGACAGTGAAAGTGCAGGTATTAAAGACTAACAATATGAAGAAAGAAAAGTTAAATATGAGACAAAATCACCAAAAGTAACAAAAAAAAAGGTTAGGCAATAGTACTTGTATTTACTCAGACAGTTTGAAGCGTTCAAGCATCCAATCTCTTATGCAATCTACTCTATACAGTACCATATACTACGGGCTAGTAACTCATTGTCTCACTCAGTATAGAAAACAGTGGGATGAGGATCACACAGAGCAACAGTAACACTCTGCTAATTCTGTTAGAACTGTAATGTTTATGTTTTTATTTATTTTTCAAATTGGGTGGCCAACTGTACTGTGAGTAGATGAAAGGAGTTAAGGATTTGTTACAGCCCACATCACAGTAATGTGGTGAGATAATTGTTTCAGACAATTTCTGGAAGATTAAAGAGTCAAGTCGCAAATAGGAAAAAACAGTAACTGACAAGCAAACTTTGATGGATACACTTCCAAAAAGCAGACTTCAGTCTGTAGGCACAGCAGCAGCCAGGTTCTTCATAGCAGTGGATCTCAAACCAGTCTTCAGGGCCCCAGAGGGTCTATATTTTTGCTCTATCCTAACTCACACAGCACAAGCATAGAGCCCTGAGGACTGGTTTGAGAACCACTGCTTTATAGGGCAGTTTTAAATGAACTATGCAAAAACCTAAAAATGTAAAACCATTTATTAAATGAGACAACAAAGAGAGAAATCTTGTTGTACTTTTTATGTGCAAGTTCATACCTCCTTATGGCAGCTTTGCAATTTTGCATTCATGCATTTTGCCTTTTTACCCCAATTCAAGCTTGATCAAAAGCAGTGTGACCGTTTTTTTTTAGTTTACTGTCAAGTGCCCAAATGCCTTTAAAGTAGCTCAATTTGAATTCCTTCAGTGCTCTGACCATGTAATGAAATTCATAGCTGTTGTTTTTACTTCCCAGCTTGGCTGCTGTCTATACTCTTGTTGCTCAACATTCCACCCCCCACCCCAATTTATTCTGCATGCTGCCTATGTATGGTAGTTTATATAGCTTGTCCTAGTTCCTTTGCATGCTTCTCCAAAAATAGTAACTAACTAAAGAATGCAGTGCAGCAGTGTTTTTGTCTTTTCAGGGTAAGCGCACTTGAACATTTTATTAGCATATCAGTGTTTTCAGGGTTAGAGGGCCATATGCAGCGTTTCACTGTTGAGAGTGCCACTTCAGGCAGAGAACTGCCAGATGGGAGTGTTTACCAGCCGCAGTGCACATATGCTGTGGGGAAACACAATCATAATGGTGACATATTTGAAGGTGTGCATGAGATTTTTTTTTGGAGACACTGGTAGTTTATCAGAATAGCTGAATGTCATCTCTGATGGTCCTCACTTCTAGAAGGTCAGACCTCCAGATGTGAGTGAAATGAAAAGACTCGAATGGATTGGGTTTATCTTTCTGTCTCATTATCTTAATGGTACTAAATCAGGAGCCTGCACTTACATGTTGCCTTACCATTTAAAGCAGTCTAAATCTAAATTGTTAAGCTAGTATTTAACATATTTTACTGTTTTCAGAGAACCAGTGCTAATTTATTAAGGTATTTTAATCCTTTAATCCATTCCTTATTGATGTGGAGCTATAAAAGTTGTCTCCACTTTGCGTATACTGTGTTGTATCACCTTTTTACTGGAAAAACTTCATCCAGTTTTAGCAATTTACATATTACCATCGTTGTCTCATTGCCATCATTCAGAGTTTAGTCTGTTTGATATTTCTCTTATGGTGCAAGACATGTTCAGTAGTGGTGAGTGCTGAGCTCCTACGGGATGGGCGGGCAGTCAGAAATGGAGCAAAGAGAAAAAGCACACAGCCAGTTGTCACTGCTATTTTATAATAGCATGCTCTCATTTTAGTTATTTATTCCAGAGAGAAGGGAGCACAGCTTGCCCCTTTTGTTTTCTATTGCTCACGCTTTCAATGGTTCAGCGGAAGTTCAGCTAAACTCAGCGTGAACCCCTTTTTCCTGTGATAGGTCTGACCTCCTGACTTGCTATAATGTAAGTGAGCAACCTTTATATTGCAAGTGAAATCAGGCAATTTGTTTCTTGTGTTTATTAAAAAAGAAAACAGAAACTGCCTTAGCACCGTTTAATTGACCTTTCTTTATATTCTTAATACTGCAAACAGTAGTGTGTTACATTCTCTGTATCTGCATTACTGTTTTCTGAAGGTTGTTGTCATATACAACTACGAAGGTAAGTCAGATGAAAACTTTAAGACTGCGACATAAATTAGAGAAACAATACATTACATTTGTAGTTGCAGAAGTAAAAATTTACGACTGGTCACGTTTGATACACATTTGTGACACCTATTTGCAATAAACAATACAAAAAGGTTTTTATTTGTCTCACACTCATATAATCAACACATACATCGCTGATATCATGGATGGTTTAAAATATCACTACCTCCCCTTTATTTTGAGGGGCGGCTACCTAAGTACCAACATTTTTGTGCAATGTCTTTGTTAAAGTCCAATTTGCAGAGCGATATAAGGAAGAGGTCTTTTCAGATTCTTGGAGATGTTCCTTTTAAATGGACATGAAGTGCTTACAACTAAGGATTTTTTGTGTGCATGGTGTCACAAAATGAAGATACAAACGAATGCAAATGCAGACTGAGCTGAGATTTAATGAGAAAAACACAGGCAAGCAGTTCCAAGTCTTAAGGCAAAGTCAGGGTCAAAAAAACAGGCAAAAAGGTCAGGCGATCAGCAGACAGGACAAACTAGGCAAAAACGTGAAAACAGATCAGGCCAGTAACAATAGGCAATATAGGATCAAAAGGCTTGGTATAGTCGCTAGTACAAAGACAGAGCTGAGCGTATACTTCGCAAAATATGAATGAATGAATGAATGAGAGTCTCCTTTTAAAGGGTGCTTGTGTGTGTGGCTGATTGAACTCAGGTGTGTTCATTCAGAAGCTCGGTGACTGAGACGGCCATGTTTGTAGGGCGCGATGGTTGTTGGGTGATGGAGTCCGCGGAGATCTGTGATGTGACACGTGGAATAGTATTAAATTTCCTCCAGTGGAAAGTATAAAGTACTGTGTCAGTGCCTGTTTTTGGGAGATGAGTACAGGAGAGTTGATATCGTAGACCTCAATAAGTAATAAGCTGAACTGGAAGTGTTAATTGAAAAACAAAACAAAACCGTCTACTAAATTGGTCAGTGATCTACACTTGGTTACTGGCTCAGTGACTCAGTCATTCCTCAATTCCTCATTTACTCTCGTACAACATGAAAGATGAGTTAATACTGCTGTGAGAAAATTAGCACATAACCCACCAGATGTCCTTCCTAACTAGACCTAGAATTGAAATGAAATTGTTAGGCGGAGAGAGATAATTGCTTTATTTATAGTCATTTTTTCTAAATTAAAACTATTGGGGCTGCATGGCATTAGATTATAAAGCTATTAACATTGATTTGACTGAGTCAGAACCCCTCACCCACCCCCTCAGAGACCTTCTTTCTATGTTGTTCAAGGCCAACGTTTAAGAGACATTTTCTGCGTATGTAAATGGATATTTCACACCCCACACACAATTTTTAAAAATGCATACACTGCATTCTTATTATTATACATGTTCATTTTTATTTCAGTATAGATTTTTGAAGTGTTGGAATAATTTTTTATATAATTTTAAACAAAGTCTTAGAAGTCATGCAGCCTGACAAAGTCAAATGGTGACTTTGTCATTGATAGATTTTATTTCACATACCACAGCACGGTCAGAAGGTGTGCATTATTCTCATATAACAGCACAGCTCGGACAGTAGCTGTAACGTGAATGATAGGTTTATATTAATTCGCTTGTTCTGAAATGTTATTGTTTCTATAGTTACAGGGTTACTTAGGGACTTGTATGGCAGATGCTCCACTTAATTTAAGACTATTAATAAACAGATTGATAAACAGTTTTTGTTTAACAAAGTAAAATGCACAACGTAGTGACACTTTTTTTTTTTTTAGGAAACATTTATTTAACATTTTTGGCAGTAGTCTCAGCTGTAAGTGCTTTTTAACAGAGTTTCCCAGCTCTGGAAAGTCTTTATGATACAGAGGAGCTGACTTGTCTTTCTGGTGTTCCACAGCATTAAATCTAACTTTAAACCGTTAAAATGCTCCAGACCATGCTGGTATTAGAAAATAAGGCACTTCGGGGCATCATGCTACATCACACCCCCTGGCATGCATTATTTTTGTATAACAGCATGGTTTGTTACATGTTATTTCCTTACTTAATGAACTCATTTATTTACAAATACATTTATTTACATTTACATACTCATTTAAATTCTCCATTTATCAGAACATTTGACAGAAAATGAGGCCGTGGGAAATGAGGTTTGGGGGAAAGGGCTTCTAGGATGTGTCAGTTAATACTGGAGAGTTTAATATACCTGTGCAAATCATTTCAGATTCACATGTCAGTTGGCTCAACTCCATTTTTATTGGGGAGAAAAAGACTGCTCTAGCATACTCCGATGTTAAATGTAGGAGCGCCTATACAAAACGCGTAAAGGTTGACTGGTCTGATAGTATAATATAATCATAAATGTCTTTGTTTATTGTGACAGTGTCATATCATGTAGAGATAATTGAATCGTTATATCACACAAGACTAGTAGTGATACCTATTTTCTATTTTCTAATATAATGAACTGCATGACATGGTGGTGCACAAAAAGATGCCATTAGACAACAGACATTAGACTACATTTTCTAGTCAGTTTTGTCATTGTGTCCGGGCTAAGAGTGGGTCCGAATAGGTGATGACGCAAGTGCATTTTCGGACCAGACCGGGTTGAAAAACACAACAGTGCTGGCAGATTTTGAATGTCACACCCCCTGTTGTGCTGTTCCACCCACACCAGTGTAGGCACTTTTATTTCTGACGAATGGAAATAGCAACTGAGCTCAAATGGTAAAAAAAAAAAAAAAAGACTTCTGACCAAGCAAATTAACAAAACACCAGCATTATATAAGCAAATTAAACTTACGCCTGCATGAAAATTGAGCCCATTGTAATTGTTTTAATTAACACTATTGCCATGTTCTGTCATTAAATTAAAAAGCTATTAACACTGATTTGAGTGGATCAGAACACCAGGGACCTTTGATGTATGCCCTGACCCTAATTTTCTGAAGCCATTAAAAAATAATAATTTGGTGTCCTATAGACTTTATGCCCAGTGAATTCATATGATATACAATTCTGTTAATACTTGTTACATTTTAATTAGATATTTTTGCTTTCTATTGAATGCACTATTCAAGTCTTCATTATCTGTCTGACCCAACATAAAATTAGGCAGATTCATGCTAGTCATGTTAGTGCTGTATGTTAACGATACAGTCCTCCTAGTTATTTGCTTGGACACTTAATCATTTCTCTGTTTTCTGCCCTGTAGTGACTTTACGCAAGCACAGCGCTTCCCACTGGTGTATGCATAACATCACCCAAGAATCCATGGACAGCTCTGATGATGAGTTTTTTGATGCCCGAGGTTAGTGTCATGTTCCTCCAATGGTATACTTAATTCAGTTTTCCAGTCTGCTTTTCCATCTCTGTCTCTCTCTGTCTTTCTCTTGCCATTTCTTTTTCACTCGCAGTTTCATTTCTTTGGTCTTCTTTTTTGTAAGGTGTCACTCAATACAGCAGCAGACTGATTCTGACACATCTTTTGGTATATTTTCTGTATCCGGCAAATTGAAACATTTGTATTCCACCGTTGTTGTATTTAGTGATGAGGAATCTTTATATAAGTTTATCGTAAAATCGAATTACACAAAAGTAATTCAGAGCTTGTTAAAATTAATGGCATGTGTATGAAGTCCTTTACCAACAGGACTAATTTATAACAGAAGCATAATCTTTTACCATTTAGGTTATATGGCACAAATGTGGCATCCAAGACATCCACTATAAGCATCATAGTAATGAAAAAAAGTTATGCATATTACAAGAATATTTTATGTATGTGACTTTTTATTATACAACTCATTTCATAGTATATAATATAATGGCATTGCATTACTCTCTTCTCTGACTAATACCCTATTTCCCTAGCAGCGTCACAGTTATGCCATATTCTTTCCATTTTTAATCATAGATTTAATTGTGCTTCATAGGATGTTTAAAGTTGTTTTGTTTTTTTTATAACCAAACCCCGATTGATATGTTTTCCGAAACCTTTTCCTGGACCTGTTTTGATAGCTCCTTAAAGTTGGATGCCATTTAACTAATTATGTAATTTCTGGCTACACCAGAACTAATTTAAGAGTTTCACATGAAGGGGGGGTGAATACTTATGCAGTCAAAACATCTATGATTTTTATTTTTAAATCATTCTGAAAACTATATTGATTTTCCCCTTCACACCTATGGTTTATTTTTGTGTAGATTCATGATCATCCCAATTAAGGTTCATTCAAGTCATTTTAAAATATGTTTTCCCCTTTAGAATAGCATTTCCTTAATTGCATCACATTTGGTTTTGGTGAAGATGTTTAAGGATAAGGTGAACAAAACCTACAGCAAAATGTGTGGGTGTGTGGGTATGATTTCCCTGGGCCAAAGACAATAAATCTTCAAAATGTTTATTTCCCTTTGAATAATGCAGGTCACCAAGCTTTAAATAGCCACTGAAATCAAGCCATGAGAAAAGTCTTATGTCGTCACAGAGCATTACATGCAAAATGCAGAAGAAATAAGCTTGCATTATCTGCACTTCAGGCAGAGAAGCTGCCTCTACATTGACCTGTTTGATAGTCATGTTCTTAGTGGAGCTGAGAAATTGGATAATTGGGCATTTTCACAGTAGACAAGTACTATGAAGTACCCCTCAGTGGTAATATTGGGTAGTACCTTGGTAAATTAGTAAATGTACCAAATGACAGAAAGGCTGCGAATCCCAAAACAATTAACTGGATTGACCAGTAAAGTTGATGTCAGTAGATGCATGAAAGATGCACAGCTGGGGCACAGCTTCCATAGTTTCCATTCAGCCACTTCCAGTCTCTCAGAAGATGAATGCAGTTCAAGTCAATAATTTTGTTTTTCACCTAACAAACTTTGCACAAGCCTAATTTTGTGTGAATGATATAATGGTGGTGGAAGTCTACAGGTAAGGCTGAAAGTTTACACCTACACCTGCACTAAAGATGTTCCATCTCAGTTTTTCACATCTCCACACATTACTACACACTTCTTTTGGCAAGTCAATTAGGGTATCTACTTTATTCACATCAGAGGTTTTAAAATTTTAAATCTTAAAACAATCGAGCCAGTGCCATTTTGCCGTTGATGCCATGGAAGAAAATCCAACTCAGCCAAGCAAATCAGTCTGGTTCTTAGGAGAAAATTTCAAACAAGCATGTTTACAAACAACAAATGCAAAAATAAAAAACTTGGGACCACATAGAGACTACATTGTTCAGAAAAGAGGCACAATTAATTCTCAGGTAATTGAAAGGTTTATCTGACAAAACAAAGGCCTCAGATAGCAAGGTATGTACTGCAACTATTACAGAGTCCAACGTCGCCATGGCCTGAAAGGCTGCCATGCAAGAAAGAAGTTTCTATTCTAAGACCATAAAAAAATCCAGACTTAAGTTTGCAGGTGATCACTAGCCTATTGGAGGGGTGTTCTCTGGTCAGATGAAACAAAAAATTGAACTGTTGTTCATAATGATCAGTGCTGTGGATGGAGGAAAAAGGGTGAGGCTTTTAATCTGCAGAACACCATTCCAACTATGAAGCATGGGGGTGGCAGCATCATGCCGTGGAGGTTTTTTGCTGGAAAAGGGACTGGTGCACTTCAGGAAATAGACGACATCAGGAGGAAGGAGGATTATCTAGAAATACTGAAGAAAACTCAAGACATCAGCAATAAAGTCAAAAGTTGGTTGCAGCTGGGTCTTCCAGCAGGACAATGATCCTAAGCATACTTAAAAGTTGTAACAAAATGGCTTAAAGACAACAAAGTGAAAGTTTTGGAGTGGCCATCACAAAGCCATGAACTGAATCCCTTAGAACATTTGTGGACTGAACTGAAAAAGCATGGCTGAGCAAGTAGGCCCACAAACCAGTTCTGTCAGGAGGAATGGGCAAATATTCTGGCAAAGTATTGTGAGATGTTTGTCCAAGATTACCCCAAGCCTTTGATTCAAGTTCAAGCAATTAAAAGGCAAAGCTACCAAATACTAACAGAATGTCTTTATCCTAGGTGTATGTAAAAGTGTGGCCTCAACTGGCCTCAACTATGTGTATGATCTCTGATCCTCAGTGTGGAATGAGAGATGAAGAGACTCATTACAATCACATATCATATGACTTCCAAACTGTCATCATGTGTGTAGCACCTCGATTCAACCATGTGTGTAGCGTTACACACGTAACTTATCGCTGCAGTGGGGCAATGGAGCAGAATGTGTAAAAGGCTTCACATGGTAATAATGATTAATAATGATAAGTAATCATTTACATTTTCTTTCTTTTTCAGGATGATACTGATATAAATATTGTTACATAAATCCTTGATTTGCAAGTTGCACTTGTCTGGGTACTTAGAGGACATTAATCTTTAAAATACCAATAAAAAAATTTGACTTGCTTCTATAATGTGTTGTAGTGAATTAAGTATATGAAAAGATCACACTGTTTTTGATGTGTCTTCTCAGAAGACCTGAAACGGGGTCTGTAAAAACTCTCTACATTCTTATACCTCTCAATATTAATAGAGTATATGTTTTCCCCTGCATGCCAATCCTGCAGCTCAGTGATCTACTGCTAGGTTGTTGTTGTTGTTTTTAAATCTCTCTATAAACCATCATTAGACTAATCAAAATCTACTTAGAAGGGCATCTGTGATTCCTGTAAGATTAAAGGGCTCGTCTAATGTCTTCACCTTTCATTTATAATGTACGTGGCATTGTGTCCCTATGTAGCCGTTGTGGGAAATAGAGCATTTCAATTATGTTCAGCATCAAGTGTGTTTGGTTTGGATCATCAAATGTATGACTATGATAGGCAGATGACAGCTGATCCTTTGGCTCTCAGATTCTCTAAACAAACAGATGGACTAATCACGATCTCTGAATGTGTTTACAGAACAGAGTATGAAAAGTAACGTGGCGACTTAATTGCAATTGTCTAATAAAAAATTATTGTCAGACTCTACTGATGTCTGTTTTCCAGAATCTGACCAGATCACTGGACCCTAAACGTGTCATATCTTATTTTATTCTGGTATTTTGTATTATTGGAGTGTCTATATAACAGATCTCAAGCCAGTTTATGCTTAGAATTATGCCTATATATTTTTTATGAATTTCTGTAGAGTGCCCTTTTCAGTCTCTCCAACCCAAAGCCTGTTATTACTGAGACCGCAAACTAGTTATGAATATTTATAAGCACAGCTCAAGTATTCATTAATATTCATTATTTGACCCATGTTAGTCCTAAAATACAGTATAGCTTAACTGAATGACGCAAAATATTCAACAATGAGGGTGGCAAGAAGATTGGTGACTTTATTAAATTTTATCAGCAGCAGTCCACTTAGTTGTAGGAGTCAGAAAGTTAACTTTAGCTTACTCCAGCCTTTTGTTTATTTAACTCTTCTTACTCTTTTGGAATTTCCGTCTGTTTTGGGGGTGCTCATGTTCAGCAGTGAATGTATTTGTGATATACTCCACAGTAGTGGTTAATGGCTCATATGAAAGTAGCCACTCAGGGCTATAAGAATTTGCAGTTTGGCACCTGACAATAATCAAAAGTGTCTCACTTTCTTTTTATGCTGATTGAAACCATGTACCATTTCACCATATACCATTAAAAATCTATTATTTTAAATGGTGTGTAAAAATAGGATTCTGGATTGAGTAACAATACACTACGGTCTTGATTCAGTTTGATTCTCAAAATATTTTGAACAAAACTTGATGAAGAAAAATGATGACTGAAAAGACTCCTTTTTCATTTCGGAATCATAAACAATGTACATTTATGCCTGTATAAAAATAAATAAATAAATAAATTGCTCCGAACAAAGGTTTAATATTGTAAATAATAGTGTACTACAGGTTCAACATATCTTAAAAATAAGTAAATACATTTATACATTCTCCCAAAATAATTAGATTGAATAAACAAAGTCTCTGACTTCAGCTAGACCCCACTCGCTAATTTCCGCCACGATGGATTTTTTGCTAATTTGCATAATATGCAAAACCCAAACTTGGCACATGCTGCATAATTACCACCGCTACTCAGCGAAGTCGAGGGACCAGCATCGCCCTGATGTTGGCAATATAGCACAAATGTTTACGTTTGGTCTTATACCTCAAGAACCGTATGTACTACACTCAAAATTCTTTTTTTTTTTACCCTTTTTATTACTTGTCTTCTCTAATGCATGTCGGTCTTTCTGATCTGGAGCTATTGGTCACTACACAAGTGCAGATGATTCCCAGTAATGGTGCAGGCTCTGCACGAAAGAATGTGACCAGCGTGCTGGCTATATGTTTTAACTGTATGGGCTGTGCACATTGGGACCCCTGGTGTTCAAACAGTGTAACTGCATTAGATGCATAATTAAGAGAATACTGATTTCTACAATGTGAATTACACATTTCCACAATGCGCATCATCACGTGTCACGATGCATCATTATACCCTTAGTTCTAGAGTTTTTGGCCCCTCTGAACTGAAGAAACTAAACTAGGTATGGATTTTGCATTTTCTCAGTGTTACACTAATCTAAAAACTACTAACATAAGGAAGAAACTGATTCATAACCGATTAATCCTGTTTTGGCATTGACTCCGTGTACTCTTTGTGCACCCTTGAAAAAGTATTCTTCTATGGTTCTTTAAGGGTTCATTGGATAATTAAGGGTTGGAACCCTTGGAACCCTTTCAGAAACACTATCATAGGGTTCTACATAGGATTCTAAATTGTCTGAAAGAGTGTGTCGTTATAATTGCCTAACTTTCTATAGCAGTTTACAATTTTAAAACAATATTGTAGCATAGATATTTTGTTATTAACATACCTCAGTCAGACTTATAGTTCAACAGCCATGTTTCTCGAAGCTTTCATGTAAGTCTTGAAGGTGAACAGGATACCGTGCTGCTTTTAACTGCTATTCAAGGTATCTTTTTTTCTTTTAAATATTGACTAGCTTTGGTTGCCTTTAATTTATTTCGATGTGCATGCTTCCCCTTGAGTAAACTGTATTATTTCTTATCCTGTTGCTCAGGATGGGAAACTGACAGCTGGTGTAAATGAGGCACAGTGGGTGTTTATTTCTTGTAACTGTTAGATAACTGTATGATATCCTGCATAATGACTTTCCACACCATAGCATTAATGATATCTTATGTTGTTTCTGTGATTGTCTTCTTCTCAAGATGCTTTATATATTATGTATTCGTGGCCTTTCTGGTGCTTTATCTGTTGCAATCTAAAAGCACAGCTAAATACTGTGGGGAGTAAAAGGAACATCCACCTTAAAAGGCACAAGATTGCATATTTTGTACTGGCTTACTGTTACCGATAAAATAATGGTTAAATTGGTTAAAATGTTATTAAAGCAAGCGTACCAAATGCCTGAGAAATCTGACAGACTCTTTGTGTTTACATTTCAGTCTTATTATAGATAGTTCCCAAAGGGCCCTTTACTTCCTCCTTTAGAGCTCCAACCCCAGCGTTTCCAGATGCATTTACATCCAGATACATTAAATGAAAAGAAATACTAGAAGACATGTTGAGCACAAATTGGATAAGTTGTGTGCTGTATTGCTGTATATCTTTTGTACGTCTGAAAAGAACTGGTAGCTGGTTATCTCATCTGCCTTTTATGTAAGGAATCATTAAATATCGCCTTATTATTTAATTAGCTGGCCAGAAAAAGCAATGATTTTGTACCATGGCAGGACTAAAGCAGCTTCATGGCAGGATGAAATCAGCTCATGGTGGGATTAAAGTAGCTTCGTTGTGGCACTGAAGCAGCTCCATGGTGGTAGTAAAGTATCTCCATGGCAGCACTAAAGTAGCTCTATGGTGGGACAAAAGCAGCTTTGTGGTGGGAATAAAGTACACCATATGGCCAAAAGTTTGTGGACATCTGGCCATCACACCCATATGTGGGTCTTCCCAAAACTGTTGCCGAAAAGTTGGAAGTACACAGTTGACTTGGTTGTCAACTTTGTATGCTGTGGCATTAAGATTTCCCTTTATTGGAACTAAGGGGCCCAAACACGTTCCAGCATGACAAGCCCCTCACAATAAGTGAGGTCCATAAAGACATGGTTTGCCAAGGTTGATGTGGAGGAACTCTATTGGCCCGCACAGAGCGCTGACCTCAACCCCATTAAACACCTTTGGGGTAAATTGGAACGTTGACTGCGCCCCAGGCCTTCTTGCCCAAAATAAGTGCCTGACCTCACTAATGCTCTTGTGGCTGAATGGGTAAAAATCTCCACAGCCACACTCCAAAATCTAGTGAAAAACCAGCCAAGAAATATGGAGGTTATTATAAGGAGGTTACTTTTTTTTTTTTTTCAAATTTCAAGATTTTTTATGTTGCCAGTAGGGTACTATAAGGTGCTAATTATGATTTGTTGTATATTAATTATTCTAGTATTATTCAGGACATTTCCTTCCTTCCAGGGATAACAACCTTACGATTTAGAGAATTACTCAATTATTATAAGCTTTATTTTCTTCCTTCTTCATAAACTCCACCTTCCTTCCTTCCTTCTTTTCTTCCTTCCTCATAATCTCCTTCTATTTTTGTATTAGTTCTTTTGTATTAGCAATTTAAAGCTTTCCTTGAGGTGGATGGTTTGTGGGTTTTGTCCCACTAGTCGCTCTTCATTTCAGACATTCTTTTCTAACATCAGAAGAGCCAATTTCCTTTCTCTTTCCCTATATCCCTCAATCTTTGTTCTTTCTTTCTCTCATATAGCTCTAACTATTTCATTAGCTGTATTGAGACAGGTCCTAATGACAATAAGATAATGGCCATTGCAGCTCTTTAGAACTGCTACTACTGCCATTACTGTGAGTGTAAGTGTATGTCCCAACTAAAGTGTACAGTCTACTGAAAGCATTGAAGTGGCAGGATGATGGAGAGGGAGTGTGGCAAGTGGCCCAATGGCTGCAGAACTTGACGGAGGCAAGCAGACCTGACAGAGGGCTGTCACAGCCACCCCTCCACACTCTGCACTCGAAGAGAAAAGACTGAACATGTTGCTGTCACACAATGCATACTGATCTGTCAACTGTTCCATCCTGTCTCGCACAGAAGTACTCTGTGGTTGCCTCCCAAAAACAGTGGCTTGTCATTAGGGAGTCACATTGACAGGGTGGTTGGTGAAAGTTAAGGTCCTTTAATCTACATTTGATGTGTACAATTCATGTAGACTCTCAGAGTTTAGTACAATTACAAAAGACAATAAAGCAGGAATGGATCAACCGGAAAGAAATAATATTGTATGCCATTTGTCTGATAATCCCCATACATGAACTGTTGGTATTTTGTGTCTGTATGTTGTTTCCTACAGAGGTGCTAGAGGGGAAGACTGCTATGCTGTTGGGAATGAGTCAGTGGAACTCTAATGACCTGGTAGAACAAATTGAGACTTTGGGGCAGATTGACCAGACACAAGGTAAGAGCAAAGGGACCTTGTATCAAATTCTGCAGTCACTAAAACAACTTCCCAAAGAGGCACTGCTGGAAATGTTATTATAACACATACCTTCAAAATGATTAAGAACAAAACTGTAAGAACAAATATGGGTATTTCCCAAGTTTGTAAGCAGGCTTTTCTCAGTCATGAGGCAGTTTCTCATTGCAGAAAAGTCTCAGCGATATAAATGTATTTAAAC
>CM040988.1:11957489-12014076 GCA_022985145.1 Pangasius djambal | reverse complement strand
TTAAATAAAAAGTTTATGAACATAAACATGAACATAACATAGAAAAATACTCAAATTTTGGATTCATCAAAGAAATCCCCATTAGCAGCTATTACAGCTCTACATACTCTAGGCATCCGAGCCGGTGTCGTGTCTATCATGGAGTGGCCTGCCCAATCACCTGACCTTAACCCCATTGAGCTGCTATGGGAGGAACTGGGCCGTGATGTCCGTAAGAAGTGTCCAACCAGTGTGAATCATCTTTGGGCAATCCTCCAGGAGGCTTGGAGTAATATATCAAGTCGATGTTTGAATAAACAGACTGCTCGGATGCCTAGTGTTGTCCCTTATTATCAGTGCAAAATGGTCACTAACTAAAGAGGATTTATGCTGATATTGCCCAAAAACCCTATTTTGTTCAGGCGTTTCCAAACTTTTGGAGGGCAGTGTACCTAAAACATTTGTATTTCACATGGATTGTATTGGTTGCTATATCATATTAAAGGTGGAGAAAGATCTGACATGATTTATCTAGGTTTCCTTTTTTACATCATGAAAACCTGCTATTGTAACATGGGTGTGTAGACTTTTTATATCGCTGTATCTGAAAAGAACCATAATCCCTATGCTTTAGAGATTTCTCACAGGCCTCAGTCAGGTTTGCAACATAACCATATCACTGTAACAAACAGAATTAGTATTACTATTATTTCACTACGTAGCTATGCCAGCTGCATTCTGTCCTGAACATCAGTGATCTGATGTTTATCAGGTAATATGTGCTAATGTATGAGAATGCACTAAGATATACTGTTTCAAAGTTATGCCCACTAAAATGTGATCGGATTCTCTAAAGTGGTACCACAGTCTAGGCATAGAGATATTAAGAGAATCACAATAATTGACCTGGTCTTTGGGTGAGTAGTACAGTTTTCTTCTCTCCCTTGTTGATCAGAGAAACAATGGGAAGAAATTTTGTAATATGGTTTGAAACTTGTTTGAACTTATCATTAAAACCAGTTAATATCATTCATCAAAAACTGGCAAGACTGGCAGACTCAGCCTTTCTACTTGTGCTGTGTACAGGTGGAATTTTTATAAGATGTGTGCATTGTGATACAGGGCGTAATTAAGTTTACTGATGTACAGAGAATGCACCAAAGGGCACCTGATCAATATACTCCTGCATCTGATTATTTTGAAGCTCACAATGCATTTAAATTTCCTCTTAGTGGTTGTACTTCTATTCTCATTTGGCTGTTGCAGCATATATGAACAGTGAATTTGCAGCATTTTGAACAAGCAGTTTGAACATTTTTCTCAACACAACAGGGAAGGTGCAGAAAAACAATATTTTGCAATTACTCTCACTGAATTCATAATAAGCCTTTGGTGCTCTGGAGTCGAAAATTTCTCAGATTACTCATTACAATTCTGTGATGTCTGCTTGTAACCGGAGTGCTTGTTAACAAATTCATTGTCACATCTTATTCTCATTGTATTCTCCACATGACTGGGCACTATGTATTATACTATTCTATGTCCTTAAATTGCATGTTGAAGTAAAATGTGATTTTCTGAAAGCAGGGCCAAATTAACCAGAGCATGAATGTCCACTTTATTGCTTCTCTCCTCTCTCTCTTCTCCTTGGCAAATGATTTCCTATACTTTAGAGAGCATTATAGCACCAAACTATATTTAAATGTTTGGTAATACAGTTCATATTTATTACCCCACATGCAATGTAGTTTTTTGTTGTTTTGTCTTTGTGTTTCTGCACATTGGATTTGAAATGAAGGAAAACAGAGAAAACAAGCTTGGATTCCATGCTTGTAACTGGACTGAGCATTGAAAGGAGTAGGTGTTCAGTGGGCGATAGATTAATTAGTCTGTCACAGCCTGGTGTGCAAACGGCAGACATTAATTAGGAAATGCTGCTGAAAAGGCTCTAAAATGCCACTGGTGGGTGTTCCACTGCTAGCAGACACAAGCTTTTAGACATTCTAAGCTGTTCTCCAAGGTGTGGAGTTCAATGCTTTTAGGTGTATTCTTTTACACAGTGTCTGGCGTTTCGTTTTGCAGTCCACTTCTACCTTGCTTAATTTGCCAGACTTTTATGCTTTCAGAGATAGACAGTACGACTTTGCTATAATGCTCTGTATGAAAGTAGGTAGTTTTATTAGTATTTGGCGGGTACATCAGCCAGCCGATATGGTGGGCCAATGTTGAGCATCAGTCTGTTGAAAACAGACATTTCTGATACAGGAATTTGTGTGCATGTTAAAGTGCTAGACCAAAGTAGAAAAATAATACCTGTAAATCTATAGAGTGAATAATGTTACAAAGCTGAGGTAGGCCAGGATGCAGATGCAAGCGCAAATTTTTCTTTTCTCAGCAACTATGGAGGGAAAGCACAGAACGTATATAGGTAACTAATCAGAGGAACACAAAACAGGTGTGCACAAACACAGGAAGTGATTACAGACAACAGAAAAAGACTTGGAAGTGAGTCCCAGGGTGCCCTCTGGTGGCCGGGGTCATGGGGGCAGTTTGTCAGTTTGTTTCTTCCTTAAACACATAATGGCAAATAATGGCAAACGTATGAGAAAATATGTTACATAGATGAGAAAATGAAGGCACACCACTTGCTAAGAGGTGCATAAAATCAAACATATAGCCATGCAATCTCTATAAACAAACATTGGCAGTAGAATGGGTTGTACTGAAGAGCTCAGTGACTTCAAACATAGCACTGTCATAGGATGCCACCTTTGCCATATGTCAGTTTGTGAAATTTGTGCCCTGCTAGATCTGCCTCGGTCAAATGTAAGTGCCGTGATTGTGAAATAGAATTATCTAGGAGCAACAATAGCTCAGCCACAAAGTTGTAGACTAAGCAAACTTGCAGAACGTGGCTGCCGAGTGCTGAAGCACATAGTGCATAAAAACCATTAATCCTCTGTTCCATCACTCATGACAGATTTCCAGACTGCCTCTGGAAGCAACATCAGCACAAGCACAACTGTTCGTCAGGAGCTTCATGAAATGTGTTTCCATGGCTGAGCAGCTGCACACAAGCCTACGGTCACTATGCGCAATGCAGAGCGTCGGCTGGAGTGGTGTAAAGCACTCCGCCACTGGACTCTGGAGCAGTGGAAACGTGTTCTCTGGAGCCATGAATCACACTTCACTATCTGGCGGTCTGATGGATTAATCTGGGCTTTGTGGATGCCAGGAGAATGCTACCTAACAGAATGCATAGTGGTCTGGGCTGTTTTTCAGGGTTTGGGTGAAGTCCCTTACTTCTAGTGAAAGGGTACTGTTAATGCTACAGCATACAAAGACATTTTAGATAAGTGTTTGCTTCAAACTTCGAGGCAACGGTATGTGGAAGGCCCTTTCCTACTTTAACATGACTGTCTTCCTGTGCACAAAGCAAGATTCATAAAGACATGGTTTGACAAGTTGTGTAGGAACTTCAGTGGCCTGCACAAAGCCCTGACCTCAACCCTACTGAACCCCTTTGGGAGGAATTGGAACTTGGATTGTGAGCCAGAAATTCTCATCCAGTGCCTGACCTCACTAAAGCTCTTATTGCTGAGAGTGCACAAATCCCCACAGCTATGCTCCAAAATCTAGTGTATCTCCATATTAATGCCTGTGGTTTTTGTAATGGAATGTCCAGCAAGCTCATATAGGTGTGATGGTCAGGTGGATTGAAACATTAGTTAAATTGGAAGCATATCTGTTTTGTGAGGTGTGTGAGACAGAGAATATATACTTGAGGATAGAGGTGTCATTTCAACTGTTTTTGATGTCACTTCTGCTCACAAAGCAATTCTGAAGATTAATGGATGTGTTAATGGCTGGATGGATGGATAACACTGCGTTCTATGCTCTCCCATGTTAATCAAGGTGGCCTTTTGTACAGAATTGCTGCTGGTTGTAAAATGGGCCTAATATGCAGACTTGAAATACCTGATTGTGTCCTTTCTAGTTTAAGACTTTGGTACTAAAAAAAAGTTGTATTGAACATTACTGAAAATGTGGTGCTTTTGTTGTCCTGTGAGCTTGATATATGTCTGCCCACTCCAGCCTCTCTGAAAGTATCATATCACAGACTCTAATGCAAGAGCCCATTTGATGTAAATTTGCCTTTATGATGCTGACAGCCAGATCAACAGTGTCTCAGTAGCCTTATGGATAACTCTTTCATATAATAACATTTTCGGTGTTTATCCCTTAGAAGTCACATTCAGTTGTTCATCTAGATTATACATAGAATAGTGTGGGTTAAGATTTATGCCCATTAACTATTACATCAGTGCTGCAGCTTCAGCGTGTGTAAGAAACACTCCTTTTCCTCTTTAGCTTGACTGCACTGGTCCGGTTCCTACGGGCAAGAGCTTATCTCTGCTGGTACTGTAAAGGATCTAACATAAACCAGTGAACAGACAGTCTGTTTTTTTTTAATCTTTTTCTTTCTCTCATTTTCTATCTGCAACTTGCCATGTTTAATCAGTCCTTTATGTCAATGTATTGTTCCTAAAGTATTCAAGCTACTAAGATGGCTTTTTTTGCACATGGGTGTTATAATATGATAGGAGCTCCGGAGAAATCTAGAGCTTCTAATTAAAACAAACCCTGTCAGTAGCACTATAGAAAAAGAACACCCATCCTTTTTCCAGCAGGTCAGAGTTGGATTAGAGCACATGCCGGGGATCAATAAATTAGAACAGAAAACTAATTAATCCAGAAGGATTTTGTAGAAAGTAAAATGCCCTCCCGCTGCTTCCAGGCAGTATCAAAGACTTTATCCACTCTGGCCATCCAAGGCTCTGGCCACACACACACACCGACACACACATAATGCTCACTTGTATTTGTTCTGATACTAGCTTCCACAAGTCAGTTTTATTATAAGCTGCTTTCCTTCACATATCCCAATGAATTAATTTTTCTTCTCTTGACAGTGCTACCATTTTAATGCAGAGTGCGTAGAGCAGTGAGACAAAGCTACAATGCAACAAAGAAAATGTGGGAGTTGGGGGTCATGGGGTGGGGTGTTTAAACATACTAGTAAGGCTGTGCTTTTTTGGAGGTATTCTTGATCATTTGGTTACTGATTTTCCACTATTCCAGAAGCACTGCTGCATTTTTCCACTCCTGAGTGGACTGTGATGTATTGCAAGGAAAATAGACGCAGATGAGCTCATTAAACCTAACCACAAAATCCAAATAAAGAAAAAGCTGAGTTTACAATGTGTACTGTATGAAAGTGCTAGAGTTGGAAATAGAAATAAATGTATCTGCTCAGTGTTATGTTGTGTGGAACAATGAATGCAGCTTTGTTCTCTCTTTCTTCCACCTAGATAGATAGATAGATAGATAGATAGATAGATAGATAGATACAACGTAATTGCTGAGAAACTGCCATTTGTGTTGCATTTATAAAAAGTCTTGTACTTACATGTATACTCCTGTGTATAGTCATACATTTACTCTGTTACATGTAACTTATTGAATGAATTGTACTTACTGTATGTAGGAGTGCATGTTAGTTTCTTTCATGAGTCAAGAGTTGTTGTGTTTTTTTTTTTTTTTTTTTTTTTTTTTGCAATCAGTTATAGTTGTTCCACTCAGCTGAACAACAAAATTGTATTAGACACAGACAATTTACAGTAGCTGGAATCAGGAACACTTGACCGCTATCCACTATTTGACTTTGGTTTGGTACATATCCTCTTGTTATTTACGTTGTTAGGTTTACATCTTACTCTTTTTACTTTCTACTCTTTTTTCTTACTGTTTTTGGTTCAATTAGTGGTTAATGAGCTTGGGTTAGACAGATTGAGTCTGCATGTCAGATCAGTACAGAATGCAATCACTATGAATATTCAGGGTTATTTAAAGTGAAATCTCACCTGTGTTCCTCTCTTTAGAATGCTGTTAATCTGCTGAATGTTGATGTTTTCAGGGGATTCAGATGTAACCATCAGAGACAAGGTGCTTACCGTGAACAACAAAGCAGAGTGGTAGTGGTGGTGGTGGTGGTAGGGGAGGTATACCACTCATGTGGTCCATTGCCCCAGTGCACAGAGTGGTGTGTGAAACTGGCCTGCGCTGGTCAGTGACATTTTTCCAGTCTTACACTGTCTAGTTTCTGTGAGCCTCTGCCCACTGTAGCCTTGGATTCCTGTTCTTATCTAACAGGAGTGGAACCCGATGTGGTCTTCTGCTGTTGTAGCCCATCTGCTTCAAGGTTCAATGTGTTATGAGTTCTGAGATGCTTTTGAGTTACCATTGTGAGTTCTTTGGTGATTTGAGTTATCACAGCCTTCCTGTCAGCTCGAACAATTCTGACCATGCTCTTCTGACCTCTCTCATCAACAAGGTATTTCTGCCCAAATCACTCACAGGATTTTTTTTTTTTTTTTTTTGCACCATTCTGTGTAAACTCTAGAGACTGTTGTGCGTGAAAATTCCAGGAGCTCAGCGGTTTCTGAAATACTCTGTCTGGCACCAATATGCATGCTGTGGTCAGATCACATTTTTTTTGGCTGAGCTAGCATTCACAGCACCTTGCTGTGGATAGTCAACAACAACATTTACGAAAGTCTGATGCTACTCTGGAGGATCGATACTGACTCGGGTGAAGTCCACCTCGCTCAGAAAAGTAGGCTATCCGCAGAAGGTTTCCCAGTTTTCAATATGATTCATGTCTTTTGTATTTTTGTAGCCAGGTATTGAGGACAGACAGGGGGTTGATGGCCTCTGTGCTATTGTTAAAAACGGAAAGTAGATTACTATCTTGCATTTAGGTTTGTCAATCAGAGATGAAAAAGTGCTTCAGTACTGTTTATTTTAATGACATTTGTGCCAACATGTATGACAGTACTATTTAAGGAGTGACTTGAAATGACCCTTTAGTCCTTTAGAGACTTTACTTCTAGGAAAGTGTTGAATATCAAAATTACGTTCAATCCAGCTTCCAAAAAGTAGAGTCGCCGATGGTGTCATGGGTGTTCAGTGGCTGTGGTGAGGGTGATGGTGAGACAGGAAAGCTTAGAACCTCAAACTTGTTTGTTAGTGTGAGCTCTGGAAGTGGTGGTGGAGAAGAACCAGGCTGGGTATGGTAGCGTTGGCATTTGAAGTTGGGCACTTAGGTGAAATTAACTGTGACCAGCACTTATTTATGATACAGTCGTATTCCAAAGCTGTATTCTGCGTCGTGGCCTCATGGTAACACTGTTTTGCGGCCTCAGTTCTTAGACCCCAGCTGGAGCCCAGAGGACAGGCTGTGCAAGCCGAGTGGGACCTGCAGAGCCACTTCAAGGTCAGTCCACCTTGAGTTGAGCGGTGCCCGCTGCTCCAGAAACTCCACAATCTTTTGCTCCACTCTTCAAAGCTTGATTGAGGTCAGCTCAGTGTCAGTGTTTCCCTCACTGCTGTGTTTCATGTTGCTTGTTTGCAGCGCGCTGCATAGTTTTTACTGATTTATTAATGACTCAGTGTAAAGCCCTCAGCACAAACACTCAGGCTGACAGTGTTGGGGTGTCCTCTGACTTTTCCACAAGTCTGTGTCGGATGACTTACGAGAGATGGCAGGGTCATGGGGCGGTCAGGTCCTTGAACAAAACAAGACTCATGATTGTAAGAAAACTATTGCACTAGTAAACTGAGAACTGGCACACGGTCTAGACTACAAAAATGTTTTCTCACAGCTTTATTGGACAGCTGTCCAAAGTGAGAAGACTGTCCAAAGTGTGTTATGAGACAGTATTAGACTGTGGAAATTTCAGATAAACAGATACAGGACAAGAGGGTGAATTGTAATGGTTTTGGCTCAGAGACACTGACAGCACACTAGATGGGGAACCAAATTGTGCACTCACTCATCCTGTACACTCATCCTGTAAGCCTACACCTCCTGGCTCTAATGGCTCTAGGTTTTTTTTTTTTGTTTTTTTTAAACTTACTATGCTTTGGGCACAGCTGACTGTGTCCTGCACTAATCGCTAATCTGCATGAGCAGCTATGTTCTGCCTGTTAAGCATTTTCTTTGTGATGTTCTTTGTAATTGTATTGAAAAATTACTGAATGAATGTCATTATTTTATTTGAGTCTTTTTAGTATGAGAGTGTCCTCTCCATCTCCGCAGATACACTGCCGTTTGAAAGTGAATAAACAACAGCAAAAATGTTACCATCAGTTTCTTTCATACGTGCACCCTCTTTCATTGGCTTTCATTTTGTGATAAGAATGGAGGCCAGGCCAGGATTTAAAATCATTGGTCAGTTAGCAGATCTATTAGCCTCCACACATTTACCATGCTATCACCCAGAGGAAGAGCTATGGGCACTGAGAACATGAGATGGACAGAGAACTGAGAAATGACACACAGTCTATACTACAAAAGTGTTTTCTCAATGCCTCTTTGGACAACTGTGCAAAGTGAGTAGGCTGTCCAAAGTCAGTTATGAGACAGTTATGAGACTGTCCAAAGTGAGTTATGAGACAGTAGTAGACAGCTTAGAAATATCAGATGAACAGATACAGGACAAGAGGGTGAACTGTAATGGTTTTGGCTCAGAGACACTGACAGCACACTAGATGGAGAACCAAACTGTGCACTCACTCATCCTGTACACTCACTCCTCTTGTACACATACCTGAGATGTTTTTTTCCTGTGTCAAAATGTATTTACTGATTGTGTTGTTTTGTTTAGGAGAGGTTTAACACTGGATCTATGCTTTTATGCACCTTCCTACTGATTTCAGTGTTACCTGTGCATCTGTGTGAAGTGATCTGTAATGGATCTTTTATTCTCTCTCTCTCTCTCTCTCTTTCTCTCTCTCTCTCTCTCTCCTTCTCTCTCCTCTCCTCACCCTCTGGCATGCTGTTCAGAGAGCCTGTGCCGTGTTGACCAGCCCAGGTGCGTCCACCAGAGAAGCATTGATGGACTAGATAGCCTTGAGGTAAAACTATCTCCAATAGTATCAGAAATGCATCAGAAATGTTTCTACAGTTTATTTCTGTATTTATTTTGCTGTTGTGACTGCATGCTGTATGTCAGCATATGTCGTACACTACAAGCCAAATATTTGGAAGCAACAGTAATGTTGTGAAAATAAACATGAAAATGAATAGGGACAGACATAATGGACAGAAATATAAGCAAAATTTCTACAGCAATGATGTATGTCAGTTTATTCTTATTATTTTTGCTTTATTATTTTTTTTGCTTTTAAAATTAAAAATTATAGATCATACACATACAGTATATACACTACATATATTGTATTGTGTTGGCAAATTGATGTACCTGCAATGCAATTTTGAAACTTTAAATCACTTGCTTGCTTCTATACTTTGGGCCTGTAGTATATGTTGACTGTTAATCTGCACGTGAGCCGAAAAGCCTTTTGCTATTCTGTGTACCTTTTTACTTCATGATATCTGAATTATGACAATAATGTTCATTGGCATTGATCTTAATTAAATTCACTTGTACTGAATGTTATTAGAAATTGTCTGTTAACTCAGTTAAGACCACCAGCCCTCTTGTCCTTCCACCACTTGCACTTTCCATCACTCTTTTTCTTTAGTTTAGGCTTGCTTTAAGAGATGTGAACACACCTCTAATACAGTACTCAGTTATGAACCAAACTACTAAACCCTCATCTACCAGTATTCGGAGGTCTCTGCCCTTGTCCAAGTGAACTGTGGTTCAGTTTGTTGTTGTGGAAGCACACTTTTATGATAGTCCACACTCAAATGGCATGAAAGGGACTTTCCAGTTGCATCACTAGTGTAAAATACCAGCACAGGGATGCACGCCAACAGTGCTCCAGTCCCAGAAAATTCAGCATATGACTCTGTGTTAACACTAAAAAATAAAGACCACTTCTTCCTGCACAAAAAAATGTATTTGCAGAACACATTTACATCAATGTACACAGATCTGTTTTCCTTTAAAGGTTGAAATATCTCCACAACTACACTTTGTTACAGCTTTTAAAAAAATACAGCCCTGTTGTCGCTTTTATTTGTTGATCTAAGCCCATTCTCTTGTCTCCTTTGCTGCCAGACAAGATGTAAGATCCAGGTGCTTGTATTGGTGGTACACGGGGGGAACATTCTGGACCTGGCCAGTGGTGACCTGGGGGCAAAGGCTGCAGACGTGGCCACTCTGTCCTCAGTGCTGGAGAAAGTGGCACAAGCGCACTTTGAGGCTGCCACACACCAGATACTATTAAAGCTGGTGCCCTGTCCTGCTGTATGTGCAGAGGCCTTTTCACTGGTTTCCAAGTGAGTCACTGAGATTGATGTAGAGTCATGAAAAAGGATTTCATATTAAAGAATTTAAATAGCTCAACATTTGCTGGAATTCATGGATTTTAACTTAATTATATTATTTGGCTGGTTTAAGTGAATCTTTTATGGCATTCTGTATGCATTTTTAACATCACCCAATGGAAGAAACGATTCTATACAAATATGTGTAGTGCAACTTTATATGAAATCCATTGGTGGATAGAGGAAAATTTCTCATTCTCTCAGACATTCATGCAGAAATGTGCAGATGTGTAAATAAAACTGATTGGGAAAATTTACGTTTGCTCATTTGGCTGATTCATGCCATACAGATGATTGGAATAATTGATTAGAAACACCTCATTGAACACTCCACTGATGAGTTGAACACTATTCCCAATAATAATTACATAGAGAATGGTTGATACTTTTGATATTAACATAAATATTAAACTTTACGTGAAAAGCAATGAGTGTATCATTTATGAGGTTTGTGAAATTACATTAAATTACACAAGTTACTTTATAAGTGTGGGCGATAATCTAGTATTGTTTTGGAAGTTTAATAAGTAATGATCCAGGATAGGACAGGACAGGAAAGAGGTGTTGATCCAGGACGAAGTCAGGATAGTATTAAAGGCATTGAAGAAAAAAATACAGTCCTTATTATGGCTCAGACTTCATCCAGATGTAAAAAAGGCTCTATGTAGATCAGAGTATTGTCCACATATAGGTTTGCGTGGTAGGTGAAGTGGCAAGATGGCAAAATAGAACTAATTTCTTTGCAGCCTGTTTGTACCAGTGATGGCCTTCATTTCACTCCACACCTCCTTCACATTGTTCTACTGTTCTTCTCCATATAATTATCCTTCCCCCTGCAGATTTTCTTCTTTATTACCAACCTCACACATCTGATCTTTTTTTTTTCTCCTGACCTCAAGGCCCCCATTTTCATGTTTCGCAGGTCCTTCTTTTACTGGTCCTTCTTTTAGCAGGTAGGTCTTTTATGTGACACACTGTCTTTATGGAAACGGTGTCCTCCCCATGTAATGCACATAGCATTTCCCAGTCTATTTCCAGTAAGCTATTCTGCAGACTTTCCTCAGCCTCCACCAAATTTGTCACAGTACTAGTAGTAACAGATTTCTCCAGAAATAACCATTGGAATGTATGTTGAATGTAGGGCATACACAACCAAAACAATTGAGTAAAAAAAAAAACATGTGCAGGGACACAAGGCATTAGTCAACAGAGATAATATAACTGCTAACTGAATTCTTTTTAATCTCTGCATACTGTAGAACCTTGAAGACATATCCAGTATTCACAGAAAGCTATGAACACAATTTTTCTTTAGGTAGAGATTAAAGAGAATTCTTCAGTCGTATTTTACTACTGCCTTCCATTTTGTGTGTCTTTAAAAAAAAAAAAAAAGATTTAAAGTATGCTTATTAAGTAGTTCTATGAGCCATTTGATGTGCTCATTGTAATGCCATTCATTACCTCCCTCGGTTGTTACTGACTCATGGTCTATGACAAGTAAACAGTGGAAGTAATACCTCAAAGCAAAGCCAACTAATGATAATACTAAGGGAGAAATTGCTTTACTAATGAATAACATCTCTCAAAACTCCAGAAACTGATTTGTTTCCTCTAAAATCAGGGGATGTTTTTTTTTTTTTTAATATATGATCACACTTGTTTTTTTTCCTCCTTCTGGCTTATGACTGTCATTATTTACCCTTGCGAACAGACTTAAGGAGAAGACTGAATAGATGCCAAGGAATTGGCTTCAGTAACTCATTGTCTATTTGCCTGCATCTTTAATGCGTGCAGCATGAAATACCAAAAATAAGGTTTTCTAGACCTTCTAATCATTAGATACTAAGTCAACACGTAGACATAGATAAACAGACATACAAATTAACACTTTCTTCCCATGTCAACAGCACAATGTCATAGACATTGTGTCATAGACATTGTGCTGTGGATGAATGAAGGCATGCATAAGTGGGGGTGCTTTTTTGAGTCAATGGAATAGAAAATTTAAGCTTCCTATTAGCAGGCTAATTTAATGTCCCATGTAACTATCTTTCTGCTGGAGGCTAATAACGGAGGGTGAAAAGCCACAGAAGTCTTCAGAGCACAATGTACAGTGTGCATGTGTGCTCTGTTATTATGCAGGCATAGGAAGAATATACAAATTCATACATAATTGGGTAGAACAATTAAACACTTATAGTTAAAATGATTGTTATTGCCAGTTTTTAATTCATGTCTCTGCCTGAGATAACAACGGTCTTTCTAAGCATCTTTGTATTCTGTAGTGCAGTTCTTGAGAACTTTATTCCTTTCCCCCCCATTAATTGTGCTGTCATGTTTCCATTTGTTATAGTTTGAGACGTTAATGGTTGGAATGAGAATCCTGTCGAGAACTTTAAGTGTATTGTAAGGAAACATTATGTCTTTTGAAAATGAAAGTGATGAAACATTTATTATTGCTTGTTCTTTGCTCTGTGATGAATTGACAGCCTTGAGCCCATTGTTCCCAGGATAGGCTCCCATCTGTAGTAACCCTGATCAGGATAAAGTGCTTACTGAACATATGAAAAATGTAAGAACTTAAGCTTATGAATAGACACAATTAATGACTTTAAATGTGCCACAGTAGACATGGCAATTTTAGCAGTATTATGGGGATTTTAATGCACAACCATTTGAAGGTTGTCATTACCAAAAATAGTGCAAAGAACAGAAAACTACCTGTGCTTTGTGATGTACATACATTAGCGTGTATGTTAGATATGTTCATTTGTTCATTCTTGTGCACTCAAGTGCTTTATTCTGATCAGGGTCGCTATGGACATTGGTATTAAGTGTTGCTATGACAAATTGAAGTGTCATCCCAGAATGCATTACCTTTAATGGATTACAGCAACTGATGATTGGGTTAGGTAATGTCAGTGAAGAACAAGGCATGTTTCCAGGGGGCACAGTGGTCTGAATCCAGGTTCCTGGATTCCTGGCAGTGTGATAATGTGCAGAATGCTTTCCTAATACACATTAGTACAGTTGATATCCATTGGAGAAAGTTTGAAATGCATGATGCATGCATGGTGAACATTGTTGCTAACCAAATTCATACCTTCATTGGTGCAGTTTATTTACATTCAGATGAACCACCAGCAATGATTTTTTAAAATCATTGACCTTCATAGTTACCAGATGTGAACCTGACTGAGCATCTTTGGGATGAGGAGAAAAATGGCTTGTGGCTCTTTGTGGCCAAACTGTACAGGTGTAAAACTGAAAGTTCTGCAAAACACAGTCATTTCAAAATGGTAGAACATTGCTGCAAAAAGCATATTTTAGAATACATGCCAACACAAATAAATGCTGTTCTGAAAGGTATAGGAGACACAATCTGCTACAACACAGGTGTTATAAATGGGCAACTGGATGTATGTACCATCTTCACCAACAATTACTGCCAATATTACATGTAAAAAGATACACATTTAATGTAGATGAGCCTGCAACATCAAATGTAAATGAGGTCATGAGCCTGATGCATCTTAAGTTTAATAAAGAACTTTTGTCTGAGATGTCCCCCAATTACATAAACGGAATTGTATTGCTGGAGGGGTGCAGCTTCCTTTGTAACTATGATAATTAAATAATTCAGTGTCCAACTTATCCAGTTTCCTGGTGTGAAAGTAGTGGCAGTGTCAACCTTGACTCAAAACCCACTTTTCAGGCAGACACTCTTATTTATTACAATCTTACAATCAGCTTTCTTTTTTTCCAGTTAGAGCTGGTTGACTCTTATGGAAGAATCACAAGGAAAAGAAAATAAAGCTGTTAATTAATGCAAATAAGCATCCACATGGGTTTTCCCTAACCAATGCTCAGCAGAAGACTGAACCCCGTGGAGAAGTAATGGATAATCTGTGGCATACAACAATCTCAGTTCTTAGAGAGGAAGCTGAATGTTCTTGATAGCACACACTTATCCTTCCGATGTAGGCACAACATGAGCAACACATATCATATGCAGCTTGTTTGCTAATTAGGAAGATGTCAGTTTCGAATGGTAGTCAGTCAAGTGCTATCTGGCTTAATGATGCCTCTAAAAGGTTATGTCAATTAAGTGATGATAAAAAAAAACACGATGTGCTGACATGTTCCTGATTAGCAAAAACAAGGTTGTTGTGAAGTTGCTGAGACATAACTGTGCATGACATGCTAACATATGTGCGCTATCTGGGGTGTATGCTATGGTTAGTGGATTAAGGTTTAATGTCACTGTTGTTTGTTGACCATTAATGAGATACACATGATAATGGGTAGACCTAATAAGCCTACAACAGGTTTTGGCCCATCTAAAAGGGGGATATTGATTGCCTTGCTCAACCGCAGCTAAAGCTTGGCTATTTTGAGAACTGACGGATATTACCTGTAGAGCATCCAAGCAGGGAGCTCAGCATGCTGCATTTCTAAAGCTTTGAAGGTTTTGTCTTTCAAGGCACAGAGGCTACAAAATGCATCTCTCCAGGACTGACCGTTATATGACCATGGTGTTAATGAGGGCAAATATTGTAGAAGGAGTCGCTGTAGGAGTGTAAAAAAGAAAATCAATTTAAGCTCAATACCTTGGTTGCCTCATTAGTCTACATTTTCTCATTAGTCTATATTTCTCTTTTATGGGTTTTCACTTCTTTCCAGTTCAGCAGCCTTTGCAGGTGGCAGACATGCAGTCATATGATAATGATGTTCTTTAGGGAAAGAATGAATGCTGTAAATAATTTGGGCATCTGTGCTGGTGTCATTATGATACCATACTCCAGCATGTACATATTCCATATTTCATTAGCAGATTAGTCGTGTATATTACTTCCAGCAAAGCAAAACAGTGCCAAGTTGCTACCGTACCTCTGCCACCAACTGTTTGCATAATTACTTAATTGTACAGCTCAAATAAATAATGGCAACACAACACAAATATAGAACGTACCCTACCTAGTGCATCTGAGTGACTAAATGGTGATCTATTAACCTGAGGTCTCATTTATCAAGCTTCCGTAGAACAAGTTCTACATTTGTGCGTAAGAATTACCAGTACACACAAGAAAATTGATATTTATCACACTTGCGTATACACAGTTGTACATAATAGATGTTGATGAATTCCACACATTCTGAATTGTTGTGCTTGTCTATGGCCACATTCATTTGCTTTATATGGTAAACAATTTCCCTTTAAAAAGCCCAGTAGCCTGCTCAAGGGGCTGCTTGTTACAAACATGGAGCATGTCAAAAGGTCTAAGAAGATGAACTTCACTGACAATTAAGTTGTTACGGGTCTTGGATGTATAATAGCGTCGTGCTGGGCCCACTTGTCCAAGAGGACAATATATGGTGTGGAGTGAAACCAAGTGCGTACACAGACTGGTCACCGGTCGTAGTGCTTATATGATACTGTGTAGTGCTGATGTGATAGACAGCCTGCCAAATGGCTCAGCCTGAAAAATGAGCACCTCGAGCGGGGCGCGAACCAGATACTGTGAAGGGTACAGGCTTGGGAAACTCAGAGCCTACGGCTTAACGCAAAAGCACCGCAGCGTGGTGGGCAAATAACACAAAATGGCCCTGTCATTTGGCTCAACTTGAAATAACTAAATCTTTCCTTAATATTAAATATATCCAGCCCTGAACCTCAATATTCTCTTTTCTGAACATAAACCTCAATATTCGCTTTTCTGATCATAAACCTCAATATTCACTTTTCTGAACATAAACCTCAGTATTCGCTTTTCTGAACATAAACCTCAGTATTCGCTTTTCTGAACATAAACCTCAGTATTCCATTTCTGAACATAAACCTCAATATTTGCTTTTCTGATCATAAACCTCAATATTCACTTTTCTGATAATAAACCTCAATATTCACTTTTCTGAATGTAAACCTCAATATTCGCTTTTCTGATCATAAACCTCAATATTCACTTTTCTGATAATAAACCTCAATATTCACTTTTCTGAATGTAAACCTCAATATTCGCTTTTCTGATCATAAACCTCAATATTCACTTTTCTGATTGTAAACCTCAATATTTACTTTCCTGAATGTAAACCTTAATATTCGCTTTTCTGATCATAAACCTCAATATTCGCTTTTCTGAACATAAACCTCAGTATTCACTTTTCTGAACATAAACCTCAATATTTACTTTTCTGAACATAAATCTCAACATCAACTAAACAGAGCAGCATGCCACCATTTTGCTGGCTGGCACAGAACTGTGTCCCCACGCGGAGTGAGGCAATCGGAGGGTTTATGAAGAGGCGCAGCCAGGTGCTGCACGTTTACGCTGATTACCGGCATGAGAGCGCTGCGTTATAAAAAAGCCCTTGCAGGTGGTTGTGTATTTGCCTGAGAAGGCACCCATGGTGCTACAGAAGTAGATATACTGTTGCACAAAGTAGAGCAAGACAGAAATGGTATATTTGGCACTTTTACAAGTTGTTTGTCTAATAAATAAATATGATTTTTTAAAAAGATTTTATGCATATGTATGTGCATTCTATTGCCCCAATTACTTGTACAAACTCTGCAATGGTGTGTAAATTCATCATTTTCTGCCGCCGGGTTTAGAAATATAATGTATTGCATTGTGAGCGCCATGAATGCAGATTTGTGTCATTATTCGACTCATAGTTGGTTGGGAAATGCCACACGTATCTATTTGTAAAGTACCCGTGGCTAAAAGCGCTAGAATAGAGATCAATTAAAATTGCACTGAACAAGCAAAATCGACTGATGAGCTACTGATTACTCTCAACATAGATTCCGGTGGTCTCTAAAAACCATGTTCCTCCCTCCACAAAGATGCAAGAGACAAATCTTCAAACAAGGCATCATCCCAGTCAATCTTTAGATGTGCCTTTTGCATGATTTTACTTTATATTCCATCTGTGGCACCTGTCTTCACCTTGTTGTGAGCACCAGAATCATGTAATTATTCTCTCAATTATGGTGATATGATGATGTGACAGTAAGTGGGATAGAAGCACCTCTTACTCAGTTTAACCACTAGTACAATTTTCTACCTCTAGGGGTTCCTGCATATGCATGATCAGGAGTGTGTGGAAATTTACACACATTCTCATGCACAAGCAAAGCTTAATAAATCACATTCTATGCATAGAAACGTGCGCATTAATTGTTTACGCACAAAACTATGCATATGCAAAGTTAATAAATGAGACCCCTTGTTGTCGTACAGATAGTAAATCAATCAGATTTTGTAATGGCCATGGACACAACCAACCTAAGACAGAAACAAGTGTCCACAAGACACAAATGCTGCTGAAAGATATAAAACTCCTGGAGGAAGCCTGTTGTGACTGTCACCACAAACTTGACAAAAGACTTGAATATGCATAAGCAAGGCTTCTGGGGTGTCCAGAATTGTACATTTATACTAGAGCATTGAGGCTGTTATATTATTAACAACACAGGTCTTTCCTCTGTAAGATAGCTTTGGGAGGATCCACTTCCATCTCTGTAGCTGTCTTATAACACGGTCTGCGTAGGCTTCTTAGTGCTTCTTCATGTATTCATCAATCCAAAGAGGACTCTGATCATTCGAAAACCATCCTTGGTCCAATTACATTGTGACGGAAGCTGATAAGGTCCTGTTTTCGCCAGTCCCCAAAAAGTAAAGATTTGCCTCATTAATGTGGGCAGATTGAGCTTTTTGATAGTTTGGATAGATTTATTACGTTATCTGTGTTTATGATAAAACAGCCAAGTCATCCACATAAGCTGCTAGTTTAACTAGAGCCACGTCTGGAAAACCTGGAGCTGCAAACCTGTGAAATTGTTTCCCTAGTGAGGGTATAAGGCTCAAGATGATGGCGTACAAGTTATCAAAACTAGTTCATTTAGATGCAAGCAATCCCTCGCTACACCTGCCCATATGTTTTGGTTTTGTCCCAAACTGTTTGTTTTCTGGTCACTGATTTTTGAGTTGTATTCTAAGATATTTAATAAAAATGTAAGTCCAAACCCTCTAACAGCCATCTTTGGTATTGTCGGTGAAAAGACCACTGTTTCAAAAAGTGACAACTGCATAGCTTTTACTTCTCAGCTGGCAAGGCGATTGATTCTGCTCAGTTGCGAACAGGCTTTCCCCCCTTCTTTTAAACAGTAGGTTGGAGATGTGCTACAGTTATTAGGTTAGGAAAAAAATAAGACTGAATTTGCGGGGCTCTGGCTCCAAGTTTGCTGTTATGTGGAGGCCTTTCATAAGTTAGTTTCAAAATCAGTTATATGATTTTCCTATATAATTTTTTTTATAAGTACACAATATTTTATGTCTCTTCTTTTTTTTCTCTTTGTTTGTATACATGTAGTATTGCCTTTTGTGTTAGTATGTGATTATGTTGTTGATAGTTGCATAAATAATAAAAAGAAAAAAAAAATGTTCATTTAGGGTCATCTGGCCATCATGTATTATGGTTGATATATAGATCAACCCTTTAGATAATATTTTAAAATCAACACAGATACAGGATGCCAAAACAAAGAAGCCAAGGTCTCCTGAGTCTTTTGATCAATACTCACAGACAAGATGTCATACAGGTCAGAGCCAATTAGGTTCCAGAAACATTTTCAGAATTCTGCTGAAAGCCATCCAGCACAGGTGACTTGCAATTGTTCTGTTTTCGCACAGCTCTTGTTATCTCACTGAAAGTCAATGGGCTTTATAAAGCCCATCTGTCCTCCTCTGAGAGGAGCTCAGCAGCTACAAAGTTATCACAAGCCTCTGACTGATAGTTTCTCATAAAATGAAATTGCAAATGAATGCATTTCTTGTGGGTCCATTGTTTCTTTGTCATCTTGGTGTCTTAGCTGATAGATGTGCTTCATCTCTCTTGTCATATTTTCTAGTCCAAAAAGGAGCAGTAGGGGAATCCATATTGTTCAGCTGAGAATACCTGGCTCAAATGAGAGCACCCTTGAGTCATTCTTCTAACATATTCTTTAAAAAAAATAAATAAATCCAGGGATGTCAGAGAAATTTGAGCCATCTCTGTTGTTGCTGCTTTCCTTAAGAATTTCTTGTTTGAGGGACAACATTTTTTACTTTTAAGGCTCTGGTGCTATGTGTAATGTACTGTTCGCACAATATCATTAACTGTACTTTGCCCATGTCCCGCCACTGACTTAATGTAGGGAAAACTGATCATTCCTCTCACTGAGATTTTAAATGAGTGCCCAAAAAATAGCACTGCTGAAAAATCTAGATTTACTGGCTACTTAAAAGCTCAAGCTTCACTCCAGACAGTTTTTCCTCCCCAATTTGGTCACCTTCCAATTCCCACCCACCAGCCAGCTCTCTCCTATCATACAACAGCTAAAAACTGGAGTAGGTGAAGACTAGCACATGCTTCCTCTAAGACATGTGAAGCCAACCAAATGCATCTCGACTGCTACTCATGCTGTGTCACAGGGCAGTATATGCCCTTTTCCACATACATGATGCCTGCAGATACCCGCGATTGGCTAGTGTTGCTGTGTTTGGCAGAGGAAAGAGAGTATCTCTCCCAACCTGAGAGCTCGGACAATTTTGCTCCCGGCCATGGATGGCTGTGGCATCCTCAGGATTCAATCTTGCTTAGTGAGATGATACCAAAGAGTAATGTGAGAGTTTGCTGTCTGAAGACCTTTGGAAATGTTTAAGGAGTAGAACTTTGAGGGCTTGTGAAAGGTAAAAATTAAAGCTAATGAACACTGTGAGTGAAGGCTGATCTTCAGCTATTTAATTTATATCAGAAAGGTGACCCTGCTTACACATGATTCTAGCTGCACGCCTCCTTCAAAGCTAGGGCTGATGAATAGACTTAGACTGCTTCTTCTATCCTTCCTTCCGCTGAGCCGTACAACTGCATAGAGATCTCAGCTGCAGCTGGCATTTAAGAGAGAGCAAAATGTGTGTATCACATTTTGATATTAATTAATCACTGAGCCAAGCAGCCTAATTCTCCTGGGATATAAAACCTACAATGTCAAAACTGTATAATGCAATACTAAAATGTGAACTTGGAAGTAACAATCAGGACTTAAGTTACAGAATGGGACTTGAGTCATACTTGAGTTGCACGTTACCCTGACTTGACTCAAACAAGGGAGGCTTGCGAAATTTCAACTTCAATAAAAACTACCAAAAACGAATAAGTTAGGATTGACAGTCTTAATGTGTGATGCTTTATCTGGCGATTTTGTGATTGTCATGCTGTCATTTACTGCACTGATGAGAGCAGAGCTGTTCTCATGGTGTGGCTAAAGTTTAAATCTTTCTAGAACTCTAAAATTTTTTTTGCCACAAAGCATTAAAACTGGGCAGTAATTTTATGTAATAATAATTATATCTAGTGACAATGCATAGTCTTCTATATATTGGAATGTCATATTAAGTGTTAAAGGTCCCTGGAGGACCAGTGGTTAGGCCTTGGCGCTATCACCGCTGCAGCCCGGGTTTGATTCCTAGCCAGGGAACCAACCCCAGCCACTGGGGTTGCACATGACAGTGCACCCCCAGTGCTGGTCCCAAACCCAGATAAAATCGGGGAGGGTTGCATCAGAAGGCATCTGGTGTAAAAACTGTTCCAAATCAAATACACGGACCAATGATCTGCTGTGGCGATCCCTAACAGGGAAAGAACAACAACAACAACATATTAAGTGTTAAAGACTTAACTACTAACAAGAAACATCACAGAGAACACATACTTCATCTCATACCTGCACATCCTTTAAACAAGATACTGTATGCTAGGGGGGACATCAGGCTACATTATTGCATGATCTTGAAAGAGCATTCTTTAATAAGAAAGGAAAATAGAGAGAGAGAATGAGCTTCCTGCTACATGTGTTCGACATGACTTTAAAGGGCATAAAGGGCCTAGGCTTGGAGGAGACCCAGTCCCTGCCATTGACACTGTCTCTAACGTCATCTCTCTATCTCTCTGAACAAGGAAAGCTTTAAATTTTTTCCCCAAAAAAAGACAAAAATAATGTTATCTGTGTTAGTCCAAGGCTGGCATCTCATGATCAAGGTTGCATTTGCAAGATTTGTAACAGTTTGCTTTGTTTTGTCTACATGACCTGTCTCTCTGTTTCTGTCACAGCCTGAACCCTTACAGTTATGATGAGAGCTGTGTGTCGAGCAGTGTGGATCACCTTCCACTAGCAGCACTTCCCCTCCTCGCTATTGCAGCACCACACTATCAGGATGCTGTGGCAATAGTTATCGCCCAAGCCAATCAGGTCTACCACAGCTTCCTGCAGTCCCCAGAAGGACAAGGCTTCACTGGCCAGGTTGGTCTACTGTGGATCAGAAAACAGGCTTAGCTTTTTTCCAGCCTTTTTTTTTTTTTACTATTTTATTTTACTAGCTTTTATTATATGTCTCATAATAGCCTAGTTAGGGCTTTGTTACTGAGAAGCTGTTCTAAGCTGGTATTAGTACAGCATTAAAAGGCAACCGTCATCACAGTAGTAATGGGGAGAAGTTGGTGGGGGTGTGTGAGTCATCCACCGATGAGTCATTCCACAGTGGGAGAGGACTCTCTCTATGCCCATTTGTCCTGGTTCCTTAGCTCCCATGATTAGCTTTCAGTAACACATGATCATTAAATTACAATGCACAAGTGATTTCTAGAGGAAGTGCACTTTGCTTATGTTTATATTCAGTGTGCTTCACCTGAGTGGACCAAAACATTGTGATGCTGCATGACTAACAACTTAACCTCCTGACCAAGAAAGAAAAATATATGTATCTGAGATTAGGCTCTGAATTTTCCGGTGTGTTTATCACTGACTCCCAAATCCAACTGAAATCCAAGCACAGTTAATACATGTCAAATAAGTCATTAAGAAGCCACAACAGTTGTTTTGTTGCTGTAATTAAGATTATTGACAGTCCTATTGAGCTGTGGCCACCACTAAGATCTCCTACTGTGGAGCTTTGTTTTACAGCACACTGCTTTTGCTGTAGGTTCTGACTTGTGTGTTTGTGTGTGTGCACGTGTGCATGTGCTGTTGACCAGGTGTGTCTGTTGGGTGACTGTGTGGGTGGCGTGCTGTGTTTTGATGCACTCTGTTTCAGCAACAGCCCACAACATGACAATCCTAGTCACAGAGGGAGACACAACAGTATGGAGAGCCTAAGGGTACGTATTTCATGCTAAAACTACTGTGTAGCGTGAGGCTGGGTCCTCCAAAGTTATCTCAATCCCCTCTTGTCTGTCCATTATCTCAGGCGATTGGTTATCGTTTTCTGGTTTCAGTATAAGTTCCCTTTTAATCCAGTTTTGATTTTGGTCCTCAGAAGCACCATCTCCTAATATGACTCTTTTAGTGACTGTATTACATTGCTCTTGAAATACATTTCACTATTTAAAAGGAATTGGATTTTTTTGCGCTTAGGTGAAAGTGTTACTTGTAATGGTGATTCTTTTATCCCGACTGTATTGTATGCTCCCATCCTACACAGAATAACCCAGCACTTCTAGAAGAGGCCAACTTGGGTCTGCGCTCTAGTAAGCGCCTTAGCAAAAGCAACACTGACATCTCAGCCCCTGATGGGAGTCGTGTGAGGAGGAAACGGCTTACTCGCAAACAGAGTGATTCGTGTGCTATTGACTCCTCCAAGAGCCAGCAACATCCAGTTCTCAGCAAGTAAGTGTCAAACACAACAAATTCTCATGGTTTCATCAGAATTATGGCACATTCTTGTCACAGCTAAGGTAATACAAGATAGGAATATGTGCTTTTGTGTTACATTTTCTCAAAATTTCATACAAGCATTTAAATCAACTGCATATATCAGTTTAGCCTGATAAGCCTGAGCGTATGTGTGTAGCTGGAACTTGGCCATGGTCTCAGTGAATGTGTCAGTCTTCTTCACCCTGACATTATGTGGCTCATCCGCCTTCCGCAGCCTTATACCGCCTGTGCCAGTATAAACATGCAGTATGTGTATTTACTGCTGTTTCGAAATTTCCGGCAGTTGCCTGAATTTCTCTGTGACGTAGACTAATGCTGCTCTTGGGGATTCCTTGCAGTAGCTAGGCACATGGCAGTGGATGCCAGAAGTGTGACACATAAGCATTAGATTGGATTAGCCACCGATTTTTGAAACCATCTCCAAAACTGTATATGGATTTTTGATTGTGAGGGGTTTGGATATTGAAAGACTTAACATCTCATTACAATAATTTCTGTGATATCCAATTTTTAATATAAATTCCTTAAACGGACCTGTTGATACATGGCACCTCCATCTCACATCCCACTGCTGGGAAAGCACAAGTCACAGATCCTATTTCCACACATTTGATTGTCAAGGATGGTGACTGAGGCTTCTTGATATTATGGATGATATAGACTAAAGGATTTGTTCAGGTTTAATGCCTGTTCCAGACACCCACCCTCTTATTGTTTTCAATAGAACCTTCCAGAGTATGTGATTTTTGTATGCAAATCTTATTATGTTATTATCAAACTATCATTCCTTAGAGCTGATTTATACGTGCATTAATATTGTGTGTGTGTGTGTGTGTGTGTGTGTGTGTGTGTGTGTAGTCAAGTCCAGGATGGAATAGACCTAAGCCCTGGAGGAAGCAGTCCAATGTTGAATCCAGGCCGTTTTGACTTCGAAGTGTCAGAATGTTTCCTGCTAGGCTGTCCACTTGGACTAGTGTTAGCCATGAGACGCACCGTTCTTCCTTTGGTTGAAGGTGAGTGTGTCGTACTAAAGCACCACACAGGCTGTGGCACATTGTCCTCTCTATGTACCGTTAGCTTACACCTGCCAGACAGTCCAGCTCTTCTAGTAGAGTGAATTGCAGTGCTGTCACCACATTGCAGTGGCTAGCCTTCAGTTTCACTACATTCTTCTATAGAAAACAAACTGTTTATTAGGAAAACTGTAATTATATCCATTTTTTTCACACCTCTTTGTGGCAGTGACTCAACTGCAGCCTGCCTGCTCTCAGATCTTCAACCTGTTCTACCCCTCTGACCCGTCAGCCTCCAGACTGGAGCCCCTTCTCCATACTCTCTTTCACCGGCTGCCTCCATTCCCTGTTCCACGATACCAGCGCTACCCGCAAGGCGATGGTCGCTCCACCCTGATTGGTGAGGAAAATACACTAAGCCTTGATATATTGGGCCACTACTGACCACCCAGGAGTTTTCATGCAAGTGCCAACTATGGTACAGGATCTAAGAACCCCTTCCTGTTTAAAGAGTCTCTGACAGGATGTTTTATTTGCTAGCTTGCTAGCTTGCAAGCTGCATTTTGCTGTCCTAGCTAACGAAATAAATATAAGTATAAATGAAGTGATTTGCAGCCTTTGAGTCGCAACAATGGAGAGACATTCAGTTATGTAGCTTCCAGAAAATGCATCATTCTTACAGAAAAGTCATTGAGACATATTTTTAGACCAATTTTTTGCATAAAATGTGTTATTTACTATATATTCCATAAGTATTTTTTTGTGACCAACTAAAGATATGAATATGAAACCTGAGATCAGTATTTTTAATTGTGATTGGAGGGGTGTGACTTACAGCCTTCAAGAAAATAAATTACTGACTTACAATTATGTAACTTAACACCCCATTGACCGTAAGGGGGGGGGGGAAATTGTGTTGAGGACAGATATCAGTAGACATGCTCACACACATTCTGGTTTAATGCGGTAATTAATTACTGTAGCCACATGGTGTGGTTCCCGAGCTGCCCCATGGGTAGGGTAGTTTCATCATTATAGTCATCACAGATCCGCTCTGCAGGTCTGTAAATGTGATTAATGTGTGTAATATCCAGGAATAGCTGGCCTGTTTGTTTGTTAATGGTGTTCTGGGCATGCACTTTGATTTTGTTTGGGGGTTAATTCCAAAGTTATTTATTCTACATGTATAAATTATAACATGAAGATGGAAAGTATGGTTGACAGACAGGTGTTCAGGGGTCTTTTTCTGTAACATTCTCAGACCATTACATTACTTGAGTGTCTCAGTATTCTGTCTCTCAAAGTTCCTCCTCTTCTCCTTGTCGCAGCTCTACCAAATTGCCTTTATATGACTGCATTTCACCTGATCTGGATTATATTATAAGCATAAACAATCAGGCTTTTTTGTTCTGATCTCTAAGCTCTCTCTTCAGTGTTCAGAGACTGGAGACCCAGGTCCTTTGTTTAACTCCTTTTAGCTGGCTAGCTATGTCTCTCCAACACGATCTGCCTGTCTTTCTTTTCTCTCCCATGTCCTCTTTTTCTCTCCCATTATACATCATCTGTTAGTCTCTGACATTCTTTCACAGTGTTTAGACACAGCCAGAAACACAAGGCAAAACAGAAGTGTGGAGGCTAGAAAACAGTGTACATAGGATACTAGTGTCTATGGCCCTGTTCAGACTCGGTATTAACATCCATCTGTTCATAGCTGTTCATACCGGGTATTTTCATGTGTGTCGAAGACATCTGCAGTGACCACTTGTGATCGCACCTCTTCAGTAGCAGGATCTCAAAATCTTCCAAATTTATGTGACCCTGCAGCTCGATGTCACTTCAAAACCAGACCCAAAACTAGCCAATACCAGAAAATTCAAATGAAGTGTTTATATTTAGCCATCAGATGGTATTCTCAAATGAAATCATCTGGAACTCAGACTGGTCGATAAAAGCTATATTTGTACTGTCATCAGGGTATGAGGCACTAATCAAATTTCAGGTGATTTCAACAGTCACATGAACAAAAAGAGAGGGAAGTAAAAACCCAAAATAAAATATGAGTTGCACATATAAATTTACACTCTGGGTTGAAAACAATCAACCTCAGTTATTCTGCAGGGTTATTACAATGATCTATTTTTGGGGTTGTATTTTGGTAATGTGAGCTATTATGAATAGGCAAAATGGCCAAATTGATTTTGCAGAGTCATTAACACAGAGGATGCAGGAGTATATACCTGATAAAAGATAAATATATTATGCAAGCAGTGGCACCCTGTTAGCATCTCTTCTGACCATACCTGTCCCAGCTGATGATCTCAGAGACTAAACTAGTTTAGCTGCCTTCTACATCCGTTTCGGGAGTGTTACACCTAGTAGTTTCTGTGATACAGGGGCTAGAGTCTTAAAGAGGGATATATAGAATGTAGGATTTCCTTTCGTTTTCACAAATGTGATGCAGCAACAAACAGGCATAACATAATGTGGTTGAGAAATGTTGAGAAAGGTTTTAATAGTTCTTTCTGTTTGTTTTTTGCTGTTATATTTTCTGAGTCTGTTGCCTTTTTTTGGTTGGTAATGTGTTTTGCACTTACGGGCCGCTGTATCAAGCACATCTGTGCCTTTTACAAGGGGTAATTCAGAGACTGAGCATTGTTACGCAGTCCAAGGTCAGAACACAGGAATACACAAGTAAACAGGCCAGAGAATAATGGCTTAAATTTACTAGAACATATTAAGGCTTTGCAGCAAGCACTGAGTAAATTAGCTATGTAGACACAATGCAAATGTGAGAGTAATGAGGAATCATGACAATGGCTGAATTTGGAAACTGAGAGTCTCAAGCTGGTGTATTGCGTCGTGTGTGAATTTGGCAGTGACATACACATTAAAGTGCCATTTATCTGTGCACATATTCCACAGTTCCACAATGACAAAACTACTTGATTTGACTTGACTTGACTTGACTTTTGAGAGGCAGTATGAGGGCTGGAAAACAATGCAAACTTAAGGGCCTGTGACAACTTGGTCCTGCTTAGAATTTACACATATAGCAACCTGCTTTCTACATCACCTCTGTCTCACTAGGCATGCTAGTAAGAAGAGCTAGTTATTTTAATAATTGGTAGTTGGGCTCTGTGACAAATAACAGGCTGTGTGGTGGAGGCAGGCAGGTAAAGGGACACATTAATTCAGAAAATTCAGTGAAGCGTAAAAGCTGAGTGCTTACATTAGAAAGCCTGTTGAAGGGTTCGAAATCACTTTTTCTCAACACACACAGAAGTAGAAGAAGGGCTAGTGGATACCTAGGAAATCAGGTCAACTGAATAAGGTCATTGTTTCTTTTTGCAGAAAGTGGTTAAGTGGTTGTATTTTTACTGTCGTTGTTTTTTCACTTGGTCGTCAATGTGTGTTAATGCAAAGCATCCAATCAACAAATAAAATGAAAAAGAACCCTGATCGGGATTACGCTGAGAACTGCTAGAATGTTATTAATTATCCAAGCCTATTAGAGAGATTTGCCATTGTGTTGTGAATAAGCATATAAATTGTTTCTACCTTTGTGGAGCAGTGATTCATTTTAACTGAAACATTGCTCACCATGCTGCCTTTTCACATTTCTCCCCTGCTAGCTGACGACATCCATGGCCACTCTGATGTGTTCCTGGATGAAGAAACTGTGCTCCCATTCTCTCTGAGGGTAAATGACGCAGAGGGAACAGTGAAGCAGGTTTTTGGCAGAGGCCGCAGGGCAAGTCTGACCAGCACAGACAGTCAAGCATCCGGCTGCTGGGAGAGCAAGCTCAGCTGCATCATTGCCAACAGTGAGTGTGTAGGCACACTCTGTTATACAAGCTAAACTCACCCACACCCACTCAGAACTGCTATTCTATCAGTCATACTTTAAAGGTTAAGCTACAGATGAAGTACATTTACATTTACAGTTAATAACTTTTATTATTTGTGCATATGTCTTTGTGTGTTTCAGTCTCCAGTACCTGGTGGGGCTCTAAACGGCTGGACTATGCACTTTATTGTCCGGATGTACTGACTGCATTCCCCACTGTGGCTTTGCCTCACTTGTTCCATGCCTCTTACTGGGAATCTACTGATGTGGTGGCTTTTCTGCTCAGACAGGTAATACATAACTCTCTGTATTATGGCACAAACATCCCTCTATTTTGTTCTCTAATATTTCATTATTTCATCGTTTTGAACTGTTGTGCACTTCACGAGAATGCAGATTTATGTAATTGCTATGTATGTTGGCCTGCTAGTTGTACATTACTTGTTTAATGGCTTCACACTTACTGTTTGAATATACCTAAAGCAAGAGTTCCCATTTATGGTGTAAAACTGCATTGCACCTTGTATTCCTGGGATACAGTAGGCTGGATCTAGAAAGAATGAAAGAATGATGAATAATGGAAAGAGGATTTTAACACTGTAAACTTCATTCTTAGTCAAGTACCAGAGAAAATCATCACAGTTTAATTGTTTTAATGAAGTTATTTTCTAATTTATGGTCTCAGGACTTCATTCCTTTGGTACTATGTAGAGTAATATTTTATAATATATTAAATAATATTGTTTGTGTGATTGGCAGGTGATGCATTGTGACTGTGTGAAGGCTCAGGAGGCAGACAGCTCAGACTGCACCTCCTTTTCCCCTTCCAGCCCCAGAGAGAAATGGCTACGGAGACGTACACATGTTAAGCTTAGGGTGAGTGGTGCACCAGTTTCTCTGACTAAACCCAGGTGTGAGGCAACTGCCGACATAAATATATAATGTGCCTAAGTAAATAAATCTTAAAACAGGATGTTTTTTTTTTTCAGCTCATAATGAATTACAGCTAATATATATCACCAGCTGCTTCAATTCTGTTAAAGATGAGGAGAATATCATGCTAATGTTTATCTTGAATATGGCTATATGCTCATGGCATTTTTTCCTGATTTGATCATCTGCTCATCCTCACCCAGTAATTAGCTCTCCGCGATCATGTGGCAACTACGGACTGGGGAAGGTAAAAGCTAGTATGTGCTTCCTTCACAAGATGTAAAACCAGCCACTGCATCTTTTCACATGATTGCTCACAATGTCACAGAGCAGCTGTGCATAGACATGTGAAACCTAGATGCTGCTTTGGGCTTGACATATTTTCATTTCGCCCTCTTGGTTCAGATTTTTCCCATTTCTATAAATAGAAATCATATCATCTATGAAGATTTTTATGTAAATGCCAGCACACTGGGTAGCATTTGGATATAAGAATCATTACATTAAACATGAAACTAATTAGCTAATGTTTTTAATATTCGGTAGCTCATGTGTGGTTCGGTAATTTGTAGTTGGATTTCAGATTTGGATTTGTGACTAAGTACATTGACTTAGTTTATCAGCCAGGCCATGTTTATCTTGAATTTCCGCTACAGGGGATCAATAAAGGTACATCTTATCTGATCTTATCATGATTTAATGAAGCTAGTTTGAGACATTGGCCATGTTATCTTTAGCTTACATTGTAACTTGATCAATTTATATCCATGTTGTTATTTTAGATGAAGCTTATACTTGTGATTTTGTAGAGTTTAGATATTGCTGATTTCTTTTATATGAATTTAAAAAAAACCTCTTCTCTGGTCTCATGTATTATTAGGATTTAAGTTTTTATTAAGTGTGTAGTAGTTTTAAAATGATCAATTTCAGTAAAAGTCAAGACAGTTTAAGTCAGGCAGGCCTTGGTTTATGATCGGTTATGTCCCGCCATACATTTGCAGTAGGCTACATTGCACTGCTTTGCTCAAGTTTGAAGTTGTTTCCGTTATGCACTTGTGGAGGCAGGGCCGGGGTCGAGCGCCGGTTTGTGAATGGAGGGTGGAACCGGGAAGAGTGTGTGTTAAGGACCTAAACCTGTGGGGGATTTTTGTTAACGAGTGTTCTTTGTTTCAGTGAGCAAGGATAAAAGGAGGAGAGAGAAGAGCTACCAGAGAGCTGAGCAGCATAGAGCCGTGTGTGTGTGTGCCCAGTGAAATAAAATTGCTGAAAAGTGAAGGAAAAGAAAAAAAAGGAAAATAAAGAGCCCCCTTTTGTTAGTATGTTAGTTATGTTAGTGATGTTTAATGTTAGTATTGTGGTGGCTTTATGCTTGCAGTCTGGCTGCCTGAGTTGTTCCCCGCAGTTGTTCGGTTTCTCTGAAAATGAGATTTATTGTTGGAGAGTGGCGTTAATACAGAAGACTGCATGGAGAGGTTACACCCTCTTTTGGAAGGACCCTGCACTGCAAGAACATCTTGCGACATCATATTATATTCCACTGAATAAAGGAATGAAAGAAGAAATGTGTAAGCTCTGTTTCTCCTTTACAGAATGTCACTGCCAACCACAGAGTGAATGATGTCATTGCGACTGAGGAAGGGCCGCAGACTCTGGTTGGTCGGTTTATGTACGGCCCTCTGGACATGGTGACTCTGACAGGAGAGAAGGTATGAGAGCACCTTTCATCAGTCAAAAACACTTGTGACTTATAGTTTGACTTAGTCTAATATTTCTGTCTCGTTTTTTTTCTACCTCTTATCTCTGTAGGTGGACATATATTTAATGACACAGCCTCAGTCAGGGCGCTGGGTTCACTTTGACACTGAGGTCACCAACAGCAATGGCAGAGTGTCCTACACTATCCCTGACAGCAAAAAGCTGCCTGTGGGAGTTTATCCTATTAAAATGATTGTGAAGTAAGTTCATGCTATGTGCCTATTTTCCCAAGTACCCTAAAGATTATTTTTGTTTCGATGATTAATAGTTGATGGCTGTTTTATTCGTATAATTGGCATAAATTGCCAAATTGAGACTTTTCATTTAAGGCTGTCCGTGTAGGCTTTGCTTTGAACGAGCAGATTTCTAAACTGTTTGGTACAGGGTGAATGCAGAGTAACTCTACAGTAGATGGTACAATGGTTTTCATGACCATTTATCCCAATCACCCACTTTCCTTTTTTTCTGTTTCTGTTTATTCCCGTCTTATTTCTCTTGACTTATCTCTCTGCTTTGACCTTCAGGGGAGACCAGACGAGTGCAGAAGCTTTCCTGACTGTGCTGCCACGGGGAATGGAGTGTGTGGTGTTTAGCATCGATGGGTCCTTTGCTGCTAGCGTCTCCATCATGGGCAGCGACCCTAAAGTGCGGGCAGGTGCTGTGGATGTGGTCAGGTGAGTATTAATGAAAGAGAGAAAATTAAACAGAGAAATTAGATACAGCACAGACAAGAGAGAAAGTAGAATGATGGAGTGGAGTATGGTAGAATTAAGATATATTTGAATATTTACCTAATTAAACATCAGCTAGCGTATGACTGTTAGCACCTGGCAGATTATAGAGGTCGTCTAGAAAGATAAAATGAATTCAATTCAGATCATTTTGAAAATTCTACGATCTACAACAAGAAAGACAGATTTTGCACAATGGGATGTACTCAAGGTTGGCAACTTAAGTCAGTCACTACAGTTAAAGCATAGTCTAACAGTGTTAGCAGTAATGTACATAGTATTTACATAGTATTTTTTTTTTTACAGAATGTGCTGTTTGAGTGCCATCTACTGTGCAGTTTAAACACTGCTATAAGCACTGACTCCTTAGCCAGCCGCATGTTATTTTAATTTTGGACTGCTCCAATTACTTTAGTTATCTGCTCCAACACTTCAATTATCTGTACGGTTTAGTTCATCAATTTAGTGCATTTACTTTCTATTTGTTTTATGACAAATCAGCAAAACTGAGTTCTTTGTTTTGGACTAAAAAAAAAGAAAGAAAGCAAGTCATTTTACTTTGAAGCATTTGATCCAAATGTAGCTCAGTCATAAACGAACTGTATATTTTGTATTGTATATTTACAATACAAACCAGGGACGTGCAGAGAAACGCCTGGCATTGTTGCAGTAATATTAGATAGAAGAATATATAACCAGGGGGAATCTGATATTTAAATAAGTAGATGTAGAAGAGAAATTAATGTTGGCATCTGTATAAATAAATATCCAAGATATTTTCAAGATATCTTAGTGACTTGAAGTATGAAATGAGCCCGTGATATTGCCCTTCTGTTAACATGAATGAATATTATATTTATCCATATTTATAATGAGATTACTCACGAGAGAAACATAGGAGGGTTTGAACTGTAGGCTCTTGGTGTGTTTGAATTCTCTCATAGTGATAAATGCAACATTTCAATTTAATCCATCAAGGTAGGATTACTACAATAGTAAAATCATTGTTTTAAAAAAGAGATGTATAATGAATCTAGGCTACAGTAATAGTTACATGAACGAGTAGGACCTCTTTACAATCCAGGGAAATTCCACTAAGCTGTCTCTGGTAAAACCTGTAAAAACAATAGAGGGATCTGTTATTTAACTGTTGTTGTAACAAGTATGTTAATTGAGTTAATGTTTTAACATGGTTAATGTATGGCAGAACCTAATACTAATGAAGAAGGAGATTTCCAGCAAGTAGTACTATTTGGTACTAATAGCACCAGAAACCTTAGAGGGGTGAAAAGTTTGAAGATTATTGTGAGGTCCAAATACCAGTTTGCACAGTTTCAACTCATCACTATGCATGGCTAATTCATCTCTGAATATGACTCTATTTTTGTAATCAATTCAGTATGATTGTATGAGGAATGGATGTTGTGTTTTGCGTTAAGACACTGGCAGGACCTGGGTTATCTTATTATCTACATCACTGGGCGTCCAGACATGCAGAAACAGAGAGTGGTGTCATGGCTTTCCCAGCACAACTTCCCACAGGGCATGATCTTTTTCTCCGAGGGGTTGGTGCATGACCCACTGCGCCAGAAAACCATCTTCCTTAGAAACTTGATTCAGGAGGTAAGGTTCTCTTTGTCTGGTGTTCTGACCTATCCTCACTATTAAATTTTGCACACGCACCCTTTTGCAGAAAGTGTTGTAAGAGAGTGAAAGCTACTTTTTCCATGTTGTTAGTGTCACATTAAGATCAACTCAGCCTACGGCTCCATGAAGGACATCTCCGTCTACAGCATGCTGGGTCTCAGCCCCAACCAGATATATATAGTGGGCAGACCATCCAAGAAATACCAAAACCAATGCCAGGTGATCCAGATTTTCATTCATCCTTATGTGTACCAGGAATCTTCCACTGCTGGGGTATCTTGTTGTTGGTGCTATGTTTTGCTTCTCTTTCTACTGTTTTTTTGCATTCTGACCTGACCCTGGTTTCACTATGCTGTGCAGTTCCTCAGCGAGGGCTATGCTGTGCACCTTTCCTCACTGCAGTTTGGCCACCGGGCCCGGGCCAAGAAGACCTCGTCAATGCGCATGGTGCTGCGTAAGAGCTCTTTTGGCCTGTCATCAAAGCCGGACTTCCTGTCCAAGCGCACACACCTTCGACGTACCATGTCTGTGCAGCAGGCTGAACCTCCCATGACCTTGAATCCCAAACCGGAGCGTGCCCAGAGCCAGCCTGAGTCCAATAAAGAAACTGGGGGTAGTGAAGGAGGTGGTCATGTGATGTGGGTACGGGCAGGCATGCACCGGGGTAACACCACTCCCTGATCACACAAAGCGAGAAGGATGAGAAAACAGAAGACATGGTTTCCCAGTACAGTGTCCTGGTAGGTGTCTTCTCTGTTGACAGTTACATATGCTGAAAATAATGGAGTAGTTGGTATTTAGTGTTGATTATGATTTGTCTCCACTTCTGTCAAGATGAGAGAGAATTTTACTAGTTTGGAACATAAGGAATCCGCTTGCCCTCTTGCATATACTGTCCCTCTTGCATTGTATATCTGTCTTGTAATTTCTGTTCAACATTTTGTCCATAGTGGAGTACTGGGTCTTCCCTATAAACAGTGATTCATTTTCACTTTTCCACTGTGTGACTCTTGTGTCCTACAGCACTTGAGAGTTTTCCATGTAGTTCCCCCCAACAGGACACACTTCAGCACTGATTGTAATGCTTTAACTGTAAAATAAATCCCACAGTACAGACTTATCTATACTGCGCAACTAATCCAACTATATTCTAGTACTATTCAAGTACTAGACTCTTTATCTAAATGAATACAATAATATTCTGGCTATTTATTGAAGAGCTTTTTATTCCTGTGGTCCAGTTTGATTTAGTGATGTTTGGTTTAAACTCATTTGATTCAAGTGACCAGACAATCAGGTTAATAACTCTTAGAAGTCAATCACAAATGTAACATGATTTGATAATGTTGGGTTTTATTTCCATCAATGTAACAACAAAAAAAAAATCACAGACCCCACGGTATGTTTCATGGACTCCACTTTGAGAACCACTGTTAGAGTATGACATACTTGCGTTTAACCTGGAAAACATGCAAGTCATTGATCTTTTTTTTATGAACAAAAGCATTTATGAATGAACTGCATTTCCCTCCTAGACTAGTCCAAACTAAATATGGAGGGAAATCTTCTTTTGATTTAATCCATTAAGCAAATTTTCCCTTTTTTCCACAAGAGCCTTATTGATATTCATAACCAAACCCTAGGCAGAGCTATTATTAGGAGCAGCTCTCTGCATCTCCTACTCTGTCATTGCTCTCATCACTGCTGAAATATGAATGCACATGTCCATTTTAGCTGTCTGTGGTCTCTAATCTAAAGACAGATTGCTCAGACTTTCTCCAGTTCAGTGCAAAATTATGTTTCCTTCATGAGATGTGTGGGTTGACTGATTATGTTCCTGGTTAAATAGCAGTTCTGTTTGTCGTTTGAATGAATCTAGGTATTCAGATGGGCTTTCATTTGAGGATTTGCACTCTGTGTCCATCCTTCAGTGCTCTGTTTCTCTTCTGCATTATCTTCACATCTAAACCTTTGGGTGAGGCACTACAAATCACATCTCTGCTCCGAACTTCACTAGATACAGCTTGCTTCATCTCCCTGTGGATTTGATACATCAAATGCAATGCGAGTGCTGCCCATTCCTCATCTCTCCTGTTTGAATCAAGGCAATAACATAAATTATAAGTAAGCAGTAATTAATTAGTAATTAAGTATCAGAATCCAAATACAAGACTGTTTTTGAGTTCCAGCTTTTAAGGAGTCAGCAACACAGAGGTGTTTTTTGCTTGGTCTTGTGAGGATTTGGCTTGCTCTTTACTTGAGCTTGGCCTCCAGGCATCCTATTTCAAGGTATTTTGTCAATCCGGTGCCAGGCAAAATGAGATTTTTAAGATTCCAGCTGAAACATCAGGATGTCTAAAGCATAAGGAAATATGCACAGTTGAAGAGGAGAGCTCATAACATGCTTCTTGGACAGGTCTTGATGCTGGCTCCTGCAATAATCCTTTTGTGTAAATATTGCAGACTCAGCACTGATCTCTGGGCAGCTGTCCACGAGCTGGCTACAGAGATGGAGCTAGGCTGCCATACGCTAACACCATGCCAAAGTGCCAGTTTGACCCAAACCTGCTGTTTCATGGCACAGCTGCACAGCCAGAACCGTGCATATGACACTATGGGTCCTTTGCTAGGAGAAGTGCTGAACTTCCTCTTACCTCTGTGCGAGGTCACGCCTTATGTCCAGTCTCTCATGCCTGTTATATCAGTAGCTATGGATTAACTGCCATATGAGAGGATTATCAAATATCCGTGGTTTCTGTTGTGGCCAATATTCTCCTTGAACTAAGAATATGTAATGCTCATATCTGCTTTTTTAACTATAAGTGTCATCTGTCAAGGAAACGTGACTTTCATAGATTTAAAATGGAGGGCAGCTTAAGTGTATTACATGAATTCTGTACATTTTGATGTTCCTCATGTTCTCACTTAGGTGACTATTGTAACTTGCACTAATCAAATTGATTATGGTATTATAGGTGTAATTGTTTATGGCTGAATGCAGCAATGTTTACCATTCAAATAATGGTTTTGTATTTGTATTGTAATAGTGGTTGTTGTTGTTAACAAGTTTGTGACTGTACTGCCCTAATATTACACAGTAATAAGGTAATTGTTAATCTGATATTGATATTGTTTACATGTAAATGACTCATGCATAGACTGTACACTATAGGCCAAAAGTTTGAAAGTAATGTTACTTTGGAAAAAAATAAAGAAATTGTTACATAACATTTGAAATGGTTACAAAATAAAAGTCCCAAAAATGGTTCTTTAGAGCTATGCCACAGCAGAACCATTTTTGATTTCCGAAAGAACATCAATCCATATATTTTTGCCCCTTTTGAAACAATCACTTTTCACCAGAAAGATGCTTACACATAATGCTAACATTTATGGAGGGATTGTTTTTAGCTTGTCTTAGTTTGGCAAGATTCATCAATCAAAATGGTCTTTAGGAAACTATAAAATAGTTCTTCTATGGCACTCTGAGGAACCATTTTGGGCACCTTTATTTTTAAGAGTGTAATGGACTGTAATCAACAAAGACCCTGAGGGCTTTTTGCCTGTAATACATCAGAATAAGAGTATCACTCTTAGGTTAAACTAGATGTCAGTAAATGTATTGGATGTTAGTGGAATGGCTTAAATTTAACATATTTTTGAAACTTGAAGTGTTCATTGCTTGTTTTCATACTGTTGGTCTATACAGTCTGTATAAATTGAGATCAGTATGACATATGAGATGTTACTTGTCTCTTGTGTTGTATTAGTTGCTTTTGTATTAATGAAAACTGTTTCTTCACTGAAGGAACTGAAAACTGCAATGTTTCTTAATTTGCTTAACCAAAGGAAGTGACACTTGTATAATGGACACTGTCCTTTATATAGACCACTTAGTGTGAAGTGTGTGTGTGTGTGTGTGTGTGTGTGTGTGTGTGTGTGTGTGTGTGTGTGTGTGTGTGTGTGTGTCTATACTAGTATGCATACATGCAAATCAACATGTCTGTTGATTTGAACTGTTTTGTATTTATTGTAAATGTATGAAATTAAGAGCAGTCGTGGTGTATTCTTTTCTTTTCTATCCTTACCCAGAGGTCATGTGATTGATAAATACAATCTTAAACTGAGCCTGCAGCTTGAGCCTATGTGACAAAGAAATTTTAAGACAGACAGTGTTTGTGAGCTTTTGTGAAGTGTGAACAATGTCACTTTCTGAATTAATATACTCAGTATATGAATGTATTTTCAGCCCTATAGACATGTGTATAACCTTTTAAAGATATAGACTCATCTGTATATTCAGAGAATATATTTGTAATTTATTCAAGTTATTTATTTTAAGATACAGCTATATTGTTTATGACAGGACGAAGGTGGTATAACTCACAATTGTGGTAGTTGCAGCCAATAAAATTGCTTTTGGCTCAGTGTGTGACAAAACCCTATACCTTTCCTCTGTGGTATACCAGCAGGTAATCTGCAGTGAAACCATTAACTGCATCTAAACAATTAACAAACAGTTAACATTTCTGGTAACCAATGATGGATCTGATGTACATAGGAATATTTGCATGCTAAATATATTTCCCTATAAGTTTCTACCATTTAAAACATTTACAGGTATGGAAAGATTCCTGATTTTATAACTAAAATATAATTGACAAAGTCTGAGATGCTCAGAAAACACCAAAGAACAACACATTTTTTCTTCCTAAGGGGTGGCCAGTGTCATGCTAGCATGAAGCATGGACACCCCGTGGACACCCTGGTAAGAAATTATTATTTAGCTAGCAAACACAGAAGAGAACTATTACCTGGCCCCACTTATCAAAACAAATAAACAGGTAAGCAAACACTGGTCAACTTTTTCATGTTAATAATGTTCATTATTTGGAGGCATAACATTGGATTTCTTTGAGTTTGTAACACTAGTGTGCTTCATGAAATGTAGCGTAATATTATTAGCTATGACTTTTTGTAGCTTGCTGGATGACAAGCAAATGTTGCTTAGATGTGTTCCTTTTATGTCCAGTGGGGATCCTACTCAGGCCGTACACAGGTAACCACATTATGTTATTTTCTATGGATGAGGATTAGTATTTTTCCCCACCCGAAGTGATACCCAGTAAAGTCTTACCCGGGTCTAACCCAGCCACCCCACTGTAAAAGGTATGGCTATGCCATACTTTAGAGCCTGGTTTTTGGTCAACTTTAGGACAGCGTGGTCAGCCTTAATCTGATAAATTGGGCAAGTGCCCAGCCATAATAACCATATTCACAACCTAAATATATCTTTATAAATAAATAGGGTTCTAATTATGCTGTGTACAGTATTCTCGTCCATAGACATCTGCTCTCAGGTGCTCCAGCACATTAGTGGAATTAGATGAAAGATAAGTACTATAAGGATCAGAATACTGCCTCTGTCTCTGCCACCAAAACACAGCATCTTACATAAGCATGTTACATAAGCACTGTTCTGAGCTGCAGGTTTGACCCAGCAGGCTCATGGGGATTATGTTCCCACTGAATGCTCATACTGGGAAAGTCTTCCTCTGCCCTGACCGCTGCACTATTAGTTATCAAAATGACTTAAAAAAACGTCTGCTTCCTTTGACTACTTCAGCAGTTAAATAGAGATCACGTAAATGTGTTAATTTGCACTCACATATATTGACTATTTTTTTATGAATAAGAACTAAAATAGTTACTCATGCAGATAGTTTATGAACATCCCTAAAAGTTGTGATATAACTTGTCATAGATTATATCTATGGCTTGAGTGAGCATGTAAAAATCAACAGACTTTAAGGGTTTTAAGAATCGTAATCAATACTCTACCTCAGTAGTTTCATCAGGTTATGATTATGATTTTGGTTAAAAAGGCTTTTCTCTTGTGTAACCCATGTCATTATGAGAGTTACTTGCCTTTGAACCCAAACATCAATATTTAACTTAGTGTAATGGCTTTATGGCAAAGTAATAGACAGTGAATTTACCCATCTCTTGCATACTGTAAATACACTATACGGCCAAAAGTACTGGACACCTGACCATCACACTCAAATGTTGGCCTTCCCCAAACTGTTGCCACAAAGTTTAGTCACACAATTGTATAAAATGTCTTTGTATGCTATAGCATTAAAATTTCCCTTCGCTGGAACTAAGGGATTGAGCTCAAACATGTTCCAGCATGACAGTCCCCCTGTGCACAAAGAGAGCTCCATGAACACATGGTTTGCCAAGGTTGGAGTGGAAGATCCCGGGTGGCCTGCACAGAGCCCTGACCTCAACCCCACTGAACACCTTTGAGATGAACTTGAATGCTGACTGCACCTCAGGCCTCCTCACCTGACATCAGTGCCTGATCTCACCTATACTTTTGTGGCTGAATGAACAAATCTCCACAGCCATGTGCTGAAATCTAGTGGAAAGCCTTCTCAGAAGAATGGAGCCTATAATAACAGCAAAGGGGGACTAAATCTGGAGTAGGATGTTCAAAAAGCACACAAGGGTGTGATTATTCAGGTGTCCACATACTTTTGTCAATATAGTGTACATCACGTATACCTTTGTTTGTGAAAACTGAAGATGAGTCATTTAAGGTCTTCTACTGCTGACTGGATCACTTGAACTTTGCACTCTTTCTAGTGATATATTAATTATCACTTAATCTAAGAGAGAATTTGGACCAGTGTATTAGACAGCACTCTGCACCATTATCATCAAAACACCAACTGTTCCAGGAACCTGTAGAATATATGGCAAGGCACATTGAAATTGTTCTGGCAGCTTGTGCTGGGCCACTGACACACTCTATGTTGGTTTTTCCTTTAATTTGTCACTCTTCAGTGTGTGTTCTATGGAGAAACATTTCTATCCTGATGGGCATGGTCTCTTTCAGGATGGCAGCATCTCCATCCAAAGGTTACAAGGGCTTACTAAATGATTAGATGAGTATGGAAATGATGTAAATCATTGATATGCTATGGCCTTCACCATCACCAGATATGATATGGCCTTCACCCAATTGAAATTCTACAGGAGATATTGGAGCAACTTGTTAGACATCGCTCTCCATCACCATAATCAAAACAACAGTAGACAAATGATCCTTTAGAGGAATGGTGTTCATCCCTCCCTTACAGTTCCAGAGACAATAGGGTGCATTGAAGTTGTTCCTTTCATTGGATCTTCCTAACAAAAAAAAATCTACAAATCTTACCTTGTTAATAGCTAAGAGTGGAAACTTTTGTTCCTGTCTTCTTTCATATACTGTTACATATTTCTCTTGTGACATCTACTACAGTTTATGGTATTGTAAAACATTGTGCATTGTTTATATGCATGGAGTGTTCATTTGGGAGAAAGTACACATTCATTCTATTCTAATGAGCTCTAAAATCTCAGAGACTTTCCTTTCAAATCCTCAGTAGAGGTTACATGGATCTAATTGATAAACCATTAGGAATGCTGAAATAATACTTTGCCATGGTGACCTCTGACTGCACAGCTGTGTCAGAAAGACTGTCTCCTGCAGTGAGTGTGGATTTAGTGAAAAACACAAGTGTTGTTTTTGGGGTTTTTTTGACAGTGAAGTTTTTTTTTTTTTGATTGAGTCCAGTTCAAACCTGTTGTATAGAAACCTCTATCATGTCATCTGAAGGACTGGACCTGTGGTGAAAAACCTAGTATGATCATTTTTCCTTCTGTCTGTGTACTCTCATATAAACAGAGAAAGATGTTAGCAGTCTTTTACGTCTTTTGATGTTACTGTTTATTCACTCTTGCTTCAGTATTTGCTTGTATTTGTCTCACAAGACAGATAATATTAGGGATAATTATTATTGGTGCTATTGTTACACAAATAAATTATTACCTAATGGTTCAGCAATTTCAGGCTCAATGCATCCAGTTTTATCTTTCTGGTTTGTTATTGTACAGGGTGTCCTAAAAGTCTCCATACATAGGGGAAATGAACACTTTGTAGCAAAATGTATTCCAAAATGTTTTCATACTTAAGGTTATATTATGTATATGTCAAAAGAAGAACATACTGAAATCATTCTCATGGCTAGTTGTGATGGACTTTAACAGGAAACATGGCAAGCACATCACACTCGACGCTGTTGGCAAACTTTTTAACAAATTTGTAAAGACTGGAAGTGTTGTGGACTAACTGAGAAGTGGACGTCCATGAACATCTACTGACTAAGGCACAACCCATGTGACATGTATAGTCCCCTATGTATGAAGATTTTTGAGATACCCTGTATATTGTGTTTCACATCCTAAATATTTGCTTATATTTGTCATAACAGTGTTATATATTACAAAAAAATAACATCACAAAAATGTTACTGCTGCTAAATGGAAATTACTGACTGTACAGGCTAATGGGTAATGTGCACAGAGAGCCTACTGTTAACATTAACAGATGGAATTATGGTCGGTGTGGCCAAACACTTATAACAAAAATAAACCTAAATAAACCTAATAAATTCAAAATTATTTCTTACACATTACCAGAGGTTACAGTTCCTGTAAATACCAATGTTAAACATCATCCAGCTGCATACAATACTCAACACTTCCCATGCCACGATTGCACTTTTCTTGCATTTTTCTGGCATGGAGCATTCACTTTCTTTCAGTTGCTTTCTTGCACTGAAATATAATATGCACAGATCTGCACTGATGGCTAGATTCTTATAAAAATACATTGTCACTTTATATGATCATATCAATAAAGGCTAGTATGATGATAGACATAGTTGTTTGGTCACCTCATAAATTGCAGTCATATTTATTACATATGAAATGCAAGCAAAATTAATAAATAATGTTTGCTTTTAGGACTTTATTGTGTTGGTGTCTTTGGAATTGGAATGAAATCTTTAAATGCGGTTTTCTCCCTTTTTAGTTTTGGTGGTAAATGGAATTTAACATGCTGTAACTTTGTCTGATTGAGAATCATGCAAAAGAAAAACATATTTCAGTTCAGGAACTATAGATATTGTTGAAACGTTCACCATGTAAAGTGTACTTTCAAGGTAAAAACTGTAGTGATATATTGTTTGGAAAAGATAAATTGGAGACCATGTTTAAGCTAAATTTGATGTCAAATTATACATAATAGACTGAACATTACAGTGGTTTTAAGCTGTTTTACTTAGTCGACTTGTGAATATTTCTAAATTTGTTTTAGTGTGTTCAGTAGTTCATACAGCCATTTGTATAACACAAAGAAAATCACGATTCATGGCTTTTATCTCTGCTCTCTTTGTTTCTCAAGCTCATGCATCAGTTCCTGGGTTTCCTCCTTTTCTTTGAGGTTCACTACTGGTCTGGATAACCCAGTTCACTCATTTTAAAAGTGGACATTAAATGTTTGACTTAACAATACTGCACATTGTGTTATGGTGGTGCTTTCCTTTCTAAAAAGCCGCGTTTGTCCAATGTTTGGGTGATACGCATGCTGCGGGGAAAAGAGTTCATGCTGTGAGTACACTCCTGAAACATTCCATAAGGGTAAATGCTAAAACATGTTTTGTATTTTTTGCATTTATAAAGTGAATATTTAACAACTTGCCTGGAAGGTGTGATGTGAACTGTAGCGCTTGTAAAATCTCAAGATGATAATGACAAAATCAGATGTTTCAGTAGGAAAAGCATTAAGTGTGCAGCTTAAGTATGAAGGACTAAACGTTGAATAATGTAGCTATCTGTCTGAGATTTCTAAAGATGCATATTATTTAGAGGTGATTTTAATAGACATATTGGAAATTACTGAATATTATATACTACTACTACTACTACTACTACCAATAATAATAATAATAATAATAATAATAATAATAAATAAAGACAGGAGAAGAACCCAAGCTTCACTGGAGCTAATTAAAAATATTATATGCTATAGCAATTGATGATTAGGCATCATTTACATAAAATACATTTTGAAAGCATAGTTTTTGACAAAGAACTGATCAGTTGTATTCAAAATGCAAGTTCTAGCCACCACTATGTACAAGCATGTGTTCCTCATTGCTGATTGAATCAAAGCTCACCACTTTCTGCATCTCACTTAATCAGTGAGCCTTTAAGGGTTGTGAAACCTTGTCCTAGAAGTCAGAGGAATGCACAGCTGCAGCTGAGACACTGTTGCCTTTGGTGAGTTTGGATTTAGTGAGGACATCTGAGTAGATCATGGATGGATCTAACCCCAGAGCTGAAGCTCCTTCAATGGAGCCCAGTGCCAAACTCTTCTGCTGTCGTTGTGTGAGGCGCTGCCTCCCGCTGGCTTACAGAGAGGAAATCTACCACATCTTGAGGATGACTGGGCCCCTGGTGAGTGACTTCTATCTCACACACACGCAAGAGAAAGTGTTATGATTCTTGCGTGAGCTCGTTCTCTCATTGATTCCCAGCACGCAATGTTTGTATGGAGATAAAATAAGATGTAGAATGATATTTTGGTATCAACAATTATTCCCGACCTTTTATTGGGTACATTATTTTGTACATTTTACTTTGGTTTGCCTAAATGTAGAGAATTTATCTTTATGACACATTCAGATTCACATTCAGAAACTACTCTACTATTCTATCTTTCAATTCAGTTTTATTTGTATAGCGCTTTTAACATTGGACATTGTCACAAAGCAGCTTTACAGAAATTAATACATTCAAATGAAATCAAATCAAAATAAATTGTAAATGTTTATTTACGTTAAACTTCTGTAAATTTATGTTAATATTAACATGACTGTAAACATAGGTAGTGCTATATAATTCTGATTTTGCAAGTCACCATAGCACAGTATAACATAAATATAAAGGAATCATATAGGGAAAAAAAGATCAAGCGCAATACTGTGCTATTATTACACATTGTTACATTTTCTTTTAAACTCTGGACAGTTGTTTGTTGCCCATGCAGCTCTGTTGAGTCTTTCATCTCTGTTGGTTATGTTTGTTTCCCCAGCTTGTGTGCCGGTTCTTGAATTTCCTTCTTTTCTTCGTGGTCACAATGTTCTGTGGCCGCCTGGGGAACACTGTACTGGCAGGCTATGCCATGGCTTCAGCTGTGAGTCGCCCACTGTATCCCACTTGGAGTCAATGTTTTTGCAGAATTTGTCAGAATTCATTATTAAAATACTCTTCCTCTCTATCATGCGCATTCATGAAAAGTAAAAATCCATTTATTGTGTTTTCAGACAATAAATGTAACTTCTGCAGCAACTGGATTAGGGCTAACTTTGGCCTGTGATACACTGGTTTCACAGGTAGGTAAATAAAATGTGTTTGAATAGTATAGTACTTTACTACTTTAGAATGACTAAAGGCTGCTATGTATTAGGCATGGAGAAATTCAACTGATTTTAACCTACTTCAAGAAACCTAGCAGATTACTGATTAGATCCATGATAGCAGTAAAATCTGGACTCATTCGATGGCAAAGTAGTAGCCATACAGGCAATGAAGCTCGTTCACAAAAATGTTTCTTTTCATCAGTAATTAAGCTTCTGTTTCTACATGCTCTTGTATGCAGACATTTGGCAGTAAGAACCTGTTACATGTAGGAGTAATCCTGCAAAGGAGCATTCTGATCTTGCTGCTCTTCTCTCTTCCCTGCTGGGGTGTGCTTATTAACACCCAGTCTCTCCTGCTCCTGGTTGGACAAGACCCCGACGTAGCCAGGTCAGGCATAATTTCAATTTGCTTATAACAGGTTCAAATGAGGAATTTTATACACCTCATAGGGGAAGCACAACTTTTTATTATGGCGTGTTTATATATACTCACTAAGCACGTTAATAGAAACAGCTGTACAATTACTTATGCATGCATTTATCTAATCAGCCAATCGTGTGGCAGCAGTGCAATGCATAAAATCATTCAGATACGGACCAGCAGCTTCTGCGATGTTCACATCAGCCATCAGATTGGGGAAAAAATGGCATCTCAGTGATTTTGACCGTGGCATGATTGTCGGTGCCAGAGTGGCTGATATGAGTATTTCTATAACCGCTAAACTCCTGGGATTTTCATGCTCAACACCCTCTAGAGTTTACTCAGAAAGGTGCAGTAAAGAAAAATATCCAGTCAGAGGCAGTTCTGCGGTAGGAAACGCCTTGTTGATGAGAGAGTTCAACAGACAATGGCCAGACTGCTTCAAGCTGACAGAAAGGCTACAGCTCAGACAACCACTCTGTACAATCGTGGTGAGCAGAAAAGCATCTCAGAATGCACAACATGTCGAACCACATGAAACCCTACCCAGCGTTAGTATAGGGCTAATAGCATAGTCTTATATATAATCAATCGTAATATACCAAGACAGGCTTTTTTTTTTCCCTCCCTGACTCCCTGACTTGGATGCAGCAAAATCAGGTCAACATTAGCATTAGTCTGCCATTTCGTCCTAAAGCTGCTAGCTGAAGAAGGAAGTGACAGCTAGCTAACTAGACTTATAAACAACAAATTTCAGAAATGAATGCAAATAATCAAACAGAACTTTAAAATTTAAGTTTATTTACAAATTTACAACATTACTGCAGGCTCCTGGGGATTCCAGTTGGGGCATATATGTTTATGGTTTGTGATGTCAGTCATGTTCATTCCCAGTTTAGTGATTGGCAGGAGGTTACAAGGTTCCGCCCCTTTGAGAGTGGACTGTCCAATAAGTTTTTAAATGTTTTTTTTTTTTTTCTGTGCAAAACACACCTGCCCACAGTCCATTAACGCCCAGTGTATCCGTGAATCCAGGCAGGACTCAAAATGGCACGTTAATGTTTCATTCCACGCACAAGCTTCAGTAGCTGTCTGTTAGAGCTGTTATCACTGCGCTGTTCCCCAAAAAGAGTTTGCATTAAATGAATGATATTGCAGTGAGATATTTGATCATTTGATTCACTAAAAAATATTGAATTCAACCAAGACTGATGAATAATATAGACACTAAACATTTCATTGCTGCATTTTTAAGGAAATATTAGGGGAGGTTGGGCTTCCTGTGTTCCTTAATGTAACACAGAAATGACTCCACTGTTGTTTTTTAGGGTAGCCCAGATTTATGTTGAGGCATACCTTCCTGCTCTTCCAGTAAGGCCAAATTTACTTATGTAAACATTATAAAACACATACATGTGTAGGTCTATCCTCATTTTGCCTTTATCTTTATCTGTTTCATGCTTACAGGCTTTATTTCTGTACCAGCTGCAGGTGTCTTACCTCCAAAACCAGGTTTGTTGGATGCAGTGAACTGCTCTGTAAATGGTCTGTATCTGTGTATCTGTGTATCTGTGTCCCATATCTGTAGTAATGCCTTGAATATATCTCTGTCCAGGGTGTGATTGTACCTCAAATGTATGCATCTGTGGTGGCCAATGTTGTGAATGTGCTGAATCACTACATTCTGCTGTTTTGGTGGGATCTTGGAGTACAGTGAGTACTTTCCATTCATTCATTCATTCATTCATTCATTCATTCATTCAAAGTCCACTCCTGAAAACACAATGGGTTTTCTAATTTTTTGTGTGTGTATTTTTATGATTGTGGATCAGTGGATCTGCAGCAGCCAATTGTTTGGCTCAGATCTTTTCCTGCTTCAGTTTGTTTGCTTACATCCGCTTTAAGAAGCTCCATGTTAAGACGTGGGGAGGTGAGCATGTTCCTTTGCACATTACAATTCATTTCACCAGTTAATGCTGAGTTTAATGTGTCCTCTGTCTGTGTTCAGTTAGATAGCACTGAAACTCTACAGTGTCATTATGCAGCTGATTATTTCCCCTGCTTTTAAATTCAGGCTGGTCCTCAGAGTCACTGCAGGAGTGGGGCAACTACATGAAGCTGGCTATTCCTAGTACATTAATGTTATGCTTTGAATGGTGGATCTATGAAATTGGAGGATTCTTAGCAGGTAACCTCTCTGAACAATTTTTATTAAGTGGAAGGTTACTATAGAAGCATAACTTACTGTGCACTTTCTCACAGGAATGCTGGGAGAAGTCAACTTGGCTGCTCAACATGTGGTTATAATGCTGGCTTATATAAACTACATGGTAACAATCTCTCTTAACATATTAATGAGGATGATTCATTCTAAACCACATGACGCAACTGTGTACCATAATCAGACATGGGAAATACTTTGCTACTTATTTAAGGATCTTATGTTAGATATTTATTCTTTACTTGAATATTATTGAAATAAAATACTTTTACTCTTACTAAGTTACATTTCCAAGAAAAAAAAAAACGTACTTTTTACTCTGGACATTTTTATTTAGACCTTCAAATTACTCAATATAAATCATCTTCTCTCATCCAGCCAATGACTGTACGCTATACATATCAGGGAGTGGATTCAGCATCCAAGCATTCAGTTTGTCAATGTAGAAAAAACAAACGATTATGAATTGTGCCAATTCATGTAGCTATCCATGTGCGTTTGTAGACGGAAAAGTGTGATAAAAAGGTGATAAAAAGAAGTATCACCTTTGCCTCCCTGGAAGGCTATTTTTATTTATTTATGGCTAATTTATTAACCAGCAAGTCAAATTTATAGTTGGCAAATACTATTTATTTACTTATGATTAATTATAAAACTACATAGTTTTAGTCATGCATATAATCATCAACCCTACAGAGACTGAATGATGTTTTCTGGTGAAATTACTTGAAAATCATCTTAGCAGGATAGTTTTACTTTTTTTTTTACAGTTATGTTTAATGTGAAACCAAAAGATTAACTGAATTTCATCAGTTCAAAACATTTTCTTTCTACTTTTTAATACTTGAGTACATTTAAAAGTAGCAACTTTTTCGTTTTGACTAGAGTACATTTTTGGGTGGATACTTCCATATTTAACTGAGTATGCTTTTGACACATTATCTATACTTTCACTTAAACATAATTTCTTATTACTTTTAACAATCCATGCATGTCCTACTTCTTGAGCAAAACTGTGGATTAAAGGAACTACACTTCTTACAGCATGCAAGTTTTGTGCACATATTGTGTGTGTGTGTGTGTGATACACATGTAGATCCCAGCTGGTTTACAAGGTGCAGCTTGTGTGCGTGTGGGTAATGCGCTAGGAGCTGGAGATACAGCTGGAGCCATCCTCACTAGCAAAGTTTCTCTCATCTGTGCAGGTGACTACACTACACGTAACTTATTTCATATACACAGCTTATATATTTCATATATAAGCAGTACTCACAATTTGTGTTTTAAAGCATTTTAGCTTGACCAAATGCACTTAATTGATTTGACTCCATTTTTAGCTGTATTGGCAATCATACAGGGTGTGGTGCTTGGTGCCACAAAAACAGTCAGTGGATTTTTGTTCACTTCAGATGAGTAAGTACTCGTGATCTGGTTATCACTTGAACATTTTAATATTTGAGTTGGTTATTTTTTTGTCAACATTAATCAAAGGAGAATGTTATTCATAAAACATAAAAATTGCCTTCTGACACTTGGCCTTCACTTTCAGGACCATAGCAGAGTTAGTTTCTGAACTCATGAGCATCTACTGCCCCCTTCAATTCTTTAGTGGACTGTTGGTGAGTTTTTGTAATTCTACTCTACTCTACTCTGCTCTGGGTCCCTGGAGGACTAGTGGTTAGTCCTCGGCCCAGGGTCGATTTCTGGCCAGGGAACCGACCCCATTGGCTGGGGTTGCACAAATCAGTGCACTCCCAGTGCCGTTTCCAAGCCCGGGCTGTGTCAGGAAGGGCATCTGGCGTAAAAACAGGAGCAGCCAAAAGAAGAAGAACATCATTTACTCTATGATACTACACTATACTATAATTATACTATACTATACTATACCAGGGGTTTTCAGAGTTTTGTAGCCAGGGACCATTTGTACTGTGAAAGAAATTCCACAGACCCCCAGCAGTACAGAATTATTTCATGAACATTATTTAAATGTGTACAGTAATGTTTTGTATATTTTAGATCCATACAAGTTTCTATTCCTTTACACCAACAGAACACAGGTCCAAGTTGATATTATTCATAGGCTAACCATTTTGAGTTATTGAGAATCCAATAACACTCTAATTACTACAATAACTCAATAATAAATAAACTAACTTTGATAATGGTGGGTTGTGATATTCCATTTTAGTAACCAAATAATAATAATAATAAAAATCATGCTTCATCCTTATGCTTCACGGACCCCTGAGTGTCCCCAGACCCAACTTTGAGATCCATTGTACTATACTCCACTCTACAAAGCTACACTATTACTATACAAGCTTCATCCCTTCTCTTGACACATTACAGTGTGCATAATAGATAATGGTAACTATCTGTTAATTGCCTGTTTAAACAGTTCTGACATTTTGGCATGGCAAGATGATATTTCAGTGTCTGTATCAGCAATGGTTGTGTGTTTACTGGATGTGAGATTATGACTCTTATTTCCTCAGTGTGTTGGCATGGGCATAGTCCTGGGCACTGGGCAGCAGCGTATTGCAGCCATCGCTAATCTAATCGGATATTATTGTATTGGACTTCCACTAAGTATCGCTCTGACCTTTCCAGCCAAGTTAGATGTTGCCGGTTTGTACTTTTCAAAACAACTGTATATGAATAATCCTAGTATGAGCAGAATTGTTCTGCATTTGTAGCCGAAAATATTATAGAAAGCCAATCCGTTTTCTTTGTTAACAGGCTTTTGGTGGGGCCTTTTTATTGCTGTCTTCTTGCTATCAATCTTTTTCATTGTCATCATCTTCAAATTAAACTGGAAGAAGATAACAGAAGAGGTATGTCCTGACATGAAGTTGTGTTTATGGTCACAATGAGACAGATTTCATGATTTAATACCAAGCACCTATGCTTCTTTAAGGCTGTCGAGCGTGCTGGAAGAGGGAAGAGCAGAGGCATAATGCTTCCAGAGTTCAGATCCAGTCACCGGCTCTCCGATAGCTTTTTCCTTGCACTCAGTAATTTAGAGGTGAGTTTCTCTTTAGCATTTCTGGTTAAATATTACCAAGCACAACAAATAATATATTAATCACTGTAAATCAGCTTCAGAATCAGAATGGCTATATAGCCGTTAGCTCTCAAGAAGCGGATGAAGAAGGAGGTACTTCAGTGGCTCAGGAGAGTTCGAAAGAGACTCAGGAAGGAGGAATGAGAAAAGAAAATCAACTCTCCACCTCACAGAAGAGATTGGGAGTGACTCAGGAAGGAGGAATGAGCAAAAAAAATCAACTCTCCACCTCTCAGCTCATCATCAGGAGAGGGCTGACTGCTCTGACTGCTGTCCTTATCCTCAGTACAGGGATGACTGTCCATTTCATCCTGCCTCTGCCTGAGGTGGCTTCCATCACCAATAGCACTTTGGACTTCGAGAACTCGACTTTATCTTCTCCCATTGCCACACAAATGTTATCTTTTTGAGACTGATGGATCCTTGCTGGATAATAGTCAAAGTGTTTTCATTTGGTATTGATCTTATGTAGTGTATTACCATTATAGTGTATTGATCTTAGCGCCATTTAAACTACCAGGATAAGGAATGGTATATAGACAACTTACTGGTGAATTGTGAGAATGTTATCAATTGACATGAGGTAGAAATACAATGAATTTTATGTAATACAGCAAAATTGGTTATTATCTCTCTATCTATCTAAACAAAATAACAGAAAATTTGTGTTAGGTTGAGAGATAGGCTAATTAATATTTGTTTTAATTACACGTCTATATGAATAATGGAATGAACTGCATAGACAAGGAACTAATATTGTCACTTAAAATAATTTATTAATATGCATTTCTGTAACTCTTGAAACATATAACAAGAGACTGTAAACCTACTGTATAGAACATTATACCTTCATGTAACCTCCCTGTGACTATTAACTCTCTAACATGGCTTTAGGCCAACTGAGCACATTACTACCACTTCAGTATTACACTTAAAGCAATCCCTACAGCCAGAATAATGAACATAGCCAATAGAGTCAGGCCTCTGCGGACCACCAAGACCCATAAAGGTAGTGTGCTCCTCGTTGTAGTCAAATCGGGCAGATTCTCCGCCAGCATCTCTGTGTCAGTGTGAGGGCCTCCATTAGTCAGATCCGCATTGTTAGCCTGCTGTACTGTATCTGCCAATAAAAAGATTTTGTTAATGTGATAAACTCTGCCTGTTTCTTATTACACTTAATTTAAGTTTACTAAACAATCAGTACCAAATATCAGGCAGATTCTTACCATCCTCTGTGCAGTCCTGAATTCCAGCTCTTATCTGTGCCTGCGATCAGGACAAGGTGTTCTTATCACTGATGTAGTAGGGGTACAATGATAGATGCAAGTCAAATGATTTTTTTTTTCCTGGAGCACTCACCTCCTCTGTGGCTTTCACCCAGTTTAGCTTTATTAGGAGAACTATGAAGAAAACTGACTGCAGGAACACACAAATCAAAAGGCCAGTCCAATGACCTATACGAGACCAGAGAAGCATGACTGAATGTGAAGAAATTGTACAAGGAAAGAGAGCGAGAGAAAAAGTTATTTTCCTACCAAATATGCCCATTTTCGCAGCAAACATCAGAGACACTCCAATAGGAAAGCCTATGCCATAATATCCAATCAGGTTCCCAGCTGCCCCAAACAACTGCTTTCCTAGGGCTCTGACAATACTCCCACCAGCTGCCTGATTAGTGAAGAAATATACAGTCTTATCAAATTCCCTATGTACAGCTGTAACCAATTTGACAATGCAAAAAATGTTTTAAATAATACAATAAGAACCATTCTCTGTTAAGTGTACTTCAGATTTTACTAGTAAGTGTACTATGGAGTTTAAACTTTAACTAGTTGGCTCATTACTCACTGCTGTTGCATCAAGGAGATGGAAAGGGGCATAGAGCACCATTACATGACTGACTATCTCTCTAATCTGTCTGTGAGAAGAGAGAGGAACTTTGTCAACTCACAGTTCAATTATTTCTCATGCTATGCTTATCATATAACCACATAAACACCAATATGTCATGTATTACATGACCAAAGTTCAGGAATGAGTTGAGTCAGTTTAAGAAAACTGTAAGCCATATCAGTAAATCTCTATAGCTTAGAGTGAAAGTAAATGATAGCACAATTTTGAGATCGCATATGAATGAATAGTAGCTCATTGATGATTTGAGATCATCTATAAAAATATATCTCAAATAAAAAGTAGGTAAAATGGCATTAATAAAAAGCAATTAATTTGCAATGCGTAGTTAATTAATAATAGATTAAGTGTGGTGCACTCACTGATCATTTGAGAAGATGTAAGAAATGACATCTTTGCTACTGCCAATGATAACTGCCAAGCACACTGAGACGGAGACTGTTTCAAAAGCACAGTATAATTAACAAAGAGTACGTCAGTGAACAGTGGGATTGAAATAAGTGAGCCTGACACACAAAGATCAATCAAAAGTTTACAGCCTTAAGAAATCCGCTATGCAATTACGCATGCCACAATACTGAAATTTTGTCTGACTAATTGTCATACCCATTATTGCGATTAAAGATTTCATTCTTTTCTGTTGTCTTTATGCCACTATAATGGGAACATGGGTGTGTTTTCAGATAATGATGAATCTTAGGGAATAACAAACAACTTCATGATGGACATATGTTGCATACAAGCTTGTTTTGCGAGTGTATCCCAAATGCCTACAGTAAATGAAATTTAATGAATGACTTCTAAGTCCTTCTTTGTTGACTTCGCCTCAGCCCTGGTGAGAAGCAGCAAGTTATCAGTTAACAGTCAATTCACCATCTAGAAGTAAATTCTATAGATGGATAAGCAACTGAGACAGTATAAATAGATGTCCATAGACAGTGTTTATAAATGGTGGATGGAAGACCACAGCCTAATCAACAATTTACAACAGAAATTACTCTCACTTATGGTGAGAAAAAAAGAAAAGAAAAAGGGGAATGACATTGGACAGAGGACTGTGTGTGTGCAGGTCTCACAGTCAAATGAGGAACAATTTCAACAAAGCACTGCCATCTAGGTGCTAAAAGAAAACAAGCCGTTTCAACAACAAAAGGGGATCTATGATGAAAATGTATATATTTAATATTAAAGCAAATATATAATATTCACACACACACACACACACACACACACACACACACACGCACAGTACTGTGCAAAAGGCACATGCAAAGAAATGCTGTAGAGCAAAGATGCCTTCAGAAATAATGAAACTAAAAAAAAAGACTATAAAGAGCAGTAAACAGAAATAAATGAAACAAGGTAAATATTTTGTATTATGATCCTTCGCTTTAAAAAAAAAAAATAGGAGTCTCCGGTACAATTTGTGCAGTTTTATAAGGAAATGAGCTGTAAGTTTGACTGAGCATCTTGTAGAAGCAGCCACAGCTCTTCTGGAGACTTTGGCTGTCACACTTGCTTCTTATTTTTGCAGCAAAACCCAGCAGCCTTTATTATGTTTTTTGTCTGAAAAGTGGTCTCATGTAATGTGCTGTTTTCTTTACTGACATACAAACATTTTTCTGGAACATTTAATTTCGTGCTGTAAAAGCCTCCACTATTGGTACCAACTATACTATAGCATATGGCCAAAAGTATGCAGACACCTGACCATCAAACCCATATGTGGGTCTTCCCTAAACTGTAGCCCCAAAGTGTATAGAATTGTATAGAATGTCATTGTTTGCTGAAGAATTAAGATTTCCCTTCACTGGAACTAAGGGCCCAAACATGTTCCAGCACAACAGTTTCCCTGTGCTCAGTGAGGTCCATGAAGACATGGTTTGCCAAGGTTGGAGTGGAAAAACTCGAGTGACCTCCACCCTGATCTCAACCCCACTGAACACCTTTGGGATGAACTGGAATGCGACTGCACCCCAGGCCTCCTCAGCCGACATCAGGGCCCGATCTCACTAATGTGGCTAAATGAGCAAATCCCCACAGCCATTCTCCACAATCTAGTGGAAAGCCTTCCCAGAAGAGTGGAGGCCGTTATAGCTGCAAAGGGTGGACCAACTCGATATGAATGCCCATGGTTTTGGAATAGGATGTCCAACAAGCACATATGGGTGTGATGGTCAGGTGTCCACATAATTTTAGCCATATATTGTATTTTGCCCAGTGAACAAACAGAGTGTAAAATGTTACCTTGTATTCACTAAATAAACTGGGTTACATATTTTGACCAATATAAAATTAATACACTTTCTTTTAGTGTGTACAGACTTATTTTTGTTACACACTGTTTTGTTGGACACTGTTGTCAAGTCAGTATTTGTACACCTTGCTTTACTTTGTTGTTAAATTTGGCATTTAAAAAAATGAATATGTTTATCAAATGTATAAGAACATAACTCAAGCACAATTTTCTACAGAATATTGGCTGGTGTCTACAGTCTCCATGGCTGGTACATAATAATTTATTCCAATATTTCTTTTATTTGAACAATCAGCATGGGGTTGGTGCCCAGCTTGGGGCATAAACCCATGATCCTCAGATCAAGAGTCCCATACTCTAGCACAGTACCTAGCATTAAACACCTTCTGGAAAATAACCCTTGTACTAATTTACTACATCTTATCTACAGTATATCATCTATAAAACATTTTAGTGCAAGAGGCTAAGTTATAACTTCACTAAATGTAACTGTTACATAAAACTCATAGGCACTGACTGAGAATAATGATTAAAATATTATGGTGCAGCAATTTATTTGTATCAGGGAACTAATTGAAAATGAACATCATGCTTACCAACTATAAAAATGTACATGGAAACATATGATTGTGGAACCGAATGATTAATAACAATCAATACAAATAATCATGATTAGCTCAAATAAATCTGATTAGCAGATTATAATAATTGTGACAGGACTGTCAGACTCTGAGGTTGCCTACTGTGATCCATGTTCAAGCAAAATACAACAATGACAATCCCATGTTGGTGGCATCCTTACCTGACAGGATTGGTTCTGTTAAGGCTTAGGGGAAAGAACTTATACATGAGATTTTTTTTTTTTTCAAGGAGCTGGGTCTTCCATTGACTACAGTACAGCCAGTGTTTGTAGAATACTATTGTGATGTTTCATCTGCTGTTCTAAATAATTCCCTAAATTTTCTCTGGGATTGAGGTCTGGTGAGTTTGAAGGCCAGTCAAAATCAAAGCAGTCACACACCCATTTGGCCCTGTGCACTCTATAAGTTCATCCTGGAATGTCAGAGTCAAGAATCTGGCCAACAACTAGTAATCTGATTTAATAATCCAGATGTGCAATCTACTGATATTGTACAATATGGTGCTGCTATCGTTGGATGTGACAGATTTTTGTCCAGGGAGCTTATAATAAACATTTTGACCATCATATTGCTGCACTCAGAAGTACCTGCACAGGCTATAGACATCTTGGCAGACAGCTTGGCCTGTTCAGTGTTTCCAGCACCCAGAGCATTTCCCACTCGCACACCACCTGCCACACTGAAGCCTATAGGACACTGGCAAAATAAATAAATAAATAAATAAATAAATATATGGTTTCGACAGTGTTCAATAACATTTAGATGTAAATACATTAATAACACAGATGAATTACTTCATCAGAATATCCTTGAAGTATTTACCATATATGCAATATTTGCCACTTCATAAGTAATTGATTGGGCTCCCAGCTCTACTTCGCTTATCAAACCTGCCATGCAAGAGACAGGCAGCAAAAAATGATCAATACTGCAGGATGAATTTTATATTCAAATGTTACCTATAAATATCCTTGGCATTTTTTTATAAGGCTAAACATTATCATTTCCTTCAAAACACTTTTAATCATTTGTCACAAGAGCTTTTGCATACATTTTACCTGCCAAAAATGCACCCAACTCATAGGTCCACCACTCTGCCCCCAGCATTAATACGCCTGGAATGCCCAGCCGCATAAAATCCCCCCATTCCTGTAGACAATCCATGGACAGGCCTGCACAGTGGAGAGCCATGGGATGTACACATCATTTGCTTACGAGTTACCATAGTGAACCCATTTGTAAATGTCTGTATTTGCATGTAGTTTGGCATACACGTATGCTTTAAAAACAAAGTTTGTATGAGTTGCGGTTTGTGCAAGATCACCTCTTTTGACAATATCGAGGCGTTTGTAAAAGCAAATATATAACGTTTATTTTTGTGTGTATGCAAATCAATTATATTGCATTTATCCTGCATCCTGTCTTGACTGAAGATGGTATCTGTGCAAGACGCTATGTGTGCAACAATAACAGTAAACAGTTTTTATATATTAAACTGCACAACTATCCTGAATTTCAGTGTTTGTAAAATTGTAAATTCATATACAGTGGGGAAAACAAGTATTTGATCCCTTGCTGATTTTGTTGGTTTGGCCACTAATAAAGACTCGATCAGTCTGTAATATTAATGGTAGGTGTAGTCTAACATGCTGAGACAGAATATCACAAAGAAAATCAAGAAATCGACTTTAAAGAATTTGTATTAATTTATTTGCATTTTATTGAGGAAAATAAGTAT
>CM040988.1:11954944-11957389 GCA_022985145.1 Pangasius djambal | reverse complement strand
CATGTTGGAGAGTTTGGAGTCTGACAAACTGATTGATTCTGTGGCCAGGTGGCTTTTATACAAGTCATTAGTGATATCAGGTGTCTTCAATTTAGGTGACAAGGTAATTTGGAGAGTCTAACTTGTCTGTATTAACAAGAACTCTTGATGGTTACTAGGGGATCAAATACTTCTTTTTCTCAATAAAATATAAATAAATGAATATAGATATTTAAAAGTTATTTTCTGGATTTTCTTTTTGATATTCTGTCTCCACATGTTAGAATACACCTACCATTAAAATTACAGACTGATCAAGTCTTTCTTAGTGGGTAAACCAACAAAATCAGCAAGGGATCAAATACTTGTTTTCCCCACTGTATACACTTACTGGAAGAGCAACCATGCAAATCTTCACATATATAAACTAGTTTTTATATAAACTAATCATTGTGAAAAAATTTAAAATGCTCATTAATCTTCTGAAAAAAAAAAAAAAAAGAAAAAAAAAAACACTACCAATAAAACCACCACTAAACATCTGGCTCTATTACATGAACTCACCGTGCCAAGTGTCCTTATGAAGACCTTTATACCAGATGTAGACAAACAGTGTAATAGCCATGGCATACTGTGAGGCAACATTGGCTGCTGCCGAGCCACTGTAGATTAAACAGTTACATTAATAGTGGCTTTTTTTGTTAAATTATATTCCATCATTTTCCCCTCACACATATTATGGTCAGGCATTTCTATAGTTAGATATTGTATATTTGAACCATCAGAATTTCTCTACTTACACAATTCCAAGATCCAAAACAAAAAGGAAAATGTAGTTGCACAAGGCATTGATCACATTGCCTACAGCTCCAGAGATCACCAACGGCCATATGATTCCCTAGAAGGAGATGCTTAATTGAAAGTAAATTTTACACCATACTAACTTATTTTCTTATTTACTTACTTGATTTTGCAGATATGATGCCTCGGTTATGTATGTAAATAATCCCTATAAGGGGGAAAAAAACAGAGTATATGAGTCTTCTTTGTGAACTGGGTTTGCAGTTGAAGTGAATATTAAATATTATATACTAAATTTTAGTGTTTTATTGTTGTCAAGTCATATACAATATATAATTACTGGAAGAGCAGCCATGTAAATCTTCACATATAACTGAGATACTCTGAAACAGAGAAACATAAGTGACTGGAAACTCAGGTATTCAGGCTAAAAAAACAAACAAACAAACATTTAACTGAAAAAAAAATACAGTAAATTCTATATTGCATTTGCATATTGCAATAATAAACCAACCTGGCCACCTCAGGGTCCTGTTTAACAGCAATCAGTAATGACTCTGTGTTTATTAAAATGGCCCAGCAAGGGAAGCAGGCAAACATTAAGATAAGAAACGTCCTCTGCACAATCACGCCAACTCGCTTAAGGTTCCCGCTCCCAAAAGTCTGTGTCAATATCATTTAACAGAAACAGTACAGGTTTATTAATAGGAACCAAATATATTGGGGTGGGAGGTTAAAAATTAAACACATCATACATAGTATATCATGTAACTGAGGCCTCCCTATAAGTGTGCGGATTCTTCTTTGAATCTAACAATAGTTACACAAAAATTGTCAGTGATCGTCTCTCTAAACGGTACAGTAAATCTAATGGGTTTTAGGGTTTTTTGTTTTTTTTTTTTGGCTTAGTTCTGCTAGAATATTAATATTTGTAGACTATTAGACTACAAAAAAATTAATAATTGTGATTAGACACACACTGATAAATTAATATTAATTCTTTATTATATTTACTTATATTCACAAAAATTATACAGTGTTATCAAAATGTTGCTTACCTTTTAAGACATAAATTATACGTATATTACTGTAGTTTTCTCTGATGACTGAAGCCTATACAATCACACAGCGACACTGCACGGCCATTGGTTCGTGCAGTGCAATAAAGCGAACCAGTGGCTCAGCAGCATAATTGCACGCGCCCATGGCAAGGATGCCCACCAGAATGGGAGGAGCCATCTGGCTATATAAGCGGGCATTGTGCCATAGGATCTCAGGTCAATTCGACTGAAGCGACGACTCAGAGTGCAACATCATGGCACGGGCTGCAACGCAGTACTCGTTCCCGTATCTCAGGGAACCAAGGTTACGTCAGTAACCGAGTACGTTCCCTTTCGATACTACACTCGTACTGCGTCGCTAGACGCTATGGGGAACCAATACAATCACGCCATGAAAGTGGAACAATTGGCATGAACCGGCCTTGAGCAAAAAAGACTCAGAGGCAGGAGGGCTGAGCTCATTGAGGTCAGCCCATCCTAGGATAATCGTTTCCAAATAATCCCATGTCGTCTCAGCACCCTTAGAAAGGGCCAAGAACACGCTAGGAATACGCCGGTCATAAACAGGCGTGTGCCCCTAGGCAGAAAGGATCCGAGCCTGTAA
>CM040988.1:11932444-11949944 GCA_022985145.1 Pangasius djambal | reverse complement strand
GTTGACGTGATAAGTGTAAACATGTGGCTCTTACCACTAGATGGCAGGATAGCTGTTCGTTTTAGGGAGAGTTCTTAGTTCTCAGATGTTAGTCTCTAGGCTGTGTGACCAGATGGTGGAGCTGCTTCTTCACAAGTTGCAAAAAGCTCATACGTGTATTGCCAAAGTCTCAGTGACCTGCCTCATTACAGCTGCTTTACTATGCAGTGAATATGAAAAGTCTACACACCCCTCTTAACACTGCATTGAAACTCATGTTCAAAAGTAATTATCATACCCATGTCAGCAACTAAGTGCTTCTGATTAAACCCAAATAAAGATCAGTTGTTTCTGTGGGACTTTCTTGACATTTTCTTGGTTTCATACAAAGCACATACAGGATCCCATTGTTGAAAGGTATTAATCAGGAGAGGGTAACAAAAGAAATTCCAAAACATTAGATGCACCGTGGAACACTGTGAGGTTCATCATCAACAAGTGGAGAAAATGGGGCACCACGGTGACATTACCAAGAACAGGACATTCCTCCAAAATTGATGAAAGGATAAGATGAAAACTTATCAGGCAGGCTGTCAAGTGACCTATGGCAACATTAAAGGAGCTGAAGGAATATTTGGCAAGCACTGGTCACTCCTTGCATTTGACAACAATCTTTCATATTTTTCACATGTCTGGGCTATATTATACAGTGGCTAGACAAAAGCACTTTCTCAAGAAAAAAAAAAAACATCCAACCCTGCCTAAATCACCCAAACCATGCATCAAAACGTGCTATCATATAATGAGACCAAGGTAGAACTTTTTGAGCATAGTTCTGTAAGATATGTTTCGCGCAAAAACAAGACAGCGTATCAGCCAAAGAACTGAAGCATGGTGATGGCAGCATCATGCAATGGGGCTGCTGCTCTTCAGTGGCTCTTCTGCGGCTCTAGTCAATATCTTGGGAATTGGCATCATAACTCCAAATACCAGTCTATTTTGGCACAAAACTTGCAGGCCTCTGTTAGGCAACTGAACAAGAAGGGGAAAAAAATCACCTTCCAGCACAATAACACCCCAAAGCACAAATCCAAGTCAACAAAGGAATGGGGTCAGAAGAAGATGATGAATTTCTTTTAAATGGCCCGGTCAGAGCCCAGCTCTACATCCTAACAAAACCTGTGGAATGACTTGAATCCTTTCAATTTGATAGACCTGAAGCAGGTTTGTGCACACCCCATAACTAATATTTTTGTTAAAGCACCTTTTGCTTGTAATACAGCACTCAATCTTTTTGGTTAAGACTCTTCAAACTTAGCACATCTTGATTTGGCAATTTTATAACTGATCTCTCTCATCAACAAGGTGTTTCATCCCACACACTTTACTGCAGGTAAAAACTGTTCTTTAGTCAGTTTATCGGTGACTGGATGCTCCAAAAACTTTTGCCAGATGGCAGTTCAGAGAATAAACTTTGTGCTGGGTGAGTGAGGTCTGAGGTGGATGCTCTCTGTGGTACAGCAGTAGAAGCTGCTGAGGGTCTTTGGGTTCAAAAACCTTCATATATTGAATAAGACACCTGCATCAATGTTTAATTACTTTATAAGTTGAATTATATTTTCACAGTCTTGATGTTCTTAACTAATTTTATGCATTGCCATAATCCTGAGCTTAATCCTGTATTCAATATTAATTGTATCAAGATCCTTCAAACACCCTGTTCTGGAAGAACCCCAATTCCCCAATCCCCAATTTGAAATCATGCCCACTTCCCAAGTCTCTGCCAACTCAAATCTCTCAGGCTCATTGGCATTCTAAACAGGTTCACCGGTTACTCCTTCGACTCTGAATACAGCTACATCCTGCTTGTTTGTGGGTCTTTCTGCCTTCAGATTTGTCTTCAGTAGGTGAAAGGCATTCTCAATTGGGTTGAGGCCATCAGACATTTCTTGGCCTTAAGAAGCCCCTGGGCTGCTTTTGCTGTATTTTTTTGGGTCATTATCCATCTGTACTATGAAGCACCGTCCTATCAGTTTTGCAGCATTTGACTGAATCTGAGCAGAAATTTCTTTTAATTTCTTGGCCTTAAGAAGCCCTTGGGCTGCTTTTGCGGTATGTTTTGGGTCATTATCCATCTGTACTATGAAGCACCATCCTATCAGTTTTGCAGCATTTGACTGAATCTGAGCAGAAAGTATAGCTCTATACACTTAATATGAATAAACAACAGTGACCCAGTTCTATTGGCAGCAATACATACCCATGCCATAACACTCCCTCCACATGTTTGACATATGATGTAGTATGCATTGGATCATGAGCCCATGAGAACTGGTCAGCTTTTTTGTAGAATTTTTTTTTTTTTTTTTTTTTTTAGCAAAGTCTAATCTGGCTTTTCTGTCCTTGAATGTTACCAGTGGTTTGCATCATGAGGTAAACCATCTGTATTTACATTCATGAAGGTGTCTCTTGATTGTAGACTTTGACAATGATACGGGTACCTTCTCCAGAGTGTTCTTGACTTGGCTAGATGTTGTGAAGGGGTGTTTCTTCAACAAGGAAAGAATTCTGAGATCATCCACTTTACTTGTCCTTCCAGGGATTTTGGTGTTGATAAGCTAAGTGTATTCCTTCTTTTTAACAATGTACCAAATTGTGATTTGGCCACTCCTAAAATTTCTGCTATCTCTCTGATAGGTCTGTTTTGTTTTGGCCAGCGTAATGAGGCCTCCTTCACTTGCATCGACACCTCTTTGGAGTTCCCATGAACAGCTACCAAATGCAAACTTAACGCTTGGAATCAACTCCAGACCCTTTATCTCCTTAATTTGTCATGAAATAGCCTGGAAACAGGCCACATCTGGCCATGAAACTGCTTATCAGTCAACTGTCCAATTACTTTTGATCCTGTGAAAATGGAGAGACATCTTGATTGCTTCATTTCAAATCCAGTGTGGTAGTGTACAGAGGCAAAATTACGAAAATTGTGTCACTGTCTAAATACTTATGGCCCTGACTTCCTGACTGACTACTTACAGCCATAACATTAAAACCACTGACAGGTGACATAAATTGATTATCTCGTTACAACGGCACTTGTCAAGGGGTGGGATATATTAGGCAGCAACTGAAGAGTCAGTTCAATAAGTTGATGTGTTGGGCCAAATTGTGATGGCTAGAAGACTGGGTCAGATCATCTCCAAAATGGCAGGTTTTGTGGGGTGTTCACGGGAAGGGGTTAGTACCTACCAAAAGTGGTCCAAGGAAGTTGAGTCATGGGTGCCCAAGGCTCATTAATGTAAGTGGGGAGCTAAGGCTAGCCCATCTGGTCTGATCCCACAGAGGAGTTCCTGTAGTTTCCTGACAGAAAGGTGTCGGAACACATAGTGCGTTGCAGGCTGCTACGTATGGGGCTGCATAGCCACAGACCGTCAGAGTGCCCATGCTGATCCCTGTCCACTGCCAAAAGCGCTTACAATGAGCACATAAGCATCAGAACTGGACCATGGAGCAATGGAAGAAGGTGGTCTGGTCTGAGGAATCATGTTTTCTTTTACATCATGTGGACAGCCGGGTGCGTGTGCGTCACTTACCTGGGGAAGAGATGGCACCAGGATGCACTATGAGAAGAAGGCAAGCTGGCAGTGTGATGCTGTGGGCAATGTTCTGCTGGGAAACCTTGGGCCTTGGCATTCTTTGACACGTACCACCTACCTAAACATTGCTGCAGACCAAGTACTCCCCTTCATGGCAACGGTATGCCCTAATGGCAGTGGCCTCTTTCAGCAGGATAATGCGCCCTGGCACACTGCAAAAATTGTTCAGCAGTGGTTTCAGGAACGTGACAAAGAGTTCAAGGTGTTGAATTAGCCTCCAAATTCCCCAGAACCCAATCCAATCGAGCATCTGTGGGGTGTGCTGGACAAATAAGTCCGATCCATGGTGGAGGTCCCACCTCGCAACTTACAGGACTTAAAGGATCTGCTGCTAATGTCTTGGTGCCAGATACCACAGCACACCTTCAGAGGTCTTATGGAGTCCATGCCTCAATGGGTCAGAGCTGTTTTCGTGGCACAAGGGGGACCTACACAATATTAGGCAGGTGGTTTTAATGTTATAGCTGATCGGTGTATATACTGCTCAGTTCCACATGCTCATTGCTTATTTCCATTCCCTGTTTACACTGCTAAGTCATTGTTACTCATGTTCTGGTCTGTATTTGTTGTCCATGACTTTGCTTTGGTTTTCAGATTTGTACTTGGTTGTTGCTCTGTTTATTGTTTTTGAGCCAGTTACCTTGTTGTTTGTCTTTGGCTTTGTTTTGCGCTACTTGTTTTTTAAACAATAAACCTAAGTGCGTATTTTAACCTGCATATGTATCAAGTTGTCTGGTCCAATCCCGACACACTTCACAAAATTAAATAATATGCTGTACACCACAGCACAGTTGAATTCTCAAATCGAATTGGTCAGAAAGTGTTGATTAGCTCTGACAACAGTTCTGGCTGCAAGGCAGGCTTCATTCCAGGTTTATATTAATGTGCTGATTCTAATACATTACAAACATGTGTGGAGGAGGCTCCACATATTCTTAGCCTAATAATGAACTGGTTTAAAAAACATGTTATTTAACAAAGAGAAAAAATAACCATTATGGTGAAGTTTTTCTGTGATGAGACTTTTATTTAGCATTTATGGAATAAGTCGTGGGTGTGAGTGTACTGTTGTGTAACAGTCAGTAAGGTTTCTACTTACTGAAAGAGACTTAATGACAGAGCACTTTGCACTAACAAAGGATTTTGTCTTGTTAACTGGACAAGATGTGCATATATACTGCCAGCAATATAACACAAGCGGGAGTGTGTTATTGCGAATAACATCACTGCAGTGATTTGGCCATAGATCATCACAGTTGTGGTGCTATAAAGTATTTCACTGTCCAATGTTTGCATTCTGCCTTCAACTTGAATAATAAAGACTCTTCCTCCAAATGTGGACAAAGTTGCTATATATATTATATTTTTTAATATATATATATATATATTATAAGGAATTAGACAGATTTGGTGGAAAATAAGCTGTTGTCAGATACTGTCTAAATTTCTAGCCTAGAAGTTATCTTTCCATTATAATTCAATGTAACAACAACTGTCAGCATAACAACAGAAACAATATATTGCATTACAGATTGGGTTGTTGATTTAATGGAATTAGATATGATGAAAAAATCACCTAATGGAAATACTGTATATAACAAGAGACTGATTGTTTTGCTGGACCTTGTTTCTTACAGCAGTGAGTACTCTGGGAAACGATGGCTCCACATATTATTTGCTTATGATTAAGACACTTATTTTTGAATATTATTACAATTTTTTTTTTGAAGTTGCTGAACCTACAACCAGTAGATGAACAAATGGTTAATCTCTTGCCTAGAGTTCATCACTGAAATTATCCCTTGTCATGCCATCTCAGCAAAGTAAATTCCGCGCTTACTTTAATTTAGAAACGTACTTTCATGTATAAATAGGCCTAACGGGTACACACCATACATGTTCTTGTTTCAGCTGGATAATGAATGGGTGTTTGAAAAACAGTAAATGAGAGAAAGGCACTGTAATTACATCTGCCCATGTTCCCAGAGACCCATGATCATAGTGATCAGAGTGCCACTGCACATCCAACCGCTTGTTAACTGCTTATTCGTTAGGCGTCTGACCTCTTAATTGACTCAATAGTAAAATGAGATTTTGTGGTCAAGGGTAGGGCCTTGACTTTTTTACAGTCACGCGCTGCCTCTCCTTCGTTAAAGCTGATGGTGTATATTTCAGCAATCTCTCCTCTGTCAGCGCTAATTTGATTCTGGTTCTGAAATGGCTTCAATCTTACCAGACTAAAGGTCTTGTGGGTTTTTGTGTACAGGTAGCAAGTGTGACCACATAGCAGGAGATTATAATGGTTGTGAAATTCAGGTTTTTGTATGAGCTGTTATTATTTAACTGCTTCTGCCATGTCTATGTCCATGATGTCATCGGATATAATTACTATGGTGCACATGTCTGCTAAACAGAGGTTGGATTTGTTTACTTAAGCCATAACACAAAATCTCAACAACGCCAGCTAATAAAAAGTCTGATGTGTCTTTTGAGCCCACCAATGAAATCTTTTTGAGATCACTTCTTGGATTTTGACATTAGACAAATACATTAAATTCCCGAACCAACATTTTCCCCACATTCCCCCTAGAACTAATATCCATGCTGATATTAGCATTTATAAATCTCCTTTTAAATGTTTTACTGAATGACAGTATATTTATTTCTATTGTACAATACTGCAATAGCATTGTTTCTATTGTACAATACTGCTACAATTTAACAAGTTATTATTTAGTCAGACACAGTCTTTCAGATAATTGCTTTGCGCTGTTGGTTTGTCTGCTCTGATCTGTTCAATAAATCTGCATCCAAACCCACCTGATTCTGACAGAAGATTTCTTCTACCAAGGATGCAGTGAGTCATGGACAATTACAGCAAGTATTTTCACCCTAACGAAGACTAGTTGGGCAATAGCAACAACAGCTAGCTGCCATCTATATAAACCTCTCCCAGCAAACCTCACTGATGCAGACATCAACCTAGAACTGCAACCAATAGATTCATCTATGCAATGTAAAGCCTTGCTTTGTCAACCAGTAAGGGAGGGAGTCATTACCCATTGTATTATGCCAATGTGTTTGGAGACAAGTGCCCTTCATCGGGAAAACATCGGGGATTGTCCTTCATCGGGACTACCTTTACTTGTATCATCATCAACTAAGTACCCTTTTGGTCTGGAACTTCCCTAGCTACAGACACACAACCCTTAAATTTCACCACAGTGCTATAAATCATGCATAAAGCATCCCTCAATCACTACTGAGTCTACATTGACTAAAAGTAAAACAATCCCAACATCGAACAACCCCCAGACATTCTTGGTACCACAATGTCTTTAACAAAACCAAAGCATGTGTACTACACTTGTATTGGCCCTATGACTTTGACATTAAGCACTTATCAGATATGACCCCACCTTGATTTTGTATTTATCACATACCAGCAGTAAAAGATAAAGCTATGGAGGAGTACATTTCTAAAGCACTCAGTCTTATCTTTGAACTGGACTGACTCAAATGAGCCTGTATTTTCACTAACCTTGATCTCAGAAGTGTCTACAACTTAATACGGATTGTGAGGGTGATGAATGGAAGACCGCCTTTAGCACTGCCTTGGGCCACTATGAATACTTAGACATTCTGTATGGATTGGTCAATGCACCCTCATTTGTTCAAGCATTTGTAAATGATAATGCTAGATACATTACCTCAGACACACTTGCATCGCTTACATTAACAATATTTGAATTTACTCCCATTCCTTCAATGAGCACATCTAACTTGTGAAATGCATTCTTCAAAGACTCTCGGTCAATAGGTGATTTGTAAATTTCATGTTCCTAGTGTTGCATTTCTAAGGTACATTATCAGTAAAGAGGGTGTGTTCATGGATGATTTCAGGGTAGACTGGCCAATGCCCAAAATAGCAAAGGACCTACAAAAATTCTTTGGCTTTGCCTTAACCCACTAAAAACTAAATGGGTCCTATACTATTCTCACTTCCATTTTACCACTTCATACCTTCCTGGCTCCATAACACTAAAGCTGATTACCCAACTCAAAAAAGTAACTAGAAGCAAGAAGAATCTGGCTCCGTGGGGCCATTACATAGGACGTAGATTGTGAAATTTCCCAAGCACATGAAAACCATCCCACTCCACCTCACTGTTCTAATGTACCTCCCAATATTCATCATAAACTGTTTACTGCCCTCTCATTATTAGTCACCAGGCACTCTTCAATCCTGAATAGTAATGGGATTCCATGCTGTCTGACATTCAGAGAATTGTTAGGTCCTGTTCCACATGCAGTCAAGCAGAAGTCCTGCCCATTCACCAGTGTCCCTTGTCACACCTCAGCATAGAGTTAATCACAGATCTACAAGATTCAATCAAAATGACCACTATTCTAGTAATCATTAACCAGTTCTCCAAATCACTTAGTTTAATCCAATGTCACATTTTACCCATGGCTTTTGAATCCGCAGAGTCTATATTTCAGCACATATTTAGGAATTTTGACATCCCTGAGGATATTGTTTCAGACAGAAAACCTCAACGTACATTACAAGTCTGGAAAGTTTCCATTGTATCCATTGAAACACATCCCATGACCCTCAACTAACAACAACAACAACACACAACTACAAAACCATGTCACATGACCAGTCACATGATCCATGTTCACAAGTCTCTTGACTTTTGAATAGTTATGCCTGTTCACTATCACACACAATCCTATAAAAGGCCTGAACAGTCTTCAGTTCTTTGACACTCTCGCTCAAACCTTCAACAGTAACATTACTCAGCTTTTATTCCATGACAGCTGTGTATCTGGTTTTTACTGTGTTTTGTCTAGTTGTCTTTTTTTTTTTTTTTTTTGGCTTTACCTAGTCTGTTTGTAGATTCTTTGTCCACCTCACGTTTCCGATCACTGTTTTGCCCTGATCTTTCCAATAAAACCTGCATTTGCATCCAAACCTCTCTGTGAAAATATTTGTGTGAAAAAACATCAGATGTACAGAGTACTTCCAACATACCTCTTCTCTATATTAAAGGGTGTACCACAGTTAAAGAAAAATACAAATTGCATGAAAGTGCATGACTGGCTCCACTTTAAATACTGTAAGTGGGGTAAGCAGTATTTATAGTTCACAGTGTTCTTTCCACATTGTTGATGTTCTTGGCCACTGTTGTGCTTTGGTCACTTTTGTCCTGTGCCATAATGGCAGCACGAGCTTGACCGAGCTTTAAATTTTAGATCAGGATCCGTTTGAAGTAAAGAAATGCATAAAAAAAATAAAGTCACTTGGCTGAAGAGGAGTACCGCACCACAAAGTTACATAATACTTAACAAATAGGCAGTTAACAAGTGGTTGGATGTGCAGTAGCATTCTTGTTAGAGATCATAGTATATACAGTGTTTCTACACTTTCTACACAAGATTTAGCTGACTAAAGATTTGGATCACTAAAATAAGTCTAAGACAATGTAATGACTGTTTGTCTTTAACCATCTCACCGGAACTACAGTTAGAAACATTTTTTAAAATTAAAAAGTGAATTATTTTGATTGAGTTGAGTACACATGTTGGTAGAATATAACAAAATGGGAGAAATGATTAAAACATGACATAATAGGAAATAATACGGAAAAAGACAAAATGAGAAATTAAGCTATCTGCTTTTATTAAAGTTCTTGCATTTCTACTTGCATCTGTTCTCCAACAGAAACGGAATGCCACATTTCTTTTACATACTCGACTTAGTGCATCACTTTAAAGTGCCAGTCACGAATCACTGAAACTAGTTTTGATTGCAGTGATTTTTTTTTTCTTTTAAAATTGACTACATTTTACAATATGTTTTTTTTTTGTGAATAAACCCAAAGTTTTAATAAATAAACTTAAATTGCACAAAAACTTACAAGACTTAAAATCAAATTTCAATCAGGCATAAACTTATAAAGTTTTTTTTTTTTTTTTTTTTTTTTAAACAAACATACTGACGCTGACAACACAGGTCACATTCTCCCTAAGCTGAGACCTTGGTAGGGTCTACTATACAAAATAAATACCCTTCAGATTTTATTTGTACAGGTATAAAACAGTATAAAATTTCATACAGCACATACAAATAGCACACAGTGTTTTGAGTAAGAAACACACAGACTGCTAGAATGCCATGATCCACGGTGTCCGTAATTGTTAGGCTACTTAGGGAAACATGTTGATGGCAATGATGAGCACTGGGTTCATTCTGGGTTCAACTACACTGCAACCAATATAAACTTAGAGTACTAAATCCTCCTTAACAGTGTGAACGATAAAATATTATAAACTGAATTTTACTAAATATAAGCTCCACTTTTGTGTATTAATAAATATAACTAATAATATTAAACTAAAAGGGACAAACATAAGAATTTCTACAACATTAGCACAGCAGGAGGTGTTGGGAATGCTGGCACGTGAATCCTAGTCTAAAAAAATCCTCAGCTTAGTAAACACAAGACTCATAGTTTTAATTGCACTTCCCTGGTGACACATAGACTGAGATTTAATGACTGTTTTCTTTCCAAATGTTTATATACATTTAATATCTACCTTAAATATGCATTATATTTATAGAAACACTAATCAAACCCTGGCATCAATGACTTGGACTTTGAATTCTGAAATATACAATCCCATGAAGATGAAAGCATGCATAAATGCTACTTAGTGAATCAGGCCATTTGTGTTAATAACAGGAGCTGTAGAAAAAAATACATGGCTAGCCCATCACAGATGGAGTATGAAAAAAATTCACGTTTGCGCTCTGTCATGGTGCATGATTTGTGTACTGGTATTCGTTTGCTGTGTCTCTTCACTTGCATCTGTCATGGCTTTCACAAGCCTGTGCTGTTGGCCCATGTAGGGAAAGAGTCCAAATGGAACATTGCCTTTCCCCAGGTGTTGATGGCCAGTGTGATGCAGAAGATCCCTATAATGTTCATCATTATCCCGGCCTTTGCCTTGAATAAAGAAAACCACCAAATGATTAGAAGAAAACAAGAGTAAACCCAACACCATGATAATAGAGCATATGTGAACTAAGATTAAATGTATAATGGTCAAGGGCAAGGTCATTAATAGTCCTTAAATTTATTTAGGGTTCTGGTTGTTCTATACTTTGTTCTATTTTCTATCTGAATTCAAGAATGTATAAATAGATTTTGTTAATGAAGGGTCAAACGCAATCAGGAATTCAATGCACTAATATAATCGCTTAACCTAACTCAAAAGTGGACAGATTACTAATCAATCAGAGTATTTATAGCTTTCATGAGCATGAATATTATCTAAGAGAGAGGTCTCACCATGTCCGAAACCTTGAGGTAGCCATAGGAGAATACGATGGCATTGGGAGGTGTTGCCACGGGTAACATGAAGGCAAAAGAGGCGCTGAGTGTGCAGGGCACCATGACATACAGGGGGTTCATTCCAATGGAGTGTGACTTAAATGCAAAAATGAAACATTATATGCATAACATTCGGTTAAACCTCTACTATAATTCTCTAATTCAGATCTCTAATTTAAGTGGTGGTTTTCTGTGCTGTGAGCCGTTATTTAGTGTGTGTAATTAAGCTAGGATCTTTCAGGATGATACATCCAAGGCTGACTCATGTCTGCAAGAAAGCAGCCGCTCCTCAGAACTATTGCACAACTGGGGAGCAAACCATAACATAACAGCTGACGCATAGTAATTTAAGCTTTTGAGACATGGCTTAGATCTTTTTTGGGTGTAAAAGAATTGAGGAGGTTTTCTGTATGTGCTTGCAAAATATGCATGACTGTTACAGACATGAAGATGTGCTTAAACATGCTTAAACAGGAATGGCCTTAATTTTTTAGTCATGTCAGTCATATCCCGGTGGATTTATAACATATCTTCTCTTAAACTGTAGTAATAAAAACATCAAAATTCAAGAGAAAAATGTTTAGTTCACTGTTTTTGTTCCCTCACGTCCACTGCGTGTGATACTTTTTGAAGAAGGCCTTAAGCTCCGTCCACTAACACCATTTCATATATCCCTGAAAAGCTTGTTCCCTGATATATTTTTAGATATTATATATTTATATATTATACATTTTTGATTCAAGTGTCATTATGTTATACGTCATATTCCTTTATAAACTGTGTTTTATCACAATTTTTCGTATATTTGTTTTCTAAATTCAGAAAAAAAAGCTCTCTTTCTAGATTACCTACATTCATGAAATTGTGCATGTTCATTCCTAATTAGAAGAATATTACAGGGGAACATTCCAAAAATCTTGATTCATTTTGGATTTATGTTATGATATATTTATGATATATGTTTTATAACAGTGCATGGTATTTTCTTGAATAAACAATAAAGAAATAAGGAAAGTATGTTCCAACAACATATCTGTAAATGTCATTCTCTTGATAGCTCCTTTTCAGTGAAATGAATATTTTAAATCTAATAACATAAAGACTAGATGAATTATAAAAATTAGATGAAGCCTCATTTGCATAAACAAGTGCAATTTCTTTAAATTAAAAAAAGTTCCAATACTGCAGTAAACTGGCATAGATTGTTTGCTATATCAACTGTTTTAAATAAATTTCTCTATTCACATGTAGTGCCTTAAAAGAAAACTATATTTTCTCAAGCACTTTTACAAAAGGATACGTAAAGCAAAATCAGTAAGAAATCAATATGGATACAGAAATGGTATACGTAAATGCATTTGTTCCTCATTAACTCTCATTTTCTAACTCCTTTCTCTGCTCTCTGTCTCTCTGTTCATTTATGAATGTCCCTCCTGCCTGAATGTCCTCCCTGCCTGGCCCATTGCAGCCAGGTCTCTTTGCAAAGCTTTGTAAGTTAACTCAAGAACAGCCGAGTAGTGCAGTTTGGGGAGGGCAGAAGGACAATTGGGTTGCCTGTGAGCACAGATAGGCAGCTGAATTGGGCTGCTTGAGAACTTGGCTGTCTAAAAACTAAGGGGCCTCTTAAAGGGACTGAAATAATGCAGTGGAAAATGAATGGACAACTGGGTGTTGTGGATCTGGGCCAGGGAAGTGCTTCAATGCTTGTCTTCACTGGCACTCACTCACAGAGTATACACTCACATCAATCAACTACTACTACTACTACTACTACTACAGTAAACTGCAGCCTGGAGTGTGTTTCATCATGACTTTTTTTCACGTTGCCCTTACCATAGAGGCCAGGACAGGGAGGAAGAGGGTAGCGGTGGCCACATTGCTGGTGCACTCAGTGAAAATGGATATCAGGAGACAGAGGACAATGGCAATGGCCCAAGGAGGAATACTATGCAGAGGTGTTAACTGATTACCCATCCATCTGGACAGACCTGATTCCTGGAGCAACAACAACAGTTCAAAAATAAGAAAAATATATTTACAGATTAAGATCATGGCAGCTTACAGTATGTGAGCAAGTTATTCAGAATTTTTGCCCACCCTGTAATCCATCCATTTTTGAACAAATAAAACACATCTGTTCGATCTACTCTTTGTGAAAAAGGGTTCCTCAAGGGTTCTTGAGGAATGTTTAACAGTTCGAGCTAAACAGATTCTATTTGGAAATCTTTCTAAAGGAAAAACCAGGTTTTAATCTCCATACAACTTTTAAGGATTCTTCCAGAGAGACAAACTGAAAAGCTCTTTATAGTACTATATGGAGTCCTTCATTAGAAAGCAGAATGCTAAGGTACACATTAGGTAGGAGGAGAAAATGGTATATGGTTAAATATTACCTCACTCCCTTTGGCCAGCGCAAATCCTCCCCCAAGGAGCAGAACTATGTTCCAGGGCATTTTCCTCTGAGCTACCTTCCATGTAAGCAGAGCTGCCATGGGGATACCCAGAGACAAACAAAGCCAATACTATGAGTCAGTGACATGAACATCACTTCATAATTTCTCATTTTTGTGGTAGTAAGGTGTCTCCCACCTGGACCAGGACTAGAGGGTGGCCAGCAGCAGAACATCGGTGGTGTTGATGGCAGAATGAAAAGAAGCACAGCGACGAGAACTGCCACTGTGGCATCTGTCACATACCTGATGTTTTAGTAACAATGGGAAATTATTCTATATTCAGTACCATGTTTAATCCAAACTATATCCATAAGCCACAGTTATGATTTAGTGAAAATGCAACAAAGTAAATGAAAGCTTTGCAAGCTTTGTAACCCATACTCAGCTTCTGAGTTGAACGTGTGTGTGGCCCAGCCAGCCACAAAGCCGGGATCCCGGGTGAACCACAGGACCACAAGTAGAATGAAGAGAGCCAACACACTGAACTCTCCATATGTCATAGGTCCAAGCAGCCGGTGCTGCTCTCGGATCACATTATACGCCGCAATCTCTTTCTCTGTCTGCACTGCTTTGCAGCCCCATGTCTTCCTGAAGCTGGTGGAAAGAGGGCAAGAAGAAACAGCTACATGACAGAGACGGACTGTGGGACTCGGTTGTACTGGTTAAACAAGGGTTAGCATTAACAACACTTACTTGAATCCCATGAAAAGAAACTGCAGCCACAGCCAGGCTAAAGCTAGCATCAGGATCATGTTTGGAAATGCAAAGCCAAACCACGACGCAAAATTGATGACATCACCATTCTGTGGAAACAATCTAAGGGAAAAGGGAAAGTCAATCACTTAATGTGATACTAGAATAAAAGAGAAAGGAAGGCAAGAATAACAGAATTGTAGAGTTAGAAGGAAAAGGAAGGCTATCCAATTCTTTGAGATTTGAGGTTATGATCAGTACTTAGGTGTGACACCCACTGATTCATTTGTCCCTTGAGTACCAGGTTAGGGCCTGTGCCTGTGAGCGTGGCTGTTCCCCCGATGCTGGCAGCATAGCACACACACAACGTCATGCCTTTACATATCCGTTTCCTCTCTGCTGCCTCTTGATCCCTGGTAGCTTCAGTTGACATGTTCAGACCACTTAACACCACTGCTGGGCAGAAAATAACCACAGCAAACAAAGATCTCACATATTAAAGTACAACACCTTTGGGAGCCATTCTATTAGGTAAGGCTGAAAATGGTGAGATGTATGATCTTCTATAAAACACATAACAATGGTAACATATCTGACCTTGCCCGTCTTTTTGTTTAGCAGACTCATTGTTTTGTGCGTCTGTTGCCTGGTTGGGCTCCATACAGGAGTTGAGTGGGACTGTTTCGATTTCCTGGTTGTTCAGTTGCTCCAGGACTGCCTGCACTATGGGAACCATCATTGCTGTGGTGGCGGTGTTACTGATCCACATGGAGAGGAAAGATGTAACAGCCATGAAACCTAGCATTAGCCTGTGTCCAAACACAGAGGAACAAAGAGAAATAAAGAAAGAACCTTCAAATAAAAGTTGGCAGCTTCTTAAGAACTCTATGGGGAAGAGACACTACAATTGTTCTAGTTTAATTAGTGGCCACCTACAGTGCTGGACGCACTCCTACGAGGAGCAGCACTCGGAGAGCAATGCGCTTGTGCAGGTTCCAGTGCTCCACAGCTACTGCCACCATAAGGCCACTCACAAACAACATATTAGTGTCCTTTAGATATTGAATGCACACCTGGAGAATGACAGGAAAATAAACAGTACAGTTAATTTAACACCCATAATTGAAGAAAAGAAGAATCAGATTAATGTGGGACAATAAACCAGTGATGTGCAGAAACTTAAGATTAGAGCCTAAACATGGAGCCTAAATACTGAGACACCTGTTTTGACTTCATGATGCCGAACAGAGGAAAGAGGAGAGCAGGCAGCAGAGAAGTCACAGCCAGAGGGAGAGCTTCTGTACACCAGTACACTGCCATCAGTGAGATCACGTAAGCACAGCTGGCCTCCTGGAATACACACAGTCATCAGACTGCACACTTAAATTATCTCAAACAAGCACCTCTGGAAAGAAAAAATTAAAAGTTCAAGATTTAAAAAAAAAATAGAACTTCTAAGAGTTCTTTGGTTATCCCTTAAAGTTCAGTGTAGAGCCTTATAACTGACAGTTTAGCTATTTGAATGGGTTCTAAGCAGTGCTTAGTTTGTAAAATATGAGGTACTGGAACACCAAGGGAGAGATGATCCAGGAAGTGGTGACGAAGTGAAATGGTCCTGGAAGATATAGATACAACAGTGCTCCAAGCTCTTTGTGTAATATAGTAATGTGGAATGCCATGATATAGGGCTAACGGCCTAGATATTACATGTTACAACGAGGGATTGCAGCAATAACTTTTCAGTGTGTAGTTCGTTAAGCTTCACAATATGCGCTCCAGCTCACATCAAACATTCTGCTCAGAACATAGTGTCGTTCAAACGTACATTATGACCTCTAAACAGCGTAACATGAATATAACAACACAAATACTGATATTAATGAAAAAAAATCTTTCTTAGCTTGCCTAATTATCCAAAATGCTCCACAACACAGTCATGTAACTAACATCATGTAACAGTCTCCTCCCTATGTCACAATTTCCTCTGCTCGTCTGAGGCAGTTCAGTTCTCAACGAGGGGTCTCGGGACCCCCAGGGGTCCCTTAAATTTTATTCTGTTACAGTGAAAATCTCAATCCAAACAAGCATACACAAATGTACAGTATTGTGTTTATTACTGAGTTCTTATAGTTATTAGGATGTATGACTTGACACTTGAATTGAATGGGTTTAATCCATAGGCCTATAAATAATAATAACTTGGACCTAATATGTTCTGTCTGTAGAAATTCATATTATGTTCACAAATTAAATCTGTGCTAAAGAGAGTCCAATAACATTTATTTTACAGTGAAAGGGGTCCCTGGCTGCAAAAGGTTTGAGAACCCCTGCTTTAGAAGTCCAGAAACTCACATAATGCACAGGGTTGAATTTTGTGAGCGGTGGACCAACGTGTTTCAGAAATGGAAATTACACTTCCATTGCTTTTTTGTATCTTGTTCTTCCTCATCATTTTTGTCTGCTGATTTTTTTTGGGCCATATCCATGATGCACATGTGACTGATAATTCCTCCGTTGGTTAACACATTTTTAAAGGGAGGTGACCATAAAAATGATTATTTATTAAAAATTACTTTGCATTATTATTATGTTATTTCATCTTATTTTTATTTAGGGAGAAAATGTGCCTGATCCATGTAAAGCAGTCCAAGTAGAGGTTTAAAGTAGTACCGGCTCCAAGTAGAGTAATTTCCGAAAGCTAAGAATCCTTAACTATTAAAAAGAACAATTCAACAACCATTGATGGGTTCTTGTTTCTAGAAGTGTAGTATACATATTAGGTGCAGCATAGTACAGTGTGATAGAGGTATTTATACAATGATACAGTAAACTTTGGTTCATAGTTTTAATCACATAAACAACAACTCATTTAGGGTAACTTTCATAAAGAGTTTAAAAGTATTATTTTATACATTTTAAACGTCAGAAGAGAACCATGTATGTACACAAGAATGAAAGAATTAGATATAACAATGAGTAGTCTGCAGCTTGATGCATTTCTAGGTCTCTATACTGATGCCAGCTGAAGAAATATTAGCATGGGAAATCAACTATGTTTTTGCATTCTGATAAGCAGTCTTCAATATTGAATTAAATACTACTACTACAAATACTGCTACTACTACTACTACTACTAATACTACTACCACTACTACTACTACTAATACTAATACTGCTACTACTACCACTACTACTACTACTAATACTGCTACTACTACCACTACTACTACTACTACTAATACTGCTACTACTACCAATACTACTTATACTGCTACTACTACCACTACTACTACTACTAATACTGCTACTACTACCA
>CM040988.1:11892625-11932344 GCA_022985145.1 Pangasius djambal | reverse complement strand
ACTACTACTACTACTGCTACTACTACCACTACTACTACTACTAATACTGCTACTACTACCACTACTACTAATACTGCTACTACTGCTACTACTAATACTACTATTAATACTGCTACTACTGCTGCTACTACTACTAATAATAACACTGCTGCTACTACTAATACTAATACTGCTATTACTACTACTGCTACTGATATTACTATTACTACTGCTGCTGCTACTACTACCACTGATGATAATAATAATAATAATAATAATAATAATAATAATAATAATAATGGTATGAGACATGTGACATACACTTAGTTACCTCAACATACAACTGAACTAATGCTGAACTACACTCAGCAGATAAAAAGGTCAAAAGCTGCAGTTATGTCCCAGTGGATTTTCTTGATACCCAAAGGATGCCACACAATATTGCCAGACGCCTAACATAAACATACGTAAATAAACTTCATCAGCTTTGTTGCATCTACCAAAATGAAGGTGGGTTTGACGTACCGTTGTGCCCACACATAGTGGAAGTGGAAGCAGTATTAGAGGCGTTAAGAAAAGAATTATGCCATTCTTTAAGCTCCAGATGGATTTCAGTATGGGTGACATCTCCAGATGAATGAAGAGAGATCTGGTGTAAAGAAGTAGCACACTGTCAGACTTTTTAAACTTGGAGACAGAGAGAGAGAGAGAGAGAGAGAGAGAGAGATGGCAATGAATGAATACGCACTCACTGACGCAGTGAACACTCCCCCAACATATGACAGCTTTAAGCCTGGGAATATGCCTACATTTTATTTTTGTTAGATTTTATTTCATATAAAATTAATTTAGACTGCACGTGCAGATTATTGTGTGTGTAACTGTCTGTTAAACAGGAGCTGCATCACAGGTCTTGCGCCATTGTAAACTACACTAAGTGTACTATAGCACACTGACATGCTTTTCAGTAGAGGAGTATGCAATAGTATTTGGACGTAGCATCACTGGTTTGTTTTGATGAACGGATCTGTACTGACTAATCCAAGTTTGAGTTACATTACAGCACCCCCTTGTGGAATAAAAGCGACATTGTCAGTCCTGTGGGTCACCTTTCTCTTTCAAGCTGCAGTCTTGGTCCTACTTTTCTCTATGAGCTTCTGTATCCTTATATTTCATCCGGTCATCCTCACAACAATGAGTGGCAGGTCCTTTAGGAAATGGTCTACAAACTGTGGAATGCCCTACCCCAATCTCACAGTGACTGCGCTTCTATTGCTTCCTTCAGATCTTTGAAATCTTTCTTCTCAAAATATTACTATTCTCTTTCTATACCTTAAAGCCTGTTTATTCTATTACTCTACATTTGCATTTACATTTACATTTATGGCATTTGGCAGACACCTTTATCCAGAGCCACTAAAGTCAATAAAACTAAGAATACCATCAAAACCCTGTTGGGGAGGTTAGCACAGTATGGGAAACACAAGACAATGATTTATTTTTAATTCCAGAGTGCTAATTTAAGTACTTGGTGAAAAGGTAGGTCTTTAGTTTTCATTTGGAGACAGCTAGGGGAAGTTTGTTCCACCACCTAGGTGCTAGATCACTTTCTACTTATTAAAGCCTTTTTTTTAATGGTTATATTGTGTTTCATACTTGAAAAGGCGCTATATAAATTGAACACTTAAACAAACAAACAAATGCTATTCAGTAGCACTGCTGCTCCTGTTTGGCGTCGCCACAGCAGATCGTTGGTCCGCATATTTGATTTGGCACCGTTTTTTACACATGCCCTTCCTGACTCAACCCTCCCCAATTTTATCCAAGCTTGGGACCGGCACTGGGAGTGCACTGTCACCTGTAACCCCAGTGGCTGGGGTTATTCCCTGGCCAGGAATCAAATCTGGGGAGCGGCAGTGAGAGCGCCATGGCCTAACCAATTTAAGGAAAAATAATATTCAGACTCTAAACTGAAAACCATATATATTAAGAGAAAAGATACAACACTTTAACAGATTTAGGTTTTACAAAACCCACAGAATCCAAGAATGCACAATTATTTTTGCTATAGTTCACGTGACCATATGTTTTTCACATGTGATTATGTGAGTGCCATGATATTGTGAGGAATAAAAGAATAGGGGGGAAAAACTAAAACATAACTACATAAGAAAATTCCACATGTGAAAATGTGTGAAACATAACATGTGAAGTGTTCGCACTGAAAAAAAAGTAGAGGTAAGAGTTAAATAGAGTTTTAGGAGGTGCCAGGAACACCGCTTCTCCTGTGGATGCCAACAGTGTGGGAACAAAACTGTTTCATTTGTGTGACTCTGGGAAATGTGAATGAAACAACTGAGTGGCAAGGATTAATTTTCAGTATTCTTTTGACATCAAAATAATATCAATAATATCAATGTCTTCTGGTTATTTTTTCGCAAAAATACGAGTCAACAAAGTTTAAACTAGCAAAATGGACACATTTTTCTTTAATGATCAAATATACTATATCTAATATACACAGATCAGCTATAACATTAAAACCACCTGCCTAATATTGTGTAGGTCCCCCTTGTGCCGCAGCTCTGACCCGCCGAAGCATGGACTGCACAAGACATGAAAACATGAAAACATGATTCATCAGACCAGGCCACCCTCTTCCATTGCTCCATGGTCCAGTTCTGATGCTCATGTGCCCATTGTAGGTGCTTTCGGCGGCGAACAGGGGTCAGCATGGGCACTCTGACCAGTCTGCAGCTTCACAGCCCCGTATGTTCTGACACCTTTCTGTCATAGTCAGCATTAACTTTTTCAGCAATTTGTGCTACAGTAGCTCTTCTGTAGGATCGGACCAGACATACTAGCCTTCCTCCCCACACACATCAGTGAGCCTTGGGAGCCGATGATCCTGTTGCTGGTTCACCAGATGTCCTTGCTTGGACCACTTTTGGTAGGTTCTAACCACTGCATACCAGGAACACCCCACAAGACCTGCAATTTTGGAGATGCTCTGACCCAATCGTCTAGCCATCACAATCCGACCCTTGTCAAAGTCGCTCAGATCCTTACGCTTGCCCATTTTTCACCAAAACTGGACCGTTGAAGATTAGAAAAAAAAATCACATGGCCTTTTTCCAGTCTTCAACTGTCCAGTTTGAGTTCTTGTTCTCTCAGATTCTTGATCTTGGTTGACAGGAGAGGAACCTGATGTGGTTTTCTTCAAGGTTTGATATGTTGTGCATTCAGAGATGCTTTTCTGCTCACCACAGTTGTAAAGAGTGCATATTTGACAATAGACTTCCTGTCAGCTCAAACCAGTCTGGTCATTCTCCTCTGACCTCTCTTATCAACAAAATATTTCCACAATGTTTTTTGTTTTTCGCACCATACTTTTTAAACTCTAGAGACTGTGAAAAACCCAGGAGGTCAGCAATTTCTGAACTACTCAAACTAACACATCTGGTACTAACATCCATGAAACAATCAAAGTCACAGAGAGCACAATTTGTCTTCATTCTGATGTTTGATGTGAACATTAACTGAAGCTCTTGACCTGTATCTGCATGATTTTTTTTGCATTGCGCTGCTGCCACATGATTAGCTGCTTAGATAACTGCATGAATGTGCAGTTGTACAGGTGTTCCTAATAGAGTGGTCAGTGAGTATACTGTCAGGTCCATAAGTATTTGGACAGTGACACAATTTTGGTAAATTTGCCTCTGTATGCCACCAAAATGTATTTGAAATGAAGCAATCAAGATGGGAGTGAAGTGTAGACTTCCAGCTTTAATTCAAGGGGTTTACCTAAAATATTACATTAACCCTTTAGGAATTACAGCCATTTATTAAATAGTACCTCCAATTTCACAGGCTCAAAAGTAATTGGACAAATGACTGACAAGCAGTTTCATGGCCAGATGTGGCCTGTTTCCTCATTATTTCATGACAGATTAAGGAGATAAAAGGTCTGGAGTTGATTCTATGTTTTGAATATGAATTTGGTAGCTGCTCATGGGAAATCTCATAATGTGGTCCAAAGAGGTGTTGATGCAAGTGAAGGAGGCCATCACTGGGTTGAAAAAAAAGCAGACATATCAGAGAGATAGCAGAAACTTTAGGAGTGGCCAAATCAACAATTTGGTACATTGTTAAAAAGAAGGAATGCAAGGTGCAAACCACTGGTAACATTCAAGAACAGGAAAGCCAGATTAGACTTTGCCAGAAAACATCTAAAAAGCCTCCCATGTTCTGGAATAAGATTCTTTGGACTGATGAAGCCAAGATTAACTTGTACCAGAATGATGGGAAGAGAAAAGTATGGTGAAAGAAATGAACAGCTCTGAGCTCTGATCCAAAGTATACCACATCGTGTGTCAAACATGGTGGAGGCAGTGTTATGGCATGGGCATGTATGGCTGCCAATGGAATGGGCTCACTGGTGTTTATTGATGATGTGACTGCTGACAGAAGTAGTAAGATGAATTCTGAGGTGTAGAGGGCTATACTCTCTGCTCACATTCAGCCAAATGCTACAAAACTGATAGGACGCCGCTTCACAGTGCAGGTGGATAATGACCCTAAACATACTGCGAAAGCAACTCAAGACTTTTTGAAGGCAAAGAAATTGAATATTCTTCAATGGCCAAGTCAGTCGTCTGATCTCAACCCAATAGAGCTGCTTTTCACTTACTGAAGACAAGACTGAAGCCAGAAAGACCCACAAACAAGCAGCAACTGAAGGTGGCTGCAGTGAAGGCCTGGCAAAGCATCTCCAGGGAGGAAACTCAGAATTTGAGTTTTGAGAACATGGGCTCCAGATTTCAGGCAGTCATTGACTGCAAAGGATTTTCATCCAAGTATTAAAATTATGGTTATATTTACGATAATGTCACTTTGTCCAAATGCCTTTGAGCCCCTGAGCCCCTGAAAATGGAGGTACTTTGTTGAAAATGGCTGTAATTCCTAAATGGTAAATGCCATATTTTTGTGGAACCTCTTAAAATAAAGCTGAAAGTCTACACTTCGATCACATCTTGATCAATAAGGATATAGTAATATAGTAATATAATTAATTTACATATTGCACAGAAACTGGGTGGATGGTTCTGGAAATGTTTGTTTTTGGTTCATTTTTAAATTCTTACATAATTTTTTTTTTTTTTTTTTTAGATTTGTTTTCCAGGAAAACTTTCTTTGCAGAAATATTTTACAGTTTTGTTTTGCTTATGGTTTAGAGAACTTTCCTCTAACACTGAAATGGCTGTAACCTTAGACGAACGTTCATCTAACGTTCCGGTAACCATTACATTGTCTGAGCCTCTGAGGGGCTTTGCACTGCATCCATACAAACAAATCACCTTCTAGTGCTAGCAAAAACTGTGATACTTCAGGAACACAAGTATACAAAATGCACATTTGCATACAAATAGTATAATAATAATAATAATAATAATAATAATAATAATAATAATAATCGTCATCATCATCATCATCATCATCATCATAATAGTGTTATTGTGTTACGTTTAATATTGCGGACAGATAAGAGTTTTGAGCGTGTTGAAAGCGGAACAAACAAAGCTTTTATTTTGAAGAAAACGTCATATGACTTGTGATCACCGGCTATTTTCAGCGCAGTCACATGAGTGCACTTTCAGATTTCTCGTGTTGTCCACTTCTGTGCACAAATCTATAAATGACTTTTGCTGCACTTAAGAGGTGATAACTGCACGACAAAGGACATCCAGATGAGCGTAGTATCAGCGCGTTTGCGCGCGCAGGACGAAGAGAGTCACGTGTTTACGGACACAACATCATGGCTTCTATCAGCACAGAGGAAGCAAAATAATGTCGCCTGGCAGGAACTAAAGTCCTCTGTTAGACGTTTGACGTGATTTTATCTTGGTTCTGGATTTCACTGCGTGCCTGTATGGGTGAATTAGCGCTGAGGAAAGATGGGAGCTGACATTGCACCCAGCAGTTAGTGAGAGGCTGACTCCAGAGCAGAGGTAAAAAGCTGGGAGCTAGTTAGCTAACGGTCAACACCAAACTGTCTTTCAGTGCCTGCTTATCAGTAGAGCTTTTCCTTTACTGTACTCTCCTTTCCGGATTAAAACACTTTTACTGTTTTGACCACGCTTTGTTTGTGTCGTAAAAGGCGAGCTATCATTTAAACTTTTTAATTATTGTTTACTTTTTGTTGTGGGAAACTTATAATGTAGGTAGTATGGCAAAAAACAAACAAACAGCTTGCTGTTTCAGGACATGTATCCGGAAAGTGGCTAACTCTAATGGAAAAACTAGGATTTTAAAGGAAAAGAGTGAAAAATTAAGCTTTCTCACAGTAAGTAACAAGGGAGGTGATCAGCATTGTAAAACTGATGATGATGATGATGATGATGATGATATCCACAATAATCTAAGATAAGCTTGAAGTCATTTATCACAGTATGAGTATCAGTAGTATATTGTTGTTTTGCTTTATTGTGACCAGCCCTGGGACATTGCAATAGAGTTCCTGGTGTGGCAGACATGAGGAAAGTTAGTTAGCTCTTATTCACTCAGCTTAGATGAATTTCTCTCTATTTATCCTGAGAAGATGCATTCATAATGCAACCTACTACTTGAATTGATACACGTGTGTATTTGTATATGTATATGTGAATTATGTATTCATGTATCGTCCCTGGTTTGACCCTGAGCTCTGCGGGTTTCCTCCAGGTTCTCTGGTTTCTTCCCACATACCAAAAACTAGTCAGATGGAGTATTGGCTAATACAGATTGCCTCTCGACATGAATAAGTGTGTGTGAATGTGTGTGTATGGTGCCCTGTGATGGGCTAGCATCCCATCCTGGATGTATTCCTCCCTCACACCTAACAGTTTTTCCATGTGTGGGAATCAGAATATTGTCTTAATCTGAATTGGGCAATTGGATTGCGGTGTAATTAGAATATTGCCAAATTCAGATTAATATCGGAATACTTATGTGCATGTAAACGTAGCCAAAGATTAACCTCATTAATCTTATATGTGCACAGCATGTAGTGGAAACCTTAAGCCTATGTCATAAATTCTTGATTAGTTCTTTGATATTCACATATCTTTTTGTTTTGTTATTTCATAGAAATTCAATGTTCAGTGATGCTCACTGTCCCATCCATTTATGAGCTTCTCATGGTGAAATAGGAGGGTCCTTATGTTGCTTTCATAGAGGAGCAGTAAAAAAAGCTTTGGCATCAAGACTTTGGCTTGTACTGGTTAAACCCTGAGAGGTTGTCATGGAGTGGCTGGCCTCAGCTTTAGAGCGGGACCTTGGACTGGACCAGCGGCAGATTGGACCAGGAACACGACCTCATGAGCTGGTGGCACTCGTTTCGACCCGCTGGATTATGGGACTAAGAGAAAGGAGGGTAACCCGTTGTGCTCGTTATGACTGTAGTAGTGATGGAGATATCCGTACACTTCTCCAGCGCTCTCAGGTAAAGTTACCACCTGGATGGACTCGTGTTTGCATCCAAGGTCTAAGGAAAAGCAAGTTGGGGTATAGGATTGCCAGGGAGCCAGGCTGGAATGGGGAGGGCTTCTCCCAGGACTCTTTCATGAGACAGATGCAGGAAGTGTCAGAGTGCAACATCAGGTAAATAATGAGCACCAAGAAGTAATATGGTTCAATACATGTCACATGACCGGGGGGGGGGGGATCCCAATGTAAAAAACATCTGAACTTTGCCCTGTTAAAAAGTCACAGGATCCAAAACAACAGTTAGAAGCTCACAATTTTAACAGTAAACAATGTAGTATTAATTGGTATTCTCTCCTCAAATAGATACAGTTGCTGTGATAACTTTCTTTTGTTAAAACCTAAAATATTTGTGTTTTATTAAAAAGATTTTAGTTTTTTTTTTTCTGTTGATCACAGCTAACTGACATAGACTTGATAAAATATTTAAATCATTAATTGAATGAAAGTAAATTGTCAGGAACAAACAACAATCACGTTTTGTTTTCTCTGTCATCACGACTTTTTAATTTGAGAATATTACTTTTGTTATATTACAATTATAATTGTAGAATTTATAACATCATAATTTATAAATATAATAATTTTGTTATATTCAATGAAACTTAAATAGGTTTATACACTATATGGCCAAACGTTTGTGGACACCTGACCAACTTTGTTGCCATAAAATTTTGTATATGGTACAGAGGAATCTGCCATGTCTTTGTATGCTGTAGCATTATAGTTTCCCTTCAATAGAACTAAGAGGCCCAGCCCTAACCTGTTCCAACCTGACCACAACCATGCTCCAAAAGCGAATCGATGCGTTCCTAGAAAATGGAGATTATTATAACAGCAATGGAGTCACTAAATCTAGAATGGGATGTTCAACAAGCACATATGGGTGTGATGGTCGGCTGACAACAAAGTTTTGGCAATATAGTGTATCTTTAGCTGTAGAAGCTGCATATTACATTTCTACAAGAAGATAGATATAGATAGATACGAGAAACGCAAATGTCAGAGATTGAAAATATCTACTAAGATCTGATTTGTCTGTTTGTATTTCAGGAATCTGTGGCATGAGGCGTATATGAACCATGTGCAGCCATATGCAAGTGCTACAGACCAAACACAGGTGTTGGCCATTGATGCAGTACAGCAAGCTTTGCAAAAACTGTTTGGCTGTACATTTCTCTCAACTGACCGGTTGTCACCATCCCTCTCTCCAGCCAGAGAGAAGGAGAAAGAATGTCCCCTATCATCCAGCTCCTCAGCTGTCAAGCAAAACACAGACACTCTGTGTCCAAATGTGGTCCCAGCTGAATGCTTGCTTGAGTCAGGGGAGATGCTGTACATCATTCTCCCATATACACGATACTCCCTTCATGATGTTGTCACCTACAGTCCAGCTAAGCTTGCCAACAGCAATGCTAAAGTATTGTTCATTTTGTACCAAGTACTCATAGCAATGCGGGAATGCCATGCATCAGGACTGACATGTGGAGAGCTCTCCTTGCAGGACATAGCTGTTGATGAGCAGCTTTGCAGTCGCCTCAAAATTTCCCTAGCACATTATGAAAAAATGAACGAGGGCAGGAATGCAGCGGAGTATGCAATGAGAAGGCAAATGCCAAAAACTGTAGACGATACAGGTGCTGAAAATTTAAGAAGTGATGTCAGTGAACAGCCCTGCCAGGATTGTCATGATTATCTCAAATCTTTGGTCCTAGACTGGGTTCATGGTAGAGTCAGCAACTTTTGTTATTTGATGGAACTGAACAGATTAGCTGGAAGACGTGAGGGTGACCCCAACTACCACCCAGTTTTACCCTGGGTGGTAGACTTCACTGTACCATATGGAAGATTTCGTGATCTCAGGAGGTCAAAATTTCGTCTAAATAAGGGTGACAAACAACTGGATTTCACTTATGAAATGACCAAAGAAGCTCTTGTAGCAGCAGCTAATGGAGGTGGTGGAAGCCTCTTTCCTTCCGATCTTGGTGCATCAGTAGGTCCTAGTGGTTCAGGACAGTCAGATCATCTCCATGTGCCCCATCATATTTCAGATGTTCTATCAGACATTACCTACTATGTCTACAAGGCTAGACAAACACCCAAATCAGTACTTTGTAGCCATGTTCGTTCTCAGTGGGAGCCCAATGAATACCCAGCTAGCATGGAACGTATTCAGAGTTGGACACCAGACGAATGCATACCGGAATTCTACACAGATCCTACTATATTTCGGTCCATTCACCCAGACATGCCAGATCTTGAGGTTCCTCCATGGTGTAACTCCTATGAGGAGTTCATTGCAGTGCACAGGCGTCTTTTAGACAGTCGTGAAGTATCCCAGCACCTACACCATTGGATTGACCTAACTTTTGGCTATAAACTGACAGGTAAAGAAGCAGTAAAAGCCAAGAATGTATGCTTACATTTAGTGGATAACCATACCCATCTAACCAGCTATGGAGTTGTTCAACTGTTTGACCAACCTCACCCACCATGCCTTGCACCTTATCAGTATTCACCAGCAGAACCTCCCCACCTTGGTCCTATCAGTGTGTCAGCATGGCAAATTCCACCTCTTGAGACTACAGTAGATGTCGATAGAACAGTCCCAGAGGCAACAGGGTGTGAATCTAGTGGTTGGACACTGGTTGATAGGGATGAAGAGCTTGAGCAAGGAACAGAGGCTCTTGATTCCTTAGGTGCTACTGTCTCTGCCACCACGACTATGCCAGTACCTATTGTGAGCTCTGCAGGAGGGAAGACAACTGGGGAGCATGCTGTTTTGGTATTGTCTCCCTCTCATAGCTCTGTTCCTGGAGAAACTGCAAGCAGTACCATAAATACTCTTGGATCTATGGGTAATATTCTTCACAGAGGAACCTCAATTATTAAGAAGCAGGAAGGTATCACTGCGTCTAACACGAGCACAGATGATTTCAAAATAAATTTGCCAGAAGGATTCAAGCCTTTACAGCCTTTAGAAGAGTTAGAGAAGCTTAATATCTTCTTAGTTAAAGGGTTGCATTCCGAAGTTCAGAATACAATGGATGTAGACAGGAGAGTGTCATGTACTGCATCAAAAGCACCCTTGTCTTTTACAGACCTATTTCACAGAGACATGCAAGCCTTCGGTGTCTTCATTGCAGAAATATTTTATTCATCAAAACTCCAATGTATAAAACCAGGCACATCTTTGAATGCCCGGTATCAAGCAGTAATGAAGTTTTGCTCTGCCAGTCTTAGGGATATCCCACTACCACTTCATCATGCACTTGAGAGCCTTCTACAGATTCACAAGCACACATCTGAGACTGAATCTTTGAACTTGCACTATGCTGGCCTACCATTTCTTTTCAGATATGACCCAATTTATGAGGGCCTTCCACCGCCAAATCCTTGGCAACTGCTTAGTCCTGTGTTATCTCCATTACCTTTCCCTGAATATTTCCCAGCACTCCATCACTTCATTTTCTCTTACCATTCCAAGTTGGTGTCCATCAACAGTGTTCATGGTCGGGATATTGTGTTCAGCTTATGGCAACAGCTGCAGACTCTTCTACAGGGTGATATCACTGCAGAGGGACTGGAGATTCTCTTACCTTTTGTGCTTGCTTTAATGACAGAAGAATCTACAGCTGTGTATGCTGCCTGGTATTTATTTGAACCAATCTCCAGTGTCCTTGGACCACGCAATTCCTCAAAATATTTGATAAAGCCACTCATAGGTGTATATGAAAACCCCCACTGCCTCCGTGGTCGTTTCTACCTCTACACAGACTGTTTTGTACTACAGCTTATAGTGCGGCTTGGCTTGCAAGCTTTCCTGTCTAGTCTTCTACCTCATGTGCTCCAAGTTATCACTGGATTTGAAAGTTGTCGCACAGGGGCAGGGAATGAATGGGATGGGCTTAAAGCCTTAAGGGGTGGTATGGGTGGCTTAGGAGAAGAGGAGGAAGACTTTGAATGTGTGGATGGCAGGCCATCATCAGCTGCCTCCGCTGGCAAAGTGGGAGGAGGCAATGCTGGTGGTAGTGGAGGTGTCGGGGTTGGAGACCAAGGACTTGTGGACTACTCATCAGGCATCAGTCTGAATGACCAGGTCTTTATTGCTGATGGTGAGGACTTTCAGAACGGCTTTTATGTCAATAATGGATCATCTGTAGCAACAGCTGGAGTATCTGCTAAACTGCAAGGCAAGAACTCTGCAAACAAAGACCAAGACCAGGAATCACTAAGTGTGGGTAAACTAAGCGACAAGAGTAGTGCCAGTGAGGTGTCCATTGGAGATGGAGACTCCACCAAAGATCGTGCAAGTTTAAAATCTGCTGACAGCAGCCAGGACTTAAAGCAGACCAGTGATGGGGAAGATGGAGGTGACCTGGAGGATGAAGATGCAACAGTAGAGGAGAAAGATAGCACAGTACAGAAAGTTCCTAGTCTTGAACTGACATTGTCTGGTTGCACAGAGGAGTCTGAAGCCACAGTGGGTACCCTAGAGGGTGACTTTATGAATGGAATGGTGCAAGGAGAGAGTGAGAAAAACATAGGGTTAGAGGATGATGAGCACGACCCTTCAGAGGACTCTGAGGAGAAAGAACACAAGATATTATTGGGTAAGTGGAAAAAGCATTTGGGGATAATGTTTAGAAAATGTTGTTGTGTCAGAAACGTTTTGTGAATTCAGAAATTTTGGGAATTACCATTGTACAAATAATTTTTATATACATTTTTTAATCAGACACTGTTTGCAAGACCGTAAGATGGCTGTCTGCTAAATTGGGGCCCACAGTAACCTCTCGATATGTAGCTAGAAATCTTCTGCGTCTTCTTACTACCTGCTATATAGGTAAGAATCAAATTTATGTTTTATGTAGATTGCTGATGGATTTGACAAACCATTTGCCACTATATTAAATACTATACTGTTTTCTCACCAGTCTTAATTTAGTTTTAAAACAATTCTCTCTAAAGGTACTGAGAAGCACCAATTTTTGCTGTCTGCAAATGAAGAGAGTAGCCTTGACAGTGCAGGAAGTGTTTATGAAAAGAAACCAATTGTTGGTGACCAGACTGCAAAGCCAGTCCTTGATTGTCTCATCTACATAGCCCATCTGTATGGAGAGCCTGTTCTGACCTATCAGTACCTGCCATATATTGGTTACCTGGTAAGTGTTTTTTTTTTTTTTTAAATCATCCTTCTTTTAAAACCTTTTGTTCAAAGTATATGGTCCATTCTATATACACTGATCTTGCAAGAAAGCATGAATATTCTCATCCATTTTTAATTCAGGAAAAAATCAGGATCCATCCCTGATAGAAATCTTAGTATAATACTAAAATACAAGTACGTTGGCTATAAAAAGACTACACACCACCATTATAAAGTTTTTGTGATGTAAAAAATGATAAAGATAAAACATGCCAGAAAACAGCTACAGGAATATCTGGCAAGTACTGGTCACTCCCTACATGTGAGAACAATCCTTCATAAGGCTATGGGGTAGGTTGGTTAGATGGAAGCCCTTTCTCATGGGGGAAAAACATCCAAGCCTGCATAACTCGCCCCAAACCATGTGGCAAAAGATGTTATCATCTGATGAGACCAAGGTAGAATTTTTAGGCATAATTCTAAAAGATATGTTTGGCACAAAAAACAAAACACACCAAACCCATGGTGGTGGCAGCAACCTGCTATGGGGCTGCTTCTCTTCAACTCGTACTGGGGCTCTAGTCAAGATAAAGGGAATCCTGGATAGCTCCAAATACTAATCTATTTTGGCATAAAACCTGCAGGCCTCTGTTAGACAACTGAACATGAAGGAAAATTTTCACCTTCCAGCACGATAATGACCCAAAGCACAAATCCAAGTCAACAAAGGAATGGCTTCAGAAGTAGTAATTTTTTTGGAATGGCCCAGTCAGAGTCCAGCTCTAAATCCTAGCAAAAACCTGTAGATTGACTTGAGTACTGTGCACAGGACCTTGCAGTCTGGAGCGTTTGTGCAAGGAAGAGTGGCATAAAATTGCCAAATCAAGATGTGCTGAGTTAGTAGACTCTTACCCAAAAAGACTGAGTGCTGTATTACAAGCAAAGGCTTCTTTAACAAAATATTAGTTAAGTGGTGTGCACACTTATGTAACTAGGTTATTGTAAATTTTTTCTTCTTCTTTTTTTTCCCCTGAAAGATTTCTATTTGTTTCTCTGCTTGAATTTTGTTGGTTGCTATATCACTTTTTTTTTTTTTTTTCAACATCAGAAAAACCTGCAATTTTAACAGGGGTGTGTAGACTTTTTATATCCACTGTAGAATACATGGCACTTATCTAATGCGATAATTAGCTCAATATGTTCAATCAGAATTGGCATCTTTCAAGAGAATGGGCGTAATTGCTTTAAACCTTATTGATAACCTGGGGTCTGAAAAGGAGTAAAGGGCCTTCATATGTGTCTATCTAAAATATAAAGGATAATAATTTCTAAGAGTGTTTCAGGATTCTTCTACAAGTGCTCTTTAATTTTTTTAGACACAGCAAACCTGTAATGTGAACCAGTCATTGAGCTATTGTCTAATAATTAGACAGCTCTCTACTTATGTAAAGTGAGGTGATCAAATAGTTAGCCTTTATTTTACTTTCTGTAAAATCAACAGAAACATAGCTGCTTGATTTAAAAAGCCATCCATGACCTTTGCTTGACTTGGACGGCTACTGGCTGGCAGATTTGGTATTATTCTCTGGGTGATTAGTGTTTTCCATGAGAGTTTTAGCTTGAAAGTACTAATTGGTTTTTAGGGAATTAGTGAAAAAACACCAAGGACATGTATGAGCATGAGTGATGGTTATTTGTGTGCTGTTTAATTTGTGTTTGTTGTCATTTTACTGAATGCATCAGTGGACATGATAGTACACCATTCTAATAATTTTGTATCAAAGAGTTACACACTCCTAATTTAATACCTGCCTCTGATATAAATTTTTGTTCTTTCATAACCTTTTTCCAGGTTTCTCCCCCCTCCTCCCGCCGCCTGAATACTCGTAAGGAGGCAGGACTTCTAGGTGCGGTCGTGCTGACTCAGAAGATCATAGTTTATCTATCAGACACCACTCTAATGGACATGCTGATGAAGATCAATCAGGATGTGCTTCTGCCCCTGCTCGACCTGCTCACCTCACCCAAAATGGGGTAAAGTCTCACACTAGAGCCCTTTTCTTCTTCAGCTTCTGCATTTAGTTACAGTGAGAGCACACACTTCTTTGCAATAAATTTGAAATATTACCTTTGCTGACGTGGCTGTTCCTGTATGCACAGTTTTCCCAGTGGGGTGCAGTCCCGTTCTGCTGTGTGTTTGAAGACTCTCAGCCTGATGGCACTGATTTGGCTGCGAATTGGCAGGGAGATGGTGCAACAGCACATGGCAGACACACTCTGCAAGTTCTTTCAGGTCTTCTCTTTGCTGGACAATCTGCAGAACCAGGTAACACAAATTGGTACATAATAATACTACTGGTACATATTAATAACCAGTAATGCATCTGGTTTCCTAACGCTAGGCTGATTTGGTTGAATCAGGCCTTGTAATGCACTGATTTCTTTTTTCCAGACAGGAACAATAATTTTAGCCTGTGCTTTTGTTTAACTTTCTGGTTTTGGTAGTTTAATGATTTGATTGGCATTTTGCTGTGCAGATAGAGAGGGGCCCCCGAAAAGAGGTTGGAGAGTGCGTGTACATTGATGTGTGCACTCCAGGGGGAACAGAGGTGACCTGTGAACTGGGGGTTCTGGAAGAACTTCAGGCCGTGTTCAACCCAGAGATGGCGTATACCTCCTATATCCCCTTGCACTGTCTCATCGGTGAGGCAGTCCCCTCCTACTGATTTTTTGGAGCATTATTAATTCATTAATTAATTTTTTAATTTATTTATACATTATTTCTTTCATAATATTATCTCTCATACTCATTTTGTTTTTGGTTTTAGGTGACACAGTTATTCGCAAGTTAGTTCCTAACCATGAATTAGTTTGGGGACTGGCTATGTCCTACTATAACAAAGTAAGTCCAGGAAGCCCAGAATCAAACCTACCTTGTGGTCAAAGCGCAGAGATGCCCACTTATTCCATGGGCTTCTCCCCAAGCTTAAGTCACCAGTTTGGTCGCAGTCCTTTCCCAGCCCCCTCGTCCACCTCAACTCCTCTTAGTGGGGATGCCCTTCCTGAGTCTGGAACCTTCGGCAGTCACTTGGTAGGAAATCGCATCCAAGTAGCGCGGGACACTGAACAAAGTGGGAGCCCAAATCAGTCGTCTCTTGATATCTGGGGACGGCCTCATGTGAGCTATATTCCATCATCATGCCTCGTCACATCCATGTTTGCCTCAATGTCAGTGGGACCAGTTTCCTCACTTTCTTCATCCTCTTGGGTTCTGGGTCACACTCCAGAGGACAGTGCACTGAAGCAGGAACTCTCACGCAGTAGTCGTTCTCTGCAGGGTAACTGGCTGGCATACTGGCAATATGAGATTGGCTTCAACCAGCAGGACCCCCGTTTCCATTTCCACCAGATCCGCCTGCAGAGCTTTTTGGGCCACTCGGGCACAGCTAAGTGTCTGGCTCCACTAGCCGGTGAGGACTACTTTCTTTCTGGAAGCAAAGATAAAACAGTGAAACTCTGGCCACTGTATAATCATGGTGATGGTACTCGAGAGGTGGAGCCTCGGCTGACGTACACAGACCATCGCAAGTCTGTGTTCTGTGTTGCACAGCTGGAGGCATTACAGCAGGTGGTGAGCTGTGATGGCACTGTGCACATTTGGGACCAGTTCACAGGTGAGAGGCAATTCTATCTGTACAGTACAGTTCTTTAACTGTACATGTAACTGTACAGACAGTGTTAACACTACAGTATGTAAATTTTGGGGCTTTTGGGATTTCAAAGACCTCACTGGTGCATATGTTACTGCAAGAAACTTTCTTTCCACTGCATGGATTAATGTAACAGTTGCAGGTGGCATGTCAATACACATTTAGTGAGGATTCAAGAAGTGCTCAATTTTGTGGCATGAATCCATGGTAATAGGAGTCCTTAAGGACACCGTGTTCATAAAGTGAGTTCTTTACTCACTCATTTATGTTATGTTTTTGTTAAAAATTCAATAAGTAACATAATGCAGCATTAACATAAATAAGCAATCTCTTTTTTGTGTGTGAAAAGGCAAGCAGATTCGGTCTTACGACGCACTTGATGGAAAGAATCCCATCACGGCCATCACCACTATGCCACCTCCTCACTGCAGCGTGGTGTATGCCAGTGCTGACTCTGTCCTTCGTTTCGTAGACCCACGCAAGCCTGGCCTACAGGTACATTCATCATTCCCCAACATGTCATCCCTGTCTCATTTAAAAACCTGAGGTCATTGCCCTGCTCTTCAAAGCTGCCCTACAAATGTAATTGATTGGGTTTGATTTAATCATGCAGCTCATTTTGGGCAGTGTGTTTTGGCATTAGTATTAATGGCTATCAGTAAGGTACGCTGTGCTCTTCCCCTACTATCAGCATGAGTTTCGCCTGGCCTATAACAACCTGAGTGCGGGTCTAATCCGCTGCCTGGCTGTGAGCCCCGGAGGACGAACAGTGGCGGCTGGATTCTCCTCAGGCTTCATAGTGTTGTTGGATGCACGGACTGGGCTGGTACTGCGAGGCTGGCCTGCTCATGAGGGAGATATACTGCAGATGAAGGTGGGTGTATGCTTTATGCTTATCAGATGTATAAATGTTTTTACAAATGTGTATCAACATTTATATTTATGATGACGTCAGTAACGAGGCTGTTCAGAACATTTTGCGTAAACTTGTGGTGAATCAGATATGCGCCTGGTATTTGTCACCTATCGACTGGATGTCCTAACAGTGGTGAGTAAGAGGTCCATGTGCTGCGCAAAAGCCCATTTAGTGATTTTCAAAATAAAGTGTTTATAAGGTCAACAGATTCCTGAAGATTATCACTGATTAGAAATGTCTTATTTTCTAAATGGGGCTATTGTACACTAATATGTTAAAGAAGACAAGAATTTTGTTGTTTCTGGCCACAAATAAAACTTGTATTCACAGATTTACTGTGGATTTATAGGACATAATTCACTGAGGTGGATTTAGGACTTATTTTTTCTTTTGGTGCAAACAGTTTTAGTACAGAGCAGTTTAAAAAAAAAAAAAAAAAAAAAAACTAGACCCACCTTCATAACTTTCTTTAGTCTATGAATTTGTGGAATAGTACTGAGCTTCCCACAGGGTGAGCAAAAGTTGTACCCTGTCAGTTTGTTCAGAAGTAGTCAACAACAGACTACAGCAAAAACAAACTTTATTTAACCTCGATTATCAGGGTCAAGGATTTTGTCTGTGCCTTTGCAACCCCATGTTTAGGCAAATATGGACATGGATTACTCATTATTAATGCTGATATGAGAAATGCTATTGATTTACATACAAGCTAGACAATCATTTGTAATTATGGATCACTGTGATAGAAAGCTGTCAATCTTGACTTGGTTTCATTTAACCAAAAAATCAAGACAAAGTCTTAAAATGTGTGGTTGTGTGCCCATATCTGTATGTTTTGCAGGCCGCAGAGGGGAATTTGCTGATTAGTTCCTCCACTGATCACACTTTGGCAGTGTGGAAAGATCTGGAGCACAAGCCCCTTCAACTGTACAGGACTCCCTCTGATCCCATCCATGCCTTTGACCTCTATGGTGCTGAGATTGTGGCAGGCACTGTAGCAAATAAGATAGGCGTGTACTCCATGATGGACATCTCTGCCAGCCCAGCTAGTTGCACCAAACTTAGCTCTGAGAACTTCCGCGGGACCCTCACCAGCCTGGCAGTGTTGCCCACCAAAAGACTCCTGCTGCTGGGTTCTGAAAATGGCGCTATCAGACTGCTGGCCTAAACACATGTAAAGCTCCAGCACAAGCAGCCCTGATGTTGAGTGTCTCATTAACATATTTGCTCTTTGCACCAATGCTGGCTCCTCCTCAAAATGGAAAAAAAAAAAAAAGCAAAGACGACGTTCGTCTGACGCACTTTTCAGCTATCGTGGGGAGCTTCTGTGACTGATTATAAGTTATTTAAGAATGTCTTAGCACCTTAGTCTTACTAAGGTTTAACAGAATATTCAAAGTCTTTACACAATCAAAAATCAAATGATTAGCTTCACAAACAGTTTATACGATTTTATACAGTTTATCTATGGAGTTTGTGACCAGCTGATGTTTATGTACAAGAAATTCAAGGATCTAATTTCTTATCCTGGAAAAAGAGAAATTGTTTCTATAGACGAGTGGATAAGAAGAACTGCTCAGGAATGCTGAGCCAATCACGGTTCCGCTGTAGTGTTTACACTTTCAAAATAGGTGTACGAGATCACCGAACCCCCACTGTGTGAATCACAGATCAAACCTTGTCAATGCTATAATGTTACCATGCACCTGAGGCATTGAACATCTATGCAGTATTTGTGGGTTTTTATTGGTATTCTATGTTGTCCTAAATCCTCTATATCATGAGTACCTTTATTCATGAACATGTAGGTGGACCTTAATGACATGAAAGGTATGTCCGAGGATGTCATATCTGTCATTGCATATTGGTGTCACATATGCAGTCAGTTAAAGGCTTTTTGTTTTTTGTTTTTTTTCTTTGAAGGACCTCTGTATGTATGCGCACCACGGTGAATGAGGAAATACCTAGCCATAGATTATCTATGAGGAGGGGTTGAGTAACAGGTCAATAATCCCATATTAAATGGGATTTACATTTTAGTGCAACAATGAATTCTTACATAGTTTGGATTGTTCCACAAAATAAGAAATCCTCATAATTATATTAATTCATTCTCTTATGTATACCTGTAGTAATATTTTTATTCCTTATATACAGTATACTTGTGTATCCTAGAAACTAACCACTGATTATAGGGATGTGAGTTGTATGCACATAGTAGTCTCCTATTTGACATTCCTATCGGGCAGTAACGAAGTTTTGAGTTTGTAAAATTTAGTAAGGAAAAAAAAAAGATTGTTTTACAGCTTTATCAAGATTAAATTCAAATCTGTTACACAATCCTTAAAACTACACTGGGTCATGATCAGACAAGGGTACACATAAGAGACACTCCTGAAGCTATTCTCGATTAAAACTCTGGTCATAAGTATGCTTTGGAAATGAATTCATGTGACAGTTTCTAATTTGAGATCCATCACTTGCAATAAACTCTACCTGTTTGATCAGACATTTTGCTTGCACAAGTGCAAGTCTGCCTAGGAATGCCAGTAGTTTGGGAATTCTTTAGTGAGACAAGTAGATCTAGTCATTTCGTGTCCATGTCTCTCAAACTGATCAGTTGTTCATGTCTCCAAGATTTTACATTGTCTGTTGTAAGTCTAACTGCAATATATGGAATTGTTTAACTCAGAGTAGGTTATTACTTTCTTGCAGTTAATTCTAACTTATTTCTTTTTTACTTTCAAGCCTTGCGATATTTTTTTTTTTTTTTTTTTTTTTTTTTTTTTTTTTTTTTTTTTTTTTTTTTTTTTTTTTTTTTTTTTTTTTTTTTTTTTTTTTCTCCATGTAATCAAGACATCAAATTTGGACATTTTCAGTCATTTGAAGTAAACTCAAATTGGTCAGAAATGTTGTTGCTGTCTTTATTATTTCAGACATCCCTTTTTTTTTTTTTAAACAGGAGGAAACGGATTAATCCATATTATACGTGCAGCATTAGCACGCCCTCATGAATGCAATTAGGATAGTCAGTGTTAATTTCACTCTTTTGAAGGTTTGCTGTTCAGAACCACAGCAGCCACTTGGAAACCTTGGGCCAGCAGGGCAAAGTCCTTGCTGAGTGTTTGACATTTAATGCCTCCGGTTTTAGAGAGCTCTGTGGCTTTCTCTGTTGGATAATGTATTATATTTTCCTGTCTTTTAACAACATTAATTCACCAACTGCCAATCTTTATTGATAATCTATATACATAACAGTTCAACCTCTCTCTCTCTCTCTCTCTCTCTCTCTCTCTCTCTCTCTCTTTATCTCTACCCCTTCCTCTCCATTAACTGCAGTGCTTCTCGTAAATGGCGTAGAAAGCACCCACTGCTTCCAGCATGCAGGTTACTCAGAACCCTACATTAAAATAGCCCGTGGTCCATTATGTTCAGCATAGTCACGGATGTGTAAATGTCTACATGATGCATAGCTCTTGCACGTGCCGTTTGTGGCGTCAAGATCTCTCTCACTGTTTACATCTATGTGAGTTATATGAAGCACAGATCAATGAAAGTTGAAGTGTAACTGCCTGTTCATTGATTGCCAGACTTTAAGAGAGGACAGTTTTCCTTTTGACCATTTGTGGTTTTCTCTCAATTTTCCAGGTAGTTTTCCAGGTATGTTCAATTTTCTTGTCCTATTGTACTTAACGTGCACTGCAAACTATACTTTGGATATATAATGTGGGTTAAACTGAAATGTTTAGCATATTTAGCTTTCGAAAATGTGTACAGCATGATCAATCAGCAGAATAAGCAAATAAGCTTCAGAATTGGCTCAGGCAGAGTTTACTGAATGTTCCATGGTTCATAGTGCATTATGTAGAGTGAGAGTTGAACTATTACTGTTAATATCTATGCTATGATTAATACACATGCCTTTTTGATACACATTCAGTGTTTTTACAGAGACTGGCAGTTGCTTTAAGTTAGACCAAATTTAGTATTTGGCACCATTGACGCTAAATGTTATTGCAACTATTTTGATCATTTCTCCTCATATGGTTAAAACAGTATCTGCTGATGTTTAATGTTGAATTTAGGCAATGGAAAACGACGCGACAGAGTAATAGATTGCAGTACTCATTTATTTAGGAATTTGTTAACATAAAAGCCTAAGGAGAGACGGTGATAAATTAACTTTAAAACTTTACACCCAACATCACTGAAATTTGTCAGGATTTACCTTACCTCTCTAATGTAAGTGCAATTCTGGCTGTGTATTCTGTACTGAGTTAGTACACCGTACTTCTGCCGATAAATTACTGAGACTGAAATGAAATTTATGCATATGCTTCTCATAAAATTTGCTTCAATTTAAAACTTGTGATTTCAGACTGGCTATTAGGACATGGATTTAAGATTACTTGTACTCCTTTTCCTCTGTTACTGCCAACAAGGCTTGACGGTAAAACAAGAGCGACATTTTTTTTTTTAACCTTTACTTCTCAAACCCCTATTCCACAATAAATCAAAAAGGATGGTCTTGCACTTTTACAGGAGGATGTCATTTCAGAGGATGAAAAGGTCACTGTGATTCCTCTCATACCCCTGATAAGCAGCAGTCCCAGATCAGTAAGAAGTTTGTTCTTTTGATAAAAATCTTGCATATCACCTAATCAGATTCAGGAGACTTCAGTCAATGTGTTTCTGACAGGATGTAGTAAGCTCCAACGTGTCCCACACAGAAGAATTAACTCCAGATGGCTTTGCTACCTCTACCCCCACTACTGAAAATGCAGAGAGCTCCTCAGAGGAAGATCTGGATGAGCTGTGTGGTGCTTTGAATTCTAAAGAACTTCATCGGGCCATAGGGAGTGGGATTATGAAGTTTGGTCTGGAGCTGTTGGAGAACCTGAAGGCAGATCCAAAACAATCAAATATTATCATCTCCCCCCTCAGTGTGTCCTTAGCTCTCTCTCAGTTGGCTCTGGGTATGTTCCTGACATGCAACACTTGACCAAATGATAACAATTTAATGCACGTAACTCACTTTCAAGCAACTGATAAAATATGATATATTCGTTTCTTTTTGGCTAAATTTAATATCACTTCAGCATGATTTATCACATGAGTAGCTTATTTGGCAAAATCGAATTAAAGCGTCTTGGTAAAGCGGTTGCCCACCAGAAGCCAGTAGAACAGGTTCAATGTGTGTTAGCATAGATTCTACAAGTGTCTGGAAGTGTAAACCATTTTTCCAAAAGATTTGGTGTTTTGATGGTGGTGGAGAGTGTTGTTGGTCCAAAATGTTCAATTGGGTTGAGTTCAGGTAACTGTGAAGGCCATAGAATATAATTTACACCATTTTCATACTCGTCAAACTATTCAGTGAGCCTTCATGCCCTGTGGATTCAGGCATTGTCATCTCTGAAGAGACCTCTCCCATCAGGATAGATATGCTTTATTATAGGATATAAGTGATCAGTTAGAATAACTTTGTATTAATTTCCAGTGAATTCTGTTGAAACAAGTGAACCCAAACCATGCCAGGAAATTGCCCCTATAACATAACAGAGCAACTGTTTTTTTTTTTTCATTCCATTTGTCACCATTTTGTATATTCAGTAGCTTCACTTACTCTTTGTGAAAGTGCCATGAATGAATATGGAACAACCATTTAGCGATTGTTAATAGTGTGATGTATGTATGGTTGTTAGGAGCGAGGAATGAGACAGACGAGCTCCTCCTTCAGCACCTACATGCTGATACAGTGCCCTGCTATCACAAAGCACTGAAAAGCCTTCTCCACCATGTCCGCAAAAATGCCCTGCAAATCGCCAGCCGCATCTACCTTGCTGATGGTGAGTGAGACAAAATGAGACCCCAGTGATATTCTCTGCAGATTTAAGGACAGATTATGCATTGTGTCAATGTCACTGATGTGTAGCTGATGTAGAAGAGGCCTGCAGCTCTTAATCCTGACATTAGCCTCTATAACAGATGAAAACCCGATAAATCTATAAATATTTTCTTTCTAAAGGATTTAGGCCAAACCAGGAGTTTATAGAAGAGTCTCTCAAAATATATGATTCGAAGCCTGCAGCCTTGATTGATTTGGAGGAGATCAATGAGTGGGTAGAGAAATCCACCAATGGCCATGTCACAGACTTCCTGTCCAGTCTCCCTCCTAACCTTGTCATGATGCTTATCAATGCTGTGCACTACAAAGGTAATACAATAACAGCTGTTCTGTAATATTTAACATCATCCTCCATGTTCAGTGGTTCAGAATTAATACATTGCACCATAGTGGGACCCTGGTTGGTTTCAGTATGACACGATTACTGGCCTGGTATTTGTGGGGCTAAAAGATCCATCAGAAAACTTTCCAGCTATAGTGCCTTGCATAAGTATTCAACCCTTGAACTTTTCCACACTTTTGTAGTGTTACAACCAGGACCTGATTTGCATTTATTTTTTAACATATGTAATGAATCTAGACAAAATAGACAATATAGTTTGGAAAATTATTTATAAATGAAAAATGTTTAAGATTTTGATTGCAAAGGTATTCACCTGTATTACTGTGAAACTCCTAAATGAGTTTAGGAGACATCAGAGGTCACATAATTAGCCAAATGGAGTAAACCTATGTACAATTAAAATTTCACATGATTTCAGTATTAATACACCTGTTCCTTGAAGGTGCCGGAGTTTTTTAGTGAACATACCTAAACAAACAGCATCATGAAGATCGAAAATATCCAAACTAAGTCCAGGACAAAGAGTCAATCAGGGTTTGGTAATTACATTTATGGCATTTGGCAGACGCCCTTTTCCAGAGCAATTTACAATTATCTCATTTATACAACTGAGCAGCTGAGGGTTAAGGGCCTTGCTCAAGGGCCCAGCAGTGGCAGCTTGGCGGTGCTGGTATTTGAACTCACAACCTTCTGATCAGGAGTCCAACATCTTAACCACTGAGCTACCACTTCCCTTCAAATGATAACAAATATCCCAGACTTTAATCATCCTGCAGAATGCCATTAAATCCATTATTAAAAAACCCACAACTTTGTCAAGATGAGGCCATCCACCAAATCAGTGAAGGGGCGTAAAGAGGGGAATAGAGAAGCAACCAAGATCTCAAAGGTAACTCTGAAGGAGCTGGAGAGAGCCACAGCACTTATGGGAGAAGCTGTTCGCTGGACAACTACACTGAGGACACTCCACGAATCTAGAGTTTTTAAAAGTGTGGTGAGCCACCTGTTTGTAAAGAGGCATTTGGGAGACTCAGCAAACCTGTGGAAAAGGTTATCTGGTTTGATGAGACCAAATTTGAGGCTTTTGGCCTTGGCACAAAGTTCTGCGTTTGACTGAAACCCAACACCATCCCTACAGTAAAGGTTGATGGAGGTAGCATCATGTTCCGTTACATATGGCCTCTTGGTTGTTTCTTTGTGGTTTTGTGAGCCATTTCTGAGTGGATCTGAAGAAACGCTTTTTCCTGCTACAGGATCCATTGAAGATTCAAACACTTTGTCCTCTAAAATGTCCTGGAGCTGCTGTATGCAAATTTGTAAAATCTTCTTTTGTGCATGCCCAAATCTTTTTTTTTTTTTTTTCACCAAACACAACTGGTGTTGCGTGGTTAATACTCTATTTTGGTCTCAAATAGATCTATATACATCTATATAAAATAATCTGTACTGATCACATTTAGCAAACTCTAGGTGCATACACTAGTGGTTTGGGAAAAGTACATAATTTCTTAGCGCACACAACTCATCTAAATGTTTGGTGTGGTGGTGGCAATTCATAATATTATACTAGCCTCTAGTGGGCATATAATTCTCTAACTGTGCGGTTGGATAGTTTCTCACTTTTGAGACAAAAATAGCTTTGAGATGGTCATTTATCAGTTACATTTTAGGGCTGGTTTACAGTAACCTGGATTTGAATTTTATCCTGCTTGCTAAGAAAATAATTGAAAATAATTGCTGTTCCAAGATTTTTCACTTCAGGTTATTCGGTCATACCTTAGGTAAGAAGAATGTGCCTACCATGTGGGTGCTAGTAGTAGTAGATTGATGAGTTTAGCTCCCAGGCTGGCCATGGTGCTTTACATCAGTGATGCTGTGTGTCTTTTTTTGGAAAGTAATACTGGCCCTGTATTAAAAAAGGAAACTTTATGGCAGCTGGAAATGAAATGGTATTCTGTATAAATATATAAGTTTCTTTTTTTGTGTGAATTTGTAGCGATTAATTAAACTTCTCCCTTTGATAAGGATAATTATATTTGTGGTTGTACATTAAATAGGATTTTTGTATGATGAAAACTCACCATCCCATGAACAGTATATATAGATAACTACTAATGGAAGGCGTACATTTTGGTATAAGCATCAACTAAATTACGTTTCATTAGGTGATGTTAGGAAATGGGGCCATTTATGATTTGCATACCCATAGATGCTTGCATTTTTTTAGTTTAAAGGTATAGAGATTCTACCAGGCCATTTTAATAGTTTCCTTGGCATGAAAACATATGGAACAACTGATTTATTATTAATAACAGTTTATTTAACAATTTATCCAGCTAAACTGAATTTAGGTGTACTATCTTACCCGATAATGACTTTCTGTCTTATATTTCAGGAGAGTGGCTCCGGCGCTTTGACCCTCACTTCACCTCCAGTGAGCCTTTTTATATTGATGAGAAGCAAGTAGTCAATGTTGACATGATGCTTGGGCCAAAATACCCACTCAGCCTTTTCAACCATAATGAACTTGATGCGCAGGTAACTTTATATTCACTGGACAGAAACAGACAGAAAATCAATAATATCAAGTACATTTTTGTGGATTTGTTTCATGGTGTTGCAATAATGCTGTATTTTGTTCATTTTATGGACATTTCACTAATGTACACCCTTATTGTTTGGTAGATTGCTCGTTTCCCGTTCAAAGGGAATATGAGCCTGATAATTGTAATGCCCATAATAGGATCGGTTGACGTGTCAGCCATTGCAGCCAAACTCAATATCTCAGATCTATATAATCACTTCCCACGAGAGAGAAGTATGCAAGTTAAACTCCCCAAATTCAAATTGGATTTTACTCAGGAACTTGAAGAGGCCCTGACAAGCATGGGTAAGATAGAACCCTGACTTTAGTTCACATCCAGCATAAGACATTGTTTTTTTAATGAAGGTGATTAATCAAATATCAAACTATGAAAATGATCAACTCCTTGATGATAACATTTTAATAAGAATTCATTGAATAATAATAATAATAATAATAATAATAATAATAATAATAATAATATGATGCTTATTCTTGTTTTTTCAGGTCTAGGGGAGCTGTTCTCAAGTCCCAATCTGGGTGGTATCTCAGAAGGACCCCTGCTGGTCTCCAGTGTACAGCACAAGTCCAGCATTGAGATCAATGAGGAGGGTGCAGAGGCTACGGCTGCAACCAGTGTAGCAATCAGCCGCTCTAATCCCTCTTTTACAGTCAACCAGCCTTTTTTCTTGGCCCTTTTAGATGATTCCACTCAAACGCCACTTTTTCTGGGGGTTATTTCAAACCCTAACCCTAGCGGAACTGCGGTAACATTAGGTCCAAGCCTTTTAGATAAAGGAGAGTTTCCTAGTACAAAGCTTTTTGACAAGCCACCCAAGTAAGGGTGCTTATTTATGTCTTTAGCACTGGCCTGCCTCCAAATAGCAAATCAATATATCTAGGCTTGGTTAGAATATGTTTGTTAGAATATGTTTAATAGACATGTTACAAATATGGCAACGACATATATTGGAATTTTTAAAAGTTTCTTTTTACCCTATATATATATATATATATAAATGACCTTTCAGCTCAGGGTCAAGCTTACATTGACAGCATTCAACTCTGTTTCACTGCTGTTGCAAAAGCATGTGTTTGATGATTAAATAAATGTATTTTTAAAAATTAAGTCCCTTTGTATATATTTCTATCATTGGCAATGTCATACTCTCATGTGGAGACTATTAAAGTCCTCTTTTATTCTTTATTCTTGTCACTAAATAAGCTTTAAATAAGATTAAATCCTAAAAAGGTAAAAAAAAAAAAAATGATAATAATAATTTAATAAGCACGAAAAGAATGTGTAATATGAAAAAGGAATGAGAAATATAACAGTGCAAGAAGATAAGGCTGAGTTTGCTTATTATATTAGAACATAATTTGAAAAGTAGTATAATGGAGTGATTCTTCATATCACTCAAAGCATGTAAAAACATTGCTTTTCAGCAGTTTTAAATGTAGTTAGTTTTGTCCAACTTACTTTAATAACCATTAGAAATAATCCTGAGCTTTATTTGCCTAGGCAGGTATTCTTAACTCCCGGCCTAGGGACACACATAGTTGGAATTTTTCCCCATTCCCAACAGATCTGATGCAACTTGTGAAGAGCTTGATAATCAGCTGGGTCAGATGTGTCTGCAGTAGGGCAAACTTTCCAATCTGCAGGGCGCTGGGTTGCCAGGATATGAATGACCATTCTGTTCTAGCACGGCTCAGCTTGAGCCCCCATCCCTCACGACTCTTCTCTGTACTGGCACGCAGGTGGTGGAGTGAATTTGCCCTGGCTGTCACTGTCTGTCTTCAAGCAAAGAATGAAGACCTACCTCTTCATGAAACACTTAAATTAGCATGAATTTATTAAAAAAAATAAACTAAAAACAAGACAAAGCCCTTGACTTATGTGTTTTTCTTGTGATACCAACTTCTCTCTAACAGGGTTTGAGATTGATGGTATTCTTAGATCCTGTCTTATTTCTGCTAGCATGAGGATATGCTTTTGATGGAGACCATAATGTCCTTCGGGAAGTTGATCTAGGTAAGAGCATCTTCTAAATGCTGTAATTGTAATTGTAAAATAAATGGGTGACCAGACTATTTTCCATATAAGGGTTCAGGCAGTTCTCCTAGTCAAATACATACTCTATTGATTAAAAATGGTTTGACTCTGCAAGGCTGTTTGCTCATGAATAATGAATAAAGCCAATCAGTCTACAGAGTCTGATGGTACTCAGATGGGGCTACGGCATTATATGATGAACTTTGTATTCTTTCCACCTTCCTTCCTCTAAAGTGTGAGCTTCAGGGCTGTATATCATTTGGGTACCTTGGAGAGTTCACTGTGGTGGGCTGGAGCATGTTTTCCCAGTGTTCATGTGGGTTTCCACCAGGTTCTCCCCTGATTTCCTCCCACCTGGCAAAAACATGAAGGTAGGTCGATGGGCTATGCTAGATTGCCCCAGGCGGGTTCCTCTGGGTTCTTCCATTTCTTCCCACCTCCCAAAAACATGAAGGTAAGTGGATTGTGGATTGACTATGCTAAACTGCCCCTGGGTGAGAATGAGTGTGTGTGTGTGTGTGTGTGTGTGTATCATACCCTGCTACAGACTGCCATCCTATCCAAGGTGTATTCCTGCCTTGCGCTCAGTGTTCCCGGGATCACCATGACCCTGACCCGGGTAAAGTGGTTAACTGAAGATGAACCAATGAATTAGAAAGAAAAATTAAGAAAATAAGGTCTCAGCTCTCCAGGAATAAGGATTGTTATAAAGGTTGAATAAAAACTCAATAACGTGCATACTGGATAAACATTTTCGATGAATATACAAATACTCCTAAACCTGTAACTATGTATTCGTTAATTTAAAAAAAAAAAAAAAAAACTTAATGATTTAATGACAATAGGAAGCTTCTCATGCTTATTATCTAAAATAATCTTCTACATACTTCTTTAGTACTACATAACTCAACATATACTGTAGATGCAGCTGATATTGATGTAACTGAACAGACCTGTGTCACTGTGTATTCAGTACAATACAGTTGTAGCCTATTATAAAAACTATGGGTGGATCTGAAGTATCTATATTTTGGAGCCTTACGTTTCTATTTAAAAATCTGTCCTAATGTAAGAATATTGATACTGTGCGTTAATTTTGATCAGACTGGAATAAACATATACGGGGGGTTAATACTGAGATGCAGGGTATGAGCTACTTCGGCTGTTTTGCGCGCTGCTGGAGCTACAACCAAGGCTTCCTGCGCATGCGCGTGCTTGAATGTCCCCAGAAATCATGCTTCTTCATAGTTTTTGAATGCAGGAGGCATTTCCTGGTCGTAAGATAACCTATCAAAATATGCTACCTATAGTTTTATGCTGGAAGCATTTCCTGAGAAGGCATTTTCGACTATCAAGATATATAAAAATATGCTACCTTTAGTTTTCTGCTGGAGGCCATTTCTGATGAGGTCACAGTAATAAAAGTAGACAAAATACCACAAAATAGCTTCCTTGCGGTATTGTTTTGAGAAGACTGATAAATGTGCACTAGGTCAGACTGATAAGGTCACACACACACACACACACACACACACAGAGAGAGAATCAGGCACGAGCGACACAGGGAATGCGTGTTATATAAGTTTTATAAGTACATTACAACCTCAGTCTCTCGGATTGGGGTTATAAAAATCCCTGAGATGTTTTGTCGGGTTTTGTCAATTAAATGCTTGAACACGTGGGTTTATTAAGTGACATATAAGACACACCCTCCAAAATATTAGGGTGATTTTATGCTAACCGAACCATGACAATGCAGCCATGTTAAATGCTGGCTGTCCATGATCAAGGGTTGCCAGATCACCCCCCAAAAAAAACCCCAAACCTAAAACTCAAACTATCCTATAAAACGCGTTTAAATTCCAAAACCAGTAACTCTCATTACCATGCACTTTAACAGGCTATTTAAAATACACTTAACAAAGCAGTTATAAAAATCTCTACATGGCTTAATGTAACTAAACAGCACCCAGATTCAAACAGTCCAGATTATTTTTTTAATTTAAAGTGTCAGTATCGGCGTCAAGATACTATAATAATAATAATAATAATAATAATAATAATAATAAAATATTGGCTCGAAGAGAAAACGTATACGCGGTAGTCGGCCACGTGGGCTTACGCATTGCCGGTAGTGACGTAACTAGCAGGAAGTGGCACCAACATTCGCGCGTTTTGAGAGAAAGTTGGCGCGACGAGTCTTAGCACAACAAAACGCTTTGCTGCTACGGAAGACGTGAATTAACAATACCACAGGATTTCTTTTTGAACCAGGAGTAATATTTTGAAAAGTCATGACTGTTAAATTGTCAGAGGGCGCAATTGAGGTACGTGGCAGAGTGCAAGAGATATAAATAAATACAATATATATGTGTATAGGGCTTGTCAGGACAGGCCCGGAGTCATGGCCGCTCCATGTTATGAGGCTTAGCTAAGTAAACTGTAGCGTGTGAAATGTCTAAATCAGTCATTAGGATATCGATAGTAATCTCTGTGCGTCTGTAATGTTCTTATTGAGCGGTTGTTTACTAAAGAGCCCGTAGTTTCGGAGCATTAGTGTTTGATAAGAACGTGCCTAAAACTAGCATCTCTGGAAAAGTATAGAAGTTCAGAAAATGTTTTGGAAAATGTGTGATTATTCTGTTATTCAAGTAAAGTTGATCTTTGCCTTATTCTCTGTACATATGCACATTACGTGTTATCCCTTTTTTTTTTATGATACACTTTGAGGACTTTTGACATTTTCCAGTTAGATATTTGGCCAAACCTAGTTTTAAGATTTATTAAAGCAGCTGTAAGCAGTGTTATCAGTTCACACTTACACCCAGTCTCACAAAAAAAAGTCATTTCTGCAATAAAGGGGGTCAAGAAGCACTGCTTTCACAGAACGAGGGAATTTGACTGACATGGCAGATGACCAACCACAGACCTCTGTTGACACACATCTCATTTACTCACCAATAACTGCAGCGCGCACACATACACACACAACTCTTTAATACTTTCCGAAGAGTCTGGTAAGTGTGAATACACACAAGTGCAGAGAGCCAGTCAGGTTCTAACTTAAAGATTCTGAAGGTTGTGACCAGAAAAGTGTACAAAAAATATTAAAGCCAGCTCAGGATTTGGCAGCTATGCCTGGACGTGTGAGACATACAATAATCATGATCATAACATTATGGAGAATCAATTATCCATAATGGTCAATTATCCATAGTGTCATGGTTGCTTACAATCTGCGTATTACCTTTGGGTGGTAAATTTATAAAAGCAATGCACTGGGTGCAGCATTTCAGAAAGAAAGTGTCACGTGCATTATGGTTTTGTTTAAGCTTCAGCAGCCGTCAGTAGTTTCAGCTGGCTGACTTGCTGAGAAATCGATTCCTTGGGTACTCAGAATCATTTTATTTGCCATATACACTTACAAGTATTAGGAATTTTTCTTTAATATACAAATATTGCACCTTAAGCAGAAATGGTAGGCTCAGTTGTAATTAGCATTACAGTGGAGGTAGAAATAGCAGCTGGATGCAGTCCAGGGTACGTTAAACAGAGTGGAACAATTGTGAGATAAATATATAATAAATAATAGCAATGATATATAGTTTGTATAAAGCCTGTGTCACTTGGCTCTTGATTTTGGTTACATTTTCATTTGTTCTTATGTTTCAGGCCCTGATCAAAGGTAACGAGGTTACAAACCCAGTTCTGCAGTTGATTGTAAGTATCTGCTATGACCACTATCATATGATTTTGTGTGATGTGTGTTCATAAAGCTATCAGGGTAATTTTCACACGAGCAGTTACACTTTGCAAAAAAAATGCCAAAGATCCATATGAGTGAACTATGAATAATCTAAACTTTTAGGTTGTTTAATGTGTTATTGCTTCGGCTCAATTTCTATCTATCTATCTATCTATCTATCTATCTATCTATCTATCTATCTATCTGTTTATATATTTATGTGTGTGTGTGGGGGGGGGGTGGTGGTGGAGGGGTTGCATTATAAAAATTCCCATTTCCATAAAATATTATAAAAACACAAGAAACAAAATACAGCTTTAAAAATGCTGAATGTGTTTTATGCAGTAAAATAGTTTGTGTATATTGTAAAGCATATTTTAAGGTTTAGAAACATTTCCATTACCGTAACGCTTTTTTTTTGTTTGTTTCTTCTAATAAATATTTTCACTTGGACAGAATTCTAAATGTGTGCTAGAACTCAGGAGGATTTTTGGAATTAAAGGGTTCTGAATGTGATCTAAACAGATGCTTTGGCATTCGAAATAGGCAATAATCACACTCGGTACTGATAAACCGACTTTTCATTTATTGATGTTTATGAAAGTTTGTTATGCTTCCGCCACTAAGTGGTGCCGACATTATGGTTTCGGGTTGTACGTCCACCCGAGATTCTTTTTACTGCGATATCTAAAACGAGTAAATGTTCGCAAGATTTGTGTGGAGTTATCCTTGTAACCAGCAAATGAACTGACTAGATTTTGGGATTAATCAAAAAGGTCAGTGTCAGCTAGTTTTTGTTCACTGGCTTCTTTCCTGTCTGAAGTGTTTTAAGGGTATTTCTGGTATGCAAATTAGTAACAAAGAGGAACAAGTAAGTCAGTGCCGATCCCATTACACCGGGGGCACACATGATCACTGCTTAAACCCAGCACAGATAGAGCAGGTGCAGGTTTTACCACATTGCCAGTTAAATGAACTGAACTGAATTGCTAGATTTACAGCTTAATGAACCAGCAGCTACTGTTTAATCTGTGTGCTTTTAAAACCGCATTGTTAACAAATCCTTTCCCATTTATTGTCAAGATACTGTAAAGTTTATGTTAATGAAGGCTGACGGTATCCAGGGTGTAGCACCATTTACTGTTTTGTCTGTTTAAGGACTGATTTATACATCAGCAGTCGCCTATCTGCAAGCACATCCAGACATCAGGTGTGGACGGCCACGTGCTCTCACCATCCACTTTATTAGGAACACCTGCACATGCATGCTGTTATCTAATCAGCCAAGCATCTCAGCATGCACAAAACATTGAACCTGGAGGTGGATGGGCTACAACAGCAGAAGACCACATTGGGTCCTGCTCCTGTCATGTTTTGTTTCATGCTGAGATGCTTTTCTGCTCACCATGGTTGTAAAGAGTGATTGAGTTACTGTATCCTTCCTGGCAGCTCGAACCAATCTGGCCATTTTCTTCTAACCTCTCTTATCAACAAGGTGTTTCCAGCCGCAGAACTGTCGCTCACTCAATGTTTTTTTTATTTTTCGCACTGAAAATCCCAGGACATGAGCAGATTCTGAAATACTCAAACCAGCCCCTCTTGGAGCCAACACCCATGCCATGATCAAAGTCACAGATATCACACTTTTTCTTCATTATGATTTTTAACATGAACATTAACTGAACCTCTTGACCCATATCTGCATGATTTTTTTTTTCCACTGAGCTCCTGCCACATGATCGGCTGAAAAGATAACTGCATGAATGTACAGGTGTTCCTAATAAAGTGGGCGGTGAGTGTAGGTGTCGGCCTTCATACTTGCACGTGACATGAACGTGTACCCAAGATCCAGTGTCACGTGAACCAAACCAGAATTTATATAAAAGCGGAAAAGACCAGTCTCTGAGAAACTCCTTCTCTGCGTCCCAGTGTGCTACGTTTTCAGTTTGTTCTGTTATCTGTAGAATATCCGAAAGCTCGATTCGGGTAATGGACCAGTTCGCTTTCGCCTCATGATGAGCGATGGACTTCACACCATGTCCTGTAAGTTTTACCGTTATACTTTTCTTTTCTTTTTTTTCTCACTGATGTTTGTTTCTTTGATTTTGAATTAAGGCATTTTTATTTCGAGATCAATCTGTAAAATTGAGAAGTGAAGATGTTCAAAGTGTTAAGTTCGGGTTTGAGACAGGAGTTTTGGTTATATGCCATAATTATGCTATAAATAGGCGCCTCATCGTAGCTGTCTTTTGTAACTAAAGGTGCATTTCTCTCTACGTATATTACTCAGGGTAGCAAGGCCAAACTGCAGCACATGAACACATTTTTTGCACAGATGCGCTGTGATTAACGCATCAGGAGACAGGCATGCTGCTGTGGAGGGACTCTGTTTAAAATGATCAAAGAACGGGGAAAGCGTCACGAAAAGACACCCTTTCCTGTAATTAATTTAGTCAGTTGTAAAAGTGTTAATGGCATGCAAACTCATGCATAAGTTACAGAGCAGTTTCATTACCCATTAAGAAGCACAGCTGCGCTGCATCTTAATTACCTTCTCTGGCAGACGCACACAGGCTGTAGATGTGAGCTCAGACTGATGCCAATTTTTATTTTTTAGCAAGAGATGGATGTGTAGCTGTTTAATCTTGCCTGCTTTGCCTGTTTGATTTCTTCCTGTGTGCAGCCTTCATGCTTGCCACGCCGCTGAACTCCCTGGCTGAACAAAACCTTGTAGCTCCCAACTGTGTGTGCCTGCTGAAGAAGAGTGTCACCAACGTTCTTAAGGATGGACGGTCAGGGCACGTTTTCACGTTGAGACTCATGATATATGTCTTACTTGCTCATGACCTTAAACAGCTATTAACGTAAAGAATGCGCAGTCTTCCTAGGCTAGGAGTATTCAGCTAAAATTCGTCAAGGCTCCGTTGTGTAACTAAACTAAGCAGCTAAAGCTGGCTTTACACTGTACGGTCTTTGGCTTGATTTTTCTGCCACTGCAAATCGGAAAAAATTACTCTCCGGTGATTATTTGAGCGCGTAACGTGCCGTGCTCAACCGGCAGCCGATTTAGTGCCAGTGAGACCAAACACAGCTGACAGCAAAGTTCTGGCCGTGTCAGAAATGATTTCAAATGTAAAATCTCAGCGTGACCGCTGCTGTGACAGTATAGGATTACGTGAAACTCGTGACGGCTACAGACACAGTCGTGCCAGTGGTGAAACGTGAATGAAACATTCTAATGGAGAGGAAAAAAAACCTCCTTATTACCTTAAACTCAGTTTTTGAACATTTCTAATTGATTGCTAATTGCAATTGCTAATCGATGAAGCAAGAAGATTGTAGTAATTTATTTATTTATTTTTTAAATCGTAGGCCTGTAGTTAGGGAATCTTCATCGTATAATCTGACTCGGAGAACTTCATCATACAGTCTAATATAGAATTTTATGGGAATTAACCCGTACGCTGTCACAAGGAATAATCTTAAAAGACTGCTGAAATCACAAAGTGTCAATCTGTTGCTGTACGTCACTGAACAGCGGTAGCAGTTGCCTTTTAATGCTCAAGCATTAATGATTATATTGTGACTATAAGTAACACGCTCCGTTTTGTTTTTATGAAACTGCCCTTTCTCAGTGAACGTCCTTCAGACGAATAATTTAAATAGATGCACGTGATTGGCTGCAGCGGAGAAGCTACTACAGAAGCCGAGATGCTTCATGTTGAGAACGCTAGAGCTGCAAACTAAGCTAAACTACAGTCTTTTTCCTACACCGATCAGTGCTGTTACAGAGCTGCTTCGACTCGCTGGTGTTTCTCTGGGTCTGTGTCTGGATCGCAGCCCACCAGTTGATCTCTGCTGTCCTAGTACAGGGGTTCTCAAACTTCTTGCAGTCAGGAACCTATAGAACAGTGAAAATTACTATGGCACAGATTTATGTTATATAATCCTACTATTATTTCAGTATGTCCAGTGTGTGTAATATTGATTATGGCTATTTATTGAAATTTTCCACTCACAGAACACATTTTGTTTAAATTGTCACTAAATTCAAATTGATTATTATCTGTAAACATGCTTGTTTTTTTTTTTTAAATTAATGATTTATTATTTACTGAAGTTTGGATTAAACTAATTCAATTCAAGTTAAATAGTCTAATAACTATAACCTGATAGTAACTATAATAATTTTGAGGGATTTCCATCACTGTAACAAGAATTTTAGAAAATCACTTCTGCTTCAAGGACTCAACTTTGAGAACCATGGGCTTCGAGTATGAATTATCTATAACTATAAAAAAATTGTTCATGCAGTGTATTTATGAGGATGTAATTGTCTCAGCGGGTTGTCCTGAATAAGTTCTTTGTTCGTATGCCATAGCACTGTGGTTATTATCCTGGACTTGGAGGTGATTAAACCTGCGGATCAGGTGGCAGGGAAGATAGGAGACCCTACTCCTTATGTTGAGGGTGAGTACACGCTAAACTGAGGGAACCAGGAAAGTTGTTTGGCTGCCTAGGTTATGTTACTGGTTGACATGATGCATCGCTTCAGTTCATCCAGTGGTGGACAAATCGTAAAATTCGTTATCTAGCATACTGGGCAAGGGAAATGTGAAATGTGGTACCCAGCCCTATGCTACGCCTGCGTGGAAGTCAACTGGAGTCATTTAACTGAAAAGTATTCTATGCTAGGTTTATGTAGCTGAAGTCTTTATCCCCTCCTGATGACGTCTGTGGTAATAAAGCATGGTGTTTGAGCCCTCGGGAAAAAAAAAAAAGCCGAAGGTCTTTGGAAAGCATTTCACTTACGAGCTGCGTTGTTTTCTCATTGCATGTGAAGGTGCTGTTCAAGTCTGACTAGCGTCTTTATTTTCGCTCGATGACGTGTTCATTCAAGAGTAAGAGTATGCATTACAGCATCATTGAGCACATACTCAAACACATGCATCAAATAAAAAGTCTTTTGTGCAAGCCAGTAGCAAGTAATTTTTATTTAATTTTTTTTTCCCCTCTGGTTGTTGGGCAAGTGAAGTAAAAAAAGGTGACCATTATATTAACAGCTTACTGAACCTACTTGTCCAGCGGGCAACTGTGAATGAGAAACTAATGGCCCCGACACATAATCTGCTTGTCCTGGGTGCCTGGGCTACCAGTTTTTCCACCTCTGTGATCCATATTGGATGCCCCTAGAGAAAGGTGCATCATGCCTCCTAATTTAAAACCCCACTGAACCTTGTGTTGCTTTTAAGTGGGTTTTGTGCTCTTTGTTGCTCCAGGTCAGTCCAAGGCTCCACAGACTGTACCTGCTCCTGCTCCTTCCGCTCCTTCTTCACGTCCACTGCAGCCACAGAACGGAGGTAACAGTCTGTTTTAATCACACCATACAACTATTTACATTCGTTTCGTCAGGACTGTATGGCTTAACCATTTTGTCTTTTAATAAGTGTGCTGCGTTGAAGTTTTACGTGCATGATTCTTTTGAAAATCAGTATGTAGTCTGTGCGTTTTGCTGTGCTTTCCCACACACGTCCAGCAGGTGGCATGGTTTTTGTGCACAATTCAGTGACAAACACTCCCCTGTAATGGCTTCCATCATCTTGCGGTGGTTGTGTTAAACTCTTTTTTTTAACCGCACATGGCTTTTAGAGAGGTGTAGTAGAAATATTGGTGGGGATACACTTCCTGTGAGCTTAAAGTGTTATTGCAGCTGATGATTTTGCAACAACTAAGACATCAGAAAAAAATAAACGTCTTTTTTTTTTTTTTTTTGGAACAAGCTCATGTTTTATTAATAAAATATTTGTGTTACACCATCAAATTATTTCCCCGTCCTGTAATGTGTAGATGGCAAGTATTAAAAATGAATAAAAATAAACCTTTCCTGAACTTTCAAGCCAGTACTTGAGACGGATTTTTGTGCAATGATCAATCACAGAGGCTGAATTTTGTTTAAAAATAGTTTGCATGAATAAGTTTATTTTCAGCCAGTCATGGTGGCATTATTACATTTTTTTATTATTTTGGAGCTCTGTGCAGTAGTGGATACTTAATTAACTTTGGCTGTCTCATCTAGGTTTAGCGTTGTGCAGGCTTCAGTGACTTCTCTTTTACTCTGTTCTCATTAGGCTCCATGAATAGAGGCTCCAGTCGTGATTTTGGGAAGAAGCCCATGACTGCACCCAGCACACCAGGAGGCACTTCAAAAGTAGTGCCGATTGCCAGCCTTAATCCCTACCAGTCAAAGTTAGTATGAATGTCTCTGTTTTGATTCCCTATCTTGCTGACAGGCTTTTGAGTGTGCGACATCGCTGCGTGGTGCTATTTATGAACTGAGACACGTGTTCCCTAGATGGACCATTAGAGCACGAGTCACTAACAAGAGCTCCATTCGTACCTGGAGCAACTCTCGAGGGGATGGAAAGCTCTTCTCCATGGAGATTGTTGACGAAAGTGTAAGAATCTAACGTTTCGAATTGGTTTAGCAGTAGAGCCCAGTCCAACGAGTGTGTTAACCCTTGACTTTTCGTTGATTGTGGTGTTTATAGGGAGAAATTAGAGTGACTGGGTTTAATCAGGAGGTGGACAAATTCTACTCCCTGATCGAACAGGGGAAGGCAAGTAGTTTTTTTTTTTTTTTCCTCTCTCTCCTCTCTCTCTCTGGAACTTGTCCCTTTTCTGATTAGAGGCTTAGTGTGAGTATGAACTGAATGTCTGTGAGTAATAGTACAAAGGATGGTAGAACTATTTTCCCCAAATAGTAGAATTTTAATGTCCTAGTATGTCTTCATAAATCTAGATCTTTATTAGTAGATGCACTTACTTTTGCCCATCTCATCTGTCCATTTATGAATTACCTTTCCTGGCCATCTGGCTCACAGAATTAGAAAAATCTGGCACTATTTTAATTTTTTTTTTAATTCAAACCTCACAGATACTAACTTCAGAGAGCCTAACTTTAGAGACCGTTGGACGTCCTGCTAAAACCTTCTGATCCGTTTATGCTCCATGGCAGGTGTACTACTTCTCCAAGGGCACTCTGAAGATCGCCAACAAACAGTTCACATCTCTTAAGAACGACTATGAGATGACGCTGAACGGCGAGTCGACCATCATCCCCTGTGACGACAGCCACGATGTTCCCATGGTGCAGTGTGACTTTGTCTCCATTGCCGATTTGGATGCCCGGGATAAGGACGCCATTGTGGGTGAGGGTGCCAGTCGTGTGATAGTCATCATTAATAACAGACATTTTGATAATTAGCATCGGTAGAGCAGATAGGGCGAGCGGTACCTCCTCGTGATTGATGCTTCACTTGCCCAGGAGGCCGCGGTAATTATAACAGTGGTGATGAATTCAGGATTAATAATAGTGATGACAGTAATAGCCTGTGGCTCAATTTGACTTTCCATGCCTTTTGGTGGGGGCGCAGAAGGGGGAAGACTCTGTCACCGGTAAAATAAGAAGGTAATAAGCACAGTAGTAATTATGGTAATGGAAGCGGGAGCAAGGTAAGGTGCTGCACGTGTGTGTTTCTGGCAGGTTTTGAGACGGATGTCTGTGGTTATTTGTGAAATATTCTTAATAGTGCTCAAATGAGTCATAACGGTATTAGATAAGAGGATTAAAATGGCGGCTGAGTGGCGCGAACGTGGGAGCTTGCCATAATGAAGCTGACGTGTTATTGGATTACACACAGAATGAGTGAGTTTGTCCAATGCCAGGTTGGTACAAACGGGTTTGCAGCAAAAGTGTTTAAAGTACATATAAAGTATTACTCAAGCATTTCATTACAAGCACCATCAGCCAG
>CM040988.1:11856442-11880266 GCA_022985145.1 Pangasius djambal | reverse complement strand
GTTGGTCAGACTTTATTGAGCTTGATAATTAAGAGATTATGGTTCAGATAGTAAGTCTGCTCTTTTTGGCTTTATTTGCACTCTTGGCAATGAGAGAGTTGCTCGTTTTGGTTGAACGTCATTTTGCACGTAACTTACAATGAACCAAGCACTCTGACTATATTATGGTTATTTATCTTGGTCAGATAATACTCCTGCTTTACTTCCGCCTCATCAATATGTATAGTTTAACACCGATCAGATTACATTAAATTCAGCTCTTAAGCATTATAATTAAGAGATTAATATCATTGTCTCAGTAGGAGAACACAAGCTCGCTGCTTTATGCACTAACTAATGCGACAAGCCGCTAATGAGCTGATTGCCAGCTCTTGTTCCGTGCTGCTGACTGGCGATGCAAACAGCAGCATGACTACTGCATCTCACGAAAGGAAATGGGAACAACGCCATCCTACTTTCTTAGCTAGAACATTCAGCTCTCAACAGCGTATGACACAGCTGGGATCTGAGCATAAATCCCAGCGGTAGCACTCACCTCTGCGCAGCTGGACCACATGGATATTTCTGGATATTTCCTGATCACCAGTATAGTTTATGTGGTGAAAAATTTTAACATGCTTCAGTAGTTTTCGTAGGGCTTTATATATTATACCCGACATGTAATCCACCTGAACTCGAACAAGGATGTCCGGAAAAGCTTACGATATCACTAGACTTGCGATGCCTGCTCCGAGGCTGAATGTTGCATGGTTTCTACTATTTAGTTCTAAAACTAAATGTTTTCCTGAACTGAAATATATTTCAGAGTATTTCAATGAGAAGTGAAGTTACAGCATTTTAATGGTTAGCCCAGAAGTGAAAGAGGGGAAAATGGCATTTAAAGATTCCCTGCCAGCTCCACGGAAAGACGTCTCACCCACGTCTACGTTTATAACCTAATCTACTTAGGGGGAAATCGTTACTGGCAAATCTTAAAGAATTCTAAGTTTATAATGAGAAACGAGTTCTCACTTTGATTATCAGCATCATCCAAAATCAGCCTCAGTCTCATCGTCTGAGGTAGAAGTCATGCTGCTTTAAAACACGAGCCTCATCATTGTCTCGTCACTCGAACGATCTCTGTTCGCACTAACACTGGTGTGGAAATAATCGCCGATTAATTTTTATTAATGTGTGTTTTTTTTTTAATCAGGTCATGTAAATGTTTTAAAACGTCGCTGTTATCTGTAAAGAGTGTGTAGTTGCTCTTCTCTGGTGTGGTGATGATGTGAAGGTGCAGGAGCATCGCAGACATGTTGCGAGCTGATGTCTGATTGACTGCAAACTGAATTGATTAGGTTTATGTCCATTATGCTATGCTGTATAACTATCCAAGAACCTGATGAAATAATGAGAGAAATCACTTAGCTTGCAAGGTTGTAAACATCTTTAGGCAGACTGACTGCAGTTACTCCTGTGTTGTTTTTTTTTTTTTTTTTAACTGGCTCCTTCCGGCAGAGCATCATCAAGGCAAGGTTTAGAAAGTAACCCAAGTAAAAACTTTTCCACGTTGTTTTGGTAAAATATACATGTTTTCCTAGAGTAAGAGAGATCAGGGTATGTTATTGACAGAAAAGCTCAGTTTTGGTCATAACTCGATTTTTCCCACTGCAGCATCCAGCTGGTTTTTGAAGACTGCCACACACGTGTGTTATGATTTATTTATGACTAAGGTTCCTGAGCAGGTTGTCACTTGAGAGATTTGAGAATATTTGTGTATATGTATGGCAAACGTCGAAGAGAGATACGATTCTGTCCTCGCTCGCTACTGCAAACGCTAGACAGTGCTACAGCAGTAACGTAGGTGTAAAGACTTCATTTTCAGATTGATATTTCGCATGCTGTTCAGTTCATCAGTACGGTCGTAGAGATATATGCACCACCGAAAGAATTCTCAGGAAGAGATCTCTGCGAGTGCTGTGAGGAGGGCTGTACCTTTACACCTAATTAATCCAGCTAGAACTAACCTTTAGTTTTAAGCAGTGAAGTCCATAGTATAAAAAATTATATTGGCAACTTCATCTCAACTCACGACACTGGTGCTTTCTTGCTGGTTCGTGTGCGTCTATGCCGTCTTCACATTCATGAATTTTTCAAGGTAACATCACATTTGTTTTGTTTGTTTGTTTGTTTGTTTGTTTGTTTTTCCCTCCCCCTTCCCCCAAGGACCAGGCGTCGTCGTTTTTTTTTTAACGCCTTGTTGCCAGTGCCAGCCGTTGAACATAATGTTTTTATTTTGAAGGATGTGAGATCTGAATGTGAAGGCACAAGAAAGGATGCCCAAAGATGAGAGAGAATAAAGAATCATCAGGTGCAGAACAGAGAAGTGAGATTTTAAAGGGAAGTATTTGCAGTGGGATATCTCCAGGAGCTGCAAAGTAAAGCTTCCCAATATCGCAGTGGAGAGAGACGCGAGAATGAAAAATGGGAAAACCCCGCTTTCAAATAAGTTGGAGCTGAATTATTGAAGAGAAAACCAAACGGGGTGCTGTTGTTTATATACTGTAGATCTCAGAAGAGTTTGGGACATTTAAAATTATACTGAAATGCTGACAGGGCTGTGAAAGGAAATGATCTTGAAGCCACTTCCTTGTCTTAAATCCACCAAGTCACCTGACTGTCACTGACTTCGAGGTACAGTTGGTCGGTTGGTGGAAGGATGTGGTCTGACGCAAAACCGAGTAACTCTAACCACCCCAAATTGACGTGTTCATGGCCACCAAAACTGTCTTTACCCCGCCAGTCGCCCCTTTTTTCCACTCTCGGTCCCATGGCCCTGCACTGCACTCACTGAAACACAGGTTTCCATCTGCACTAATGCTTTCCTGTATTTTACTGGAACAAAAGGCTAAGCCACTGAAAACACCTGTAATTAATGATGCTTGTCACCGTCTTTGTATTGTCTCCCATTGCCACAATTCCACGTTGGCCTTTTGACATTCAGCTAACGCCAGTTTGAGTTTGCCCTTTCATGCTAATATATTACCGTTTCCTGCACTCCTTACTTTAAAATGACTACAAATGGCTCTCATATCGCCATAAAAGGCAGCCATTATAACAGCCAGTAATGTATTTTTGCCTCCTTGTCCATTCTCTGGACTAATTTTGCAGTAAAGTAAATGAAAAGATAATTATACAGGCATTCACTTGATTAATTACTGCTTTTCAGAGAGTCTGAAATGTTGAGATTCCCCAACACCAACTGAAATAACAGTCATTTACAGCGAGCTTCTGTTTGAGTACACAGCTATTTTTCCTCCTGCCTTGCGGCATTGTCACTCAGCAGTTCCCGGGAGCTTTACATTTATTTGAAGCAATGCAGAATATCAATTCAGCTACTTTTAGAAGTTAACTGGGGTCAAATATCCAAAGTGTAGTAACAGAGTGGTCAGCATTAAACCCGTTCACGCTAAGAGAGAAATCAATTCTGTTAGCAGCAAGCCTTCGCTTTCTGCTTTTCTTCTTTAGCTCCTTAGAAAACTTGAGATTAAGGCTTTGCCTGAAGTGTGTGGACTAAACATAGATGGAGGTCCTGAAAGGCAGAGTGGCCTTTGAATGTTCTGGCTTTTTATTAGAGAGTTAAATTTATACCGTAACTGTTGCTCAGGAGTAACTGATAATAAGGAAGAGTGAATTTGAAGTATGCTGCATGTCCACCGGGCGAATGATTCATCATGAATATGTTGCTTTTGTTTGCCTTCCTCCAAGATACTCACGGTTCCTGTTCTTAATCAAGGCTTGAATTTCGGCGCGGGATTGCGGAGACTGGGCATAATTTAAACCATTCCCGCAAGTTGACCTTTTATAATGCGAGAAATTCACGCACAAATGCATTTGCTTCATCTCGGATCAGATTATGAAATACATCAGCAGACGCGAAAAAAGAAATCACCGGTTCAAACAGTCTGTCTTTATTTTAGAATCGAATTCCACAAACAGCGCCGCAGCCGCCGTCTCTGACTGGCGTCGGGCCCTGTAGCGCATCGGCGTGCTCTCCGTGGCCTGCGGCGCACTCATCTTATTCACACACAATGAGCTGCTTGTGAAGATAGTATCGGCTTCCAACTTCTATTATTTTAATCCCGAAATTCAAACATTAAACGTTCCTCTGCCGACTCAACACAGCAGCACCGAAGCTCGAGTAAATCGTCTCCCTGTCTTCAAATGCGCGTTTTATCGAACGCTAACATGAATGAACATAGGACAGTATGTTAAAATAGTCTCCTGCTGACGGATATTCATCAACCTCTCACGTAATGACCCATATTTCAACCGCGAGGAGACGCCAACAGCTTGGTATGCAATAGATTTTTCCTTAACTTAATTTTCTTAAAATAAAAAAAAAAAATCTGACACTGACTTTTAAAAAAACAACAAAAAAAAAAAAAACAAAGAAATTGAACTGAAACTGGAATATATGAAATGCACTGATTCTGAAAGGCATTAATATATAGTTTTAATACAGTTCTAAATGTCAGTTTGGAGGAGAGCATGACAAATATTGTCATTAAGCTGTTTTGAAAGCCACCATACATTTAAAATCTGTACACACAAATAAATGAAGATTATTAATTTAGCCCAATGTGTCAGAATTTATCCCCCCCCCCCCCCCCCCATGTGACCCATGTAAGGGGGGGAATCCCCCCCCCAGTTTAAAAAACGAAATTCAGTGATGGCGATTATGGTCATTATCCAGTAACCAGCAACTTCCCCAGATGCTGGACAGATCTGTGAGCCTGGCTCGAGTGTGAAACTTTCGCTTTCCGTAGCTGGCCGTCTTCATTTATTCCAGTCACTTCTAGTTAGAGAAAAGGAAAAGCAGCAGTAATGCAGCATGGCTCCTCTCATCAGCAGCACTAGTGCCACTCCAGCTTGAATTAGTTGTCTGGGTTTTTCTTCATTAGTCTGAGCACTGAGCTGCCACATTTGTGCCCACCAGGCGCTTTCCACCCCTGTCCCCACTCTTATTCCAGAGCAGTGTTTGCTTTTTTACATGTTCTGCTTTTTTTTTTTTTTAAATATTTTAATATTTCCTTAACATGAATGACGAATTTACTGTTTTCCCCTTATGCCCTGTTAACACACACATGGGCATTTGTAATGTGTGGCACTTGTCAGCATTTTACACATTTATTTATCATCCTGTTCAGTATAATCTTTGATTAATGGAGTAAGCTTAATTGTATGTAAATAAGAGTACACTTATACAGCACCGCTACACAGTAAATAGCATCATCTCATGTTTCATTAAATCTCTTCCAGTCTGCAGGGGTGGACACATCAGAAATTCATTAGCTTCATTATTCAGAGCTCCAGCATGCTTTCCTAGTTCCATGCTTTGGTTGCCCGGAAACGTAAATGACCAAAAAGTGTTAGCTAATGGAATACATGGCAAACTAGTTTGCCAGTTAAATGCATTAATACAGACTTTTCCATTATTATTCTAATGAAGTTTCAGATGGGGCGCATTGTGTTTGTACCCATGACATAAAGTCATGGGCCAACATTCTGGCCATGAGATATGGCTTTCTCTCCTCATATTGCACATCAAAGATATTCGAGTCTGGCTAGCGTTTTTATTTTCTCCTAATATGTTTAACCAAGAGGTGACTGACTAATCTGAGCAAAATGAAGTCAAGCAAAGCCATCATATAACTTCACTGCTTAATACACGTAGCGTATACACAAACACATACCTGCTTGTTCCTGATTGGCTAAAGGTTGTCTGTCATCCGTGCTTGCTAATTAATCCACCAAGTAAAAATCGTTTTACCAACAGTAAATCACGCCTCAGCTGGCGTGTGTAGTGCAGCAAGTGGAGGGATTTGGAATGAATAGCATGTGCTATAGTTATAGCATTGAGGTTTGTCACTGCTGTGAAACGAATTATGTTTAAACATAATGAAAACTACATACCAAGTGAAAACCTTTTTGTGAAAGTAAATCAGAAGTGTTTGTTTTTTTTTCTTTTTATGGTTGTAGAACCTACTTGTCTGCCAGCCAACTACGAATAAAAAAAAAAAAACCCAAAACACATAATCGACTTGTCCCAGGGGCCCAGGCTAATGATTTGTCCACCTCTGGTGTGTGTGTGATCGTACAGTCTTCTCCGTGTGCCGATCTCTCTCTCTCTCTCTCTCTCTCTCTCTCTCTCTCTCTCTCTCTCTCTCTCTCTAGGCCGATTACTTTACCTGTATTGGCACCATCGTGTACATACGGAAGGAGAACTGTCTGTATCAGGCCTGTCCCAGCAAGGACTGCAACAAAAAGGTGGTGGACCAGCAGAATGGCATGTACCGCTGTGAGAAGTGTGACAAAGAGTTTCCTGACTTCAAATATCGTCTCATGCTCTCTGTAAGTCAAGCTATCTTTCACTCTCACCTGCCCATTACTGTTATCTACTCATAAGCACCTTTTAAAATCTCTATTAAAAGAAAACATTTTTTTCATATAGAAAAAGGTATGATGGGATTTAAAAATCTTTATGGATACCTGCACATTGTGACCATTGTGATGCTACATTATATTTTTCAGTACTAGTTCAAGTTCAGGTTTCTTCCCTTGACATTGACTTTTTTCTTACAAACATTCTTTAGTGCTCTGATTTCTCCGCTTGCTCCGCTTTCTGTCCATTTTTCTATAAAATGTGCAAGTCTTCCTCAGTGCAAGCTTGTCCCCTGTAATAAAAATATTTACTCACTATTTTGGATCAGTTCTATTTTTGCTCTTTAGACTTACATAGTGGTTCTACGTAATGCAGTACTTAAAAACGAATGTTTGCTTTCTATCTTTCCAGGCGAACATTGCAGATTTTGGAGATAACCAGTGGGTGACATGCTTTCAAGACAGTGCTGAGACCATCCTGGGCCAGAAAGCAGATTACGTTGGCCAACTCAAGGACTCGGTGAGTTTGTCCCTCTGTTCTTCTCTTTACTACAGCCCTATTCCCATTCGCTGATGTGGCCAGTGCAATACAAAGCCTCCACACGAGGCTCGGTTCCGACTCTCTGTGCTGCATCAGTGAGTGTTCAGCACTAAACTGGCTCTACGAGGTCTTAGTTCATTGGAATAGATTGACTGAAGTTGACTCCTACACGAGATTCAATCTTGACCGCTCCATTTTGTTTCTCAGTAAATTTTATTACTTCTCCTTTTATATCTTTGCACAGAATGAGGCTGCCTTTGATGAGGTCTTCCAGCACGCCAATTTCAGCACCTTTGTCTTCCGCAACCGAGTGAAATTGGAGACCTACAATGTGAGTACATATTTAATTGGGTATCTTTTTTTTTTTTAGCATATCACCTAACCATGGAACCGAATTTGTGAAGTTGCTCATTATTCCACCAAACTGCTGCGTTTTCTCTCTCTCTCTCTCTCTCTCTCTCTCTCTGTTGTAGTTCTTGCTGTGCTAGGGTTTGTAAAGGTTTGTCACTTTGTTCTTGTCCAAAATCTGAAAGAAATTGCTAAAGTGGAAGAAGGCATTTTCCTTTTAACTGAAGCATCACTGTGTGTGGTGCACTTATGTTTAAAAAAAAACAAAACAAAAAAAAAAAAAAGACTGCCACAGCATTGCCACTATTCGTATATTTGCACCTGGCCGTGCACTAATGGTGCAGTAGAAGTGTCGTGTTGTCTATCAGCAAGGGGCTCTTTCTCCTTAAGCTGTGTGGGGAAATGTCGTAAAGTGGATTTGTTTGGATTGCTGTATCATGAAGGCTCCGGAGCCTTAAGTGGTGTTCAAGACCTGGTTTCAGTTGTGTTGGACGTAAAAGTTGAGGTACACACACCTGGGGGAGAGGGAAGCAAGTACAGTCCTATCTGTTCATTTGTACATGTTTATCCCATGCTTATGACCTCCAGTCCATCAGACATTTAGATTCTTTGGTGCTAAACTGCCTGTCACTTTGACTAAACCTGTGAAAAACAGCAAAATACACATAGTGTAGGTTCAAAGTCAGATAAAAAAAAAAAATAGGCTACACACACAAACACTACAGGTTACCAAAGATCTGTCTGAGTCTGCTGAATAAAGAACACCCAGCACAATGCCATCTGAAGTAGCACAGTGCACATTCATATCGGCATAAATGCATTATTAATGCAGGACGTTATTTATGAATAAAATACAACAAAGCCCAATAAAAGAAACATAGTCTAAATGAGTTTGTCTTCATGATACGAGTTTTTAAAGTGGGAAAACATTAACCTCTTGATGGCGCTATGACTGACCGTGTTCAGTCACATCGAGTCCATTGAGTTGTCATACAAGCTACCAGTTCTTTGGCCCAACGTAGCATGAGAAAATGTTTGCGATACAGTTGGACAACCGGGTAAGGTAGGAGAACTCAACAGAATACCCAGCGGTTAATAAACATGGCTCAAGCCGGAACATCGCGCTTCCACTGATCGTCACATTGGCCACAAATTGATGCCATGAGCTCAACACCTGAGTGTAATGTGAAGGGTCCCTGTACTGTGGAGGATCTCAGCTGGACAGATTTCTCTGTTGTTCTACACCATTTTTCCATCCAATGCATTTTTAGTCTAAGTGAAGTGACCTAGTTAATAACTTCATAACATTTAACATTTGCCAGCTATTTTTATGATTTAAATCGATTTTGACAGTTAGTTGTTTCAGTCCTATATTCAGCCTAACTCTATATACGGTATCTGTATCGTATGATCACGTACAAGAATTGGACAAGTTTGATTGTACTTGTAATAAAAAACATTAAAGCGGTTTACTTACAACTGATTACTGATTACAGTTTACTTAAAAACGATAGTATGTGCTCCCTTGTGCTACAGTATTTCTTAGGGTGCCCTTTTTTTTTGTTTGTTTGTTTGTGTTTTGCTCTTCAGTTTGTTTAATTGCATGCAGTTATAAAACAAACCAAATAGCAAATGAACCAAAACTATCAAGCTTCGCTTTGGTTCGGATTCGGCAACCGGACTAATGGGTGTGAAAGTGCCCTTAAATTATCTGACCGATCTCACAGTAGCCTGGAGCGCTAAAACACATGTTGGGCATGCCTGTATGACTAGAAAAGTTTCTGTTTTCCTCAGGTGACTAAATGGCACAATGTAGCTGAGAAGCTGATCTTAACAGATGAAAGATTTAACATTTCAAAATACTTTCCTACAAAAGATGCAAGTATGCATATACCATCATCAGTTAATGGTATAGCACAGCTCACAGAAGGCGTCATTGTCTCGCTGGATGTCCCAGGCACATATACATTTAACTTTCAGAATATAAAATAAACCTCCAGTGATTATTACACAGAAGAGCTCTTATCCTACTTGGGTGGTCGCTGCTGTGTGCTGTTGTGTTCACAGGCTTTCAGTTTTCTCTCTAGAACTTTCTATTAAATAAGTTTTCATCCCAGTGACTAGCTGAGCCACCATTTGCCAGTCTCCTCGGGGAAAAGGCTAATTTATTCTCGGTGACAATTTCAGTGACAGTCTACATACCTGCTAACAGTAATCTCATTGCGAAGCAAACACAACAAAACATTGCTGTGGATGTTGGAGATCATGGAGTTTGCTAAGAGTGTTCAGTGAGGCTGCTTCACTGCTCACTGTTGTTGCATTGTTTTTCTTTGACCTTCTCTGATTTCAGTAAGTTTGTACCTGGGCAGAAAGAACGACCACCAAGTATCAAGATGGTAAAATTATCTGGGGAATTGTGTGTTTGTGTGTGCACTGCACGTCTGTTCAGGTTTTTATCAAACTGTAAGTCTAACTAGAACAAGTGTCTAGTTACTTGGCAACTGTAAAATGCCCTTGAAGCCCTCTCCTTGAAAAATAGTGCAAGCTATAGCTCAGAATCTGTGCTAAATAATGCTGGCGGTATACTTCAAAAAGATGAAAGAGCTAAATGAACAAGACCATCCTCTGAACATGTACTTGTTGGTCCACTCAGAAAAGAACTTCCTTTTGAGAGGGCTGTGAGCAGAGCAAACCCCATGACCGGGAAGTGTTGCCATGTGGACTTTGCTGCAGACTTTTGAACCCTTGCTACAGTGATGCAGATAACTGCGCTTTTCTGCTTTCTTGCCTAAAACAGCAAATACACGTTGTGTACTTGTGGAAAAGGCCGATTCAGTAAATCTAGGTGGCCTGCGAATACATGGGCCTTGGGCTTTTGAGCTAATAGAAACAAGTGGGAAGGACTGCTGTTTGTGGTTAATAAAAATTATATGCAAGACCACACCGAACTTTTACCTCGCTGTTTGCTTGTTACTGCAGTTAACAGTACATTCTCTCCTGCCTGTAATCTCCTGATTTAGAATTTGAAAATAGCGTGGTAAAAATCCGGTATTATAGTAATCTCCGATCTGTCCGAACAAACATTGTGTGGTGCAACATTCTGGAATCACATGTGATTCTGTGTGCTGTCCAAAATGTTTGGGACTCCATAGCGGCACAACAGAACTCTCCGAATCAAGTTCAAATCCCGCAGCTATATGTGGCTGGGAGTCTAGAGAGCATAATTGGCCTTGCTCTCAGGGTGGAAGGGATGGCATACTCTCTGCCCTGTCAGTCAGAGTGACAGTAGACACTAATCATGGGGGTCTGTGAGCTCGAATATGCAGAAGAGGCTAGATAGCACATTTCTGAGTGTGTTACACTGCCCTGTGATGCAGCAGTCTGAAACTGGAGGCTGGCTTCACATGTCTTGGAGGAAGCAGGCGTTAGCCTTCACCCTCCACAGCTGGGTGGAGATTAGCAAATGGGGGGTGTTAATGGTGAGGCCACAAACAGTCTGCTAAGGGAAATTGAAATCAGTTACTTGTTTGCAAAAATTTCTGTGTCGACAATGAGGTCTTTCAGTAATAAAAAAAAAAACAAAACACTGGTTAGATTGTGCTGTCACTATTTAATATTTTCTTTAATTATGTAAGCAATCGTATATTTCATGATGTTGCACATTAAACTAGTTGATGATGTTTGATGTTGATGTTTTCCTCTCATGCTTTTGGGTCAGTGGCTATATACTGCTACTCAGAGCTGTAAAAGTCAATCAGTCAACAGTAAATATTTTTCACTACAGTTGTACATGGTTTAATATCATGTACAACGTCTGACCCTGAATCACACTGCAAACCGGACATGCACTTACGTTTATTTTCTAACATCGTATACACTCAGCTGGCTGCTTATTAATCCAAACAGTTCTGCAGATTGCGGTTAAACATCAGATCAGTCAGCACCTTTCATCATTTATGCTGTTGGCATCGAATCGTTCCGAATAGTAGTGCAGTGTGAAGGGGTAGGAATTTGAATTCTGGGCTAGAGTTTTTGGGTTGCTTTAAAAAAAAATAAATAAAAAATAATCCTAACCAAATGTACAAACAGCTGACTTGCAGTGCAGTGACGCAAACAGCCGTTTGATAAGTAGACAAATTCACAGGCAGAAGATGCAGTAGTTAGCACCTCATGCACACTGCAGCAACTAAACACAGCTGCATCTTTCTGACTATCTGTATATATCAGAAGACGTGTGTGTACCATCACATTTTGTTAAGAAGTGTGTGTCGGAGTGGCAGGTAGGCTCCGTCTAAAGTTTTATATTATTGCTCAGGGAAATTTGCACTTAGTAACACATTAGTATCCAGATTCCCCGATTGCATTATAATATAACGAAATCGGTTTACAAACCACGCTTGACGGTGACTTTGCCGCTCTGCTCATTAAAGGGTAACATAAAAGACCAAAAAAAAAAAAAAAAACCCACCGTATAAAAAAAAATTGTTGGTTTGTTCATTTAAATGTTGACTGCTTGTTGTTTGCACTGGCCTGTTAAGAACTGTTGTAATATAAGTAATTTTTTTTATTATAATAAACAAAAAATAAGGTATCATGATGACATGTATTAAATTTATTAATTAAGTTTATTAATTAAACAATTACACACTGATCAGAAGCAGCTGCTTTGGCAGTTTTGTACTGATTTAATTATTTACAGAATTTATTTTACTTCATTTTACAGATTTTTTCTTTTCAGTGTTACTTTAACCCCTACAGAAACAAATGATTAAACTTAGTTTTTCACAATTTTTTTAAATGCAATTTTTAAATAATATAATATTCAATTTTATTGGGGCAGTCGTGGCCTAATGGTTAGAGAGTCGGACTTGTAACCCGAAGGTGAACCTGAAGGTTGTGGGTTTGAGTCTCAGGTCCGGCAGGGATTGTAGGTGGGGGGAGTGAATGACCAGCGCTCTCCTCCACCCTCAATACCACGACTGAGGTGAGACTTGAGCAAGGCACCGAACCCCCAACTGCTCCCCGGGCGCCGCAGCAAAAAAGGGTGTGTGTGTGTGTGTGTGTGTGGGGTGGGGGTGTGTGTGTGTGTGTGTGTGTGTGCGCGCGCGCGCGCGCACTGGGATGGGTTAAATGCAGAGCACAAATTCCGAGTATGGGTCACCATACTTGGCCACAAGTCACTTCACTTCATATCATATCATTATGATCATCAACTTTTAAGAATAATGAGCGTCTACTGATGTGGTATCTTGTCTTTGTTTAGGACGAATCTCGCATTAAGGTGACGGTGGTGGAGGCCAAGCCTGTGGATCACAAGGAATACAGCAAGAGGCTGATCATGAACATCAGGAAGCATGCAGCGCATTAGGAACACTCTTATTTTTCTACAAGCACTTCAGTCTTTGACCTGCAGCATACGTGTGTCTCTTTGTGCTCTCTTTCCTTTATTTGGTTATTTTTGTTTTATGTTATTAAAGTCTGGTCATTCATATTTCCTCTGCTACAGAACAGCTTTTTTTTTTTATATATATATATATATATGAAGCAAATGCTTATTTTGGACTGAGGAGCACGGCAGGTCAAGCATGGTTTGGCTTGTGCAGTATCCCCTACATGTTAACAGTTAGCTGTGGGTGATTTATTAGAAACTGCTGACCTTTTAGTGAATGACTAGTTCAGAGAAGTAAAGGAAATTGTGTAAGACGATCGGGTGGCAGCAAACTGGTCAGTATGTATGCGCGCAGAGTTGTCTGTTTTTAAGCGGGCAGAAGCAAAACATCCACTGCCTTTTCCTAGCATTTTGGTTCAGCAGCCTGGTCAGTAGGCTTTCTGTGTCTGAGCTCGCCTTACTTAAACCTGCACAGTTTAAGGTCCGATTGACTTCCCAGAGACAGAAGCACTCTGTACATATAGGTATTTTTCTCTTTTTTGTTTTCTGGAGAACTAAAATTTAACCAACAAAGAAATAAAGATTTTGAGGACCCTGGTATTGAGTGGTTTTCTTAATTGTTTTTAACACAATTACTGCATGCACACACATCACACTTTGTATTGGCCACTTTTAGATTTTCTGTATTTTAAGGTATTGGTAATGAATTGTTTCGCAAGAATACACAAATTCTTCTCTATTGTGGCCATTTGTGCTCTATTATATAGGGCCGAATCTCACTCTAAGAGCTGTACAACAGCTACACAGTGGCCTCTCTAGGTCAATGACAACTCTTTGTGATATGTCCATGGCCCTCTCAGTGTATTGTATCTAAAACACTACTCTTGTATATGAAGAGCCTGTATTTCATGCGTGTTTTAAAGATCTTGGATGTTTTTCAGTGCTGCCCTGAATCTCTGCAGGGACATTTGAGGGCTCTTGTTGCCTGCCTGTCATTTTCCTGTAGCCATTGAAATTGCCTCGACAATCCACTTGTGTGTTTGAGGAACCCAACAGAGAATCTGAACCACTAATTCCATGTTTGATTATGAGCAAATGTTGTTTTTGTTTTTCTTATTTGTTCTGGGAAATGCTGATGTTTGAATCACAGAGACATAATGAGTGATCTATTTATTTAAGCCTGAAGGCAAATTGAGTCACAGGATGGTCCACTTGGTAACTTCTGAGTAACTCTAGGATCATCAAAGTCTGGCTTCAGGTAATTCTTATGTTGATACTGTGAGGATTATTTGCTCATTGGTATGAGCTTCTTTTGCCTACATTTTCTCCCCAATTTGATCACCAGCCAACTTCCAACCAGGGAGGGTGAAGGTTAACGTGTGCTTACTCTGAAGCCATCCAACTGCATAGCACACTCCGAGGGCAGCATAACACACTCCGAGGAAAGTGTTGTCTTTCATGACATGAGCTCACAGACACCAGTCATTGGCTAGAGGTGTTGTGATTTACAGGGAAGAGAGAGAATGCCATTCCTCCCACCCAGAGACCTCAGCCAAATTTTGGCCCCTTTGCTCCCGGCCTTGGATTTTCTATTAATATTGGCATTAAGTGGATGCCATCTTGTGTGTCTTACTTGTGGATTGAACTTCAAAACCATTAGAATCCCCACATCTTCAAGAGAAGGAAGTTTTACTTCAGTCACATGGTTCTCCAAAGTCTAAGTCATACATGGCTTTCACTCTGTTCATAAGATAGTTATGCATCGGAAATGAGATGCATGTAATTTATGGAAACATGGAAATAGGATTTATTCATGCTCTTCTGTTTCTATTTAGAATGACTGTGACATGTTTACCTTGAACTACTTCTGGGCTTTTTTTTATCTTTGTCTCGTTTTCTGATGGACACTTCCTGATAAAGGATTGTCAAATTGAGTTAACAATACCTAAACCCTGCGAAAAGTGTAACAAATCCCTGATGCGATAAGAACTCGAATAAAAGGCAGAGGGGATTGCAGAGAAGCAGAAGCTTAATCTCAGATGCTTGCCTCACACTGAGATGTTCTTTCGCCCTCTGTTACTCACTCAACAGAGAGCTTCTTGGCATGTTTCAAATCTTCCAATCCTGCAGTAATGACACTTGTTTGCCTGGATACTTCCCTGCAGCTTGGCCTGCACTGAAGCCTTCTAACCTGATTAAGACCTCAAACAGTGATTTTTTTTTTTTTTTGCTTTCAGAAGTGGATCAAATAATTTTGTCATGTCACCACGACACACATATCCTGTAGCTACAAGAGTATGGCTGAAATTGCAGACTGCAGTATAGTAGAACAATTTGTTCAGCATCTTTTTCTTTCTTGATGTGGTGATTGTAGTAAATGTGATTTGCTCTCAGATTGGTTCTTTGCTTAGGGATGTTGTGTTTTAGTGCGTTAGGATTTTAGAGCCCTGTTTAATAATTAAAATCCACTGCATATTCAGTTATTTCAATGATTCTTGCAGTCGAATCGGCGCTTGCGGCACAACCACAATTCATGAACATGTCACTCTACTAAATGGCTCCTAGTAGGTCTATCATCATGCACACAGAATTTTCGGGGTGAGTTTTGTGGCGCTTTCTTTTGAAGCATTCTTGTGTGCAGTCCTAGCATTGTCAGTGCTATGGAGACAATGGAGACAGATGGGCCAGAAGATCTCAGCAGTGTCACTCTAATTGTAATAGATGGAGGGAAAGATGGTGTGTATGTTTCCCTTAAAACCCCCAGTCCGGAACGAACATGGACACCTGAGGAGAAAGGGAAGTTTGTCAGCGTCTCCTGAAAGCTCACGCTCACCAGATCACTGCAGGGCATCAGTAAGCTCAAGTCAGAGGAGCACACCACCTGTGTGGGGACAGGGAACTCTATCAGTATCTGCTTCTGCCTTTGTGTTCGCCCCGTTCACCTTCTGTTGAGTCGAGAACGTCGGTGCCTCTGCCCCTGTGGCATGACCCTTGTAATTGGACGAAAAATAGCTGAGGAAAAACAGGTTCAAACTGAAGGTATTCATAATTGCTATGCTACAAAGAAGTATATCTTCTAAAATGTCCCTAAAACTTTGCCCCAGAATTGGGATTAGGTTGTAGGGTGGCATGGTGGTTCAATCCAGTGCTCTTGTCAAGCCAGGTTTACAACATGCAATTTTGCTGTCACAGACAATAAATGCACATTATAAAAGTCATGAGTTAAGCCGTTTTGATCAAAGACAGCCACCAACAAAGTTCTTGCAGTGTTACAAAATTTTGATTAAACTGACTGCTGCTGTGAAGCTCGTCTAAAAATCACCAATAGGAGGACAGCACTGGACAAAGCTCACAGGGCAGCTACAAATACAGTAGTGGTAATGGCAAAATGTATTTTTATTACCTCAGGCTCACTTTGAAGAATGTTCTATTTATGCAGCCCTATTTTTAGCATGTGCCCTGGATCCTACTGATCGATGACGTAAGCAGAACGTAGTAAAAATTTTTTTGTTAGAGGATCTTCATTGTATAATCTGACATAGAGAACACGTTATCTTACCAAGGTTTTACTGCAATCATCTCATACAGTGTGACAAGTAATCATTTTAAAAGAAGTCTGAAATCTCACAATCTAAAGCAGTCTGTGCAGAGTTTTACATGCTCCCTCCATGCTTGCTTGCAAGGCAGGAATACTCAATGGACTGGAAACCATTCACACGATTAAGCGTAACCAATCCACCTACCAGCATGTGGATTATTTACTCTAAATTGTGTGAATGGTTTCCAGTCCACTGTATAGTCCTGCACCCAGTGTTCCCAGGTTAGGTTCTGAATCTATCACAACCCTAATAAGGCGAAAGCACTTACCAAAGATGAATGAATGGTGGATTTGGTTTCTGTTGTGAAGTAATATATTACAGAGACATCTTCCTTCATGCCAAACAAACATATCTGCATTGTGCCTTGTTATTTTTGAGTTCCATTTATATCTATGAAGCAGATGTATTTGTTGTTTGCAGTGCCGAATATTTTCTTTTATAACGCTTGTGTCATTGAGAGACGTTTTTTTTTTCCCTGTGAAATTAAATAAATAAGGTATTTAGTCAGCATTTAGTGACACTGCACTCTGGTTGAACATAATGCACACTTACTGTATAATACATTATTGTAAGTGATTAATACCTAATTGTATAAATAGACTTACAATAAAGGTTTGTCCCTAGAGGAACTCTTAAAGGTTATACATGTGGACTACAATAGCAATTTTCTCTTTCTAGAGCCAGCCAAAGCTTTTTTTCCCCTAATAGAGTATGTTGATTGGGAGATGTGCATAAATGCCCAGATTCAGTGTTAATCAGTGTGTCTGAGCTTTTTCAAAGCTGTTCAAAGTGCTGTTGAATTCTTGAGTCTGATTGGTCAGAAGGTGTGGCATAATTATTATTACAGCACTGCTTGAAGAGTAGGTCAACTGCAGGGTAAATCAGAGGTATACTGTATATTAATGCACTCTCTTTAATATGTTATGGTTTCTACAGTAATTTAAACAGGGGCTTTAAATGGCAGACGCTCCTCATAAATCTCATGTATTTAAAATGTTTGTAGTTGTTGATATGGTGTAGTTTTCTGTGAGGAGACGTTTATTTAATGTTTTTGGAAAGAGTCTCCAGTGTCGGTGCTTTGTAAAATTTTCCAACACGGGGAAATTCTTCAGGACGGAAGGCTTTGCAGTTTTTTTTTGGAAACATAACAGGCTGCATTTTTGTTTTGTTAACTTCGAGAGAAAAAAAGAGTCTTGTGAGGAATTGACAGTTTAGAGCTGTTATGATGCAAATGATAACAGGAACTAATTTGCTTCACGGTTGTTCCACAATCTTAGATGTAACTATAAACAGATAAAGTGTACGTGTTGTTCTTTAATAACTAAAAAAAACTGTAACTCCGCTTTACATTGGGCTGCATTACACCAGCCTCTCAGCTTTGGGGATTATTCCTTACTGTGCATTTGCTTGTTTGACAGATGAACAAATGACAGTTCGGGATTTTGTAGATACACACAGTGCCTCATAAAACAAAGAAAGGGCATCAAGGCTCTGTCATATCACTGTCAATATAACATCTCATTTCATCTGATAAAGTTGCACATTCCTGTTTTGAGAAGCTTTTTGGATGGCTGATGAGAAAATACGGTGTATTTGCAAGAGCAGTTCATTTAATTTGAAATTTTTCTCTTAAATGACAAATTAATAGACATTCAGACTTTAATAAAGTATCAGCTTTAATAAGCTGTGGCAGTAGCACTAACGAAGTCACTGAGAGAAACAGAAGACGCACACGCAAACACACACAAACACACCACTCATCTTATCCTTAGCTCTGTCTAGTTGTTTTGCTGACAACATGGTGAAGATCAAATTAACACTAAAGGAGCACTGAATGTTTTGTGTGTCTTTGACCTCACGCTTTCAGTATGCATAATTAACAGCCATGGTGGCCTAATTGTGTAGGAGGGGACCATTTACTGCATCTCTCTCTGTCTCTGCTTATGTTCTGCATCATCCTGCACAGCCTTTCCTTCTCTTCTACAGAATCTTCTCTTCCATGGAGATCTCTTCACAGGCTGTTTGGATGTGTAACTGCTTTCACGCTGAAGCTGCCTGTCTCTCTCTGTCTCCATCTGCACTCATTCTACAGTTAGATTGTGCAGTGGAGTGGCCCGGGCCCAGACTTGGCCCTCAGGGACTGAGCTGCCAAAGAGTAGAACAACTACTGAGTAGGAAAAGACTAGCTTCAGATCAGCACAGCCTCTACCCCTCTCACACTGCATTTTTTTTCTTTGAGTATTTGAATGTCCTTTTTTCCTGAACTTTTTTGTTCTAAGTCTTTTTCCAATGTTTTTCTTGTCAAAAGCCTTGGACTGGACCTGACACTGAAGAGGATTGGAAAAGCTGTGTTTGGTGTATGCGGTGTATGTAGGAAAAGAGCCATGGAACGTGAACATGGCCAGAATGCTTGCTGGGAACTTTGGTTTAAGACTCTGTCTGGTTTTTGGGTTTTGTAGAAGTCGGCCATGTTGATGTCTGTGTTGCAGGGGCTCTGTTGATCCATGTGGATTATTTTTAACATTCTTTCAGGAGGGTCTACTATTAAGAAGTGTTTTCATTTCATTGGTTATTAAAAACTTCATTCATTCATCTTCAGTAGCTGCTTTATCCTGATCAGGAGCAGTGCACCATGCATGCACATTCAAGATCATTCATACTTAAGGTTTTTGAGAGCTTGGAGGAAACCAGGAGACCTGGATGAAACAAACATGGACACGGGGAATATACACTGAGCACTTTATTCTCCCTTTGCTCTCAAAACAGCCTCAGTTCTTCATCACATGGATTCCACACGATGCTGGAAACATTCTGGTCCGTGTTGACATGTTTGCATCACGCAATTCCTGCAAATCTTTCAGGTGAGCGTTCATGCTGCGAATCTCAAGTTCTACAACATCCCAAAGGGGTTCTACTGGATTCAGATCCGATGACTGGGAAGGTTACAGAAGAGGAATGACCTCATTGTCATGAACTCATTGTTCATGTTTGTGACTCAGTGCATTATCATGCTGGAAGTAGCCATTGGAAGATGGGTAAATTGTGGCTGTGAAGGGATCCACATGGTCAGCAATAATACTCACAGCAATAATAGATAGGCTGTGGCATTCATGCGATGATTGATTGGTATTAACGAGCCTAAACTGTGCCAAGAAAACATTCCCCACACCATTGCACCACCTCCACCAGCCTGGATTGTGGACACAAAGCAGGTTGGGTCCATGGAGTCATGGTGTTGGCACCAAATTCTGACCCTAGCGTCTGTGTGCCTCAGCCGAAATTGAGATTCATCAGACCGGGCTACATTTTTCCAGTCTTCACCTGTCCAGGTTTGGTGAGCTTGTGTCCACTGTAGCCTCAGTTTTCTTTTCTTGGCTGACAGTACTGGAACCCAACGTTGTCTTCTACTGTTGTAGCCCATCCACCTCAAGGTTTGATGTGTTGTGCATTCTGAAATGCTTTTCTGCTCACCACAATTCTACAGCGTGGTTTTCTGAGTTACTGTAATCTTTGTGTCAGCTCAAACCGGTCTGGCCACTCCCCATTGAATTCTCTCATCAACAAGGTGTTTCTGCCCACAGAAATGCTGCTCATAGGTTGTTTTTTCTTTATTACACCATTCTGAGTGAACTTTAGGATTGTTGTCTGTGAAAATCCCAGGAGATCAGCAGTTATAGAAATACTCAGACCAGCCCATCTGGCACCAACAAACATGCCACAGTCAAAATCACTGAGATCACATTTTTCTACCCATTCTAATGGTTGATGTGAACATTACCCAAAGCTGGCCCATATCTGCATGATTTTATGCATTGCACTGGTGCCACACAATTGTGACTGATTAGATAATTTCATGAAAGAGTAGGTGTACAGGTGTTCCCAATAAAGTGGGTGCATGTGGAACTCCACACAAACAGTAAAGCAGGCTCAGGACCTCTGACCTAGGGAACCTGATGGTGTGAGGTGACTATGCCATCATGTGACCCTAATAAAAATATTCTACAATTAAAATGTACTTTTTTCTTTGCATCATTGTGGCACTCAGTTGCAGGATTCAGGGTTCAGTCTTGACTGTCTGTGAGGAGTCTGTAGGGAGTTCTCTGCTTGTTTGTTCAGGTTTTCTCCAGGAACTCTAGGTTCCGCCTACCTTCAAAAAACATGCTTGAAGGTGCATTGGCTACTCTAAATTGCCACTAGGTGTGAATAAGCGTGTGTGTATGTATGTATGTATGTATGTATGTATGTATGTATGTATGTATGTATGTATGTGTGTGTATATATATATATAATGTGTGTGTGTGTGTGTGTGTGTGTGTGTGTGTGTGTGTGTGTGTGTGTGTGTGTGATTGGTATCTCATTCAGGGGTAAAAACTCCTGGAACAGGCTCAAGATCCACCATGACCTACCACAACCTTGACCAGGAAAACTTAGTTACTGTAGATGAATTAATATATAATGGATTCTTCAAAATTGAGGACCGAAAAAATTCTTGGTAGTGGACTTGGCAGTGAAAGTTTAATCAGCCCTGAGAGGACTGGTCGGATCATCACTTTCACATAATATTAAACCAAAGTGAATCAACTTTCCTAGATACAGTTGTCCTACATGAGTTGTCATAGCTGATATATTGTTTGCTCAGAGTAATTGTTTCCACTGTCACCCACAGTGTCTTGGCCACCCTCGCTCTGTCTAAGAGTAACTGCTCGATTAGTTTGCTGAGGTTCCCCTTCAATGAATGGAAAAATCTGGTTTGACTAGATAGCCTGTCTGATCAAAACCAATATCTGGTGTACACCAGACTAACTATAGCGAATTTGAGACTTTCATTTAGACCTGTGATTCACACCCTAGTGAGTCTCTGAAACCACCCCTGAGTGTTCAGAATTGTGGGCTGAAAGAAGTCATACAGGCCACAAATGAAAGGTAGGAATTCAGTGAAGGAATCCCCAGAGGTCCTTTCATTCTGCACTGGCTCTAACATTGCTTTTATCTCAGCAAAGTTCTTGGATCTGTCTTCATGCTTTCAGGGCATTTGTGGCCCATTAAGTGTTTCAAATGATGGTCTTTTTTTTTTTTTTTTTTTTTTTTACTGCAGAAAGTCAGAAGCCAACCTAATATTTCCAGATGTCTTTTTAATTAGCAGTGTAAATGTATTCATACAAATTGTGTTAATTTTGGCACATATATGGCTTGTGGAATATTATTTACAGACCAGCATGGATAATATTTGCAAATGAGTCAACAGACTGCAGTGTTGTGAAGAATGCAGTTTTTGTGAGAAGTACTGAGGAAGAAGAATGGCCGCTCAGATGAGATGTAATTACCAGAAAATAACCAGTGCCGTAAGAGCTTTGGATATTGTCTCTCTTCTATTGAAGGGGTCTGCAAAGAAGCAGATAAGACAATGAGTAGGCCAGAAAGCCACAGGCTGTGTGCTCAGACATGTTTGTTAGCTCATTTTAATGTCTTAAAGTGGCTGATTGGTAACCTGCCGCTTTTATTGCTCAAGCTCTTATGTCAGAGATTTAAGCTCATCAGTTCAGTCTATCCAGCTGGTGCACCATCCCTGCCATCATCCTGTCAGAAATGTGACAAGACTTCATGAACGTTACACAGGAGTTGTGTCACTTTTAATACTGTGAGTGGGTTCTTGAAGTGGAGGCGTGAATAAGGACTCACTGTGGTGACGACTATTGCTTTGGGTAATATGACAGCAAGCACATCTCAGGGCTTCAAAGTGCTCAAGAAGGGCAAGTGAGTTGTCCCCCTTTCAAGACTCTCTCAGCGCTGGTTTCCTTTCCAGTTCCTCAGATGTCCATGCAGCTGTGTGCAGGAGGTCTGACAAGATACACCATGAATCCCCAGGCACAAACATGAAACTGCATCCTGAGTAATATAAAAACTGCATGAGAATTTCTTGAGGCTGAGGACATGCTTTATAAATACTTATCAAAACATGTAAATAAGGGTTATACTGTGATTAGGTCTACATTTATCTCATCTAGCTACTCTCATTTTTATCTAAAATGATTTGATACAGCTGAGTGGTTAAGGGCCTTGCTAATGGGTCTAGCAGGGGCAGCTTGGTGGTGCTGGTATTTGAGCTCATTATCTTTGAATCATTAGCCCAATGCCTTAGCCACTGTGCCACCCCACCATACCATGCCATGGTGGTGCAGTGGGCACCATTGCTGCCTCACAGCACTAGAGCTCAGGTCCTTTGATCTTGAGCACGGGTTACTGGGCAGAGTTTCTATGCACGTACTCCTCATGTCCATGTAGGTTTCCTTCGGTTTTTCCCAGTTCCTCCCGCCTTCCAAGAACATGGTGGTAGGTGGACTGGCTAATCTAATTGCCCCTAGATGTGAATGAGTGTATGAATGTGTGTTTTCATAGTGCCCTGTGATGAACTGGCATCCCATTCAGGAAGTATTCCCGCCTTGCATTCAGTGTTCCTGGCATAGGCTCCAGATCCACTGAAGTGGTTACTGAAGTGGTGGTTACTGAAGATGAATGAATGAATATTTATTATTTGGTCAAGTCAGTGGATAAAGATTTAGATTTTTTTGGCAGACACAGTCTGCCTTAGCATCTCAGACACACTCCAGTCTCTTTTCTTTTCACGCTATTTTTTTTTTTCCCTCCATAATTTGGATTCTCATGTATCAAATCATCAGACTGTTGAAGCCCATTTTTGCCCATTTTTGTCACTTAGTATTGCCATGGTAAACTGGATTTTATTTTCAATATTTGCCACAAATTTGTACCTTAGATGACAATAGTATTTAAAGAGCCTGTGAAATGCTTTCTTTTAAATTTACATGCAACATGCCTTATCAACATAATGCAAACTCTTACCTATACATACTTTATGTGATTTTGGATTTATATCATGTTTTTAATGGTTTCATTTAATTAAATGCATATACTGCTCAAATACCAAACCAAAAGAGCCATAAGAACAAAATTGGCCATGCTCTCTGTGTGGGAGGGATGGAATACTCCCTTTCCCCCCATCAATCACAGTGACACTAGCTAATCATTGGCATCATGTATGTGCAAGAGGGTAGATATCACGTTCCTCCAAGTGTGTTGCGCTGCCCTGTGACGCTGCATGAGCAGTTGCAGTTGCCTGGCTTCACGTGTCTCGGAGGAGGCATGTGTTAGCCTTCACCTTCCCCAGTTGGTAGCTGTTGTATGATAGGGGAGAGCTGGCTGGTGGGTGGGAATTGGCAGGTGACCAAATTAGGGAGGAAAAAAATGAATGGCATGTTTATTCTATATTGGGACGTTTGGCTGCAATAACCTACAAAATGTACCTAATGTACACTGCCCTCCAAAAGTTTGGAAATGCCTGAACAAAATAGGGTTTTTGGGCAATATCAGCATAAATCCTCTTTAGTTAGTGACCATTTTGCATTGATAATAAGGGACAACACTAGGCATCCGAGCAGTCAGTTTATTCAAACGTTGACTTGATATATTACTCCAAGCCTCCTGGAGGATTGCCCAAAGATGATTCAC
>CM040988.1:11787493-11856342 GCA_022985145.1 Pangasius djambal | reverse complement strand
AGGGATTTCTTTGATGAATCCAAAATTTGAGTATTTTTCTATGTTATGTTCATGTTTATATTCATAAACTATTTATTTAATAAAATATGTTTTCATAGTTTGTGTTGTCCCTTATTATCAATGCAAAATGGTCACTAACTAAAGAGGATTTATGCTGATATTGCCCAAAAACCCTATTTTGTTCAGGCGTTTCCAAACTTTTGGAGGGCAGTGTATATGCTACATTGTAAAAATACTTTTCAGTTAACAAACTTTTTAAAGCAACCAGAACTTTCTGAAACTGCCTGATTCCAGTTGATGTCCAGCCCTGACCCTATTCTCAAATCACTGTTCACATCTGTATCCCAATATTAGTCTCATTATTCATCCATTCATTCATATTTTCTTTGAGCACTGGGCTTGAGGCGAGAATACACCCTAGATGTTCCAGTCGTTCACAAGGCACCACACACACACACACATTCACACAGTCATTCACATTAGTGCCATTAGTACCCATTTATTATGGTATACACTATATACTCCTTTCTTAATCTTTTGCAGAGTCTGGCATATATTTTTAAATATAACACTTATGTGCTGTAGATTCCTAGTTCTTTCTGGGTTTGATGATTTTGCTTTTACTTACTGGGTTGGATCTGACTCTAGACATTTTGGACATGCCTTAAGAGAGATTCTGCAAGTACATCGTACTGTGTTATGGATACTTACTATTTTTTATTCTTTTTTTTTTATTTATTTTTTTTTTTATAACTTTATATTGTATCTACAGTGATTTGTCTGACATAGACACAGTGTCTTAAAATTACTGCTTGTGCTTTAAATTTTACCCTAAAACACTCTACTCAAAAACATCAAAGTCTTATTTTCTAAATATTAAAGTAGCTTACTGTTAACACACTCTTTTTTCTGTGACAATGTAACTGAATGGCAGTAAGCAACTATTTGTGTGTGTGTGTGTGTGTCTGTGTGTGTGTCTGTGTGTGTGTCTGTGTGTGTGTTCGTATGTGTGTGTGCTGAAATCCCACTAAGAGGTTCTCCTCTGTACCATAAATCACTTTTCACCCACTTATCTTTTGTCATTTTTCTGAAGCACAGGTTCGTAAACATACACACCACAATAAATCCTACATACTGATGGAACAGTCTTCAATTACTTGGTGTTTGATGGAGTGCGCTGACAGATGAGTCTAACATCTTTATTTCCAGACTGCTATTTGTGATCGGAGACAGAGATCTCTCTGTTATTGTCATAACATCTCTCAGAGTTATGGCTTCACATATTTATTATTCTCCTGTTTGTGCTGCATGTGCACAAATGATCTAATAATTCACCCTATGTCTACATGTGTGCAAAAATGTACAAATACTCTGAAGCATTCAGTATGTCAAAGGCTACCTAAGTAGTTTTAAATGTTACTCTACATATTATACATTAATATTATTGATATCTGACAGTAACCCTAACTCCCACCACACACACGCACCCTCCTATTCCCCTGTAACAGCGGAACAGAATAAATCCAGAGATAAGAGTAAGTATCTGATTGACAACTCAATGAGCACTCTGTCACCCTTTGCTCTTTGCTAGCCAAGTGTTATTGATTCAGCTGTAATTGATTATGGTTTCAGATGGCTTTTCAATGGACTGTGCCGTAAGTAAAGGCTGTATGATTAGGAGGCAATGGAGACTGAAAGCTTGGCTGGGCAGAAAAGGCGACAGAGATAGTGCGGGATAGATAAAAGAATTGTGAAGGCAAGCCAGAATGAGGTCAGAAACCGAGAGTAATGGGCTGTTTGCAAGTAATCGTATAGCTGTGTTTGCTTTTCAGGTCCCGCTGCTAGGTCAAAGGATTCACAAACCCAATCTGATATGACATCAAATTAATCTCCTAACACCACAACCTCTTGTTTCTAGAGAATCACTTTCCCGAACCTGCCATAACTGTGTCATGTTTTCTTTAATCATGTGTTCGCTCCCTAATAAAAAGCAACACAACAAAGCAGTAAGCTGATGTACATTTAACCCAGTGTGTAGTTAGTTATAAAGTGCAATAATCATCCAGTTCAGTCGTATCAGCTGCTCACATGGTCCATGTTGTGCCTATTAACTTGCCACCAGCTCTGTTTTGTGCTGAGTTTGGTCTTCTTTATTAACCACTGGCTTCCTATAACAATAGCATGTTCTTAGCATTCTTTTCCAGCTCTACTATGATGCTAATTGAGAGGCAGTTTAAGAAGGTACGGTGGGTGGTTTCACATATCTCTAACCCTTCTCGACTGGTAGTCGCTGTATGAAAATGGGAAACTTAGACAATGAGGAATGTGTAATTACTAAATTGGGAGAAAATTGGGAAAAATGTGTCAGATCATAAATGTTCCTGTTTATGGCCTTTTTTAAAAAATTTTTTTTTTAAGGAGATCAGTGGTTGCGTGTATGTGTCATAGAGGTGGATAGATGGACATTGCTGCGGGTTTATGTTTTTATTAAACCACTCAGGCAAACAAACAAAAGGGCTAGGCAATGCTCAAAATGAGAGAAAGGGTAAGGGTCAGACAATTGGAAAACAGGCATAATTTAGACAAGGTTAATGGGATAACAATAAGCAGACAAAGGTCAAAGCAAAGAGGCAAATGGGCAGAGAACAAAGTCTTGGAATCATCACGGGGCAATTTTGGAGCAAAGTCTGTTAGCATGTCAGGGTTATTTATGAGAGTGTGGGTGATTGTGTAAAAGTGAGTCCAGTCTGGAGACATCTTGTGCAGGCACCCAGCAGCATTCCTTAGAGCCATAGCCCTTCCAGTATATGAGGTACTGGACTTGCCCTTGGCAGTGACGAGAGTCAAGGAATCGACCTTACAGAGTATACTAGTCTTATCAATGTCTACCACTGGTGGTAGGGTTTCACTGGGGGGGTTGCTTCATCTAGCAGACCAGGAATGACAGGCTTGAATAGTGAGACATGGAGGCTTGGGAATAAGCAGTAATGATGTGACAGTTGCAATTTGTGGTTACTTCATTGTTATGTTAGATCAGGGGTCTTCAATCATTTTCGCACAGGGCTGATGAAACTGCAGTCTTTCATTCTGGCCGAACAGGAGCCACAGCTAATAGTTGATTAGAGTCCAAGATCAGCTGGATAAACATGTGGAATCAGGTATGGCTATTTCTTGGTTGAAATGAAAACCTGCAGCCACACTGGCCCTTTGTAGATAAGACTGAAGACCTCTGCATTAGATGATCTTCAATGGGCTGATGTAAAATCATTGGTTGATAATTTATACCTGGTCTCCTGGTTCCTGCTTTCCAAACATTGTCTATTAGTGAATTCCGTTTTGTCGTCGGACAGCATAAATGTGTGTGCCTCCTCCCATGTTCCTTCGCTCTTTCAGGGGAGTCTTAAGTGGTTGTACAGGAATCCTGAAGTGGTTAATTGTTTTGACATCTATGAAGTTTCTGGCTGCCCCAGTGTCGATAAGTGCTGAGAAGGAAAAGAAGGTCATATGACAAGGTCACAGGCTAAAGATCATGGAAATTAGGAGTGACAGAGAATGTACATAATTATGCTGGAAATAAAAGAAGAGCTCAACGGACTGCTAAATGCAATACAGTTATATAGCTGAAGGTTGCCTTACAATCATGCCAGCTTTGATTCCAATTAATGTCTTTGCGTTTTTCTCCATTTTCATCCAAAAGTCATCAAACATTAAATGCATGCTTGCTAGAGAAGTTTTACTATATGGTAACAATTTACTTACGGGTGGAGTTCATAAGGCTGCATAAAGTCTTCATGACAACTGACATAAACCTACATAAATATTTATTACGGCCTTTCTCCAGTCGGTGTCAGCTGTGTCAGTGAATCTTGATGTAAAGTTAACATAACACTGGAGTCGAGTGACATATATTTTGTTGGCATATAGTTGCCTTATATTTTGTGTCTAACAAGTTCACTTAGCTACAGTGTCAGTTCTCCTGACATTCTAATAAACGTCAGGACACCACATTTGACTATATATAAAGTATATATAGGTTATGGCTATAACAGTCTTTATATCATCTGTTGGAATATGATTTATAAATGCTCATGTAGTGCATGCATCTGCCAGCACTACACTTAAATAAAGTGATACAGAGCTTCTGAAAAGCTAAATGACCGTGTCACGTGTGTTTACTTATTGCCATTGATCCCTAAGCCAACTAAGCTAATCCAAGAGTTTTTACTAGGTTTACAAAAATATTTGAACCATTACAAGTTCACAGCAGAATTGGGCATAGAGGAATGTGATGGAGTGAGGTTAGGCATGCAGGTATGTAAATAGTATCCAGTGTATGAAAGTAATTTGACACATTTAATTCGAAAAACGGTCAGTGCTTGGCGCCTTGTGATGGACTGGCTTCCTATCTGGGGTGTATTCCTGCCTTGTTCTCCCAGCATAGGCTCCAGATCCATGATGACCCTGTCCAGAACCAGGATAAAGCAGTTATTGAAGATAAATGGATCAATTAATATTTAAAACAGAGACCTTATACCGGGAGGTGCCAGCACCAAGAAAAGGAGAGCAAGCATTCAACATTACGCTGATGTCATCCTGCTAGAGGAGCTGGAAGGTCAATTGAAGGACAGTTACTTTAATATGATACGCAAACTGGCCATAGTCTGACAGCTGGTGATCTTTTTTAAAAACCCAAATTCTGTCTCATTTATTATTTTTAATTAGTCTTTTTTTTTTCCTCTGCCGATGTCCTTAGTGCCATTTCATGTCAGAAAGGTTGCTCTCTGCCACCTCAGCTGAAACCTGTTGACTCTCACTCTGATGAGACGGGCGACAGTCATTGGCTGTGGCTTTCATCAGATTATGTCCAATTTCAATCACATCACAAGGCCTGTGTGACCTGTTCATGTCTGCGCTGTCAGGCCATTCATAGAATAAAATGAGATTGCAAGTGACATCAGAGAGACCTTTCACCCATGTGTGTTCATGAGGTTGGAGGTGTCCGAGTAAATGTTGCTTTTTCTGACATGTTTAAAGGATGTGATTAGAAAATGCTGCTCTGAGTAGGAGCCAAGTGAGAGACAAAGAGACTTGACCTGATCCCTGACGGTGCTCTGATCATTTCTTTGAAATGAGATGTCTCCTGTTGTTCAGTGCATTTGGCATTGTATGGAGACTCTCGTGTCATGTGTGACAGGGTCAAAGATACAGCGACAGCAAACAGGAATCTCACAAATCTGGTACATGGAGACAGCTCTTATTTATTCACTGTCTTTCTCTGAAATGGACATAGCTGTCTTTGTTTTTTCCTAAGTCCGGAATTCAGGTCATGTGCATTCTTACTGTGTTTGTCTACCACACAAATGTGGCCATTGTCCTTATTGGTGCATTAATTAGCCTAGTCTTACCTTTAGTCATCTTCATCTTCAATCATCAAGACTGTCTGTTATTAGACTGAGAAAATGAAAGGATCCTGAAGTCTTCCTTCCATTTGTTTAAATAGAGTTATTATGTGTGCCTATCACTGTAAATGGTAATTAGGAGGTTCTGTCACAAATGCTGTTTCAGAATTAGTATAATTTCAACAACAACAAAAAATTGAATTTATGATGTTCCTAATTAGATTGTGATATGGAACACTGATTAGCAAAATCCTTGTGTAATGAAACAACTTTTTTCTTTGATCATCATGTGCATGGTGAACTGCAGTGATACTGAACACTTAAACATCATCGCAGTTTCTAAAATGTGAGAGATAAAACGAAATCATAAAAATAATGGTAATAATGCTACTACTACTACTACTAATAATAATAATAATATTTGAGCTATGATTTATCCTCCTCAGTAATGACAAAGCAGATAAAACTTTATATTAAATACCTTCAAGCAACATTTTTGGTGGAATGCAGATAATATGCTTATGACATTAATTCATTCTTGCTCAAAAAAAAAAAAAAACAGTTAGAATATTATCATTCCAATGTCCTGGATTTACCATTTCTATGACAAAATAGCAAGGAATAATTAGGAACAATATTCTGTAATGTATTGCTAGATATGTTTAATATACTCTAACGCCTGAGAAAATATCTGTATATATGCAGATATTTCTGTAATCTGTAGCACGATCTGCAATATAATAATAAGAATCTAAATATCACAACATAACAAACATTTTATTTCATTTTTTTTATTGACCTGCAGCTGTAGTTGAAAAGCTGCGTGAACGATTTCTACAAACACTGCCGAGAGAAATGCCAAGAGAAAAGAGAAATCAATTTGGTTTTAGGGTGGCACAGTGGCACTAGATATAGCGGCCTCAGAGCTCCAGGGTCTCTGATCTGATCCTGACCTTGCGGGAATTGTCTGTGTGAAGTTTTCCGTGTTCTCGCCATATCTGCAGAGGTTTTCTCCAGGCTTCCTGGTTTCCTCCCGCCTTCCAAAAACATGCCGTTAGGTGGATTGGTTCTGAATCTCTTAATTACCCCTAGGTGTACATGAGTCTGTGAGAATGTATGTGTGCATGGTGCCCTATGATGGACTGGCATAACATCCAGCGTGTATTCCCACCTTGCACCCAGGGTTCTCTGGATCCACCACAACCCTGACCAGGATGAAGTGGTTACTGAAGAACGAATGAATGAATGAATGAACGTTTAATCAGGTTTATTCATTCATGGTGTATCCTTGTTCATTCTATCTTTCTCCATGACCGAGGCTCCAAAGCTAAACATCAGGACACAATTTTGTTTGAATATCCCCTGGAATGGAGGGATGGTTGATTTTAATGTGATTTCTTCCAGCGCTCCTGTTTTTCGTCAAGCTTTAGATGTAATTCAAAGTGTTTAAGGGTCGCTTTCTTTCATGTAACTCAGCAAGACGCTAAAAGTGTTTTTCTATAAGATGGACGCTTTTAAAGTTAGGACCCCAGGGAAAAATAAATATACAGTATAGACAGCTTTGAAGTGTGTTTTCGTACAGAGATTTAACTCGCACTTACACACAAGAAAGAAAAAGAAGAAAACAAGTGTCACTGGATGTACAATGTCCTTATGAGACCCCTTTGTCCACATTTTTCCCAACTATTTTGTGTTCCACAGGAGTAGAAGACCACATGTCATTAAACAAGCCAAGAAAAGAAATCCGAGGCTACAGTGAGCACAGGCTCACTGAAACTGGACAGAAATGTTGCCTGGTGTTTAGTTTTGGTGAGCCTGTGTCCACTGTAGCCTCAGATCTCTTTTCTTGCTGACAGCAATGGCATGTGGTCTTCTGCTGTTAAAGCCCATCCACCTCAAAACTTGATGTGTTGTGGATTCTGAGATGCTTTTCTGCTCACCATGGATGTAAAGCATGATTATTTGAATTGGAAGACTCCAATTGGGAGCCTTCCTCTCAGCTCAGACCAGTCTGACCATTCTCCTCTGACTTCTCTCATCAACAAGGCATTTCCACTTATGGAACTGCTGCTCACTGGATGTTTTTAGGTTTTCGCTCCATTCTGTGTAAACTTGTGTGGGTGACAGGAGAAAGTGTACAGTAACTATAATAACTGTTCTTTACAATTGGTGAGCTGAAAAGCATGTCAGAATGCACATGTCGAACCTTGAGTTGGATGGGCTACAACTGCACAAGATCACATTGGGCTCCACTCCTGTCAGCAAAGAACAGGAATCTATAACTATAGTGTGCACAGGATTATAGAAACTGGACAGTTGAAGATTAGGAAAACATTGTCTTGTCTTGATGAATCTTGATTTCTGCTGAAAACATGCAGATGGTTGGGTCAGAATTTGGCATAAGTAGCATGTATCCATGAACTCAACCAGAACAGCCTCAGCCTTCAGTGTTCTTCTTACTAGGAAGTATTGAAGAGGACATTGTCTATAGCGAAAAATGGCTGACTGGCTAATATTCATACATAAATACAGCATTTTTTAGGAATCTCGCTATAGACTCGCAGCCGTTTTTTTTTTCCTTCATTATTATTTTTTTTCTTTATACATGCTCTACATTATGTGCAGCTTCAGCAGCATGACCAGGCCAATTTCCAAAGACGTGACAGAAAACGTATGAGCAGTCAACATATGAAGACCTTAATCAACAATACAATAAAAAAAAAAAAGCTTGACTGTGTGTGTGTGTGTGTTTCCACTTGTGCATGTCTATGCTTCTGTTAAATAGAGATGAAGTACTGGCCTATTCTCTGGCTCTAAAAGCACATCAAACACCGTCAGCAGGCACTCTCCTAATTGAACACAAGCAGCTGTGAGTTGTTGATGGGGCAGTGCATGCGTCACGGGATCTCTGGCCACGGCTTTCACCACTCCTTAAATGTCAGCTTTCTTCTCCTGATCCTCTCCTCACTAAGTATAAAAGTCAACATCCTGCCATCCTTCTCCATGCATTCTTCTGGGGGTTGTTATGTGTATAAAAGTAAATGGAAGTCTGTTTGATCTGACAGGCCTGAATTTAATTGACTGGGTTGGGGCTGAGGAGGGCAGATGGAGGAAGAAGGATGTGGACAAAGAAACTGGATGTCTATCACTCTCACTCAATTTACCCTCTCAGTTGGGCTTTGAACTGGACTCCATGACTAGCCTGATGCCAAAATGTCATTCAGAAAGAGAAAAGATGTATTTTGGATAGTTTTGTTTGTTTCAAAGCCCAAATTGATATGTAATCCGCAGTGATTGTGTTTCTAGGTCTTGCCTTCAAAGAAAAAGGTAGTGTTGCACAGTTTTACATGCTCTACACAGTCAAAATGTCTCTGAGAGGAGTAGATCCTCCTTTATATGTCACATGGAAGAAAAACAAGCTAAACCGAATGTGGTTCATCCCCCAGAGCCTCTAATCTAAGGTACTGAAGTGAGCACAGAGCTTGCCACGCTTGGTTGCAGTATTTTTAGCCATCCAGCATGGTATGTGTGTTTGTGTGTGCATGAGTAGCAGAGTGGCACACTTAAGCTTGTGTTCCTGCAGGCTGTCAGAGTTGTGGGGTTGTGGCATGGAGTGCTGTCTCCTGCGGAGAATGCCCCTAGAGAGAGTGGCATGCTCTCAGCATTATTTTTTTTAGACCTTTCTTGTGCAAGCTCTCCTCAAGTCATTACAGCAGATGGGAGCTGTGTAGAAACACCTAAAATAATTTATTCCCAAAAATAAGTCCTCCAAGACATCCTTCGGATTGCTTCTCTGTTTCCTCTGATCTCTGCATTTAATCTTGCCATCCCTCAAATCTGTCAGCTTCATTGTGCAGGAGATAATATTTTTAGAACATTTCTGCACACAATTTTCTGCATGGATTCTCTTTCGTCACTCATGTTTCATCACCCACTCTATCCCACGGTGTTTTCATCCTCATCAGTAGGTCCGTGAATAGATAGCTGCATCTGCTCTGATGCTGGTCAGTCTCAGGTTTTTGGCCTTTTAGGAGGTGCATTCCTCTCTCTCTCTCTCTCTCTCTCTCTCTCTCTGTCTCTCTCTCTCTCTTTCTATGTCATGTACTGGAAGGTGGGAGCACACAAATTATATTAAGGGTACAATACTGTAACTATTCAAATAATAGTACATACAGTGTAGTCCATAATCATCGGAGCCCTTCATGAAAATGGGAAAAAAATTAATATGTATAATATGTAACATGAATAACACATGTAATGAGTGTTGCTTTGGCAACACTATATTTGAAGGATACATGCACTGGGCCTTCATAACATATGATTAAGCATGGCATAACTAGTTTATAAAGCATTGCTACAGGATTTATATTAGCCTGTCGAAACCTGTGAAATTATATTTTTTTGTATGTATACTGCATATTTTATGTACATTGCTTTGTGTTTACATGAAAGAGAGAAGAACCCTCAATTACCAATATGGGTTGACTGTTCATTTACGTTTATTCGTTTGGCTGATGTTTTAATCAAAGCCGCTTCAAATGAGACAGGACACAGTTGAGCAATTACAGGTTAAGGGCCTTGCTCAAGGTGCTTCAACCTACAGCTGTCTGATCAGTAGTTCAATGCCTTTAACCAATACCGTCACTGACCCACTGTTCCAGACTGTTGTACTGGTAAATTATTTTAATCAAATATTTGAAGTTGTGAAGTTGTCTCTACTTCACATTCATGAAGTACTGAGTAATCATCTGTGAAGTGTCTACCTGTCATATAACCTTTCGGGAGGTGTCTTTACTGTATCTCTTATATGAGTATGAAATTGAATGCTCTTCAGCTGAAGTGCTAATAGCCCATTTGCAAAGCTATTTGAAATACCCTTCCAGTAAAACCTCACTTATTTATAAAGTCCATATGGCTGCCGGTTGAATGATTTTATTGTCCTCAAAAGTGGTAATTACATTTTCATTAATAACACTGAAGCTCTATGTGTACCTTCCACAACTTCCTCAAAGTGTCATAACTGTGCTGTTAGTAAAACAAGCTTGTAAGATAAAAATAAAAAATAGAGTAATAATGGCTATCTCTATCAATGTACCCATAATGATGATTGGGGGTCGTTCTTTATTTTCGATTTCATGTAAAGACAAAATCACGTAATCACGTCAACCTCTAATATCACCTCTTGAGTTTTAACATAAACCTTTCATAAAGTCTTCAGCACTGCTTTCTAAAAGATTTATGCAATGCTTATTGAATGTAATGAAGACACTGTACAGTATATCTGTACCCTTTATATAAAGTGTTAGTGTTATTTTCATTTTAATATTAATGGGGATGCTGTATAATTTTATTTTAACACAATTCAAATAAATCTGTGCTGTGTGTTTTTTGTCTGGAAATTCTCTGCAAAATACCGGATTCAGGTTTTGGATTAAAATATCTTGCCACTTAGAGCCCCTCAGGAGCCTCTGGACCACCAGCCGCAAAACAAACTCAACAAAATCAATTATCCACCCCCATATTTTGCTTTGGGTTTGTTTGCTTTTCTGGCTTTCTGCCTTTACCTTTTTCATGCGAAGGGCATTTTGTTTTCTTGCTGTTTAGTTTTTTAGTTTTTTACTATCATCAGGGTGTAATGTAAATGTGGCAATGAATATGCACCACACCACTATTCCATGAGACACTGGAAAATGGTAGAAATACCTGCACTTTCAGCATGGTCTTTGAATTCTGGTTCTACATCACTTGAGTACATAATTCGGCTCAATTAGAGATGCTCACGGGACTGTGAGTCGGACAAGGCACATACTAAAGATGCTGTAAATGCTTCGCTCGGCGCCGCAAATTCATGCTTTTTTTTGTTTGTTTTTGCCAAATGCTATGTGAGCCTTTCTGGCAAGGCTTCTAAAAAAAAAAAAAGAAAAAGAAAACAAATAGTGTACCTCCTATTCATATGTGTATTTGTATCTTTGTATCCATTCATGTGAATAATGTATTCATATTTGGTTACATCCCTACTGCTCATGTGTTTTTTTTATATCCATTAGGTCAACAATGATATGTCTCTTATAAAATCAGGAGGATTTGGCATTTCCTCTCTGCAGAGGTCACTCAGGTGCTTGTTCAGTCCTTTCAGTCATTTCATTTAAACTACTGCAACTCGCCCCTGGCATGTCTTCCCATATGTGCAATCTGACCCCTGCAACTGATCCAGAATGAAGCTGCATGACTTGTTTTCAATCTTCCCAAGTGCTCCAACATCACTCCATTGCTGTGTTCCTCCACTAGCTCACTGTAGCGGCTCACAGGTTTAAAACACAGATGCTTGTCCACAAAGCCAAAAAACTGTTAATGCCGCAGCAACCATGATACCCCTCCTCTCTTTCCCAGAAAGCGAGTGATGAAACAGTTCTTTCTTCCCATCAACCAAGTAATGGAGCTTAAGTGACTCACCTGAGCGTGGCTGCACCATGTGCTTGATACTCTTGTCCATGGACATGAAGATGGATTAATAAATGGGGACATTAACGTAGGCCACTGTTCAAAAAAATCCTGTCTGTGTTTCAGGACGTCCTTAGATAATATTACATGACAAAAACTATGTAATGCATTTTGGCTTTTTTTTTTTTCCATCTAAACCCCCTTGAACAAATTCTACAATAATGTTTCTACTCATAAAATTTCATTTGTTTCATAGAACCTGATTTTATTAATATCGTACTGTAGTGCTTGACAGTTTTTCACTTTGAACATTTTGACTGGATCCAGTGTTGACATTGTGATTGCCGGAGTTAACATAATGAGTGTTTGTATTTGAAAACTGATCCAACTAGACGGAAATGGTTTAAATGACACGCTGTGACATTTGTATTATGTCGATTTTTTTTTTTTGGATGGATTTTTATTCTGAGGAAATAATAGACAGCAGGAACACAACTAAAACACAACTAAAACAAAAAAGGAAACAAACAAAAAAAAAATCCTCAATCAGGATGTTTTGTAAACTCGTGCTTGTTCGGCTGCTGGTTTGACATGCTGTAATTTTGTACACCGAGGACATTTATTTCATGTGAGTGCTTGATCTGCTGTGAAAATAAAAGACATCGCCATCAACAATGTAGGCTTCGGCTTTATTTCCCCCAGATGAATTCCGCTATTAGGAGTGATTTATTCACCACCTATTATTTGAAGAGCCCTAATTTTTCTGATTGACATTTGCTTTGTGTCGGAGCAAAAGTGTCAGCTAGTGTATGAGTGGCTGTATGGACGAGGGCCAGACGTGCTCTGTTTGAGTTATTCACCCCAGCTTGCTTTCAGTAAACACTGTCAGCTAGCTTTCAGCCTGGTGGTACCTGGGGTTCAGATATATCAGGTGTTTGTGTTACAAAGAGACACGTGCGGATGTGTACAAGAGAGAGGGAGAATAATGAGGATTAGAATTAATTTTTGTTATACTTAAAATTGCATTTTAGCCCTTTGATGACACAGTTATCACTGGTGATAAGATGCATCTTGTAAATTCTATAAGGAATAAAATATGACAATAATTAATGATAATCAAATAACAATCATATAGCTATCAAAGTTTATTTTACTATAACTACGTGTCCCAAAGTGTTTTATTCCTCTTATACTACAGCAATTTGTTAGCGATTCAAATTTGTAAAACAGCACCAATTATACGTTTTTTTCTTTGTTAAATCCATTTTCTTTTTCTTAGATTGTGTGGAGCATCTGCCACGCAAGTTCCTTTGCAAGTTGTTACTATATGTAAATCTACGATTTGAATTACAGCTGGCACTACTGTCAGAATCCTTTCATCATCACTTTCTGATCAATCAGAATAGAATACTACAGCACTAATTTCTCATTTGTATCTTGAAGGAACAAGTGGAGAGATTCGTCGCAAGTGCAGATTCCAAACTTTCAATCAGTAAATTTGTGTTTGTAAGTAGACTAGGAACTTTTGCTATGAAATGAATGTGTTGGAAAATACGCTGTTGCATGTAGGTTCGATTTTTATAGTTAAAAACTATAAAAACAAACAATTTAAAGTTAGGGTTAGTTGTAGCCATAGCGCTATTTACCTACAGCTACAGTAATACAGACGTGAGTAGAAACATGCCAAAAGATAACCAAATCAATATAGAACCTGTGTGTGTCTCTCTCTCTCTCTCTCTCTGTGTGTGTCTTTCTTTCTTTATGAAAATCATAGCTGAGGTGTTTACTGTTAAATACATAATAAAACAATATGAAAAGGGCAGAGTTTTCATTTGTGAGGTAGAAACATATTCTGCATCATAATTTCTAAAACGACTTCCTTTTATAACTCATTAAAAAAATGCCTTGCAGAGAGATCACGTCGAAATGCAGAGAGAGATCTCTACAGCCTGTTCTGTTTGTTGTGTCTGTGGGTTTATATACTGTATATGGAAATATGCTGCTGCTGCAGGCAGGAAAGCAGGGAAAGAGGGAGGATGAACAGAGACCAAAAACGGAGGGACGGCGTGAGGAAGAGTGAGTGATATGGAAGGACGAAATTGAACTTGGCCTCGGAAGAGTTGCGGCTTCCTACAGCGAGAGAGAGTGAGGAGGTGGAGAGAGAGAGGCACTCCATGTGTGTCTGCCTCTTTTGTTGTAGAAGATGAAACTTTATGCAGTGCTGCAATCTAGCAAGAGCTGCAAGGGGGTAGTGTGCCGCTCCACGGGGAGAGGAAGGCAGCAGCGATGAGGCGAGAGGATAACACCACTAAGAGAGTTTGTGTGGATGGATCAGGTCATATGCTAATAAAAAACATTGCTGCATTCCCGCTGGGCTTTCGATTGTGTTTGGAGACGAGGGAGCAATGAGTGACAGCTGATAAAATAAGCTCAGGCTTCAGACATTTGGTGTTTCTGAACTGTTCGATTCCTGACTATGTATGCATGACTACATAAATCTATAGGTGAATATTTATGGGGAGACAAAATGGAATGTAAATGCTAAAATGCTAAAGATGAGAATCCTGTTGCACTGCACTCTGGGATGGATTAGTAAATCATTGGCCTGTGGGAAGGAATCTAAGCAGGTCACTTTCCCCACTTCCCATGCACAAACCAATGCATGGAGCCCTGATCAACCAGTACATGCAAAATAAATTGTATATGTTAATTCACCACAAGTCCATTATGAGTATTTTAGTAGTCTCAGCCATAAGCAGATAGGACTCTTATCTTAGATGACCAGCTTCTTTCTTGCTTTTCACCTTGCAGACTTATCCACCAAAATGTCACATTCCTGTTGTTTAACAAGCTCTGACTCAATGTTGAGTCTTCTTTGGCCCATTTTAGTTTGGAGTTCATTTTTAATCAAACCCATTATGGAAAAAATACAGAACATTTTCTGGTTTCTCTTTTCTTTTTAAGTTTTCTTTTTCATTGACACACTTAGTTATGGGTTTTTTTCCCATCCACTTATCTAACTGTAGTTAAAAACAGTTATGATCAAGTTCATCCCTTACTGTAAAGTCACGTGTGAATAATCAAATTATTTACACGTGGTTGGTAGATACTTCATGTTTTGTTTCACATATTTTCACTCGTAGTATGTTGTTCTTTTTCATGTGTGGTTTTCCCAATGATTCATTTATTTTCATATACTAATTGTTCACATGACCACATAGTATTCACATGATGCTTACTTGAGGTCATGTGCAATTTCAGAACCTGAATGTTGGAATGCACCTTCACATGTTTTTCACATGTGAGCAAATATTGCACATATCCCATGTGAAATGTAAGTTACTGGTCCATAAGGAATAACAATTTGTATGATTTAATTTATGTGAAAAAAAAATGTGCAAGGATTACATATAGAGGCAGGATTTTCTTATGGCTTCATTTGCATTAATTGATCTAAATCCAACCTCATAGCCCTCGCTTGTTTGAATGTGTATAGATTTCTTCACAAGATCAGGTTTGCCAGTTCTAACCAGGTCTAAATACAATGCATTTCCTAAGCTAAGAATAACACAATAAAGCATTCAGTAGAAATGGAAGACCCTGGCCCCAGCACCTGCATGTCTTAACCTTGACATGATTCTCAGCATGTCCTGAATCTGCAGTATAACTGCTTGGTCAATTTGAGGTTGTTTGCTATACTTGCTTGCTATGGGAGAATCCTCTACTGAGGCTTAGCTTTTCTAAGGTTGCCTGTACTCATTCTAGAGGTTTATTAAAATGACATTTCTTTCTGATTCAGCTGTTGACAGAACACCATTAATGCTGTCAGGAAAAGACTGTGTTGCTGCAAGTTTAGCTTTAAGGCTCTATTTATGTGCCTGTATGAATGTAATTTCCTGGTTACCTCCAGTGTGTTTCTAATTTGGGTGGGTGTGAAGCTATTTTTTTTTTTTTTTTTTTTCCTGTGAGCGCTCAGCTGCTATTTTGTGATCGGAAGTAAACACGCCTGCACTGATGTGGGTGGAGTGAGGCAACAGGTGGTGAGACATTTGAAATTTGCTGGAAGAGTGTGATATTCAGTCCCACTCGTGTCCATAAATGTGCTTCTTACCACCTGCAGAGCCCCCACCTCATAGCACAGACGCAATGCCAAACTGTGTTTTTCTGACTTCAAGTTTAGGATTAAAAGTTTTGTTCCATTTCTTGCAACTTAGTTTGGGGATGTACACTAAGCATGTAACCCTACTTCAGCATAAATCGCTCAAACGTCAGAGTAGTGTCTACTGTCAATCAGGCAATTGTGCATCAATGTTAATTGAACAACAAAAGTAATGATACAACAGCTCAGTTGAATTCTTGAATCTGATTAGTCAGAAGGCGTTGATTAACGACTGGAATTTAATTCGCAGGTTTATATTAATGAACTCGTTCTAATATGTTGTCATTTCTATAGTAACAGCTCATACACAGGGACTTGTATGGCTTTCAGGTACGTTCCATAAGTCATTTGTTAACTACATGGAACTATAAATGAATAAAATTTATGCTGTGTCATTGATTAATAAATAAAAAAAATTGCGCTTGTGGGCAAATTGTTGTAGTAAAGAGGAAAACACTTTGGTACATGCTGTTAGTGAAAAATTGGGCCCCATCATACCACTCTGCCATTGATCATTTTCCTATAACAGCACATCCTGTCATGTTTTCTTCCTTCTATATACAAGAGACATACATCCGGTATACTCTACATCATTTTGTCCATAATCATCATTGGCCATTTGTCTATTTTCACGTTTATGCCTTCGGATCTTGGTATTAGTCTGGACAAAGTAGCTTCATAGTTTGAAATGTGTATGGTGTCAGTGGCAGGGTGTGTGTGATTAGTCAGAGGAGAGATAGTGCAGTGTGTGTCATTAGGCGAGCTGCTCAGGGGCTTGTCTCAGCTTGGGATTTGTGCAGGACTGATGGGGCTATGGGCCATGCTGCTAGAGGCTTGTGCTCCCTGGGCTCCCTTTGCACAAATCGATCTGCTCTGTTAATTGCAGTCATTGATCAGCTGCGGGCCTGACAGAGGCACTTTCAGCAGGACTGAGCTCTGTGAGGGAGAGCAGCGGGAGAGGCCGCTGTATTTACCAAAACTGTAATAAACTTCCACTGGAAATCACCAAACAGCCAATGGAAACATCACAAAGCATGTTCCCACAGCAGGGCTTTCACTTACGCAGACAGCCTCAGTCATAACTCTGGGAAAAATACAAGCAGACCGCTAATAAACTATGTCAAATAAAAGTCAAGGGATTTGTGAGAAATATTCATTTTCTGTGCAGCAGTACTGTAATTCAGTCTTTTACTCCAGGAACTAAACATTACAGGCTTCCATGGTCAGCCAAGGCAGAGGGTGGAGAAGAGAGATATAACCGTATCCTACTGTTTTATATGCAGACACCTCAACTGGAGGGAGTGAGGTGTTGTGAGAAGACTGATAGGATTTTCAGGCTAAATAAATAAACTGAATAAAAAGCACTGCAGAGAGACTGAAGGGCTTCTATAGAGGGATGCAATATTAGTTTGTGATTGATTGGGGAGTGAGGGACTTGGGGAAGAAGCAAGAGAATGAGAGAAGAGGGGGAGGGCTTGCTTAAGAGCCAGGTGCTATGGTGTTTTTTGATTTATTCTTTTCGCTGTTAATTATCATGTTCTCCTCATTTGGTCTCTCTTTCTCTTTCTCACTCTTTCTCTCTCTCTCTCTTTCTCTCTCTCTCTCTCTCTCTCTCTCACACACACACACACACACACACACATATATACATATATATATATATATACATATATATATATATACATACACACACATTCTTTTCTCTCCCTCCTCATCTCTCTCTCATTCTTGCTTGCTTGCCTTTTTAATTTTCTAAGTGCATGCTTTTTAATTAAGCATCAAACTCGTACAGCAGTGAAAAGAAGTAATCCACGTATGCTCAGTTCATTCTCAGACTTCTTGATAAGCTTTCTCATTTGTTAAACTGCAAATGATAGATTTTTTTTTTTTTCATCAGCATTATACAGTAGCGTCACACAGTGGAAATGAAATCACATATTTGCATTTACTATTGGTCAGTATCCTCTCGTTCCTCATCATTACCGGTTCCGTTTTCCAGCAGTTCATGAACCCTTGTGTGCCCCATGATACCTCCTCCACCTTTTTCCACTTTCCACCATCTGTTCTCTGTCTGCTCCTCTTTTCCCTGTAGTCCGCCTTCATCTCTTTCACCCCTCCACCCTCTCCAATCTTGTAAATGTCATACATTTCCTAATTTTTCGTTCACATGTGTTAAATGGAACAGGTTTCAGCTGAGGGTATGTTTAGCAGCTGTAAGGCAACTTCTCCCTTCTCCCAATAACACACTGACGCAGGGAGCAGAATTCTTGCTAGAGAATTCTTGCTTTTTCCCCAGAACCTGACAGCACTGACAGGATTGCAGTTTAGCCTAGAGCTCTTAGCAGCATTAACAGTTTGTGCCTCTCACATCTCAGCACAAACAGCTTCGACTGTTTTCATACAAGTTGACAAATTACATTGTTCTTGTTCCCCATGTCTAATTAACAAGACAGTAGATCTGTGTTTAGTGTTGGTGGGTGCACAAAGTATTATTAGAAAATTCCCCAGGTCCCCTCAAAAGACTTCACTTAAATTGCTCTTAAATGAAGTTGACTGCCTGCAGGTATGTCCACTTTTATGTTATTTCCAACTGAACATACAAAGCTGCATTTTGAACAAGATGGAAATCTTGTGTGGGCAGAAAAGAAGGGCCCTGTTTTTGTGATCATAATAGAAACACAAAAATAAAACAAAGCATTAATAATTTTTTGGGTGGCACATTTATTATTTTTTTTTGCCACCTCACAGTTCCAAAATCCCTGGTTCAATCCTGAGCTTAAGTTATTATCTGTGCTGAGTTTGGATGTTCTCACTGGGTCCTTGTGGGTTTCCTCTTGGTTCCCCAGTTTCCTCACACCTCTCCAAGACATGCCAGTGGCTGGATTGGCTAGCTTAAATTGCCCATAGTCCCATCCAGGGTCTATTCCCACATCGAAGCCAGTGTTCCTGGAATAGGCTCTGGATCCACTGCCACACTGACCAGGATAAAGCAGTTACTGAAGATGAATAAATGAATGAGTGAATTATACTTTTGACGCAATTGTAAATTCACTTGCTGTTCATTTTAGAGCAGAAATAACCAAGTGGCTCACATAACTGGCAGCAAACATGTTTTCTGTCTTCTCATATGCTCTTGATGGTGTTCAGTTACATAATGAATGCTCTAGAACACAGAGTTTATATCAGTTTATTCCTCATCTCCATGATGGCAGTAAATTTGGCAAGTGGTATTTATTAGTCTTCTAAGTCTAATATTTAAATTATTTTCAATATGTAATGACATCAAATGCCTGACTGTTATTTAGCTGTCACTACATGAAGAAACGGGACAGGGTGGTGCAAATGCACAAAACTGTCTTATGCCCAACCAAATTAGCAACATATTATCATTAGTTTGCAGAGATAGAGCCCAAAGATAGAGGCCCCATATAGTTTCTAATGTAGCTGCAACATCCAACACTTATTCATAAGTAATGCTGTATCATTTCTCTGCCATGCGGAAAACTAGCTTTCCCCACATTATTGTAGGAAAAAATTACGGTTTAGCTTGGGATCAATTCCCATCATAGTGGGAAGTAGATGAGAAATGAGACCAGAAAATACTGTAAAGCCCTATTAATATTTGTAATGATCGACTCAAATATGGTGCTTTCAAGATGATTTATAGAAACCCTTTACATGTGAGTTTTCATGTTTTGGAGATTGCACACACACACACACACACACACACAGAGTTTTGTGGTTGATGGTGATATGGAGGTCCATGTATTTGTGTGTGTGTGTGTGTGTGTGTGTGTGTGTGCGTGCAAGACAGAGACTCACAGAGCTACACAGATACTTGGATTATTCCTCTGATATAATAGGCAGTGACTGATCTGCAAAGAAGAGCATCGATTGAATGAAAAAATCTTGCTGACAGGAGAGAGGTGGAAACACTTCTTTACTTTGTCAGTGCCCTGCTTTCGGAATACTAAAAAAAGAAATGGCAACACATTTCTTAAAATAAGAAGATATAGATTTTAATATCTTTATAAACATTTTTTTGTATTATCTTCTGAGAACAACTTGTTAAACCATCGAATAACTAGGATGGCGTGATGCAGGAGAGAGAGAGAGAGACAGAAAGAGAGAGAGAGAGCATGGTGGAGGAAGAAGGATTGTGCAGTTTCTTTGAAAATGGAATCTAAAGCATGTAATAACCAAATAAAAAAAATGAGAAAGCAAAAAATGTGAAGAAATGTACTTCTCTGCTTGAGAAGTAAAAAACCCTGTTGTCATCATAAATGTCATTCATTCATGGATTTTGTCATGGTACCAATATTATCTTAGTCACAAGTCCATCTACTGGCTGACGAAACTGTTTACAGTTCATTATATTTTACAAAGAATTTCTTAGTAGAGGAGGCACAATTCTCCAGCCATTCCCAGGACCTGTAACTGGAGACTGAACATCCATCCACACATTTCCCTCTTTCCAGCACAGACAAATTGTCTTTCTCCTGGACCCCAGTTTTTTGTCCTATGGCTCCAAAAGTGCTTTTTTGGCCATGGTATGTTGAAAATCACTATTATACATCACACCAAGTTATTTGAAGGAATATTTTCCAGGTATCACCTTAATATTGTTGAATTGTTGATTTCACAGCCTTCTAAGTGCGAAAGGTGTCCATTTTAATAGGCAGTTCAGACAGAGGGATGTTAGCAAAAAACGTTCATCCCAATTTGACCTTTGTCCTCTCAGGGCACTTCCTGTTTCCGTGCCCCATTACAGGTCATCTCTAGTTCCCAGCTTAGCCAAATCAAACAAACACAGAAGACAATAAACAAATACAACTCTTTAGATTTTCAGAGCTTTATATCCTAGACACACACACGCACACACACACACACACAGTTCTTGAAGCAAATGTACCCTGTTTGCTTCGTTAAACATTAATAGCAGCTTGTTATAATAGGCTCCATAATGTCCTGTAGCAAAATAATCCAAACTGTGCAAATGACGAAGATGCTTCTTGAAGCAATGTTTGTAGCAAAATAAAATATGAGGTATATATGTATATATATATATATATATATATATATATATATATATATATATATATATATATATATATATATATATATATATATATATATATATATATATATATATATATATATATATATATATATATATATATATATATATATATATATATATATATATATATATATATATATATATACAGTACTGTGCAGAAGTCTTAGGCACATGCAAAGAAATTCTGTAGAGCAAAGATGCCTTCAAAAATAATGAAATTAAATGTTTCTACATTCAAAAAATAAAGAGAAGTAAACAGTAATAACTGAAACAAGGTAAATATTTGGTGTGATGATCCTTCACGTTAAAAAAAAAGAGTAGTGTCAGGTACAATTTGTGCAGTTTTATAAGGAAATGAGCTGTAAGTGTTACTGAGCATCTTGCAGGAGCAGCCACAGTTCTTCTGGAGACTTTGACTGTCACACTTCTTATTTTTGCGGCAAAACCCAGCAGCCTTCATTATGTTTTTTTGTCTTAAAAGTGTGTCTCATGTAATCTGCTGCTTTCTTTACTGACATACAAACATTTTTTCTGTAACATTTAATTTTGCGCTGGAAAACTAATGTTTGGAAATCTAAAAGGTTTTTGTACTGAATCAATAATGTAGGAGTCGTAAAATAAAAATCTATAACAAAGTTTGTACTAAAAGAAATAGGGTGCCTAAGACTTCTGCACAGTACTAAATATACATATAAACATGAGTTAAAAATGGATAGTATTTGGGCAACAATTTGGCTTTTTGTGGAGTTTTGTGTTTGTCTACTGAGTTTGAAAGCAGTGTATAGTTTAACTGGCAAATTGCGTTTCCTTGTAAAATGTTGAAGTAGGTTATAGGCTGACTGTTCAGGTGTAAGAACATAAGTGTAAGACATTTTAAGAGTTCAGTTTGTTTTTTTGTTTTTTTCAGTGGCAGCGAATCTTGAAAGGAATATTGGGCAGCACATTACTGCAATAAAATAAGGAGACGGATAAAATTGAAAAGTAAACAGTTTCTGTCTGCTAATCCTAATTTATCTGCTGAAGTCACACATTTCACTAAAAGTAACAAAGTTGTGGTATGTTGTTATATGGTATCTTTCTCAACTTATTCATTTATTACCACAATGAGCACACTATGGTTGGTGATTAAGTGAATACACGGCACGTATATATCAGAATGATGAGGCAATTATGTATCGGATTACATTCAGTTGTTGTCAAAAAACATTACGCGTTTTGCCAACAAATGCAACTAAGGACATGCTGAAGGTAAAACTTGACTGGATTTACAAATAACACTTCATTTTGGATGATATTTTGCAATTTATTTATATAAGAACTTAAAGGTAATGAAAAATATTGTGAATGTGTTAAGATTATGTCACAATGTAACATTTTATAATTGCCAATTTGTATTATAGTAATTTTTACTTTAGCAACCCTGCATTTCAGTTGCATGTTATATTCCACTTGCATGTCTTGCTGTTTAGCTGTCACTTGTGATTAGGATACAGTGACCCATCTAAATGTAAATGAAAATAGTTTGGCAACAATGGCAGTGAAAGCATGTTTAGGCTGCCTGTACTGCTTCTCTTTCAGTTCAATCTTCCATCCTCCTGCTCAAATTATGCATCTGATGTTCACTCATATGTATCCACTTCACAGATATGTGCATATGATGCTTAAGCATATGTGTCTATTTCAGTGTCTAACTGGCAAAGATCCTTAAACAGTATTTTACACAGATTATTAAACATACACACAATGATCCCCCCACCCCAACCCCAAAACACACACACGCACTTGCACACACAGAGACTTGTGTAAAGAGGCCTAGGAAGGCTGGAGCTAGAGTGGATCTGAGAACTGCATTGTTTTCATTTAGCTACAATGCACCAGCTTCAAGTTCACTGTATGATGAATCTAGCACTTAGCAGCACAAGAAGTCCCACAATACTAGAGAGAGGGAGGTGGAGCCACTGGGAATTGCCCATGTTGGTGGCCTGCTGGACCCCACTGGGGGGGCGCACAGTGGTCCGGGGAGTACATTTATTCTTTCTCCGTGTGGTCAAACTATCAGGGGATGTGTGGTCATATTTCCCAGTGAAGTCAGATGAGGAAAACTCCTTGTCTGCCATTTCCTTTGAAGTATGAACCTCGTTGGGCCCTTTCCCTTTGCCGCTCCTGCTCCGCTGGCGTGTGCAGTTCCGAGAACGACCAGGCCTCTGAGGATTGACCGCATTTGGGGAATCTCCTGTTCCTGCCTGTACTCCATTGATTGCAGGGGGAGGTTGGGGCAAAGGTGTGGGCAGAGAGGAGAACTGTTCACCAACGTGGGGGTGGTGAGAGCGTGGTTGTTGAGGCTGGGCAGGTTGAGGCTCTTGCTTCAGGGAGACCTTGTCTGTTCCAGCCCACAACTTGGTCTTGCTCTGGTGCAGGGACTCTGATCCAGAGCAATTGGGGAAGTCCTCTTTTTTCAGCTGCTTTAGGTCCTTTCCTGCCAGATTGGCTGGAGCCACACAGCCCACTGAAGATGTGGAGCCACGGAACCTCTTAAGCCAGTCCCAAAGAGACAAAGCCTTGCAGTCACATTCCCAGGGGTTGTCGTTGAGACGAAGATATTCCAAAGCACCCAGCATGGCCAGGCACTCACCAGATAGCTCTGTCAGGGAGTTGTTGAACAGATATAGTGTGGTGAGGCGCTTCAGGTCATGGAAAGCCAGCCGGTCCACCCACTGCAGCTGGTTGTGGTGCAGCAGCAGCCGGTCCAGAGCACGCAGCCCTCTGAAGGTGTTCTGATGCAGGCTCCACAGGCGGTTCCCATGAAGAAACAAATGACTCAGGTTGTGTAGGTCCACAAAGATGTCATCCTGCAGGTACTCTAAGTGGTTATCCTTCAGAGACAAAGAAGAGAGAACTAAATATGACAAAAAACAAATGTATGACACATAACTAAAAGCATGGACAGTTATGAGACTTACTTGCAGATATAAGTACTGCAGATTGCGAAGGCCCTGGAAGATGTTATTAGGCAGTGAACTCAAACCACAGCGGTACAGGTGGAGGGCATGAAGACGGCCAAGCCCATGAAAGGTCTCTGGAGATAGAGAACGCAGGTAGCGGTTGTCTCCCAGGTCTAGCTCCTCCAACACGGTGAACCCTTGAAAGGTGGAGGGCTCAATATAGGTGATGTTGTTGGAGTAGATCCACAGTGTTACTGTAGTGGGACTAAGGTGGCCCCTCAGTAACCGGTGGATTTTGTTATTCTGGAGGAAGATACGCTCGCTGTTGGGGGGAATGCCCTCAGGGACAGACAGGAAGTTGTGGGCCTGGCAACTGATGGTGCTGGGGGCAGAGTAGCAGATGCAGTGGCGCGGGCAGGACCAGGACAGCTCCAACCCACAGAGCACCAGCAGGAACTCAAGCCCACAGCCTAGAGAGACACACAGTTGGAAGAAAAAAGGGGAAAGCATCAGAAAAGTGTTTCTGGAATACAGCCTATCATGTGGTAAAACATTTTGAGTTTTTGAGATTTAGAGCTCATAGACAGGAGGATCTGCTTATGCACCATAAAGAACTGGGTAGGATTGATTTAGGCATGAAATGTTGCAGAATAAAATGGCAAAGAAGGGTACAACTGACTGCAAGGAGGGCAGGCAAATAATTCACACGTAAGGTCAAGACAAATAACAATAGTAGAATGGTAAAAAGTTGGACAATAATGGACACAGTACAGCAGTATATTCGGCAAACAGGCTATCCAGGAAAGAAAAATCGAAGAAGCTCAATGATAATGAATGACAAACATACCACACAATCTGTTGGTAGCTACAGATTATCAAGTGGTCACTATGATTTGTGCCTTTGGGATGCTTGTTGATAGCTTGTGTTCTCAATAGTTATCCACTGTTGGTTGCCCAGGGAAACAAATGTGCATACCAAATTCCCATCTATCAGAAGGCTTTTGCTGTGGTAGGAGGTAAAATAACTGAAATTTCAGCCATTAAAATTCCACAGACATACAAATCAAGGTAGATATGTGCTATATCATAATCAATTATTCTGCAGCCAGCTACTATATGCACCTATCAGCCTCAGTCTCCTTTTGAAATCAATCTCTGTGCCTGCAAATGGTTGCATAGATGTATAGTTATACCCATGTTAAGCCTAAGAGACAAAGTATTTCTCTCCTCCTTTTTTTTTTTTTTTTTTTTACATTTATTAGAAGCTATTCAGTTGGATCTATACAGCAGTTCATCTAAAGAGAAGGGAGGAGAAGGCTAATTTTTTCACACTATGAGTCCCATTTGTACACAAGCAACAGCTGTTTTCTTTTTTCTCAAAAAATGTATTATTCAAAACACGATTCTTGTCATTCACTCAAAATCGATTCGCTCCCTCTACCTCTTAACATCACTATAATCCTTAGTTCCTCCATTTGAAATGCAGGGCTAGGGAATTACTCTCTTACAGAAGACAAGCAGATATTTATTGGAATATTTTTTGAGGTAAGGCATTTTTCAAAAATCATGAGGCCTCTATAAATAGGTAATGTAATAGCTCCTAGTCGAATATCAAAATAGGGAATGAATGTGCACATCAGAAAGACTTGGACAGTCATTAGTATGCCTGGTGAGCAGCCACACTGAACACAGCTCTTTTAGTGGGGGACTCCACTATTCTATAGTCAGTGAGAAAACAATACAATCCTGGCTCAGTGTTTGAATTACAGAGGGTCTCAGAGTTGCCAAAACTCCCTAAGTCCAGGCAGAGGCTGGGTCCATGTCATTTATTGCATTAGGAATTAACCATGAAGACTAGGTTCCAAAGGTTTTCATCCATCTATTTTCCGTACTGCTTATCCTACACAGGGTTGCCTGGAGCCTATCCCAGGGAACTTGGGACACAAGATGGGTAACACCCTGGACAGGGTGCCAACCTATCACATAGCACAATCGCACACAATTTGGAAATACCAATCAGCCTACTGCACATGCCTTTGGACTGGGGGAGAGAACCCCCGAAGCATGGGAAGAATATGCAAACTCCACACACAAAGGGTGGAGGTGTGAACCCCCAACCCCGCATGTGCAAGGCAAATGTGCTAACCACTAAGCCACCTTTTCTATATGGGTGTGTCTCCCTCCCCTCTATAAATATGATCACAATGAAAATCATTGACAGACAACAGAAATATAAAAAATGTAAGTTTAATACTCTCCTCTGACACTGTGGCTAAGCAGTGCATCAGTGAGAAAGGAATATGTCAGACATGATTATTAAATTGGTAAGAGATAGAAGTCCTTTTTATCTGAGCTGGATAGTCACTCTTTATCTGGGGTAATTTCTGATCCAACCTGCAAGAGAGAAATTTGAGGATGTCTAATTCAATTAAATTCACACATGTAGCAAAAATAAATGCTGAGAAGCTGAGAAATAAGGAGATTATTGTGCCCAGAAAATTACAAATGCTGAACCTCATGAAAAAACACATTATTATCTAGTAATAGAAACATATCCACAAAAGCCTAGTTTAGAGTGGAGATATTAAACTGGGATGTAAGATAGCTAATCTGAGAGGATATTTACACTACAGAAGCATTAAGGGGATGAGAAAAGAAATGTGCAAAGCTGTTCTTCTAACTAAATCCAAGCTGGGTGCCATGGCTTTGAATGTTCATTTGCCTTGTAACCTCAAAGCTTAACTCCCCATGATTAGTATATACTTTCAGCAAATTTTAAACCCTTAAGGGTTCTTTGGTTGTCCTGGGGGAACTCTTATAGGTCCTGTGTAGAACCATACAAAAGACTGTTTCACTATCAGAAAGGTTTATAGGTAGAATGGTTTTAGGAGACTAAGAACACTTATTTTGTCATGCCACAAACCACTTGCCACAAAACAAGAACGTTTTATTTGTGTTATTATATAATAACGCCTTTATTAATAATCCATATATTATTAGGTTTAGATGATTTGGAGTGTCCCTGTGAATAAGTTACTACAGAAATGATAACATATTAGATCAAGTGCATGAATGTAAACCTGTGATTTGAATTACAGCCAGTGCTACTGTCAGAGCTGTAGAAAATGAATCAACACCAATCAGATCTCAGAATTCAGTCATATAAACTTTTTAAATTCTATTTCTAAGCATGATTTTGTCTGCTATCATAGAAGTGAGCTCATACAACAGCTTGTCTTTCACTGGAAGAAAAGGTGCCCATTGATGCCTGGGAAGGCATGGGATATGCATCTGAGCGACAGGGTTTCTATCTCTCTGCTCCACCCTGCAGCGGAAAACTACCTCCAGAGACCTGCTGCTTCACACCTGTCACCTCCCTGATTGCAGCATGTGTGTGTGTCTCCTGGAACCCTCTCACCACAATTTACACCCCTCTGCATCTCCAGTAGAGTGTAGACACAGGAAGAATGAGAGTGAGAAAGGAGATATTTTTAGCAATGCAGAGAGATGCAAATGGGACATGAGAGCATGAAGGTGCATTATCATATTGCTTGACCACATAATGAGCCTCACTAAAGTGAATTATTGAGGTGGTTTGGACCACGTCATAGATCTTCCATTAACACGTCTGTAGCCCCTCTGTGCCAATGATACCAATTTGAATTCCTGACAAAATAGATAGATTTTTGCTGACGAACAATGGAGGTGTTATTCTAGTCAGTCTCGCTCTCCTCCTCCATTTCTCTCTCTGTTTCTCTCTTGCACTCTCTCTCAGCACCTTTCCCCTTATCTGTCTGTGTATAATGGATGCAGCTGAGAGCTCGTTACAGGGAGAATGATTAAACAGGCTGTGACTGGGCTTGACGTTTACCCTGCCGACCCCACGGCCACGGTCCCTTTTCATGCCTTGCAGTCACCAAGAGGAAAATAACTAAATAAAGGCATGAAACAGAATGGCTTTGGTCCCTAGACAGACAGTGTAAAGTCAGTCTGTTGAATATCAATGAAGCATAGTTCACACTAAATTTGCCCTCATGAATAACACATCGCTGCTAATAGGAGAGAAGCAGTGTGTCTGTGACTCTGCACACCATTACACTGGACAAACTCAATTTCCTGTGTTTCTCTAAGGACCCTGATAAGCGCTTGGCTGTTGCTACCTTGCTTGCACGGCCCAATAAATAACATGCTTTCCCTTAAGAGTTGGTCACATTGATGTTCATATACACACAGAATCAAGTTAAAGGGCAAAGCAATAAGATTGACTATCGATTAGTCTGATTTCTGCTGCCATCATAGATAATGTTAGATAAAGTTTTAACTATATAGTATAAATGTAAAAGTATATAAAAAGTTAGATGCAAATGATTTAAGTAAAATTAATCCAGATCTTTTTATAGTCTCATACTTAAAATTCAAGTTAAGGTTTACAGTCTGGCGAGGAGTTAGGGTCAGTAAAGTTAAGAAGGAAGGAAAACCCACCCACACTGTCCTCCCTTCTTTGAATTAATACAGATTTCTCATGAGATTAGTTTTTTTTTTTTTTTCTAAAACACGTTAACTAAAATATCTGAAGATCAAGTAAGACTAATAGGTGGTCTTTAGTGCAAAGAAGATCCTTACAATTTGTTATGGATTGGATTTGTATTTATTTATTATATATTTACAAGAAATAAAGTTAAAATGGATAAAAATGCAACTGATTCAATTGGTAGTAAGACAACGGGGGAAAGTCATGATTTGCAACAAGTGAAGATTTAAATGAAAATGTGAGGAGTAAAAAGTGTGTTTTAAGTTATACTTAGGTAAAGCTCAAATACCCTAAACTGACCCTGAAGATATGATTGATCCTTCCAAAGCACTTCAACCATGTTTAAAGCTATTGTGTTCTTTTTTATATATAATACCTCACCTACATGTTTTAACATGAGTTACCTGTAGAACTAGCTAAGGTGCAATAGCATGTCTAGTATCTTCTTGGAGTTTTATGGACTCACAAGCCCAATGTAGTCTAAAACTCCAGCTAATTATGTCATAAACTGCTTCCGATTTGTGGTGATATTAAGTCATTGGAGACATGAACGACAATCTAGCCTATATCAGGTCTACAAAACAAATGACCAAAAAAAACTGGGAAGATACAGATGATCACTAGAAGATATGATTATAGGAAAAGTATAAGAACTGGCTGGGGTTAATTATGATTGTGATTATGATTGTGTTTCCTTATTTACTATAGTCTGGGGTTCGACAAATGGCAATAACTGCTCTCCAAAAACAAACATCCTGTTAATTCTGTTTGTCTTTTTAATAGATCCGGAATTCAATTCAAGTTCAGCAAGTTACTAATTAGTCTAAACATCATTATTGTGATTGTATTGTTCTTGGTTAAATGCAGCAACCATTGTGCATGTTTATACGCTTAAATGGCATTAGTAGAGCAAATGTTTTGCTTCTAATGAAAGCTAATGAAAGTTCTTCATGGTTCTTAGCTAATTGGAAGTATAATGAAGGCTAAAGATCATCCCACCTCAGTGTGTCTTGTTGGTTGAAAATTCAAGTTTGCTCCTAAAGCACGTATTACTGATAACCACTGGGTATGGCCAAGGGTAATATTCAGGGTTCAGGAGGCATGGAGGTCCTATCTCTCTCACCAGTACTAACGATTTGGACTTATTTATTCATCTTTAGTAACCACTTTATCTTGGTCAGGGTGGAGGTGGATGTGGAGCCTATCCTGGGCTTAAAGCAGAATACAGCAGAAATACTAAACTGTGTCATTCCTTGTCGCTGGTGTGATACCCTCAAGTCTACACCTTTTGTACCTAGTAGGTATCAAAAAAGTTAACTATGGTCCAACTATGTACCTTAAATATTTTTTCAAGCCTTCTTTTACCTTGTTTTCCAGCAAACACACATGACAGTAAAGACTTCGAATGAGCTAAACGTACAGATTTTGCTTTACTTCATTTTCATCAAATACATTAATACTTATAATACTTTATACACCACCACAATGGATTTGAAATAAAACAATCAAGATGTGAGCGAAGTGTAGACTTTCAGCTTTATTTTAAGAGGTTCCACAAAAATATAGCATTTACAGTGTAGGAATTACAGCCATTTTAGGCAAAGTACCTCCATTTTCAGGGGCTCAAAGGTATTTGGACAAAGTGACATAGTTGTAAATATAACCATCATTTTAATACTTGGATGAAAATCCATTGCTGTCAATGACTGCCTGAAGTCTGGAGCCCATGTTCTCAAAACTCAAATTCTGGAGATGCTTTGCCAGCAGTCCCATCATCAATAAACACCAGTGAGCCCGTTCCATTGGCAGCCATACATGCCCATGCCATAACACTCCCTCCACCATGTTTGGCACATGATGTGGTATACTTTGGATCATGAGCTGTTCCTTTCTTTCGCCATACTTTTCTCTTCCCATCATTCTGGTACAAGTTAATCTTGGTTTCATCAGTCCAAAGAATCTTATTCCAGAACATGGGAGGCTTTTTTAGATGTTTTCTGGCAAAGTCTAATCTGGCTTTCCTGTTCTTGAATGTTACCAGTGGTTGGCACCTTGTTGTAAACCCTCTGTATTTACATTCAAGAAGGCGTCTCTTGATTGTAGATTTTGACAATGATACGCCTACCTTCTCCAGAGTATTCTTGACTTCTATTGATGTTGTGAAGGGGTTTTTCTTCACCAAGGAAAGGATTCTGCGATCATCCACTTTAGTTGTCTTCCGTGGTCTTCCAGGCCTTTCAATGTTGTTGTTCTTTCTTTTTAAGAATGTACCCAACTGTTGATTTGGCCACACCTAAGGTTTTTGCTATCTCTCTTATAGATTAATGTTGTTTTTTCAGCCTAATGGCCTCCTTCACTTGCATTGAGATCTCCTTGGACTTCATATTGGTAGCTCCAGTCGAACAGCTGCCAAATGCCAACTCATATCAATGACAACCTGACATCAACACCAGACCTTTTATCTGCTTCATTTGTCTTGAAGTAACGAGGGAATGGACCACACCTGGTCAATTAACTTCTTGTCAGTCAATTGTCCAAATACCTTTGAGCCCCTGAAAATGGAAGTACTTTGCTTAAAATGGCTGGAATTCCTAAATGGTAAATGCCATATTTTTGTGGAATCTCTTAAAATAAAGCTGAAAGTCTACACTTCGATCACACCTTGATTGTTTTATTACAAATGCATTGTGGTGGCGTATAAAGGCAAAATCACAAAATGTCTGTCATTGTCCAAATACTTCTGGACCTGACTGTGTATATATATATACAACAGTTAACAATTTCCTAGTCTATAAAATGCTTTACGCACTTTTGAAATGTAAGCATTTCTCTATAAAGCAATGTGAAAATGTATTACATCATCCTTATTATTATCCCTAATATGCCATACTATGATTTATATTTCCAGAGCTCAGCTGCACTTGCCTTTAACATAATCCAAAGGCTCAGCTCACATGAGCTCCTCCGAATTCAAATGTACCCCCTGGGTATGGTACTAACTCTGCAGCATTGACTATAAGGACCTCTCTCATTTCTCTACCTGTCAGTGTATTATTAACCGCTTGAGTAAAGCAGTCAGAATCTGTGACTGGTTTGGAAGCTGAGGCAGAATTACATTTTTTCAAAACCTAACACAGAGTGGAAGAGACCTTAGAGAACAACCATGTATTCTAGGATGGAATAAAAATACAAATTATATAGCTAAACTACCGTTTATAAGAAGCTCTGTGGACATGACCAATATGTAATACTTGTTTTATTTGAAGCAGTGAACGAGGGAGATATGATGGGAAGCAATCTTTAGGGCACTGGTCCTTAGAAATGGCCTAGTCTCAGCAGAATAGAGGTCTGGAGCCTACAATTACATCTAAACTGTGTCCTCAGTGTGTTGACCGATATTACCGGTATAATATTCGCAGCAGTGACCAGAGTGATGAGGGAGACATGTCCCCTTTCAACGGTGCCTCACCTAAGTAGACATGATTTACACGATGCTTGCAGTGCTAGTGTTTTTCCTTCCTGATGTGTTGCTACAATTTGATAATCGGTGGCTCTGGCACCTCTTAACCATTATATGTGATGTGCCAATAGATTTGATTAACACGGGAGGTGCAACTTGTGAAGCTCCCAGGAGGGTGGCTGGTGCATACAAAGAAAGCTGATAAGATATTTGAGAGATTACTTTCTATTATGTTAATTTGTTAAGATATTCGAGAGATCATTTGTGTGTTCAGCACACTGTCAATCTTTGATAATAAGGATTTCGCTGCAAATGAATATGTGCCCTTAAATGAACACACAAAGACACACACCATAAGCAAACAAGAAGCAAGTATAGGAGAAGTGACAACGATGCTTTTCCAGCTGACAAATCAGAGGAGCTAAAAATAGTTGGGCTAAACAAGCTTCTGCCATATGGAGCATGTAAAGAATACAGAGGGGAATTTGGGGGTGGAGGGGGATTGAATTTGTTACTGGAAAAGCGTTTAAAGGTGCAGGAGAGAGAGAGGCAGCGGTTGGCAGCCAAGGAAAGTACAGATGTTTAATACTGCCATTTTAATAAAAAGGATTTCAATAAATGTCAGAGAGGCGCTAATTCCTTTTTAGTTGGTCTTAGACGAGGGAGGAGGAAATTTTTTTCATTGTTTGTTCAGTATGTAGTCACTGTGAGCAGTAATTCGGTGAGCAGTGACAGGGGTACAGGGATGTGCAGAGCAATCAGACCCAGATAACACTCCACATGCTGGGTCTGATTACAGTGCAGTTCGAGAAGCTGCCGATTACCGGATGAAGAGGGCAGTTTTATATTCATCCTGTATGAATCATAGGGCAAATCTGCACACTCTTTTTATTGCCCATATTCCACCAAAGCTATGGTATATGTAAATAAAAAGGAAGATTCTACTGGAGGCCTTTGTCTGATTATGCATTGTGGGATATACTGACGTTTCTATATGCTAACTTGGAAGTGGTAGCTCAGTGGTTAAGATGTTGGGATACTGATCGGAAGGTTGTGAATTCAAATCCCAGCACCGCCAAGCTGCCACTGCTGGGCCCTTGAGCAAGGCCCTTAACCCTCAATTGCTCAGTTGTATAAATGAGATAAAAGTAAGTTGTTCTGAATAAGGGTGTCTGCCGAATGCAATAAATGTAAATGTGCTGTTCAATGAAACCCGAAGTGTAAAAAAGCGAAATCAGGCAACGTTATCTAACATGTGACTCGTCCCACTAAGTCTCATTCCTGACCATGCACTAGCCATCAGATGCTGTTTTAAAACAACAAGACATCTATAACCATTCTGTCTTGTCAAGCAACTGAATCCATATAGCTGGTTTCATTATGTAAACCAATATCAAACCAAGTGAGATGTCCACCTGAATCTTGAATCAAAAACAGTAACCAAAGTTGCAATAAATCATCAGTAGTAGACAAATGACTTGAAAACAAAGCCACAATCATCACTAAACAAAGTCTAAACAGTAGTAAGTCTAAACAATAGTTATGGAACTATTGTATAGTTCCAGGGCAGAACAGTTGTTATAGTAGTAGTTATACAGGGCAGACTAGTTGGTTTTATATATATATATATATATATATATATATATATATATATATATATATATATATATATATATATATATATATATATAATGTGTGTGTGTATGTGTGTGTGTGTGGCAGTCTGGGAAACCCTCAACACAGTCAAACATTTTCTACTATGTATAGTTATGAAAACTACAGGTTTTTCTCAACTGAAATTAGTTGGGAAATAATCACTGATCAAGTCTATTGGCTAAATTTCATGGTGCTCTTCTCTGTTTTGATGATGATGTGACAGACAGTCTGTATATGATAACAAACTGAACTGATTAGGCTTATAAACATTTTGCTATGGCAAGTAGCTACCCAAAAACGTGACATTTACTGTGAGAAAAACACACTTAGCTAGCAGGGTTTTAGACATCTTTATGCAGACTGACAGTTTTTCCCCACTGCTTTTGTTAAACTGGCTCATTACCTGATGTAATCTTTGCAGGAAGACAGCCAAGACAAGGTTAGTAAGTAACCTAAATAAAATCATTTCTAGACCCACTACTAGGCACCTTTTAAGCCACTCTAGGATAAAAGCATACCAATAATTTTTTCTCTCTCCTTCTGTTGAGCCGTTCATGCACTCCTTCTGTCTGATGTGATGCCGATGCCTGACACGCTTCTGCTGCAGTGGATCTTCTCACCCTCTAGACTTGCCTGATTCATTCTGATTCTCTACTTCTGCTAGGAGCAGTCTGCACTTTCTGCCGCTGTTTCAGCAGATATCCCTAAAGATTTGCAGATCCAAAAAAACAGTGTATGCCCAAGACTTACACTTGCCTCAGTGGATAATCTCACCTGGATACTACAGATTCATACCACCTAAGATCTGCTGCTGTCATAAAGATGTCCTGTGCTTATCCCAGGACAATTATTCACAGCATGCTCATCGTGAACATCCTTTCAACACATTTTGTAATGAGTAATGATTTATAATCCCACTATCAATCTATATAATCGAAATCTATCTGGATTTTTGTAAAGATGATTTGTGACAATATCTATTATTAAGAGTGCTATAATTTTAAAATCTTCTATTTCGTTTGTGCAAAACACTCCGGGGTTTTATTAGATATAAGTTTGGTTATTAATAGTTTTTAATTTAATTCAAGAGATATGATTGAAAACTGTAACACCCAACCCTGTGTTCCCCTAGGTGCTTATAATGGGTAACCATCGAATTGAAAGTTAAATGTCAATGACTCTCTAGTCACCTCAGCCTGACAGACAGTGCCCAGCTCTAATGATGTATGCAATTTTATGTGCAGAACCCTTTTTTTTTTAAACAAACAAAAGGCGACACAAAAAATACACAGAGGTGGTCAAGGAAAATTACAATACAATTTGTCTATTCCTCAAAAGGAGCTAGACATTTTGTCTCAGTGACAGTCTAGATTCCATTGTGTTGAAATTCATTAACATTCATGTGACACAGAGAAGCCATTCACTCTCACAGGCTACAGAATGTGAATATGGAATAGGCAACAGTAGGCTTTTCAAGGCTTCTATGCAGATTAGGTCGTGACAGTGCTCACATGACGTCCAATTACGTTTTCTGAAATGTCAGAAATTTGTCGTGACCTCTGTTAGCAGCCTGGATTGAACCTGGCTTTACTGTGAACTGTGCCTACATGAAGCCTGAGACAAAACCCTGCCTTATTTCTCACTTACTGGTGTCTCTGGGGAATACCTGTAATCTTGACATGATGATCATCTAGTACTGATTTATTACAGAGAGGATCAGGTTGTATTTCTACACACTGAAGTCTAGTGGATATGCTGCATGCTTGCTGGATGAACACTGACTAGAAGTATTTTGTGATGAGTGATTTAGGGTTGCAGTGCACTTTGCCCAGGGCAGCCCTGCATGCCCAGGTGGCCTGTAGCAGCAGCATGGCCTGCTTTTGTAGCTCGCCTCAATTCATTATTATTGGCATCCTTTAAGAGATCTCCGAACTTCCTCCCAAACAAAAAGACTTTCCTTCAAATGTACCTGTACAAGCCGTAGCTATCTTGCATACTAACCACTCTCTTGGCCCAGATTTGCAGGAGATGAATTATTCAACGCAGGTGATTTTTTACTGTAAGAAACACACACACACATACACACGCCATATTTATTGCTACAGGGCACCACATTTGGGTGAAGCCAAGCAGAAAATGGCAGAGAAAAGCAGCTCACAATAGCAGCTGATTAGGGTTGAGTATGGAGGAGTCGACTAGCTGTACAGTCATTACTACTCTTACAGAGCTGATCAGTGCTCACAGGCAACCTGCAGGGAGGAGACCTCTTTACTGTCACTCTGACCTACACGCTGCCCTGTTAACAACCATTTCCTTTGCACACAACCCATACACAGACGGTCACCACACACATAAGCACATTCCATTTCACAGCACCTACCATACGTATGTGACCTTAAAACTAAAAGCATTTCAGAGCCACTGACACTGATGTGGAAGTAGAGGCAGATAATGACTCAAGGTGGAGGGTTGAACACCTGCTCTGAGAGCAATATTAGGAAGAACAGCATGCAAGTATTTTTCCACTTGAGGAAGGAGACATGAGGAAGGAGTGTTTTTCCACTTGAGGAAGGAGAGGCAGGAGACATGAGGGGCTGTAATCTGAGGGAAGTAATCCATTTTCATTAAGTGTACCTTCTTAGACATTGTGAGTCTTTCCATTGATCCTGCTTTAATGTCAAGTCATTAACTGTACTGGGCTTAGTCATTGCTTATAGTAATGAAGTCCTTGCACGTTCTACAGGCCTTCACTACAGCAGAAGAAATACACACATCCATTTCCCTTTTTCTAAACTCAGGGTCACGTGTGAATGTGTCCTTCTATGCTTGACAATCCTTTAGCCTGTTTGCTGTCTTTCCTCCAATTGCTGCCTTTTGTATTCATCATCATTTCAGCTGAGCCCTGCTTCATATCTCTATTACAAAGACATACATATCAATCTTCTCTAGCCGTTTACTTCGCTTTACCGCTTCATAGCTGTCCTTGAATCTCTCTCTCTCTTCCCTTCTATCTTTTTCCTCATTTTTTTCCCTGACTGACTCTTCTGCTACTTGCATGCCCCCTCAATACATGCCTTCTAAAGCACCCCTACGTTTGGCTCAGCCAGATTTTCCACTTCAATTACAAGGTGACATGTACTATTTTCCTCTCTTGCACACATTTTCAATTATGCCTGCATTAAAAACGATTCTCCACCCTCTCCTCTCTCTGTCTTTTATGATGTGATCTCTCCCTTCTATCCCTCTTTCCCATTCTCTCTCCCTCTCTTTTGTGGTATCCTCATGCTTCCGTGCTGTCACTCCCCCATACACTGTTTTCTTGTTTGGTAGTAAGCAGCGGCACAGCAGCTTCAGCTGGATAAAACACAGTCAGCATGCAGGCCTGATTAAAGCAAAGCCAGTCTGGACGTTAGAGATAGTACAGCAGCTTATGGGATTCACTGAGTCATACGCAAGCAGTTCCACGCTCGAAGGCTACTTCAAAGTCTCTTCTAAACCAGCTTTCAAAACATGTCAATTCAATCATGTTAATTTCCATTATACTTTCTATTACATGGACCCTACTTTTCAATCCATGAAAAAAGGATCTAAGGATCATGAATGCTACATTTTGACTATTATACTGAACTATCAGTTCATTGTAACAGAGGTAAAATGTGTGTGGGAGAGGATAAAGCATGACTAATTGTATCCTATTTCATTTTATGTCTCTTTTCCTAAACAGACACTGCCTTACTCACAGTGTCACCCTGTTTTTTGTTGATGTTCTGATTGCATCTGGTTGAATTCAGTACAGAGATGGTCCTGTTTTACTAAAATCCCAAATAAAGCAGTCATTTGCGTGGTGCACGTGTAGTTAGAGGGCATGTTGTGGGTCAAGTGTAAAGTAGGGGGAGGAAACAGCAATTAAGTGGGGTTTTGTGTGTGTTAATTTTTTCCACAGCCATGGCATATCCCTAATTATGAGTCAAGTACAATTCTAATTAAAGACAGTGAGACACAGTGAAATCCTATTCAAAAATAGTACATGAATGCAAAATAAAAGAGAGTAGACATGAGTGTGTGTTCTGTTCATAATGCCTACATGAATCAAAACCTTTTTCACAGGCTCTATTTAAATGTTTTTGGCACAGGAGATGCAAAGTGTGATGAATATCTAACATTAAGCAAACATTACTATAGTAACAAGTAGTGATATAATGATACCATTTTTTTCAGACCAAGTACAAGTACACGTTTTTTGGTATTCACCAATGCCGAGTCTGAAACCAGACACGTCTCTGCTGTGTTTCCCTATGGGCCACTGGCGGGAGAATGAGCAACAGTGCACTTTGATTTAAATCTGTTTTGGCAACTCCAGTATTCAATTATCAGTTATGTCGAGATGAAATTTTTTTTTTTGAGAGATATTAACTGTTTAATGTTTAATAATTAAAAGAATAAGTCTAGTTTGAGAGCTACCAAATCCCCAAGTGAAAACCACTCTCAAGCAGATCTAAATGTGCTGTTTACTAATTACTGAATTGTTTTTTGCCAAACTGTCCTGAAGAGGGTGCTAACAAAACAGACTGGATATATAGTGGCCAGCAACCAAAGAAGAAGATGAAGTGGGTCACTTTGCTCTCGTTTGCTCTTGAGCTCTCTTCATTACTAAGCCTGATTTGTCCATAGTGATCTGCCAGCTGTAATTACAAAACCGTTCACCTAAAAACATGACAGTGAGACAGTGAATAACTGGTATATTTGAGCTTGTTTCTTCATGTTGGTCTATAAATAAGTATCATAGCATACAGTCACTTTGCTCTGCAGCTACAAGTTAAACAATCATGACATCTTTGAACATCATTATTTTAAATATAGAAAGTGTAGTTCGGCCTTTACTATTAATTAGGGGCATGACTGCACATTTTATTAAGTATTGTTTATGTTTCCCCGGTTTAAACAGTGACCAATAAAAGTACATAATAATAATAATAATAATAATAATAATACATTTTATTTATAAAGCACTTTACATTTTAAAGAAAATCTCAAAGTGCTACATACATGTGTATGTTCATGCACTTAGACAGCTACATGTATACCTGTTCTTTATAATGATTTTAAATGAAGTGTGTTAGTTAGCTAGATTAGTTATCTTGGATGGAGTAGGTTTGCAGTAAAGAGCGTTTTTTTGTTTCACTTGAGTAAAACGTTTCAGACCCTAAACCTAAATAAACCACATTTTTGTTTCCATTGCGTCAGAATGCCTTGCTGTGAATGACCAATAGCAGCTGAGCATCAAGAACAACATACTGGATAAAAACTGTTTTTTTCCACTCACTTAATGTTGTCTGTATACATTTTCTCCCAGCTAGTCTGCGTGATTGCTTGTGTGTGCTGCTAGTAATCAGCTCCTCATGCTGACTTGTTTAAGATAAATGTCTAAGATATTTATAAGGTTACTTGTCTTGTAGGAAGATGCTGTAGTTCCTCCTCTTGATGTTTTCACACAGCACAGCTTGCAGTCTGCTTTGCTTTGATCAATTGTGAAACAAATCCAGATCGCTGTCATTTCATGTCATCGGTTTATTAGCACAGGAGCATACACTAGCCTTACATCACAGAATATCGCCTGTTATCAGATGCTGGCATGTGAGAATATTTTCTGAATATGAGTATGAGTAAATGAGCTTAGAATCAGCCTAACCAGTTGGTATCTACGCACCCCTAGGAATAAGTCATAATAAGTTGAGAAAGGTATTATTTTAAAATAAAACACAAAATTAAGAAATTTAATTCAAAAACTTTTGAAAAACTTTTTTTTTTTTTCATTTTCTTTTCAAGTGGTGAAAACTAACTAATGCTAATTTAATACCTGCCTTTCAATGGTATTAAATTGAGCGTGCGGTTGCCATTCCTGTGACTTTCAGGCTTAGTAAATCATACTGTGTGTGCTACTTTACACCTGGATTTTGCACTTTTAGGTAGAAACACCCTAAATTAACAAAAAATGCTAGAAAAAAAAACAAAACAGACAAACTCTGTTGGTCAAAACAAAAGTAAAAATAATCTATAGACCCTGTTTGTCAATCAGCTTGTACATTTTTTACAGGTGTTGCAAGTTCACATGTTTGTATCTATACAATCCTTTAGTAAATTAGAATCTCTGTGTGCTATCATGAGAAAGATTATTTTTGCACAGTCGTCACATTTTTGCTAAGCTGTATGTTTATTTTGTCAGCAGGGTAACAGAAAAATTAATTTTCATCCCTCTGCTTCATAAACTGTGACAGCTAAAGCAAATTTAAATGCGGACCGTGTTGCAACGTTCTGTCTATTCCCACCACAACTCTAACATTTTTGGATATTTGCTGTTATATTAAATGTGCATAAGTGTTACAAGGTTCTGGCCCTACCATGATTTTATACTAGCCCTCAGAGGTAAAAAGAGAACTCTGGATGTAAGAGACAGCAGTGAGTAACCTGAGAAATCTTAGTGGAGAGACAGCTGGCAAAAGGAATCAAAGCATAATGTCTGAGTGTTGCTCAGGACTCCTTCACAGCAGATTGACTTAGGAAAAAAACACTTATCCTGTGCGTATTTCCCCATTGGTGGTATTACCTTCACACATCCCTGTCGAGCTTTCTGCCTCTGACCTGTTTCAACCCCAAAATGACATTGCGTTAGGTTGCCAGGGAATAAGAGAGGAAGAGACACCTATGGGACTAAAGATGTAGCCCCTAGTTAAACACCGCATGTTCCTCGACATCATGATCTGTGACGGGATACTGAGTGGCTCTGCTAGTGATTGCTTCAGGCTCAGCCAGCTCTCTGAGGCCCAGCAGCAGATGTACACACCAAGAGAAAGAAAGAAGGGGGAAGGGAGCGTGTAAAAATGATAAAAATGTATGGCAAAAGATGCACAGTAAGAGTAAGAGAAGGAGGTGGGAAAATAAAGCCAAGCAGGCCAACAACAACTCTCTCTCTCACCTAGAAAGCCTGGAGAGATGACTCAAGGTCTGGGGAGTATGATAAAGCACTCATGCTAATACTCTGAACAAGCGACTGCACTTCCCTGTTATATTACCATATTACGAACACTCAGTGCTCACAGTAATGTTGTGAACGAGCCACTCCCAGGAGGATGCGCCGTACTGCCTTTGATGGGAGTCACATGGTCCTGCTAAGCGTCTGCTGTTTTTATTTCATGTTCCTACAGTATTGCTGATGAAGTAGCTGATCTCTCAGTTCTCCCTAGTCCTGGAAACACTTTAAAGACCTTTGATTTTCAGTCAATATTTTCATTGGCTCATTAAGTTTAACAACAATTAACTTGCCTCCTTATTGATAATTTCAGCATTTAGCTAGAGGACAAAATAAATGGATTATGCTGAAGTACTGCATGTCACACAAAAACAAAAGTAGTGCATGTGGAGTAGTCAATATGCTTGTTTTGGTAGGGTCATTAAAGCCTGTTTACTCAGAGATGATAGGAGATAAAGACTATTACATCATGTAGTATATATACAGACCGGGCATGAGCTGAGCTAGATGTCCCAATATAATAAAATATTATGAGCTTGTATTCCACAGAGGGCACTTTCACTCATGCAACTCAAACTGGTAAGCAATATCTGCCATTTTTTTTTATGTTTTATTAACTGTAAGGCTAAATGTCAACTGCATGCTTTGCAAATATCTCCTTCCACTGCCTTTGCCAGTGCCTTCCTGATTGAGGGGCATGTCTGTCTACAATGCAGGAAGTGAATGAGCCTGACAATCATTAAATCATGGATTTCAAATAAATGATCTTATTTAAGTAGGCCAAGCTCATAAACTTAGTTCTAAAAAGGCATTCTGAGTTAAATATTTTTGTGAAGTATGATAGACTTATGATAGTTAAAATATTCCTGATTTATTTTTAGGTCTATTCAGAGCAGCATCCAATGACACGCATTCCCAATCAAATGTGCTATTAAATAAAGTAGTCATCTATTACCTGAAGAATGCATTGGAGAAAGAAGAGGGTTGTGGCTGTTGTTAATTTTTCATTCATGAAATATATGTAGGCAGTATAATGCAAAGAGACACAATAGCATACGGAAAATGGAAAGATGTCTTTTGACGGATTGGTCAGTGCTGCTACTGAGGCTGCTACTTGTAATTTGCCAAAACTTTTGGCTGATGAATTAACTGCGGTGCACACGCAGCCTAAGTTGCATGTGCCTAAGTTTGTATGTGTAGCTCTGAGAGAAAAAGCACAAGACACTCTGAGCAGGGAGGAAAATAATTTTGCACATGGCCTAGTGATAGCAGAGAATATGAAGAACGAGAAATCTGACATTAAGTCATTAAGACATTAAGGCCTATATCTTCAGTCATCTTTTTTTCTTTGACACTAACTTTTTTAGAGCTCTTATGTGGATTCACTTTCTTGATTGTGCCAGTTGAAAATGACAAAACAAAAGCATATTTTTAGCCCAGAAATAAAGGAGCTGGTCATTGTCTGGGTTACACAATTGCTGAATCAAATGAGAGAGGAGTATAGAAAGAAAATATATTTCCGCTTGTAAGTCATTCTAAAATAATGACTTGTAAGAATGCAATGTCTGAGAACATCTTCAGGGCTTTAGAGCTACTTATTATTTTCCTTTTAGATACTTTATTATAGTGTCTGGTGTCTGGGAACAAGATCTCGTTGGGATTAGTCAGACTACATCATTTTTCACATTTTCACATTTTCACAAGTTAGCCTGTAGGTCATGCTGCTCTGCCAGAATGACTATGGAAACATAGATACATAGTGACTTCTGGTTTGGTAAATATTGTATACTTACAAGCAGTGTTTACTCTCCTGGCCTTGGACTGCATGAGATCGCAGTATTTAGGTCTGTGCCTTCGCCCACATTCTCTCTCTGGAGTATTCATTATGTGTCTGTGTGGTTTTTTTTTTTTCGTCTGGGAGCTACACTATTGTGTAGCTGATACAGCAATACAGCAACGAAACAAACAAATAAAAAAGATAGAAGTCTAGGTATAAAATAGGGGAAGAGAGAGAAATCAGTGTGGGCTAATCTAATGTGTTTAAGTAAAAAAAAAAAAGGTACTGCTGATGAAATTTTTAACACTGTTTATCTCTGCAGAAGACCTTAATTAAGCTTGAGCATACTGTTCAAATTATTCATCATAAAAACTATAAACTAGTTGTCTTGTTTGCAGAAAAGTACACCAAATATTACACACTTTGCAGATTAATCTCATTTCAGCTGTTCAGCAAATTATAAAAAGAGGCTTAACAGTCCCACCCCTATATACTAGATGTGAATGAATATGGATGAAATACATCACTACTGGCATTGTCTTACTGAGCTTCTTATTACATCCACTTGCATGCAACATAGTTTATGCTTTCTTGGCTTTTCTGTGGATATACTTTGTGTTCTTTGGCTTCTCCCCTTTTAAGGGTTCTGTTTTGAACCTGAGAGCAGAGGGCTTTCCTTTCAGAGAGGGTTGCTTTAAGGAGCAAACAACCCTTATCTATCTGAAGAACCCTTGAGGAACTGTTTTTTTTCTTCGAGAATACAATAAAAAAATTGCCTGACTTCCAATTTTGAAGTACAGCATCCAGCCAGAAACATGAACTCAACACCACAATTTAATGTTCAGTTGTTGATTTTCTGCAAGGAAGCAATTTTCCTCAAAACTGGTCTTGCGGAGATGGCTGCTGGCCGGTTCACTTGTCACATGTAATTAAAAAAGTTCCAGATCAAGTCTTTGCTTGTTTAATGTTCCAGTTTGTTTTGGATATAAGGAGCCAAGTGTTTATGCTTGAACATGGTCTTGGCACTGACTTAGGACTGCAAGATCTCTTTCTTTTGACAGTACTTTAGAATTTGCCTACCTCCTGACATTTCCATTTATTTACTTGACAAGTTAAATTTCCTTACAGATCCCTAATGAGCAAACCAGAGGTGACAGTCAGAAGTAAAAAGTACAAACTCCATGAGATGACATGAGAAAGAAACTGTGAGAGGAACCAGACTCAAAAGGAAACCTATCCTCTTCTTGCAAGTCAGTATAGAGTCCGAGCATCACACTGTTTTTGGAGCTGACAGCAATACAAGTGCTGCACAACTGAGTATCCATTGCCTGACCAGAGACAAGTGCAAGATAGTTGTAGGTAGGAGAGTGGGAGCAACTACTTAACACAATAATTGGATTAAATGCTAATACTCAGGAGTGCTACAAACATGTTGAAAATCAATCTGTTTTTACTACAAATGCTACAATCATGACACTTACAGTAATGATACACACTAAAAACACGTATTCATTCTTCTTCAGTAACTGCTTTATCCTGGTAAGGGTCATGGTGAACCTGGAGTCTATCCCGGGAACACTGTGTGCGAGGTGAGAATACACCCTGGATGGAACGCCAGTCCATTGCAGGGCACTATTCATATTCACACCTATGGGTAAGTTAGGGTAGTCAATCCACCTACTGGGGTGTTTTTGGGAAGTGGAAGGCAACCCAAGAACTCCACATGGACATGGGGAGAACATACACACACACAGAGCTCAGGATTGAACTGGTATCCCTGGAGCTGTGACACTACAACACTAACCACTGTACTACCGTGCCACAGACACCAATAATAATGCTAAAAAAATATACTAGGTACAATCATTTATGGTATGTTAAAAAAAAAAATCACATGACCAAAAAGAACCCAACCAAAAAGTTGAACTGAATACTGAATCTAGACAGACAACACACTCAAGGGGAGCTAGCTCACAATGTTTTATGCATAAATATTCAGATGCTCTTGGATCTTCAGCCATTTCCGTATCCACCAGGATTCATTTCTCACAGACTGTAGTATCTGCAATTTCAATTAAGGAAATGATAAGTGTGAGGTCTGTTGGTTACTTTATAGGCAAGCATCAAGGACATGAAGTTACAGGGAGACACTGGCGTGAGGTGAAGATATGGTGCAGATATGAAGTGCACCATTTTGTATAATCTGGAGTGGCAGACAGAGAATTAGTGCCTGGACACGGACAAGGACATCCCCTATCCTCCCCTATCCACTTCCTGTGATAAAAGTGGAATAATACTCGAGTAATGACAGGTAATCACTCTAAATAAGATTAAATTAGCAAAATACTCACATTAGCAGAGTTATGAAATAATTGAAGCAAAATGATTCTCATATGAATGTGCTCATTAGAGGACTTGCTTCCTCCATCTCCTTTAGATATAACTTTAGTATTTCATGCTATTTAAAATCCATTAAAAACAGCATCGGCAGTGTTGTATTTGCTTCAAAGACAGATTTGTCATAGAGAAGATAAATGTGAAATGATAATCTGGGGAATTTTGAGCTGGCACATCAAATACAGTGCAAACTGACATTTTTGGTAGTGGGAAAGAACTGATTTGATATAGATCTATCTAGACTCTCTTTTGGGGGATGACAGTTGGTGAATGGGGGTGGACAGGTTTAGTAGGAGTGGGGATGTGACCACCCAGGTGATATGCAGTCACATATTTTGTGGAAAAGTATTGTAGTGTACCCTTCACCAACAGTGAGGAGACAATCTCTCTACAACCTTCTAATTTACTGATGTTATCAATGTTACAGACATTTGGTTTGACTTTGTTTAATGACCTGTTTGGTGTTTATATTGAGGTGTAAAGCAGTGCTGGTCTGGGCAATGTGCTCTGTTTTAGTGCTGGTTACAGGGTTAGTGAGCCTTTTCATTGGTTCTTTGGGAGTTGGCTTTAGGTGCATTCAGAAATTGAGGGCTCTTTTCTCTAAATTTATAGATATTGGCCTAATTCTGACTTCAGCTGGAAGCTTGTCTCCTATCATGTAGCTATAATGACCGAGTGGACAGAAGTCGTTTCCATACAGCACAACCGCTTTTGCACTACTTTTCCCTGGGTATCCCAGATGCTTCCTCCTTGGCCCAATTTACATAAAATCTGCCTTTTTGATATTTTAATTTTTGATATTTAGGTTTCTCACACTCAGAACACTCAGAAACTGGACTGAAAGAACACACACATACATATATACACACACAGCTGTGCCTCCTCCATCCTCTCTGCAATTTTCTTTTGCAAGTTATGCACATTACATTATGCTGCTACAATATTTATCATACTGTACACAGGCTGCTTCTTCTTATGTTTACACTATTTCAGCTACGTATATTGTACTCTTTGCACTATTGTCACTGGATTCACAGAACGGTGTACTGGTCAGCGCTGCACTGGGACTTACTATGCACATTGTCTGTCCCAGTAGTCATTGTACTGTCTTGTGCTGTCTGCACATGTTTGCACTTGTGCACTTTATGTATAAATTATGTAGTTCCGTGTTGTTCTGTGTTTGTCTTATGTAGCACCTTGGTCCTGGAGAAACGTTGTTTCGTTTCACTATGTACTAACTGGCTGTATATGGTTGAATGACAATAAACTCCACTTGACTTGACTTCTGATTTTAAAACTCTCAAAACCATAACTCATAATTTTGAATTATATGCTTTAAAGGCATCTTACCCCCAAGTTCAAAACAAAGACAGAACATTGGCAAAAAAAATGTAGATTTATTAAATACAGTGCAGAAAAAAAAATTATTTAATGTGACTTGTATATAATTCAAATGCAAGAAATTCGTATTCAAATACTTTTGTCAGCATCCAAGCTTCATATGCAGTGGGCCAGATTACATCAATTTACATCAGACCCGGATGTTTATAAAATGTATATAAATATTATGGAAATTTCTCTTTATTACACATAGTGTTTTGTGAACCTTGTCCTTTGGTGCATTCACTGCCATGCTGAGAATCTTTGACATGGTGATAATGTGGCTGGGGTAAGTGTACTTTGTGTGCTTTAGGACAGTGCTCCCTGTTGTGAACTGATATCTATGCTCCTCACATCAGGGTTTCTTTCTCTTTCTCTCTCTCTCTGTTGAAAGAGTTGAATGACTTCAGTGGAGATTCCCCAGTTCTTAATTAAAAGTAATTGCCTGTTTCCCCACATCATGCCTGTATTTTTGTCTGTTGTGTTTAATTTTAGACTGCTGTTTAAAATCATTCCCTTTGCGTTCCTGCAACTCTGGAAGTCTGATGACAGCTGCAACAATTATGGTGATTTTCACTGCTGCTTAAATGCAGAGAAATATAACAGCTTTTAAACAAGTATGTAGGAGAAAATGTATTTTAAAATGATGACTATGTTGATTGGCATTTTTAATGGCTGAGTCTGGTGCAGAAAGGAGAGAACATGTCTTAATTTGACCAATTTCTGCTCACTCAGTCCATGAACACATAGAAGAGATGTTCCTCCATTCAACTGTGAATTTATTAGTAACTCATTAATACCCAAGTTTTGCCCTCACCCACCGTCTGTGTTTGTGTGTTCAAGCATTTTAGAAAGACTTTCCATGCCACCAAGCGTCTTTATCTTGCTCAGACACAAGCAGAGTTTGTTGAAGCTTGAGCTGTAGTTCAATAGACCTCATTTTCACTCAAGCTGAATTGCAATCATTGGTTTAAATTTAAGTTGAAGGGAAACTTCTGGCCTTTTGGGCGACACGTGTCATGTTTTAATTGGAGTCTTATGGGATGTCATAAGTGAGAGCAATAAGAAGCAAATTGAAATGCTTCTTAGACATGCAGCGTTAATAAGAAACCTTTAACTTTTATCAGTTAACTTTTGAAAGAAAAACTTTCAACGGGTGAAAACAAGTTGCTGTATTTCATACTGTGATTTTGACTTCTTTAAAGCTGGCTTTTTCACTGCTCAACCCAACCCCCCCAAACAAATGGAAAGTTAAACAAATATATATATAAGTAAAAAACAAACTGTCAAAAATGGAGTTGGAGCCATCAGCCCAGCGCAGCACTATCTCCATCGGTTTCGCCTGTCAGTGCTGATGGGCCTCTTAAGAGCAAGCAGTGCTGCGCTGCCACTGACACAATCTAGCCAAAACTGAAAACGCACTGGCTGTCTGATCCGGTCTGAGCACTGCGGCTTTTAACCACCTCCAATTATCGGGGTGTAATGAGATCATGGAGTGCTGCGTTCACTGGCCCAGCATCATTACTGCAGGCTGTGAATGGCAGCAGGAGCAGTTAAATTCCTCTTGAATGGCTGCACCTCCTGACCTCGGCCACTGACAGCCGGCCTTCACACCCCCACCCCTCCCCCAATAAGCACACAAATCCACATGCTTGCATTAGGGAATGGACTTCATTTGCATGTACTGCAGCTCGACACGTCCTGCACACCCACATGTGAAAAAAAATGTCCCAATTTGAGCTTATTTTGAAGGCAGAAGTCTTCAAACTGCTTAGAAGAGTGGAGACAGGACTGTGGATTTACGATGAATATAAATTCGCTGTACGCCCACCACAGGATATGAGAAGAAGTTTAAATAAGTGTATTGTCAGATATTAAGCATTTTACTGGAAATCCTCAGAGCGAACTTCTGAGTTAACATGATGTTCTATGCTGATGATTAATGCAACTTGTATGATTTCACAATAGTTCCTCTTGCCTGGGGGTATAATATCACAAAAGGAGGCCTGAAAAAACAGCATTAGATAATAATCCAGAACTGCATGTTGAGGAAGCTTTGACTAACTGAGTGGCATCTGGTGCTGGCTGAAAGAATATGAGTGTAATTTTGTGCGTATTGTCCCAATTCCATCTCTCTTAGTCTTTTTCTTTTACATATTTTCCCATCTCTTTATTTCTTGTTTTTTTTATGCTTTTAATCTGCAATTTTTTTTTGCAATCTCTTATTTGGCAGGATTTTACTCCTGAAGGAACATGACAATAAAAGCATCAGTGTGCAAGGCATCATGCCTAACTTTATTGTTAGGGTCTGTCCTGGAAAAATTATTAAAACACACACAAACACACACACATAAATAAATGCACAATAAAACACAATTAAGTGGCAGACAGTTTATGTACCAGCATGTGTAGGACCCTTGGGTGGTCTGGCCTAGACTAAGAGCATATGTCTACACAAAGCAGCGGAGACACATTCACACTTCATCACTAACACACACACACACACACACACACACACACACACACACACACACACACACACACTCTCTCTCTCTTCCTATCTGCCACCAGGTGTGCATGTGATAATAACAGTGTGATCCACCTTTCAGCAGTACTTTAATTAATCCTCCTGTTTAGGTTAAATATATTTTTGTAAAACACAACATAAAACTTACAGTCTCACTTAGCTGGTGCTGATTATATATTGATCTTCTGACATTTTTATATACAGTGCGATAAAATAAAATCAGACAATTAAAAAGAACTTTGATATATAACAAGGTATTTAATCTTTTAGGTTTCACAGATGTTCTTTCATTATGAAAAAATGGTCAAGTAGTGTATGTATGATATTAACAGTGAAAACAATTATAAAATATCAGTTCAAATGTGATATGAATATTCACTAATAACTTTTAAAAAGGTTTTATAATGGTTCCAACAGCTAAACAGCTTTTATCACACAATGTCTGGAGACCCACAGGGTCATGGCAAAAAAATTTTTCTCTTGGTTTTCTTTCTCCTCACTGTAAAGTAGATATACAATTTCCTTGTTTCTGTTCCAAGACCATGGGGGTGCATACTTTTGCTCTCAACTGTAACTTTTGTCTTGTCAGGCCTTGTGGAGCGGTAGTGCTGTGCCTGCAAGATCATGGTCAAGGCAGGGCACAATCACTCATGAGTAGAGGGCAACAATCAAACTCTGCAGGCAGCAAGTCAGCAACAAAACACAAGAAATTCATGCCTGAGAAGGAATGAGAGACAAGAAATGTACAAAATCCTTCTAATGCTCTCACTGATCAGCCAGATGAAATCTGCCCTCGAGCCTGGCACAGCCTCACACATCTTGACCCTGTAACTTCCTGCAACCAAAACCATGCCGTACAAAAACACCACACAATTCACTGTTTCTCTTCCCTGAAACTACACTATATTTCCAAAACTTTTTGGGACACCCCTCCAAATCATTGAATTCAGGTGTTCCAATCACTTCCATGGCCACAGGTGTTTAAAATCAAGCACCTAGGCATGCAGACTGCTTCTACAAACATTTGTGAAAGAATGGGTCGCTCTCAGGAGCTCAGTGAATTCAAGCGTGGTACCGTGATAGGTTGCCACCTGTGCAATAAGTCCATTCGTGAAATTTCCTCGCTCCTAAATATTCCACGATCAACTGTTAGTGGTATTATAACAAAGTGGAAGCAATTGGGAACAACAGCAACTCAGCCACGAAGTGGTAGGCCACGTAAATTCACAGAGCGGGGTCAGCGCATGCTGAGGCGCACAGTGCGCAGAAGTCGCCAACTTTCTGCAGAGGCAATAGCTACAGACCTCCAAACTTCATGTGGCCTTCAGATTAGCTCAAGAACAGTGCGTAGAGAGCTTCACGGAATGGGTTTCCATGGCCGAGCAGCTGCATCCAAGCCTTACATCACCAAGTGCAATGCAAAGCATTGGATGCAGTGGTGTAAAGCACACGGCCACTGGACTCTAGAGCAGTGGAGACGCGTTCTCTGGAGTGATGAATCACGCTTTTCCATCTGGCAATCTGATGGACGAGTCTGGGTTTGGAGGTTGCCAGGAGAACGGTACATTTCGGACTGCATTGTGCGGAGTGTGAAATTTGGTGGAGGAGGAATTATGGTGTGGGGTTGTTTTTCAGGAGTTGGGCTTGGCCCCTTAGTTCCAGTGAAAGGAACTCTTAATGCTTCAGCATGCCAAGACATTTTGGACAATTTCATGCTCCCAACTTTGTGGGAACAGTTTGGAGCGGGCCCCTTCCTGTTCCAACATGACTGCGCACCAGTGCACAAAGCAAGGTCCATAAAGACATGGATGACAGAGCCTGGTGTGGATGAACTTGACTGGCCTGCACAGAGTCCTGACCTCAACCCGACAGAACACCTTTGGGATGAATTAGAGCGGAGACTGAGAGCCAGGCCTTCTCGACCAACATCAGTGTGTGACCTCACCAATGCGCGTCTAGAGGAATGGTCAAAAATTCCCCTAAACACACTCCTAAACTTTGTAGACAGCCTTCCCAGAAGAGTTGAAGCTGTTATAGCTGTAAAGGGTGGGCCAACTCCATATTAAACCCTACGGATTAAGAATGGGATGTCATTAAAGTTCATGTGCATGTAAAGGCAGACGTCTCAAAACTTTTGGCAATATAATGTATAAACCAAACCAAATCTATCAGGTGATAAAACTACACGTTTTCCTCAAGTGTCTGTGTTCACGCTAGGCTCCCACATCACACTTTCTATTTAACCAAATAGGCTTCCTTGAATTCTTATTTGTTATTATCAAATCAAGCACAGAATCCAATTTACACATCATTCTGAAACAGAAGAGGAGGCCAGTAAGAATAAAATTAATTTTACAAAATAAAAATGTTAAAGTTTTCACCCCTGTTGCTGTGAAACTGCTACACTAGTTCAGGTGCATCCAGCTGCCATCAGAAATCACCTAAGTAGCTGAATGGAATTAACCTGAGTGCAATGAAAATGTCACATGATCTCAATATAACACACTGTTCCTGTTAAACAAAATACCTAAACAAACAGTATCATGAGGACCAGTGAGCTATGAAAACAATTTTGGACAAATATCCCAGACTTTAAACATCCTGCAGAACACCATTAAATCCATTATTTCAAAATGGAACAAATATGGAACGACTGTGACCCTGGCTAGCAGAGGTCAGCCAACCAAATGTCAGTAACTGGATAAGGTTGATGGGTAACGCTCTACAGGATGCTACCACCACCATGCAACTAAATTGACAGCAGTGGTAGTAAGTACTTCACAAGCAATCACACTTTTTTTCCACTTCACTTCACTTCACCATTATGGGTTATTTTGTGTAGTCCCTTTCACTTCCAAGTTCTAATACAACACAGGTTCTACAAATAAAGTTCGGGGATGCGGAATACTTATGCAAGGCACTGTATTCTTTGCTTTTAATTATCATAACAGCTTGTTGTTTACACAGAGGTCTAGAGTAAAAAAAAGTGTAAAACTTAATAATACATATACCTCTCATATTATCACTTGACCTCAAATTTACAACTCAGCTAATGTTGATAGCATCTCAAGATGGCACAGAAACAAGAGTCGCCACTCATTTAATTATTCTGGATATGCTAAATGTAGGTAACTAATGATGAGCATTATACACATAGTCCATTAGCATTAGGCCCTTGTTGATTAGGGTTTCTGCTATGATCATTTTCAGCAATCGAATGAATGTTTAACAAAGTGTATAATGAACAGGTAACTTTTAGATGTGAGGTTTCACTGTGGGTTAAAAGTCATCAAATGTGGCCTGGCTATTTATGCAGATGTAACATTTTTCTTCTCCTTCACCCTCTTTTTTCCCCCCCACCCCTAACAGGCTGTCATTTACTTGCCTCCTATTTGTTTGTAGCCCACAGACCCACTGCATCAAGCAGTGATTGCTTTTTGATGGCTGCAGCCAGCGTTTTTCACCCCTTTCTTGCTCTCCCATTCCCATCCCCCTGCCACAATGCTCAAACACAAACACTTGAAGAAGTCAGAAGATGAAAATGTGTGAGAACAAAGGGAGAAAAATAGGGCAAGGGAAGCGATTTTGTTCCTTTTCTCCAGTGAGAGTGGAACCGTGTGTCATTTTCATTTTTTTGATATCTATAGTACAGACTCGTCTTCTGTTGCAAACCACACTCCCTTGTTCTCGCAACAATTCTTAGAGGTAAATCACAAGTGGCTTCTTGGAAATGGCTATAAATGTCATTTTCAAAGTGTGTAACTGATTAGAGAAGAGTTACAAAAGATACAAGCAATTATTCAGCACAGGAAGCAGAGGAGGGTTTGAAATTAAATGGTATCAATGGTATCACTGAATAAGTGCTTTATATCTAAAACAATATATTTACAAGTACACTTGTTTATTTGAATTATCATTGTGATGTCTTGTTTCATGGCAGCGTCTAATTAGAATTCTGCATATCAGTGTATTTTGGTGGACACTAGCTACAGTCTGGTGCAGTAGCAACATCTGCAATATTGTGGTGTTTTTTATTATATGGTGGAAAAGGGCTCATCATAAGTGTATGTCTGAAATGTAATATTTTTCCCCCCTTTCTATGTCAATTCCACTGATTCCAGCCTTTGTTCTTTCTTTTTCTTTCTTTCTTTTTTTTTTCTTTTTGCTGAAATGACCATTTTTCAGTACTTTGAACATACCATACGTTGTCTTTATGTTCAATTCATTCAAACATGCCATTCAGCTCTGTAAATTAAAGTATTAAATAAAGTAATTATTTTAATTATAGTAGTAATTTTGCCATGTTAAATTACTTTTAAAATTAGTTAAAGGATATAAAGACCATGTGAAATAAATGAGTGAATGGCCTTTTTTTTTCGAGACATAAAAATCAGCGAAAGTAATTATCATGATCACTATTAGTAACTATAGAGACTATTGTAATATATGTTGTATATGCATGTCTTTTGTTTATGCCAACCATTCGTATGAGTAGTAGCTCTAGAAGTAACGTCAGTACATCTACGGCATGAAGCATGAGTTGGTTTTGATATTTCTGCATCAAAACATCTTTGTTGCGTCTTTTTTCCCCCAGATGTTTCTGGTGTTTTACTTCAATTCTGTTTTACACTATTTTCTATCATTATACAGCCAAATGATAGAATAATGTTGCACAGCTAATATACTATAGTGAAGGAGTTGTGGTATGAACAACAAGTGGTCTGAGATCTTACCAATGCTAAAATGTCCAGAAAGAGAACCTTCTGAGTTCACTTGTATTGTGAAGACTAAAAGCATGGATGGCATTTGCAGCTAATTCCAAATCAGGACCACTTTAAAAGGACGGAGTATGGTTCATTTAAAAAAGATTTATGTGTAAACACCCTTGAACACTGTAGATTTTGATGCTGATGTTGTAGGAGTGCTGACCTGTATTTGCAGTGATGAATCTGACAGGGTATACCAGGTGGATGATGCTTACTCGTATGGTCATCTTTGACTTAGTAAAAGTAGAGAGGCTGTTTCTGTGCTGTAGTCAGTTTGCATGCTGCATTAGGTTTTGGTTCACAGAGAAAAGAATTATGACAGGCAGGCTGTGCCTGGGGCTGCAGACTTCAGCCCACTATTTTATAGTAGAGGCCTCTTCATAGTGGTTCAGAGAAACCAACACTGTCCATCAGAGGCAGCCAGGGATTTACTCTGTACCAGCAAGACTGAGAAAGGAGCTAGTTCAAGGTGTTTATGTGGGGGTTGGCACACTCAACCATGCCCAGTGTGACACCGCAGTGTGTGTATGTGTATTTATGACTGCAAGCAGTGCAGTGCACACAGGAAATTGAGGGCTTGTCTAAACTGCCTCAGGAATTGACAGCTTAAAGGTTAGATAATAAAGATGTACGATGTAGTGTATAGAACGGTTCATATATATATTTCTTCAATACTACGATGTGGAAAACAATTCAATATTCTAATACTTTCATGTCTTTATTTAAATACGGCAACACTATGTTGGCATTATGCTTAGATAGTCAAAAGTCAAATGTGCATGCTGCGCATTTAAAGCAATCTTGGGGAATAATTTAAAGAACTCAGAACTATTAGCATATCTAATTAGCATATTAGCATCAGAAGACTTTTGTTCAGCATATTAGCATCAGAAGACTTTTATTCAGCAGCAGATGTAAGCTTAATTTCCTAGAAACAATTAACCTACACAAAAACAGAAATTCAAAATGCTTTAATTCTGCTTTGAATTTGGAACAATGTAATGGATTTCTAATAATTACTGTTTTATGTATTTAGTCTCTATTATACACTGCTCAAAAAAGAATTAAAGGAACACTTTTTAATCAGAGTCTAGCATCAAGTCAATTAAACTCCTGGGATATTGATCTGGTCAGTTAAGTAGCAGAGGGGGTTGTTAATCAGTTTCAGCTGCTTTGGTGTTAATGAAATTAACAGCAGGTGCACTAGATGGGCAACAATGAGACGACCCCCAAAACAGGAATGGTTTTACAGGTGGAGGCCACTGACATTTTTTCCCTACTCATCTTTTCTGACTGTTTTTCACTAGTTTTGCATTTGGCTACGGTCAGTGTCACTACTGGTAGCATGAGGCGATACCTGGGCCCTACAGAGGTTGCACAGGCAGTCCAACTCCGCCAGGATGGCACATCAATAGGTGCCATTGCCAGAAGGTTTGCTGTGTCACCCAGCACAGTCTCAAGAGCATGGAGTAGATTCCAGGAGTCAGGAAGTTACTCTAGGAGAGCTGGACAGGGCCGTAGAAGGTCCTTAACCCATCTGCAGGACCGGTATCTGCTCCATTGTGCAAGGAGGAACAGGATGAGCACTGCCAAAGCCCTACAAAATGACCTCCTGCAGGCCACTGGTGTGAATGTCTCTGACCAAACAATCAGAAACAGACTTCATGAGGGTGGCCTGAGGGCCTGATGTCCTCTAGTGGACCCTGTGCTCAATGCCCGGCACCATGGAGCTCGATTGGCATTTGCCATTGAACACCAGAATTGGCAGGTCTGCCACTGGTGCCCTGTGCTTTTCACAGATGAGAGCAGGTTCACCCTGAGCACATGTGACAGATTATTCATGAAAGAGTCTGGAGAAGCCGTGAAGAACGTTATGCTGCCTGTAACATCATTCGGCATGACCGGTTTGGTGGTGGGTCAGTAATGGTCTGGGGAGGCATATCCATGAAGGGACGCACAGACCTCTACAGGCTAGACAATGGCACTCTGACTGCCATTAGGTATCGGGATGAAATCCTTGGACTCATTGTCAGACCCTAAGCTGGTGCAGTGGGTCCTGGGTTCCTCCTGGTGCACGACAATGCCTGGCCTCATGTGGCGAGAGTATGCAGGCATTTCCTGGAGGATGAAAGAATTGATATCATTGAATGGCCCCCACGCTCACCTGACCTAAATCCAATAGAACACCTCTGGGACATTATGTTTCGGTCCATCCGACGCCACCAGGTTGCACCTCAGACTGTCCAGGAGCTCAGTGATGCCCTGGTCCAGATCTGAGAGGAAATACCCCAGGACACCATCTGTCGTCTCATTAGGAGCATCCCCTGACGTTGTCAGGCATGCATACAAGCACGTGGGGGCCATACAACCTACTGAGTACCATTTTGAGTTGCTGCAATGAAATTTCAGCAAAATGAACTAGCCTGCTGCATCATTTTTTCACTTTGATGGTCTTTGAATTCAGCTCTCTGTAGGTTGTTAATTTTCATTTCCATCAAACGATGTGGCATCCTTTCGTTCCTAACACATTACCCAGTCCACATCAGTATAGATATCCAGCATGATATTTTTCCCCATTGAGATCTGATGTGTTTTCAAAGTGTTCCTTTAATTTTTTTGAGCAGTGTATTTTACATTATTATCTTATTATTTATTATATTTCCTATTTTGACAAATTTTGTACTATTTTTAGAAAAATTTTTGGTATTGAGCATTGTCATGCTATACTTTACATTGGTATTAAAAAATGATGACAGCATAGCATCATTGGATAAATGAATGGAAAAAATGGATGGATGGACATCATTGTGTGATGTGCACCTACTGCAATAAAGAAACAGAATTAGCAGTGGGATTGAATGGTGAAGTAAAAGAACCCAAAGTTTCATGATAATCTGGATTGGAATTGTGTAGGTTCTGGTGTGTGGGGATGTTGTCTAGGCCATACACCATTTAGTGCACCAATAAACTATCAACAGCCTGTCTATTATTAGGGAAGAAGCTGCTTCAAGTGTAAATCTGTTACTTGCTAATGCAAATAATGTATCTGCATACGAATAAACTAATATATGAACTGCTATGTGGTGTGGATTAATATTCTCTAGAAGGCATCTCCTATTTAAGTGCAGTTCTAGCAATTGAGTTCCAGTTCCAAAGTGTTTAAAAACCAAGCAGCAAGCCTCATTGTATGAAATCTATTTCTGCTTAGCATGTTAATGTATAACGTCTGCCTCACCAGTTGCCATATATTTTCTCATTTTCAGTGAAGTCGAACACAAAAGCATCTTTTCCCTCCTCATCCTTCTTTATTTATTCCAAACGCATTTTGCACAAATGATAATATTTGTGAATGGAATGAGAAAACGCAGAGTGGGACTGTTGGTTGGGATTGGAGCCTGCTTGCTATAGTGTATGCGCAGGATCATGGAGTTGAGTGGATCTCTCTGAGAGAGGGGAGAATAGGTGAAGAGGAAAGCAGCGAGTTTGATGCTGACTGGTATATCCTGGATGGACTAATTACCATACAGCTTCAATTCAGAGCTTAGGGTAGAGGTGTGAACCTCCAGCACCGAATGATTGCAGCACTGCAGTGAAAATAGCTAAATAAACTCATCAGGTTTATGGGCTGAATTGGACGCTTTAGAAAAGGACACAAATACTGACACTTTTTGACATTCCAAGCATAGGTCAATATAAGGCTGAGTGAGGAACTGAGATAGAAGAAGAATAGATGGGTATTTCCTCTATTTATATGCTGTTCATGTAACATTTATGATCTTGCCTAAAGCTCTAGAATGCTTTGACTTGAACTGATAAATGGACTCTGAGAAAAGGGGAAAAAAGCTGACAACGCTCGGAATGTCCAGCCCCAAGAGCAAATCAGACCATCTACAAGACTCCAGCGTGTTCATCAAGACTTTCCTCATCTGTGAGAAGTTGCACCAGTCTGGTTCGATGTTTAAACAGTGGTGAACAGCAGCTGCTGCAACAATCACGCGAAACCAATTGTCTGCTCTCCCACTGTCCCAGCCCTTCAGACGTCTAGAGACTTCCAGACATGCTCCTCTCTCTTGTCTCTGCTCTCCCTGGGTGCTCTTGTTTGCCTTAGACAATTTTTGTCCTGCTTAGTTTGTCATTGCAATCGATCAATATTTGATCTTTTTTTGATGCTGTTCACAATGGAGGAAGGAGACAACAGCGAAGTGGATGTTGATGCACGCCAGACATTTCAAACGGACACAGGGAAAAAAAGCTGTTAACCAGCTCTGAGGGACACAATGCCCACTCGATTGCACTTTCCAGCCAGACTGCTGAAAGCAAAAGGATAAGGAGGCTGAATGGAAATTACAGGAAAGGAGCAGACTGTATGCTGACGCTTGCAGGCTTTGGGCTGGTTTGATTAGGGCTGTTTTCTATTGCAGTTAAAAAGAGAGAATGCTGCAAACGTATACACTCAGGATGTCTCTTCCTCCAAATATATTTATCCTACTATGTTCTTCTACCATGTATGTTCATTTTATTGGTCTATTATAAACACTGATAAACATAGGGAGGTAAATACAGAGTGTATATATATATATATATATATATATATATATATATATATATATATATATATATATATATATTTTTTTTTTTTTTTTTCCCCAGATAGTGTTATATAACTATGTACCATTCTGTCTAGGGTCATCTCCATCTTGTGTAACACATTATCTAGCACTGGCTAGTTTGGAAATCATATGTGTGAAGCTATGGGAGCAGCAATACCTTACACGAATGAACTAGTCTGATAACCATGGGTCAAATACACACCAGGACTAACATAATGGTTACAGTGTAACTTGTACCTGTCACCTTCAAATTAACATGATAAAGCCTTTAGCATCTCTATAGCAGTGTTTTGACACTGCTTTACTGAAAAATCGGAATATGAGTGGGCCCATTTTGTAGTCTGTACCCAAAAAAAGGAGAAGAGAAAACAGTAGCAAGAGAAAGTTTTGGTGTATTGGCAAATTGATTGTCACACCCATTCTAGGAAGCAATGAATGTAATGAATGTGCAATTGTGTAATGAATAAAAAAGATGGGTGTAAAGTTATGGGGAAATAACCAATAATAGGTGACAAGTTACAGGTATCACCCTGGATATAATTGCTAACACCCCAGAAATTTGCCAATGATGACACATTTTCTTTTGCGAAAAAGCAACATTTACACCTATTTATAGCTTTGAATGTTGTAGAATGTCTGAGAAGCGTGTTTGTCCCTGCTATCACTTACATCAGAGCATGTATAAACAGCTGACCCCTTATCAGCATCCTCTCTTTCTTGAGGATTTTCTCTGGACAGCTTAAAGGAACAGTTTTGCATTTGGCTGGTACATAGCAGTGATACTGGGGCATCCTTCAATACAATTAAATAAAGTACATTTTGACCACAGGAACGTGTCCACAAGTCCATACAACCATAAAATGTCACTACAATTATGCTACGCTACAATTCCAACATGACAATCACAGACAATTACAATTTAACCCAATAAGCCAGGTTTAAAAGCCTGCACGGTGAACTCAGATATTCACATGCTAAACCAACATTCTCATTCTAGCAGTTTTTTAACAAACTCTTGCTAGCTTGGATAAGCTAATATTGTATGCAGTATAACTGTGCCAGAGGCATTATGGTGATATCTTCTTGCCCTTGAGATCAATTAATAATCATTTTGTAAACTTTTTCTAGTCTTGGATGTGTGCTTCTTTAATTTTTAATATACATAACTCATGTTTATGTCACCGACTTTTCTGCCCACCTCCCAAATATGAAATTAAGTAGGCTAATACAGCAAACAATATAAACTACTGTATGGCATACTGCACCAGGCTATTTATCATACTATTTCTAAATAAAAAGTAAGATCTGTTCCTACATCCTGCAACATAGTTGCATTTGTCTTAATATCCTGAGACTAACATACACTCACCTTGTTTTAGCTTCTATCTTCATTACTTTAGCAAATAATGAGTAACTGTTCTATTTACTGGGACAGCATGGCCACGCAGTGGGTAGCATTGCTGCCTCATAGCTACAGGGTCTTCTGTTCAGTTCTCAGTTCGGGTTACTCTCTGTGTGGTGTTTCGCATGTGCTCTTATCGTCTACGTGGGTTTCCTGTGGGCTCTCCAGTTTCCTTCCACCTAAGCATGAACGGAGGTGGATTGGCTACATGAAATTTTCCTGTATGTGCATGGTGCACTGTGATGGCCAGCTGTCCCTTACAGGGTGTATTCCCCGCTTCACGCCCAGTGTTCCCGGAATAGGCTCCAGATAATAGGCTCTACAGCAACCCTGACCAGAATACAGTGGTTACTGAAGATTCATGAAATGAACGAATGTTCTATTTACTGCTAATGAACTGCACAGTTGCCAGCACAGGCATAACTTATGCCAGGGACATTTGCGCTCCACTCTTTGATATGCCCAGTTTTGTCCCCACCACACTTTGAAAAGGCAGTTTGTTAAAAAAGTTTGTAGAATAGCTTGCAGCAGAAACTGATCCAAACTCTTTTAGAAAATATCACTTTAGCCCTATTATATAGCATCCTGGCAGCTCTAAATTAGCATGCACAAGTGAGTTTCTATTAGGTTTCCTTTCCTGCAAATGAAATTGGATGTTTGAGTCACAAACATATGTGATATGATTACTGTATCAAGAGTTTATTTACATTATACCACATGCACGATGTTTTGGCATACTGTATGTGTACATTTTAATTGCGAGGCTTTATACCAGTGCTGTAGCTATTATTATAATGGATAATTTAATCAGTCTTCAGGCTTGCTCTCTTTGGTTTATTTTCTTTTTCCCTCTAATGGGTTCCCGATGAAGACACAATGTAGGTGATGTAAACCATAGCAACTAATTTTAGAAGCCTATCGAAGCATCCATCACGCCATGGAAGTTTTTAAGAAAGCAAGTGTGGATTCAAACACTAGCACCTGTTCCGTGAGCTGCACATGATACAGGGAAGAAAAATGGCACACGCTGGCCTGGGTTCTAACTGATCGTGCAGGGTTTTTAATTTTTAATTTTGATTTTTAATTTTTTTTGCCTCGTCATCATTCTTGTCCCCAGCACTTTCCCGAAACAAAGTTACACCCTTGGCTGCCAAAGAGTCAGTGTGAATAGTAAAGAATAACTGGAGACACACTTCTGTGTGGCGTTATTGATTATTATTTTTTTTTTACTTAGAAAGTTTTTTTAGATATATATACATATAAAAACAGCTTTACCACATTTTATGCTCCAAATGGGTGGGGACAAAAATCAGACGTTTTCAAAAAGCGCTGGGAAAATATCTCAGCGTTAATCACGTCGACGTACACGATGACCAATCTCTTTACGGTGTTTCGTGCAATACAAACAGTGTGATATGTTTTTAACATAGCAACGAATAATAAGCTTTATAGCAATATCAGCCTCATTAGGCTGAGTTATGTTAATTCTTACTTGTCTGTCTAATTGCTCTCAAACTTCTCCTACTGACGTTTTTGTTAGCATATCTTGCTACGTGCAGCCCTTGTCATTGCTGCCTGAGAGATTTATTCATCCCCCACAGAGAAACATTATGTAAATACACACATTTATGAATATATGTAACATATTACAGCACCTCTTACTGTAAACTGGCAATCCTGACAGTGAAATGAAAGATAAAAGAAAAGCAGATCTTCTATCCTGCTTTTAGTCATAAAACGAACAGAAAACACTTGCCAGAGATTTCATTCAAGTACTGCGATGTAAATTGTTTATTTATAGTGATATCATGTCAGGTGAAGAAATGACAGGAGTTTTTTTTATAGCGTAAAAGAGGATCTCAACTCTGCCAGGCCTGACAGCTCTAACACAGAATCCCACATACTTTTTAATATTTAATCTAATATTTTAGCCTTTATATAGCCAGACAAAAATACCCATGCACCCACGGGACTGGTTTCAATTATGGTCTATGGCAGCAACTAAGGGAGTCTAAAAACAGATCACAAGCAGGACTGGTTACAGTTTTCTCATCCGGATCGATGGGAGCTGCTTATTTGTAGGTTTTCTTCTACCTCATTGTCAGAGTGTAGAATTCTCTGGGTTGATAGGTGTGGGACTTCGTCTGCTGTCACTGTGATTAATGGCACAATAACATTTACAGCCTGCGTCTGCTATATCCCCACTCGCGCACGTCTATTTTCCACTCATTCCTTCTACAATAATTCTGCTGTCTCACTCCATTGCTGTGGTGAGAGGGAAAAATAAAGAGCTGCATTTTGTCTGTGCCCTCTTGCTCATTTTATATTGGTTAGCTGAAGCTAGGAGGTATGTTTTTTTTTTTTTTTCACACATGGTTGTGATGTTACCCTGTAATAGGTAACAAGCTGTGCAGGCTGGAGTGATAAGCTGGAATCTAGGCTAGTTGAGCTACATGCCATGTTTGTCCATGTGCCGTGTTAAGCTTTGTTTCTGCGCAGCAGCTTTGATGGCTTGCTCTCTCTGTGTCTGACAGTGATGGCTCCTGACTGCGTGACTGACAGTTTTAACAGCAGATGTGAGACTCTCAGACAGCTCTCCTAATTGAAACAGGGATGGATAGAAGGTAGTATCTGAACCATGTCCATGTGGGTGTGTATTTATTCTTGGTGGGGACCAAATTTCCTCACAAGGATAAGGCATATCTGACAGTTTTGAAATTGTGAAATGGGGACATCTGGCAGGTCCCCATGAGAAAAATATAATTTAATTTTTTAAAACTTTTATTTAAAAAAATAAGAGAACCAAGACTTTTTCTTTTGGACACTAAGGTTAATATTAGGGTTAGATTTATGTGTGTATGTGTGTGTGTGTGTGTACTTGAAAAAGCTTGTTTATAGCATTTCAGTTTCTTTGTTTAGTCCCTTAGCTGAAACAGACTCCCTGCAATTTATTTTTTGACAGTACTTTCTTAGCTTTGTGCCTGAATAGATAGAACCATCTAGCCAAGCGATTTTGATCTGACGCACATCATGTTTGATGGCTTTATATCCATACATATGTATAGAAAGCAAAGCATAAGTGTCTGCTTCTCTGTCTCATACCTCATCACTGTTCACCATCAACTCTCTCTCTCTCTCTCTCTCTCTCTCTCTCTCGCACTCTGTGTGGATCTCTCTTATGACAGGATTCCATGGTTGCTGAATCTTTTATATGTTTATCCGTTTTATCCGTAAGCCTGGTATATTATTTAAAACATTGTGTGCTGCTTATATTAACCCACAGCGACAGGACTGAGACAGCCAGGGTTGGGAGAATGTTTTGACACTTCTGCACTCTCTTGCTTTGCTCTTCTATATCTCTCTCTTCTCAGTATTTCCATTTCTTATTTTTTCTCCATGCACCCCCACTTAACACAGTAACAGTGTCAGTCTTTTTTCACCTTCATTTAATGCCTATTTCATCTTCTCTGATTGCAAACACGGCCACGCCTTTCATCTCTCTCCAGTGTCGTCTCTGTGTGCAGTGGTTTTGTTCCTGAGAGGTGTGTGGTTGTGTTCCTGAGAGGCTGGGTGCACCAAAAGAGCTACACCTAGTTGTCAAAGCTACAGTGCATAGGTATTTTTGATTAAAAATGAAAACAAAAGCATTGTTGAGTCAGGGGAGAAATATTCTAAACTCAAAAATACTCTTATACTCTAAAATCTGATGTTCCTGAGCTGCCATGAGTCACCACTGGAATCCTGTAATAGTAATTCAGACTAATTCACAGTCTCAGCTGTTGGGTTTCGAAACTGACAGGAAACTTTGATTGCACACCTCATACACCAGCTTACGTACACATACATCCTACGTCATCATCATGCCTGAAAAACATCAATCAAAGACACACTAGATAGCTCAATACAACCGTCCTCAGTGACATATGGAGCCCATTGGACAGCTTGTAAAGTCACTCCGCAGACCTGCATGAGTAGTATGCTGACAGATCAGAAGAGAGAGAAACCTTTCTCCCTCTGCTGGCTAGCTTGCTACTAACACAGACTGCACTGGGTGACTGGGGGGAGGGGGAGGGGGTTACAAACACAGTGTTGCGAGGTCACAATAAAGCACAAAACAGCCAATTTTAGCAAGGAGAGAACTTTTGCTCTCCTGGGAACACTGGATGTGAGGCAGGAATACACCCTGGATAGGACGCCAGTCTATGTGGAGCACCATGCACACACACACACACACATTCACAACTGGAGGGTAATTTACAGTAGCTAATCCATGTACCCATATGTTTTGTGAAGTGGGAGGAAATCGTAGAACCCAGAAGAAAACCATGGAGACAAGGAAAAGATGCTTCACAGACCCAAGCTCAAGATTAAACCCTGGATCAGGACTGAGGACCCTGGAGCTGTGAGGCAGCAACATATTCTAGTTCAAACATGATGTGTACAATAAAACATTTATTCTCATAACACTTCTGTAATACTTACGAGACGGAAACTGCAGCAACTGCCCCAAACCACATACTACCATATTAAGTAGTATACCAATGCTGTCTGTATTAATTAGGCATCCTATTTAGTGTACAGAATGTGGTTTGGGATGCATTTCCAAATTGTCACTGCATGTGTATTATTTGTCTTTAAGCTGAATCCTCACGGAACAGAAGGATGCAGCAAAACCTATGTTACAAAATATTTTTGTACCACCCAATCCTACCTGAGAGGGCCAAATTCCAATACCTTACATCCTTTTGTTTTAAGTTGGTTGTAATGTTCTGCGTGTAAATTCAGTTTTTCACTAAGACCAGCCCAGGAGCCAGAAAAGTCAAATTCTGGAATATTTCTATGTTTTTGTTTTTTTTTTTAATAAAAAGCTCAATAATTGCAGTGGTGCAATCATGTTCAAGCTAAGCAGGCTTTCAGACTGGAGAGGGTTATTAGGGATTGTAGCAGTACTCTTCAAACTCTTTAACACAGTTAAAATCATAAATAGATATTTTATGAGGGCCACCTGCACTCACCTGAGAGCTGATACATCCTTTACATCATATTCTTTACATCTCTCTGCTCATACAGTTGAGAGTCTGAAATTGAGGGCTATGTATTTAAGCACAGAGAAGAGGACTAAGAGTAGATGCGGATCTTGATGGGAATAGTGATTGACGTTGATAGTTAAAGGCTAAATGAAGGAAGATGTGACTCACCAGCCTGGCTTAACATCAGCGCTACCCAGCTCCAGTTACACTGCCTGATCTAATCCATGGCTCTGCAGGAACACTGTATCCCCCCTACAGAGACACTCTATTGATCGCTGTGTCCAGGGCCATATTATACGTTTCCCTTATTGAGCTGGCATTGGCAGCCATTTCTTCAGGCCCTGCTCTCCTTTCTATTTAGTCCAGTAGACAAGATTTATACAATGGCTGCTGCTGTGGCTAGCAGGCACCCAGTGACAATCCTGTTAATGCCTACTTTACAAGTGGCATTTACACAGCTGGTCTGCTAGTACCAATAAAGAACAGCTTGATCACATAAGGTGTAAAAGAGCTGTTGTAATCGTCTCTGTCTGTGAATTGTCTGCCTGAGGATGTTTGTCTTCTGATAACCATCCTTTTGTTAACAGAAAAGTGCTCTTGTGTTCAGCCATAGAGCTAAGCGCAGTACATTATTGTAGAGATGCTAAAACTGTAATGGATTGAGCCGTAATCAAATGCAGCTGCACTGTCCGAATCATGGATTTTTGTCTTTACCCAGCAGCAATGCACAAAATTCTGCATGAAGATACTAATATAAATATAAAGCAATTACTTTGTTTTGGAGTTCTTTGTTAGACTTTAGACTACGTTACATTTTCAGAATGAAACTTTGCTTATGTAACTTCATTCAATAACTTGAATGAGGAAACGGAATGTTTAGTGCTAAAAATGCATCACTTTAAATCATTATTATAATTTAACCAATTCAGTTTGCTCCATCACTGAAGAGCTACAGTAATAAATGTTATAAAAGCACCAGCACTTTTCCTCTTTGAACAATTTACAGTGCAAAATGCTTTAAAGTGGGCCATTTTGACAGCTCAATTCAAGAGAGAGTTTAACACAGAGAGGCAGAGTTCTGAACTGGCTAAAGAGCTACAATGGATATAAAAAGTCTACACACCCCTGTTAAAATGGTTTTTGTGATATAAAAAAATGAATAAAGATAAATCATCAGAACGTTTTCCACCTTCAATGTTACAAATTACAACATATAACAAATTAAGTGAAAAACAATCAGAAATACAAACATTTTAGGGCAAAATCGGAAAAATAAAAAAGTACCTGTTTGCATAAGTGTGCACACCCTTTCATAATTGGGGATGTGGCTGTGTTCAGAATGAACCAGTCACATTCAATCTCATGTTCAAAAGTAATTATCATACAGCTGTCATCAATGAAATGATTCTGATTAACCCCAAATAAAGAACAGCTGTTCCTGTAATATTTTCTAGACATAATCTTGGTTTCATCTGACTGCTGAAGCCATGGACTGCAAAGAGCTTACAAATCACCTCACTTGTCGAAAGGTATAGATCAGGAGAGGGGTATAAAAGAATTTCCAAAACATTACCATGAAACACCGTGAAGGCCTTCATCAACAATTGGGAAAATGGAGCACCACAGTGACATTACCAAGAGCAGGACGTCCCTCCAATATTTACAAAAGGATAATACAAAAACTTACCAGGGAGGCTGTTAAGAGGCCTACAGCAACATTAAAGGAGCTGCAGAAATACCTGACAAGTACTGATTACTCTCTGACAACGATCGTGACAACGATCTCTCATATTCTTCACATGTCTGGGCTGTGGGGTAGGTTGGCTAGACAGAAGCCCTTTCTCACAAAAAACATCCACGCCCAACTAAACTACCCCAAACCATGTGGCAAAATTTGTTATGGCCTGAGGATACCAATTCCAAAAGGTACAATAATTGTATAATTCCAAATGGTATGTTTGGCACACAAAAAAGCACATCAACAAAAGAACACCATAGCCACGGTGAAGCATTGTGGTGGCAGAATCATGCTTTACGGCTGCTTTTCTTCATCCAGAAAAGTGGCTTTTATCAAGGTGGAGGGAGTCATGAATTGCTACAAATACCAGTCGATTTTAGTGCAAAACATTCAGGTGTCTGCTAGTAAGCTGAAGATGAAAAGGAATTTCACCTTTCAGCACAACAGCAACCCAAAGCATACATCCAAATTAACAGAGGAACGGCTTAACCAAAAGAAGATCAATGTTTTTGAATGGCCTAACCAGAGCCCAGACCTGAATCCAACTAAAAATCTGTGGGGTGACCTGAAGCATGCTGTGCACAGGAGACGTCCTTACAATTTGATGGATCTAGAATGTTTTTGCAAGAAAAAGTGGGAAAATAAGTCAAGATGTGCCATGCTGAGAGACTCTTACCCAAAAAGACTGACTGGTGTAGTGATATTTGCTTCAACAAAGTATTAGTTTAGGGGTGTGCACACTTATGCAACTAGGTTATTGTAAGTTTTTTTTTTTTTTTTTTCCTTTTTCCCTAAAAAAGGTTTCTGATTGTTTTTCACTTTAATCGTATTTGTATTTGCAATTTGTATTTGGGAAAAGATCTGACATGATTTATCTTAGTGTCATTCTTTTACTTCACAAAAACCTGCCATTTTACCAGGGGTGTGTAGACTTTATATATCCACTGTATATAACATACAATCTAATAAGGAAGCTTACAGGACATTGATAAAGCTATGTTATGGGTTTAGATATGTAAAATAATATTCCCCTGATCGTATGCATATCATGTCTCACATGTACACACAACAACCTGGTGGATGCTGGTGGTCTGTAACAAGTGTTTCATTGTTGCACTAAAGGTTTTAAAATGGGTCATGTTACAGGTTGTAATAATTCAGCACACCTCAGCTATGATTCAGCAGCTTTCTGCCAGCTGGTATTTAAATGGAGATAGTAAACTATTACTGTCCAATACTAAATAAGAGACACTGACTGTATCCCAAACTCATACTGTACTATATGTTGCTGTCAAACCTGGGAATGTAAAGGAGTTTTTTTTTTTTTTTTTTAAATTAAATACCTGTTATTTTATTCTAATCTGATTGGTCAGAAAGTGTGCATTATTTTTGTGTAACTGCACAGCTCGGACAGTAGTTCCAGCTGTAACATAAATGATAGGTTTATATTAATGCGCTACATACAATAATACACAGTAATAATTGATTTTACACAAATGAACCAGTTTAAATGTTTACATTCACTTGATTCTTAAGACTGTGTGTTGTTACCTGGATGGTCAACGACTGTTTTCATGTTATGTGATAGTTGTTCATGAGTCTCTTTGGCCTGAGCAGTTAAACTACCCACTGTTCTTCAGAAAAATCCTCCAGGTACTGCACATTCTTTGCTTTTCCAGCAACTTCTGCATATTTGACCCCTTTCCAAAAGTGGCTCTATGATGCTGAGATCCATCTTTTCACACTGAGGAAACTGAGGGACTCGTACACAACTATTACAAAAGTTGCAAACATTCACTGATTCTCAAGAAGGCAACACACTACATTAAGTATAAAAAGGTGTAAAATTTTTAACAGGATGATCGGTGTAAATTGTTATTTTTTTCTTCTGGGAAACATGTGAATATCTTATATAGCTTCTGAAGAGCAGTACTAAATTTAAGAAATAAGATCTTTAAACAAAATAATAACAATTTAGACTGATCATCCTGTTTAAAGTTTACATCCCCTTGATATATCATGTTGCCTTCTTGAGCATCAGTGAATGTTTGCAACTTTTGTAATAGTTGTGTACGAGTCCCTCAGTTGTCCACAGTGTGGCTATAAGACATCATATAGCCACTGTTGGAAAGGGGTCATATATGCAGAAGATGCTGGAAAAGCAAATAATGTGCAGGATCTGGAGGATTTTTCTGAAGAACAGTGGGCAGTTTAATTGCTCAGGACAAGCAAGAGACTCATGCATTATCACAAAACACAAGAACAGCCATTGATCACCCAGTTAACACACAGTATTAAGAATCAAGTGTATGTAAACTTTTCTTCTTCTTCTTCTTCTTCTTTCGACTTTTCCCTTCAGGGGTCGCCACAGCGAATCATCACTCTCCACCTATCCCTATCTTCTGCATCCTCAACACTTGCACCCACTAGCTTCATATCCTCATTTATTACCTCCATATACCTCCTCTTTGGCCTTCCTCTTCGCCTCCTGCCTGGCAGCTCCATGTCCAACATTCTCCTACCAATA
>CM040988.1:11763432-11782510 GCA_022985145.1 Pangasius djambal | reverse complement strand
GAATCATCTTTGGGCAATCCTCCAGGAGACTTGGAGTAATATATCAAGTCAATGTTTGAATAAACTGACTGCTCGGATGCCTAGTGTTGTCCCTTATTATCAATGCAAAATGGTCACTAACTAAAGAGGATTTATGCTGATATTGCCCAAAAACCCTATTTTGTTCAGGCGTTTCCAAACTTTTGGAGGGCAGTGTATGGGTGTGATGGTCAAGTGTCCACAAATTTTTGGCCACATAGTGTATATGTTTAAGAAGCGTGTACAGATAAGGAGGTGAAAGAGCTGGACAGACTAAATGACTAAAGCACTGCTGCATCACTCGCTTTAGACAATAAAACAAGGGCTAAATCTCACTATACCACTATCAGTGAGTAGTCAGATTTTCCTTTTTCTTCCTTTAGACACTGATACTTGTATGTAAGTTGGAGACACACCACAGAGCCTACCAGAATAATTTGCTCCTATTAGTCAGAAAACATTCTTATTTAGAGTGATGCATTTAGCTAATATTTGTCTATTGACATGTCTAAATACTTCAGCAACAAAGATGGTGAATTAAAAACAATCTATTTACAAAACAATCGAGCAAGCAATGCAACATGACAAACTATTCTGATGATGGAAGAAATGAATTAGTCAACACTGGCAAAATGGAACTTGGTAGTAAGCATAGTTTCATGGAAACTGCATCTCTGTTAAAGAATAAAGCAGCAGATATTATCTCGAAAGACAATGCTGAATATTGTTCCCGGAACAGTGAGCTGGTGTATACTAGCACTAGTACAGATGCGAAATGGAAAGAAACAGATTTTGAAGTATATGGACTGGAATATACTGTATATTGCATAATTGCATTGTTAAAATTGTTCTTTGAGATTGTAATTTGGCTTGTTTTCCCATACGTTCTTGTTTTAGCTAGACTATGTTCAATATTTGCTTTACAGATGACTATGGACTTCTCTGGACTTCTTCTACTGCCAAGAAAGGAGGCCATTATTTTTTTGCTGACTTTTGGGTTTCTCACCAAGGGAACATTTCCTCTTCTAATAGATGCTCCCATGCACTCAGTTCCAGTTTCCCAAGTCAAGCACCTCTGCCCTCAGCAAATACAGATTTGTGTGTCTCCTTCTTATTCTGAGTTGTATACATATTGTATGTATCATCTCAACCAAAGAATGAATTATAGCCTTGAACACTTGAACACACATTTTCAGCCTTTGGAAGATTCTAGCAGAATATGTATCTAGACAAGTGCATGATTATTGTCAGTGTGAACTGTCCAGACACCCAGGAGTTACAGAATTGTCCACGTTGGAGTTAAACCTATAGAATTAGTATGGATTTTACAAGCCGAGTGCAAATGTAACACAATACAATATCTTAACAATCACAATCAATCATACTGTGAGTTGTTAGGTGTCATAACAAAGCAAATGAACTCATTCAGACATTCAGACAAGGAGCTCTGACATTATTTTCATATGGTATTTAATCTCATATGCTGGAAAGAGGAGAAGAAAGCAGTGCCAGCAATGTACACAATTATTCTTAAAAGAAACAAGGGTTATCTTGTATCCTCTGCACCTCAATTTAAATAATGCATGCACCACTGCACCATTCGTTTGAAATGAATATCACTTGTTTGTAAATGTAGAAACAAATGCAAATGTAGATTTCGTATTTGTGCTCCTGTTTCAGTCAGCGTAGAAGTAAGGTCACCTTGTAGATTTACTTGACTATGAAGATATGAAAATAAAATAACATTAAAAGAACAAGATCTAATTATGTTGAACGGGTCATCTTACAAAATAATACGAACACGTGGAATAATATAAGGAATATCACATCAGTCGCCGTTATCTCTCCTTGGGGAGTGTAATGATATTGTCTGGACAGTAAAGTGGCAGAGGAGGAAGTCATCTGGATGTTGCTTATGCCTCCAAGGTTGCCAGATTTTTCTTGAGTAGAGGTGGCCAAGAAAACTTCTACACCACTGTCTTTAAACGCAAGCACTTGCCTTTAAGCCAGAAAAATGTGAATTGAAGAAGCAGATCATGTTCTTTTGCTGTCAACTTCAGTATAACGTACAAAAAAGCAAGAGACAATTTAAAAAAAGACTAAAACAATGATGTAGATGATGGCAAGTGCTAGCTGTAAGTATCACATTAATCACTTTTAATTGAACAATTGAACAATATTGCACTGGACCTAATACTGCTCCTCAGTGGAGCTGATAATATACAAAAAAAAAAAACTGCCATGATTTCAGGGTTTCAGAATTGCACGTAACTGAGACATACCTCTGTTTTCGGCAAACTCCAACCCACACACAACTCCCACTAATAGACTGAGTAGCATTTAAGTCCATAGTTATGTCTGAGGTCTGAATAGCATCCATCCATTTTCACTTCTATCGCTTATCCTGCATAGGATTGTGGGGAGCCTATCCCAGGTAACTTGGGGCACAAGACGGGGGACACCCTGGACAGGGTGCCAACCCATTGCAGGGCACAATCACACACACTTAAGCACCTATTCACACACTACAGATAATTTGGAAATGCCACTCAGCCTACGATGCATGTCTTTGGACTGGGGGAGGAAACCGGAGTACCCGGAGGAAACCCCAAAGCACAGGGAGAACATGCAAGCTCCACGCACACAGGGCGGAGGCGAGAGTCAAACCCCCAATGCTGGAGGTGCGAGGCAACAGTGCTAACCACTAAGCCACCATGCCCCCCAGGTCTACATACTGTTGAGCAATATTTTGGTATTAACTCCAGATTATGCACGCTTAACTCACCTTGATTCAATATGTCACTGAATATAGCCTCAAATATCGATTTAACACACACAGCTGGGACAAAAAAAATGCCGTACAAACTACACTGTGGTTATTGCTAGTGCTCCAGGCATGAGCATAAGGATGTAAAACGTTCATTTGGTCTATTTACTTAATGCCCCCCTGAGATGGCAGACTGTTGGCATTAGAGCCAGTTTAGCCCTGAACATGTTTGTGCAACAAACCGTGACTCCATGCTGTGTAGGCCATGGTGGTCTGTTAAGAAATGCAAACATTTGTTATTTTCTAAAGAGGCTTGTTGCTAATCTCTTAAAATACCAGATTAAGTTCTGCAGAAGCTGAGTTAATGTTGTGTTTTACAATCTTCAATTCCCATCCCATCTACTGGAGTCTTGGAAAACACATCAGGGCTTCTGCATATGCCAAACTCAGAGGAGAGAGAGCGAGAGAGGGAGGGAAGTATTGGGGTAAGAGTAAGGAGCAGGCTGAAGGAGGGATCAAATGGTAGCAGGGAAAGTAGGTTGCCATCATTACCCTTAGTGAGAGGAGGTGTTGACCATGATTAACGCTGAAGTTTAGGGGCAGCCATCTGGAAAGTAATCCCTGGCCTGACATCTGCTTGAGAGAGAAAGGGAGAGAGAGACCTGGAGAGAGAAAGCCTGCTCCTTGGAATGCTGAGGTGAACAGAAGCAATGGAATATAAATTATGAATCCAGCAATATTCCTCTGCATTCTGCAGCCCTCCTGCAGTGTGTTAGACACACGCCATACACACCAGAGGTGTCAGTCCAGTCTTACTTCTAATTTCAGCCTTACAGGTTGGTTCCTCTTTTTTTTTCGCAGGGTTCGCAGGAATAATGGAAATGACAAGAGCAAAAGATGGAGGAAGGGCAATCTAAATGAAAACAGGTGTCTGTTTAACACCTATCGCCAGGGCACAGCTTTGATATATTGGATTTTTATGAGTTCACTAAAAAAGATGGTGGAAATCATTTTCTTCCTTCCTCTGGCATGTTTAGTGGCAAACTGAATCACTTCCCACAGTACACGCTAGAACAAAAATTCATAAGACATGCAAACGTGGGCTCAGAAGAAACGGTGTGACTCTAAAATAGGTGATAGTTAGAAATAATTAAACCTCTCTGACTGAATTCCTCATAATGTAATTGATTACAGTTACTGGCAATCATGGTAGCTAATGCAGTGAGTATTAAATTCAGTCTGGAGTAAAGGTTCTTAGTCAGATTAAGGAAAGGCCCTGCTTCAATGGCTTTAATGTACAGACTAAACCATCTAGACTACAATGATGCTTATTGTATATCGTACGCATATTATTATAGTACATAACCGCTAGGAAGTAGATAATGTATGATCTGAAGCTCAATAATCTTTTAAGTAAAGTTTGACATTGTAACTTAATCAAGCATTTGTCCATTTAAGGAAAGAAATGTGACATTTAGTAGGTTGGAATCTGAACATTGGCAGATTATCTCCAATCCAAAATGTTACAAACCTAAGATCAATATAAAAGGCATATTTTCTACCCATTAAATATTCAAGGTAAGCATAATGTCAATCTATAATGGCTAATATCTTTATATTCAGTACCTCAGAGACAAGGAGCATATGTTTCTGTTTTGTTTTGTCATGTTCAGGCTGTCCATCAGTGCTGCTGCTCCAGCACTCCCTCTCACAGCTGCTGATGGCCAGCTTGGACTCCACACAGGTCTGATCGGCTGCTAATGGACCAGTCCAACCCACTGTACCATTCAGCTCTCAAATGAGGCATGACTGCACACCATGATGCTTTAAGAGCACTCAGCAGTGGCAGAGATTTAGCTTATTTGTGCACAACGTACTGAGCACATGCATGCATGCACACACTTTCATGGGTTAGCCTGCATGATGCCATATGAATAATACAGAATGTCTGGCCAGCCATCACCCCACTGTGTGCGCTGTAATCCATTACATTATTCCCAAGACCATATGCTGTAATACTGTTTAAGGCACTGGTGTCTGATCTTATCTGCACAGAGCCTGGTGGCTGCAGGTTTTCATCCTAGCTGAGCAGGAGTACACATGATACAGCTCATCAGTCATTTGAAACAGGTGTGCTGTTGCTGCTGGGTTGGAATCAAAAACCCACAGCTGCACATCCACCTCTAGCTTAAAGGGATACTCCCATGTTTTTTCAGCCTTATCTGTATCTACTGCATCTGTGTCATATATGCAATTACCAAAATCACGTTTCCCTGGGCCTGTACAATATAATAATGACAATTATCAACATCAAGCAGGGGCATTTACAGTATATATCAGCCCACGATTTTAGGGGATTTTAGGGACTATTTTATCTTACATTTTTGATGACTGGTATAGGTTAAATTAAACAGTTAAAGGTGTTGGTTGATAAAAGCTAAATGGTCTAATTTTTTATTCTTTTTTTTTCTTTCTTTCTTTCTTTCTTTCTATAAATATATTATACATATTTATTACACCAAATAATCCTTTTTAGGGTATTTCATACATTCATTATCAGAAAATATTAAAATTATTCATTAAATAATTGATATCAATATTCAATGATATTGGAAGGATATACTGTGGTAGTATTCTTGACCATAATAGCTCGTCCCTACGTTTCCATGTTCTGAGGGGAGAAAAAATACAGAAACCAATTTGAATTTCACTTATAATGGAAATTAAATAAACATTAAAAATATAACTATAACACAAACACTCTGTCAGTAAAGATATTATGTATTATCCAACTTTTCAACACTGAAACAATACAGTAAATAGTAACTTAGCTGCTCAGTAGTTACAGCAGTACCCATGTGTGATCAGGCCAAAACAAAGGGAATTCCATGTTTCAATGTTGATGCTAACACATAAGCAGGTAAAAAGGTTACTGAAGTGACTGAAAGAGTGAGTAATTGTAAGCTACAGACTGTTGGAGTATTCCTTTAAGATAGAGGTGTCCACATAGGGCTGGTGTGGCTGCAGGTTTTCATTCCAGCCAAGCAGAAGCATACATGATACAGCTCATCATTTAAAGACATATACAATCAGGTGTACTCCTGCATGATTGAAATGAAACGAAACGAAAAACTGGCCCTTTGTGGTTATGATTTGAGACCCCTGGCTAACGTTCTTCAATAAACTAAGCTCTGTAACCTGCCTAAAACATTTGGATTTCTGTGCTCTGGCTACATGTTTTCCCACCATAGTTTCACAGTTTCATGCCATGAGGTGCGATTTGGCCAGAGTGGCAACTGGGATGCTTAGAAACCTTAATGCCCCTTAACTATGAGTATCAGGTGTAAATCCAGCAGGTGTAAATCTGACAGGCAGCAGGTTGGATGTTAATGTGAATGAGATGAGACAGATGTAGTGAAACATTCTCAGACTTTCCACATACGAGGATCAGCATTTCCCATGGTACCACACTGTCTGTTCAGCATTAAGTTCCTTCCTTAGTGCGAGATCAGAGAACTGCCAAGATATCACATTGTGTACATGGTTCTGCAGAATGATTTCAGCTGAGATGGATGGGAATGAGGCTTTTTAGTTCCCTGAACCATTTCTGTGGCTGATATGGCGATTCACTGATATGCTTCCCATCGTTCAGCTTTCTTTTGGAGTGTGGCAAGAGATACAGCCAGAAGGAGGTAGAGAGACACATTTCCGACAACATCTAAATTCTAACTGTATCTGTGCTTTATAAGGCATATAATACACTGTTAATGGCGCAATGTAGACAGGGACAGAGAAGAATTCAGTTTCCCACTAGTTGCTTGAATGCCTTGTAGAGGTGATGAATGTTTCCCATAATCTCCCCCCTCTGATTCAGGATAAAAGCTAAGGAGAAAAGCATTAGTGCACCACCATTTTTTTTTGCCCAGCATGGCACGCCTAAATCAAATCAATAAGCAGCCACTTGAAAAACCTTGTTATCTAAATGAGAAATGAGCAAATAGCTCGAGAGCCTTGGCAAGGCACTCTTTAAAAGCCCACTGAGCTAGGTGATCAGCGAGCTCATTTGTAACTCCATTTTTCCTATCTTGGAGGCTAATGGACAGGAAAAAGTTTATAAAGGAGAGCTAGACCCTGTATCTATATGGCTGACAATGTCGATGAGAGAGGAAGAGCTTGGACAGATGAGGAGGGAAGAACTGTGAATATTTAGTATTATGACACAAGGCATCAATAACGTTTCAAGGTACAGTTTATCCCTCCCCTCACCGCTTCAGATGAAGTCTTTACATAATTAAGTTGCATTAAAGAACCTCGAGAACAGCTCCATTTTCTCTTTCTACTTGCTAATTAAGATTTATGGCAGGCAGCATTGAATTATGGATGATTTACATATTGAAATGGGCAGGCTGCCACTCTTATAGGGAGAGAGAAAGAGAGGAGGAGAGAGCAAGTGTGTGTGTGTGTGTGAGAGAGAGAGAGAGAAAATGAGAGACTGGGTCTGCATGTCAACTTCAAGCATATGGTGATACACTTAAAATTATGAGGATCTACTGCTACTTAGACATCACTGCTTACATTTGTTTACAAAATGTGATAACTGCTTTATTAACAAATGACAGCTTTCTTAGTTTTCATTCAACTGACGACTGTTTTAAACATTTAGGGGGGCTACATGAGAAGAAGCATGCTTTATTACTGCATCCACCTGTAATTCTGAAAAACACAGACACAGCAGCAGTTTGAAACTGTGGAAATCAATCAAGAGTGCTGGGAACGAGCATGACATACAGCTAGATAGTGTGTGATCATACTGGCCTACACAGGTTACCTTTAATCATCCTCAAGCTCTTGGTGCTATTCAGTAGCTTTAAGCGCTCAACTGCTTTTGATATACTGTAGACATATCCACTGCTCTTCTCTCGCCTCTAATTCAGTTTGCAGTCTCCAGTTTGGGAATTGATTGCTAGGTTTAGCCCCTCAAATTGGTGTCTGGAGAGACGGGTCTACAAACTAGTCTGAGAAAGTGCACATTGAATCCAAAACTAAAGGGGGAGAAATGGGAAATGGAATCGAATGGAAATGGGTGGAGGCTGACCTCCACTGATGTTAAAGGGCATGGCGCAGTCCTCCCCTCAGCTCCACTCAACATTTCTCATTCATCATCAGGTCACCTCTAGGCATGATGGACAGGTGGGTAAGGGCACACCCTTTCCAGCAGGACTGGAAATAAGTGTAGAAGTTGTGTTGCTTTAATACAAACTGGTGAATGTATAAAGGCAGGAGAAGAGATGTGTGTGTATGTATGTTTGTGTGTGTGTGTGTGTGTGTGTGTGAGAGTTTGTGTGTGTCAGGGGAGAACTGCATGCGAGGGAGTGAAAGCGGAGTTGAGCACGGCTCTGAATATGCATAACGAATTTAGCTTCTGTCAGTGAATGAATGCGAAAGTGTGAGAACAGCACAAGGTTCCCCTCCCACCCCAACACCACTGCTCTCTCTCACGCTGTCTCCGTGTTAGACATTCACTACCGTTGCTAATCGATGATTCAGATTCTCTCAGACCTGACCACCTCTATTCCCAGGAGGACACAGGGCTGCGTGCACCAACTAACTCTCATTCCAGATGGATGTCATTTCAGTACTCTGATCCCTCTTGCTCAGAAGTGAACGCAAGCGCAGAATGCCTCTATTACTAACATACGTCTTTGTAAATCAATAGAAGAGCTTCTAGGTGAGCACTGTGCTACAATGTATGCTTGAGTGATAGAGCTTTGAGGAAAGGTCATTTGAAGAGCATCACTGTCTGAAGAAGAGAAATTGTTGATGAATTAGTGATGGAGGTGTTCTATCTGACAGTCATGCGCACACACACACACACACACACACACACACACACACACACACACACACACACACACACACACACACAGCCTTTAACCAATCTAGCACCAGATCCTGTCAGAGTATTCCCCCTTGTGATGGGTTGACACCACAGATTGCCCCTTTTCTATTCCTCTACTTTTACCCCCCAACTCTGTTGACATGCAGTTAATGGTAGCAGATAATATTTAATCAGTCATGAAGGTTATGGGAAAGGCAAGATGTCTGTTTTGGTATGCATGTATCTTTCATATTTTTGTCTTTCTGTACGTGCATGTGAAAAATAGAAGGTTAGAGAAAGAGAGAACAGAAGATGAGAACTGTTACTAAAAGCTACCTGTATAAAATCTACTTTTGGACTGGCTTAATTGTCTTGCCTGAGCTGTGTCCTATCAACTTAAGAGAGCAGTGATGTATACAGGGTAGTTATAATGCTGTTGTCAATTGTGCAGTGAGGCATCTCCAGCTAGTGAGAATGGACTCACAGTAGCTAATTTTGAGAAAACAGCCATGCCTCTTCAATGACAAGCTCAAGGTTGCATGATAATGCAGCTGACTCCAGGTTCAGACTTCATGCCTTCATTAGTTACACAGACTTGATTTCCCAACTTCATGCTGCTGGATAAATAGAATGCAGCTGTGGAACTCAACACTGCTTACCTGGTAAGGGACTATATTTCAAACCCACTTGGCAAAATTACTATTGGGTTGAATTAGCACTTACATTCATTCATGCATTTGTTCATTCATTCATTCAATCATTCACTCAGTAACTGTTTTATCTTGGTCAGGGTTGCGGTAGATCCAGAGCCAGTGCCGGAAACACTAGTAGCAAGGTGGGAGAATTCACCCTGGATGGGATCCCAGTCGATTGCAGGAAACTATCCATACTTTCCCACCTATGGGCAGTTTAGCATAGCTATTCTGTCTAAGTTCTGCATGTTTTGGACAGTGGGAGGCAACCAGAGTACCTAGAGGAAAGCCACGCGAACACAGGGAGAACATGCAAATCACCATGTAGAGGTATTCCCGATCTCAAGATCAAACCCTGACCCTGGAGATACGAGGCAGCAATATGAGGTGGCCATGTTCTCCACTGGGCATGAGGCTGGAATGGAATCCCAGTCCATCGCAGGGTACTGTGGACACACATTCAGGGGCAATTTAGAGTTACTAATTCACCTACTGGCATGTTTTTAGGGGTAGGAGGAAACTGGAGAACCCAGAGGAAACCCATGCAGACACAGGGAGAACATGTGAAATTCTACACAAACAGTAAATCGAGCTCAGGACTGACCTAGGGACCCTGGATCTGTGAGGCGCCAACGCAACCTGCTACACCACTGTTCCACCCACCAATCATTTCCTTCTACCATAGAAATATGAAAAGGGAAGTTTTTTTTGTGCATGCTGCTCACAACCAACCTGCTTGGCTCCCCTCAATACCACTGGAAAATTATCCACTATTTAGATATCATTGCAGCATTTATGATGAACAAGAGACTTGTAGAGACTAGCAGGGACCAAACTATCATGTCACTATAAATCTCTACTTCCTCATCCATGTGTCCCAAACATATCTTAGAATATTGTGGCATGATTAAAGACGTCTGTCTTCTATAAAATGGATTAAATGCTGCCCCTTTTCATGCCAACAGAAAGCCTCAGAGGAGACTCAAACTAGCTCAATAAAAGTTATAACTTGTGTGATCTCATTACCTTATTTCTCCTGCAGGCACACACAAAAATCAGTCGCCTCAGTTCCTCACAAGAAAAGCCTGGGATTAATAGCACTCACTTGCCTTTGCTTTGAAGAGCCCCTGAGATGTGCAGGCTTGGTTTTTAATGTGAGTCCAATGGAGGATGCTTACTCATGCTCACCACTCCTCCCGAGGAGAAACCAGCTCTCCCTCTGGTTGGATTCTACCAAAACTCTCACAACCCAGTTTATTCTCAAGTCTTCCAGCACTGTGCAATCTTTAAACATGTATCAGTCCCTTGTGCCCACACCAGGAACTTGTCAGCTGCTACAGCCAGCACCTAGGCTGACAGATTTGGCACAGTGTTATTTCCCCAGTTATTCCCCCATGTGAAAGGTATGGGGAGCTGGAGGATGGCTAAAAATCCAACAGAGATGGTTGGTGGAGGTCATGTCCTCATTCAAATGCTACATCACAGCTATAATCCCAAGTGTGACGCACATCATCTGGCTCATTGAACAGCACAGCCTGATGGACTTGAAGACAGAACATGCAAATCTGTCCATCGGCATGACAGCAGAGCCACTTGAGAATGCCAATATTTGTTTGGAGGATTTGCATGTGAACATCCATGTTTCATCAAATCCCCTCTATACTTTTGTTGGAATAACAGCTGAGAACACAAGCCAGCTTTTTAGCTCCATAATAAAGTCAGCCATGCTTGCTTGGCTGTTATCTGGCTGAGGACAATTCTCTGTGTCTTGCATTTGTATCAATTCAAAGGCTGAACAATGTGAATGATTGCATCTTATTGTAAACAAATGAAAGCCTTCCTACTTCTTCTCCTACCTGCCTTTCATTTCAATGAAATTAGTTTTGCTTTGAGTCCTGACAAAAAAGACTAATTCTTTCATCTGTCTCATGTGAGTCTAAGCTTCCAATGGCTCAGAGTCTGTCTGAAGCTGAACAAAACCAAAATGAGCAAGAAATCCATCTGGCCACATAATCAATTAATGTTATTGACTTTTCTGTCTTTAAACATAAAATATGTTTTTTGCAAATAATGAGTATCCTACCATTGGACTGTGGTATGGATGGAACCACCTACCATTAGATTTAATTATTTATTTTATTTATTTATTTCAGAAAGCTTGCCAGAATGGTTCACTGGGCATCTGGCTGAGAATATAGCTGTGCATCAGGACACATCAAAGAAGTCGCATGAGCAGGAGGCTTTTTTTTTTTACTTTCACAGAGATGTGAGTGGCCATGCAGTATATGGCCAAAAGTTTGTGGACACTTGACCATCTCACCCATGTGTGGTCCTTCCCCGAACTGTTGCCACAAAGTTTGAAGCACACAATTCTCTAAAATATGTTTGCATGCTGTAGAATTAAGTATTCTCCTTTACTGGAACTAAGGGGCCAAAACATGTTTCAGTACAGCAGTGCCCCTGTGCACACAGGGAAGTCCATAAAGACACAGTTTGCCGAGGTCGGTGAGGAAGAACTTGAGTGGACTGCACAGAGCTCTGACCCCCAACCTCACTGAACACTTTTGGGATGAACTGGAATGCAGACTGCACCCCAGGCCTCCTCACCCAACATCAGTGTCTGACCACACTAATGCTTTTGTGGCTGAATGGGCAAATCGCCACAACCACGCTCCAAAATCTAGTGGAAATCATTCACAGAAGAGTGGAGGTTTTTATTGCAGCAAAGGGGGACTAATCTGAGATGGGATGTAAAAAAAAAAGCATATATGTGTGTGATTGGTAAGGTACATACTTTTGGCAATGTAGCGTATGTACGAAGCTTGTGCATTGCTGCATGATGCATTTACATAGTAACTGCCTGGTCAGGATAATGGTGCTTTAAATCAGGCTACCAGTTTGTTTATATTTTGGGAAAAACAACCAACTACATTTGTTACAGGTGGGAAAAAACAAAAATAAAATCTGCTCAAGCAGGATTACCAAAAAAAAAAAAAAAAAAAGTCCCTGCGCACATCTCTAGTTGAGACCAATTATGAACTTGGAGTGATGAACTATGAGAGCCAGAATTCCCAGGCAGTGCAGGCATATCTACCTCTGGGTTTCCCAGTGTTTACAGTGTTTTTTGGGGCAATGTTGGCTATAAAAACCCTTCCGATTTTGGCAACACCTTCTTCGGGTTTATATCTGAATACAGATCCAAATATTTTGAGCAGTAAACAGATTCAGATGGTGTCATTGCATCACACCCCTAGTCTATGGATTCCATCAGATGGTGAGCATGTGGTGGAACATGTAGATGCCCTTTTTTATGTTCATTTTACATGGCAGTGCCTTCTACTCATCTGTGCTATGTTCATCAAGAAGCTTTTCATTTATCTTCTACTTCTGTTCTAGGTATTCTATTCTATAGTATAACAATCAGAGCAAGGAATTTCAACACACATTTTCCACTGTCATAATTATAAATGCAGCTAATTAATGCTATTGTTAAACCTAAATGTAAACCCTAACCTTTACCTCAGTAACCAAAAGGAAATGTTTTCTCTCTCTCTCTCTCTCTCTCTCTCTCTCTCTCCCACACACACACACACACACGCACGCGCACACACATACACACACCAACCACCTCCTTTTCCTTTTCAATTCCCTGCCCACCTTGCAGTGTAGGGGTGAAAGGGATGGGTTGGGGGAGCTAGACAGGGAAATGAATTTCTATTGAAGTTGAAATGAGAGCTGTGCCACTGAAAAGGGACTTACCTGTGACTTTGATGCTAAGATGGTGCTTTAATAACTTTTTACACACAGAGCAAGGAGAAAGGGGGGAGAATGAAGCACCCACACCCAAACTGCCCTGGCTACACCTCCCTGTCTCTAAAATATAGTATGAATGCAAATAGTAACTAATCAGATATTTATGTGACCGTTCTGAGGGCTCAGAGCAGAAATTGATCGTTGCTTTAAAACATCAGGAATCCCAAAGATGTCCACATGTGGGACAAGCTTTTGTCATTATCTGTTTGTTTTGTGAATCTCATCTCAACCTTGAAGAAATCCTCATTGCTGCATGTCAAGACTATGTATTGACAATTTCCGAGGATTTATTTTATGTGTGCACTTCAGGGATATGTCCAGCTTACACTGTTGTTTTGTCTGTCTTTGGCTTGCATTTTAAATCTCTCCATTTCACCCTGACTATCTCTGTGCTAATTCCTCCCAAAGGATGTGATCAGGTTGAGTCAATACATTATTGCTTGTGGTCTTAAAGATGATGAGTGTACCATCTTCTTCTTCTTCTCCTTTGCTAGTATTTTGGTGCTTTGCTCTTCGTATGTCCTCCACATATCCTCCATTTTGTACTATAGGATTTATATCTAACCCTATTCATCCCAAGTCCTTAGTAACTTAGAAACTAGGAACTAGGAGTGTGTGCACTTTTATTACCTGTCTTAGGCACTGTCTGGATCTACTATCTTTTCTTTAGCTATGACAGCAGATAGTGTGGAGCTCTGTTTTGTTTGGGGCCAGGCTTCATCTGAGCAGTGTGTATGTTATTAGCATTGAAGATGGACACCAGCTAATTAGATGTTATCAGAAGCTGCATTGCAGGAGCCCCATTACAGATCTGCCTGACACAGCCGCTCTTCACTGCTAATAACCGTGCTCATCCAAACCAAATTAAAACTGAAAGGCCTGTAGAACTGCAAGGGTCTCTGAAGACATGCCACTGAAAAGCAAGAACTCTAAAGCTTTGCTTACACAATCACCTCAGATTTGCATTAGCTGCACGGAGGTACCAGAGGAACCTTTCTGTTCAGGCCTGGGAAAAGAATGATGCTTCACATGAAGACCACCTGTCGTGTTCATTATTAGTTGCTATTCAGTGTAGAAATATCATGGTTGTCTGGAAGTGTCAGCGAATATGTAAGGAATTGTGAACACAGCATTTTATTTTGTGTACAATGCTTCATAAACTACAGCTGTGTGCAAAGATTTGCATATTCTTACTTGATCATGAAAGTAATGCACTTTATTGATAGATTATACAGGTAGGTGTTTTTCATCATCAAGTCAAAATAAGATATTAAGATCATGGATCGTGAAATGATCAAAATTACTGGTGATCAGTCAGAATAGCTGTATTGATTTGAAGTTACTTCACTCTAAATGGAAAAGTGGACCCAAACCATGGCAGCAAAATGCCCCCCACAGCTACTGATTTTTTCTTGAATTTGTTGTGTGTCTGTATGTGTAGTTGATGGTTGATACGTGGGGAGTTGAGGCTTATGCTGATGGGCTGGACGAGGTAAAATAGCTGCAGGCTATTCAGTACTGTATGTCCCAGTGCCTGAGGCTAAAAGATCCTAAAGCAGCTCTAACATTCCAGTCCATGCTTCTGCCATGCTTATTCTGTAATATTAACTACGTCTCTCTCTCTCTCTCTCTCTCTCTCTCATTGTGCCTCTACACTACCTTACAGCAGCTGTACATATGCCATCTGCAGTAGTGAAAACTGCCTGGAGAAACAGGACAGACCACCTCAATGAAATCAAGGTCAAAGCCACAGAATGAAATTACATTCATGTAAAGCAGCGACGAAAATCATGGACGGCTGTTTCTACTGCTGTAGCAAGTATAGCAGAAAAATGTTCTATGTATAAAACCATTGATTTTTTCCCTCCCTTTTTCTTTTCTAGACATAAAAGTGAAAAGGGGGAGAGAAAAAAAACTTGAGCTGTTTGTCCTCATGATTTGACAGGCTTTTTTTTTTTTTTTTTTAAATAAAGAACTTTATTTTCACCTTGAAATAGTATGTTTTTTTTTATAGTGTCAAAGATTATTACTCAGATCTTTTACTGAAAAGATCTTTTATATAAATCATTATCAACATCATTATTTTTATAGAAACTATTATATCTGCACCATTATCATTATGAAATTGTTTGATTAATTATTTAAGAGTCAATAATAATAACAAGCAAACACCCGATCAGCCTCTATATTTGTGTAGATCTACTTATATACTTGAATATACCTACTTATGGAACAACTTTGAATTAAAAGAAATATTTTATAATGTTAAGAATTATAAGGTTAAAATGGGAAATGACTCACTTTGATTATCATTATCATCCATATCAGTCATCCACCTGAGGTAAAAGTCACTCACAGCATTTAAAACATGAGCCTCCTCATCGTCTCTTCACTCTACTGATCTCCATTCACGCCAGCATTGGTGCATGAAATGTCATGGATTAATTCAGAGTTCTGTTCAGTTGACTACATTTATGGTTAATGTGTTTTTATCAGGTAAGTTAAACATTTTAAAGCCACTGTCATCTGTACAGAGTGTGTAAGTGCTCTTCTCTCTTTTAACGATGGCACAGGAGCACCACGAGCATTCTGACAGCCGGAATGTGATCACAAACTAAACCGACTCGACTTACGTTCCATTTGCTATAACACATAGCAATGTGATCAAATGACATTGGCATCCATTGCACGGGAAAAGCACACTTATCTAACAAGGCTTAGAAAGTATCCTAAAAAAAAGAATTCCATGCCATTTTGGCAAAATATATTTAAGTTTTCTTAAAGTAGAGATGTAAAACTATATTACTGGCAGAAGAAGTTTGATCAAAACTTTTGGCTGTTTGCCATATGAGTGTATAAATGTTCCTGATATTATGTCCCCCTGCTAGTTAATCAGACACAGTCCTCACCTGTTCAGCGGCTGGGAAATGCTACAGAGACAGACGGTGGTAATGGAGGAGGGTGATACAATGATACAAGAAATCTGATCAAGTAGATCAGTGGAGTCTGCAGGGGTAATGAAGAGCCTGGAGCATCAGTCTGCATGTTCTTCCCCCAGATGTGTACATGAGATGTTTTCTGTTCTAATCAGAGGATGAAGGGAGTTAGTAGAACTCTCTGTAATTGGCTCTGATAAGGGCTTAAAGCAAACACACTCAGAGCTGGCCTAATATCTGACAGTAAAGAGAAAGGCTGTGTTTTTGCCATACTTTCTTCCTAGTGCACTGCAAAAACATTAGAATCTCATCATCTTTGAAATGGTTGCTGAGCTTATTAAATCACAACGCCTTCACAGAGCTCAGTTACATTGGATTTACCCAGACCAACACCCCTTTATTTTTCACACCTATTCTTGCCCACTAAGTAGCCAAAAACTTCAGCTATCATGCATATTTAACATGGCTATTTCTAGCACATGACAAACAACTCTATGAAAATAGAAAATAGTCTTAATCAGCATTGCATTATTTGAATGTTTAAGTAAGAGGTAATCTGGACACTGTCTGACTGGCTAAATTCTACAAGTGGAGTTATAAAAGGAGTCGATCCAATGTCAGTGCCACAAACGCTGCCACTACAAAGCAGAAAATAATTTAACCTGCCCTAGTGCGAAAGATTTTGACCCAACCAACATGCAGTACATTTCCCAACAATACCCTCAGCACTGGCCTATGAATGAAACTCCTCAAGGGCACCCTAAATGTGAAGGCCATGTAATGCTGAAACGCTCAAGTTCTCCAAACTTCATTAAACCCATATTGTTTTTCATCCAGTTACAAAAACAGCTCTGGCTATAACCTTATATGGCCAGTCTTCTCAAGTGGCTAGTCTACCTTTTCGCCTGAGGGCTGCGGGAGCGCTTCGATTTCCCGTTCTTTTGTGGTATTAGTTGCATTTGAGTGGTGTAGAGAAAAGCAAATCCATGAGGGAAGTGGTCTAGAGCCCAAAAACGGGTAGTGCATCTAAAATCAAAGTGTAGTTTCTTAACTGCACATGACCACATTTCTCTAAATGATTTTATTTGTCTTGTACACTAACGTACCTTTCAGTGATTGTCATTCCTTTTTTTAAGTCTTTTGAATGAATGTGTGGACGGAGGTAAATTTTTCATGTGCTTTTCTGGTTATCGGCTATGTCTTACATCTAGATCCTCTATATTTATTTGCAGTAGTCTCCTCCTTTTCTTTACCATTTTCTGCTACTTTTTTGGCCTCTAAACAGCCAGAACACAGGGAAGCAAAATAATTTCATTGCTAAATTTTGACAAATGAAGAGCCTCTGCTTACATCAGAATTGCTTCTAAGTGTGAGTTGCTCAGTTTGCTGTCGTGTTTGATTGTACTCATTGCCATGCGATTAGGCTTAGTGAAGCCATAACTCACTAGGTTCAATCAGGTGCAGAACCACGTTTTGTCAAGTCTTATCTGAGAAGAGGAGAGGAGGCTCAGTCAGCAGTAGAGCCCTTGTCCAGAGTTGTATTAATCCCCTCTCTTCTTGGAAAGCCAGCAGAGGTGATGTACTTGAATGAATGGTCCGGTTTGAGGGGATCTAGCAACAAGCTCAAATCTTCCTCCTCCTCCTCTTCCTCAGATAACACAGCTCTCTCTCTCTCTCTCTCTCTCTGACAGATGGCACTCAGAGAATCTGCGCTAATCAGCATAATCAGCATGGCAACTCCTCACTGAATTAAGGGAGACACATTTGCACGCACACCACTCTTCAGCAGTTTTTTTTTTTTTTTTGCCCTTTCACAGGCTGTACAGTCACATCTATCAAAAGTACCCATCTGTCTTGTTGATTCAAATTCATGCTCTCATTACAAGGAGGCACTGCAATACATGTATGTGTGGAGGGGTCAAGAAAGGTAAAACAGTATGGCTCAACTAAAGAAGGGGCCTAAACAGTGGATACAGCATCTCAACCTACCATGGAAATAGGTGGGGGTCGCCTTATTATTCTCCTAGTGGTTTGCATTCAGAGCAACCGTTTTACCAAATCAGAAAATGATCCCCTCCTGGAATGGTGTCTTGGGGCTATGGTTTACATTAATGAAAAAAAGATTACATCTTGAATTAAAAACCACTCAGTCCCAGCCAATGCATCAGGCTGGCGTTAACTGAGGCTTTTAATAACCCCTCTTCCTTCATGTAGGCAATTTATGCACATCTCCCATATTGTTACAAATACAATATGAGTATAAGCCAAGTACACATCTCCTCCCTTAAGCAAACAAATTAAAGTGCTTAAAAATGATAGCAAACTGAGTGCATTTCCATCAACTCTGTATAAGCAAATACATGGCTGTACAGATGTCCACCTCAAGTTGATGTACATTTTTGGGAAAGTTCTACTTTCTCTTTTGTTTTCACTGCGGCAGATTCTCCGTAAAACCAGTTTCCTTATAAAAATGCACAAAACATACCTGAGATTACTGATTTTTTTTTTTTTAATCAAAGGGTTGGCATACCATATATTGACTTTGTTAAGTTTATTACTGTTTACTGCTCTTTATAGTATTTTGTTTATGTAGAAACATTTAATTTCATTATTTCTGAAGGTATTTTTGCTGTGCAGCCATTTTTTTGCATGTGCCTAAGACTTGGACATAATTTACGTCACATAAAAATGCTAAAGTGCCTTGTGGGCTATTTACACTGCCCTCCAAAAGTTTGGAAACGCCTGAACAAAATAGGGTTTTTGGGCAATATCAGTATAAATCCTCTTTAGTTAGTGACCATTTTGCATTGATAATAAGGGACAACACAAACTATGAAAACATATTTTATTAAATAAAAAGTTTATGAACATAAACATGAACATAACATAGAAAAATACTCAACTTTTGGATTCATCAAAGAAATCCCCATTAGCAGCTATTACAGCTCTACATACTCTAGGCATCCGAGCCGGT
>CM040988.1:11656942-11749438 GCA_022985145.1 Pangasius djambal | reverse complement strand
AAAATTTGAGTATTTTTCTATGTTATGTTCATGTTTATGTTCATAAACTTTTTATTTAATAAAATATGTTTTCATAGTTTGTGTTGTCCCTTATTATCAATGCAAAATGGTCACTAACTAAAGAGGATTTATGCTGATATTGCCCCAAAACCCTATTTTGTTCAGGCGTTTCCAAACTTTTGGAGGGCAGTGTATATTCCACCATCAGCACGGCTGTGATTCGGCTGTAGGCATGAGTGTGATATTGCTTTTATACAACAGTTCCACGAACAATAAATTAATATCGAGTAACTGACATTTCAGACACAGTATGGCCAAATATTTTTGGTGATTCTTGCTCCGTCAATGAAAATAGTTCCCAAAGAAACCACAGCTGGATAGAGCTTCATGTGTTGCCATACAGTGCACAAACTGACTGACCGCCTGTAGTAAGTGTAGTAACAGTTCCAATGTAATGAATTGGAATTTTATGTATGAACACAGACAAGCGGAGTGATACAAACAGTGAAATGTCCCAGTGCTGTCATATTAAATATCAGCACTCTCAAAGTATCAGCACTATCAAAATAGTGGAACAATCTGTTGTATAATACAGTGGTTCCCAAACTCTTTCAGTCAAGACCCCCTTTGCTAACTGAAAAAAAAAATCAGCCCCCCTTTCTTTACTTTGAAAAAAATAAAGTAGGCCGATCTGTTACAAAGCCTGTTACAAACACATCCATTTTTTTCTCAAGTTGTCTTGCTAGCTAGAGCACCAACTTGTAACAGAGCAACAGTCACAATACTTGTTGATAACTCTTGTGTGTAACCATTATTTCTACATTTCGTTCCCTCTATATTTTGTTCCATCTTTCATTCTCCTTATTTTACAATTCGTGATCTAGCTTCCCACCACTACAGTGCACTTTATTTCTTACATGCTTTCTACTCTCATTTCATCTCCCTGTGCCTCCCCCTGCTGTACTCGCATGCCTCCCAGGGGGGCCTGCCTCACACTTTGGGAATCACTGGTATAGTACAATTTATTCTAGAGTATGCTTAGCAAAAGTCTGCATGTGACATAAGCTGTCATGACAACAAACAATATAGCAGCTGCGGTAACACTGCTATACAACTGTCATGACTCCATATGACATTTGCTATGATGTTTATGATGTGGTTATGTCAGTCTAATGACACAGGGTTCAAGTAAATTGGTACCAAATAAACAAATACTGGACTAACGCCCCTTTTCACACATCGATAATAACGCCCACAGAGCAACTGGACAGCTAGGTGTAAGGTATAAAGTGTAAAGCAGTAATAACTGGAAGGCAATTCACACATTGCTATCATAAGGCCAAGCTTTGCTTTTCACTTTGTTTTTTGTTTTTATTTCAGTAAATACTAGATGAAACCAATCCCTGTTTTTCCTCCAGTGATTTTGGAAGCAGTGGAATTCTTACATTCACTGATATAAGTTCCTTCTTACTGCTAAGAATAAAAAGCTGTTTCTTACATCAGATTTTTTGACTGTCAACAAGAATGTCCTCACTGTTCACTTTCTGAATTAAAATTAAGAGATGAAACTCACTTTTGGAATTTTTTTTCACTTTTGCAAGACGTCTACTTTTATTACTATTATAAAGTTTACATCTATAAATTGAGAAGTTCTTATATAAGAACATCATAGAGCAAAGAAAAAATAAAAATCAGTTCTTTTCTTTTGTTGTCAGAGAATGTAGTGTCAGACACCAAGCAAACAGACTCAAACTCAAAACTAGAGACCTCAGAAACCATTTAGTCATTTAGCAATGGAGGACAGGAAAAGAGAATTATGCGTAGAGAGAGATACTGTGAACGTCTCTGTGTGTTCGAACAGTGGCCTTCACATGAAAGATAGAGTTTACAACAGGTTTCCTTTGAATGCAACAGCGGCCCACTTTTTATGACGCCATGTGTACATGTGTAATGGGATCACTTCAGTGAGCAAACTGATCAATTATTTAGTCCTATCAGAAAAGACAAGAAAAAAGTTAATGGATATACACTCGCCGACCACTTTAACAGGAACACCTGTATACCTGCCTCAAAGTTTGACGTTTTTCTGCTTTCTGAGATGCTTTTCTGTACAGCATGGTTGTAAAGAGTGGTTATTGTAGCCTTCCTGTCAGATCAAACCAGACAGGCCATTTGCTCCCAGTTCTCACTGGATGTTTTTTTTTTTTTTTCTTTTACCATTCTGTGTAAACTCTATTGACTCTAGTGAGTGAAAATCTCAGGAGACCAACAGTTTCTGAAATACTCAAACCAGCCTGCCTGGCACCAACAACCATCTCATGGACAAAGTCAATGAGATTACATTTTTTTCCCCCAATTCTCATGTTTGATGTGAAAATGAAATGAAGTTCTTGACCTGTAACTGCATGATTTTATGCATTGCACTGCTACCATATGATTGGCTGGTTGGGGAATTGTATGAATGAGCAGTGGTACAGGTGTTCATAACAAAGTAGCTGGTGAGTGTCATGTTATAATTACTGCGTGTTTTTTTGTTTATGCAGCTACATGAAAGTGGAACAGCCAGGAGAGCTTGCCTGTAATATATTTCTGCACTTTTCAACCCCATCTGCCACTCGAATGAGGATTTGGCTCTGCCTCCAAGAATGGTCCTTATCTGCTACATACTCATTGTGCCCTAACATGAGCTGGCCTGCTTTACAGCTTTGTTTATTGCCTCACTGGAGACATTTTTGGTGCAAAGCAACTTTAGGAAGAAAATATGTATCTCCATATTTCTCTCACCAAAGCTTTGGCAGTTAGAGCATGTATGTTTGTTCCAAATTACATATTGTTCAAATTTTTTCAAACACTTAGAAATCAAACTCAACTATCACAGTGACAATAAAATCAAACATGAATACTAAATATTAGACCTGGCAACACAACTGCTATAACTGTCCCTTTATTTCTTGTTCTAGTCTCTAAACCTACAGTGCTTTTTCATTCACAATTTAAACTAATGAAGCATCTACATTTACATAAACACAATTTCATTTGCTTTTTTATACACTATAAATCATCATCCTTTAAATTTGACTAAAATATGCCCCATCATGCAGGCTCTGTTTTCTTGCCAGGACTCCAAGATAATGCACAGTGAAATATTACTGAATACAAGATTGATATTGAAAAAGCAATAGCAATTGCAATAGATTGCAATAACGCTCTTGTCAGAAACTCTATTTGTCCATGCTGTAATGAATGAGCTGCATGTACTCTAAAGCCTAGCAGTAGATCTTTCATGGCAATGAGAGCAATTGAATTTATCTTTTTATTATTATTATTTTGTACACTGCTTTGTAATGGAGCATCTGTGTTCTGGAAATAGCCCCCTGCTGCTAGTAGAAATAGCCAGTTTACCTTTGGTTTGCTATTAAAGTTTATGAAGTGTACAGAGAAAGCAGTGGAATTTCACACACTGGACAAATCATGAGGGACATTTAACTGCGCTATAAATCTGTGTTCAGCAGAAATGCATTGCTATCACCCATTATAATAACCCCTACTTCTGTAAATTCATTAGCTTTATCTATATCATCTGCATCTGCATCCTACAGAGCCACATACTTTAGCACATTGTGCGATCCTTAATTACTTTACGGTTGAAATATTAGAGTACAGCTCTCCTCCTTCATAGTGGTATACTACTGTCATTACCATAGCAGATGATGATGATCCATCTGAGTGAAGGTCCTTCACAAGTTTGATTGCATTTCATGATGATGGGATGGCACTACTGAGAACCTCAGTGCTGGATGAGATTTGAGATCAGGGAGGCATGGCCATGGTAATAGACCTCATCCGTTAACAGCATGCATCTGATTATTGCCTGTATCTTTCATATGTATTCGTTTTTATGTTGGTTTTTTTCATTAATTTGTCACCCATATATACTGTATATTTGAAGCACTTTGCTTGCACAACTAATGAAACACTTCTTTCCAAAACATTCTGTTTCTATATCTACTGTCATTACTAAAGGGCAATGCAGTTATGTTCTGGATATAAAATGTATATATTTATGTATAAATACCCAGCAGAAAGTGATTTGGTAAGGGTTTGGGGCACATCAAACCATGAGAACAGCTTCATTGTGCCTTAGCATAGATTCTACAAGTCTCCGAAAATATACTGGATGGATGAACACCATTCTTCCAAAAAATATTCCCTTAACTGGTGTGTTGGTGATGGTAGTGGAGAGCATTGTCTAATATGTCAGTCCAAAATCTTACATAGGTGTTCAATTCAGTTGATATCTGGTGACCTCAAAGGCCATAGCACATGATTTACATCATTTTCATACTCAACTAACCATTCAGAGAGCTTTCATGCACTGGGGATGGAGACACTGTCATCCTGAAGGAGATCACACACATACACACACACACACACACACACACACACACACTCACATGCCATCATACACCCACATGAGCTGTATACTGTCCTAATTGCATGTTGTATCATAGAACTCTCAGCCAGTGCAGCCCACGATGTTTTGGAGTGATGTTCTGCATGTTTTTGCCAAGATAATGGTTTTGGAGCAGGAATGAACATACATATACATATATTAACTATATATAACTATATATAACTATTTTTTAATTGGATACAAATTGGATGCGTACATAATGAGTCATCAAATAAAGTATCAAATTTAAATAAAAGTACATATACTCTCTCTTTATAGTATATTTAAAAAAAAAAAACCCATATTATTTTTTAATTTAAAAAAAAAATGCTGAAAATCATCTATTTTAATTTCATGGGAACTTTAATTCTATCATGCAGTACATATATCTGCGAGCATCTGCACTCTTTATGTTTCTCCACTCGTTTATCCAGGCTTTTCCTTTAATTTGACACCACCTAAGTGTATAAAATATAAATTATACACAAAATAAAATGAATATCTGGTGTCATCCTGTGTCCTTAAAGCTACATCAATTCTCTTTGGTACACTGCCTAAGGAAACTGACTAGAAGGTTGTACCCGATCTCACAATTCTTCCACAGACTTTATCTGTCTCAAAATCTTCCGCCTGTGCAGGTAAAATCCCTTGATGATATATTATATTTCAAACTATTGTCTACTAATATATTTCTTTCTTTAACAGCATAGAAAATATCTACAACATTGCATTATTTGGGGTAAAAATGAATGTTTGGATATCTTAATTTTGCTTTTTCATATTAACAACACTAATCCAGAAGACATAAAATTAAAAGAAAGAATTATGTAATAAAACACTAAATTTGCTATAAACATTATATATGTGAAATTGTATATTTAACTAGATCCAATGGCCATCCTGTCTTTTTCAGGAAAAAATGGATTTAACAAGATGGTACCAGGTATTATATGCAAGAGTGAAACCATGTTATTTTCCATGAATCTGATTTTCAGTAGGCTATTAATAAATTCTGCTGTCTATGTTGTTAATAAATATATTTATAATAATTGGTACCAAAAAAATTGGATCTTGTTAAACCTGTTTTTTGTTTCTGAAAATGACAGGATGGCCATTGGGTCTAGTTAAATCTATAGTAACTGTAGCAGTTGGCAGTTGGTTAACCTGAGAAGCTTTTCTGTGGCATTCATGCTGAAAAACAGGCCGTTGTTCTCAATAACAAACCCTGCTGTGATCTGCTGAAACAAAGTGTCATTTAGTGTTTGCCTCTCACAATTGGGTAGTGCAAGCAGAGTCTGTGAAAAGAAGCCAAATTAATGTAATGAGCTTTTTTGCTTGATGAGTGAGCGTACTCAATCACCAGCAGAATGACAATAATATGGCCCTGGGCTTAGAAGCGCATGCATGATAATGGTAAGTAAATAAACGAATACCTGATCAGTGAATAAAATAAAGACAATCTAACCTACAAGAGTGTGGGAGAGAAGGGTCCCTCATGGTGTGATTAGTCTCAGTGGGAATTAAACAACATGGCACTGCATAGAGTGAATAAACCGATATTGCTTCATGCAGTCCATCTTCTGTACCATAGATGCCCTTATTCCTCTCCTCTTGCTAGCTGTCGCAATCAAAAGCTCGGGAGTGCTGATAGTTTGGATCACCTTTGTTTTACCTCATCCAACTGCCATCAAGAATCATTTGTTCCTGCCCTAGTTTTCAGTAAGAGAGCAAGAGCAGGCTAAGCCTGAGGATCAGGAAGCCTGGAGGTTTTGACAGAGGATGGGGAAGAGGAATGAATGAGGTAAACAAACAGACTGCGTACATGCTGCCTGTATTGGAGGATCAAACATAGCAAATAGAATGGTGCTAACATAGAGGCAGACCCTCAGCAGTGCTTTACAGCTTGTGTGTGAGTAAGTCTGTGTGGGGTGTAGCTAAGGGCCAGCAGAATTGGGCATGCATAGACACTGGCCTATCAGCACTATGAAACCACGCAGACCTTGGCACTTGCCAACAAAGGACCCAAATCTCCTGGAATGGCACAAGGCTGATAGGAGGGCAATAAAGACTCAGTATCCTTATGCCAGCTGTCTCTGAGTCACAGAGCAGGCAGAGGAGGAAGTGAGAAAGACGAAAGCAGAAAGGAAAATAAATGAGAGTGGAGAAAAGCAATGTAGTGAAATGAGTGGAGCCAAGTGCTTTAGACTTAAAAACTTGAGGAGAAGGTCTTCATTCACAGCTCTGCCGGAGATCTTTACGGTCAGATACAGTAGGTGTCTACATAACTCAGATTGCCAAAGCTTTTTGAGCTCATGAAGGTGTTAAATGTTCTCTAAAGGTCTGCTCATTTTTAAGCAACACCACAAAATAAAATAGCTATGTCATCATGTGGTAATGCATCAGAGGCTGTGCGGTGATTAGTAAGGACTTGGAGAGGTTAAATTTAAACACTTGACCCTTGAAACAAACCTACATATTTTAATCTGTTAATTAGTCAGGCTAAGTTGAAGAAAAAAGCGAGATGGAAAGAGAATGTGTTTTCTCAGCAATTTGTAGTGTTCTTTTTTATTGATGAAAACAGGTATGAAAAAATGTTTGTCAACAACTAAAAACTATACAATAACTAAATAATAATTCATCCTTTTATTACAGATGTGTGACAAATATAATAAAATTTCTCTCAGTTAATAAAAATGAGATGAACATATCAGAACCAGTTGATAGGACAACACACCTGAGTCAAGATGAATGAATTACAACCCTCACCTTCACAATAAATCAATTTATTGTGCCGGCACTCAGGGTAGGTTATGGATATGGTTGGGGACTGCTAACTACACAGAGTCAACATGGGCCTAATGGTCACTGTGAAGATGAAAACCTTGAATAGCCTCCTTTATCAGCAACTTTAGGTTACTGAACAGCTGTATTTTAGGACCACACTGCTCAGCCCCATTGTAAGGGATTGTAAGGAGCTAAATGCTGGACTGACAATAGTCTGACCGGTCCAAATTTAATTTAGGAATCTGGCTGGCCACCTTGGAAGAAGCCGCCACCACACAATGAACTCAATATTAGGGGCTGACGTTGCCCAGAGGTCCTGCACACATATTGGCAGAGACTAGTGCTTGCTCTAGAGCCTCAAGCAGATAACCATCCTGACTGCTCTTTTGAAATGGAGGATGAGAAGTCCAAACTGGTATGAGGCATGATGCAGACCGCCTCAGGTAACTGTAGCGTCATTAAAACAAGGTAATAGTGCCGGTTTGATGACAGAGCCACTGAGATTCAGGCATCTCTAAAGGACAAACACAGAGCACTTAAAGTCCTTCTTTCTAACCTGCAGTCCCCAGCCCTTCTCTTAAAGTGGAAAGCAACCTGCAATGAGACACAGATGAAACTCACATTCCTAGAAAATCGAGTGGTGTCTCACAAAAGCATAGGACATTCAAAGCTACAAACTCTATATGGCCCTCAAAAATGAATCACCACCCCAGTTTGGTCAGCTGAAGGCTCAGCACTCCTCAGAAAGTAAAGTCTGGATCTCATCGCATAGGGCTGAGAATTTGAACACCATCCTCAACACATATTATTCAACCAAAACATCAGCCTTGTCCTCTTGCCCATATCTCCCAAAGGCCCTCTGTCTGGATAAACCACCGCAGTTCACAGAAGTTCTGTCAACTATAAAAAGACAAAAACAACAGGAGCACTGGCCTTGACGGAATTCCTACAGAGCTTTTTAAAGTAGTGGTTACATCCCCTACCCGTCAAGTTCGCAACAGCTTATGGGGCAACGGAAAACCTTCCCCAACAAAGAACACCATCAACACGTATCTGTGGCAGTCTGGGAAAACATGCTGGATGTTACTGTGGCTGAATTCTGCCAAATAGCCAAAGACAAAGAAAGAAAGAAAGAAAGAAAGAAAGAAAGAAAGATTGGGTTTTAGTCCAGTTTTTCCTATAGCATACTTTGACACCCCAGCTTAACTTGATTTAACTGATAAGAGTAATAGAAAACAAAAAAGTCAATTTTTTCAATGTTATTATCATTTTGTTTCATCAAATCATTTTTTCAAGTAGTTTGAGAACAAGCTTTCAACATTGGTATTTTTAACTATTTAAAAATCGATTCATTAATTGATTAGTGATTAGTCTAGCAGTTTATCACTTGATTATTGCACAGTACATGGTTCTCCATATACAGTTTAAGCCACCAGATGTTTGCTCGTCACAGTTTTTGTATTTGAAAGTGCTGTAGAGAAGCAGCTGGCTGTGGGTGTTGTAAAAAAAAAAAAAAAAAAAAAAAAAAGAGTGCACAGTGTGCAGTACACTGGTGCTCAGGAGTAGATGGAGCAGATAGAGCATAACATTAAAAAACACAATAGACCTGCTGAAATAAAGAATGCTTGCCATCTCTTTTTCCTTTTAAAAAGGATAGAAAATAGAAAATTGCCATATAAATGACTGCAATTTCAATACATTGTGCAATTTCACCTGCATTACCTAGACACATTTTTATGATGATTTTCTATTTTTTATGTATTTGTTTGTTTGTTTGTTTTTTTCTGAATTTCTATGCTTGGAACGTCATCTGAATGTGATATTGAAGTGAGCTAGTATATGCGTAACTAAAAAAGATGGATGAAATGTCTTTTGTTACATGTGTAAAGTGACTATTGAGGAAAATCACAAGAGAGAAAATAGTGGCAAGTGTCTGGATGTGTTCAATCTATTCGTCTTTTTTGTTTTTGCTCTTTTCCCAGAAGTGCCTGCAGCAGGGTATGTACACAGAAAAAGTATTTAAGTAAGACAGTGCATTGGGAATTACTCAAAGTTACAATATACCGCCTTTAGAAGCCTTTCTGTTCAGTCACACAGTGTGAACCCGGCTCTTCAGTGACCTGAAATAAATTCATAAATGCATTAAAAAGTTTAAAATGTGGCAGCATTTTCATTTAGACATTTCACTTGCTCGTAGCAATGCTCGTTCATTTATTTTAATGCAAATATATTATGCTTGAACACTAAGATTATGGTGTGCAGCAAACAGTAAATGGATCTATGGGTTCATAAGCAAAGGGGAAAAGGGTAGTGAGAATGCTTGCTTTTTTTAGGCTCTCTAAGATGCTAAAGTTCTGTAGATGTCTTTCTACCAAATCTTTGAGGAATTGAGAGTCAGAGCCCCTCAAATGCATCCATAAACCCATGTTTTTGGTGTCTTTCCTGCACTTCACTTTCTCTCTTTCTGCTCTTCCTGGCCTGAAGCTGTGACCAGGGAATAGAATTTCAAATGAGCAATTCTACCTTGCAATTCTACCTGCTCCTCAATGATTCCCTCCCTGATGGACTTCATTTTTTCACTCCACTGTCCTCTCTGTCTTTCTCCTCTGGCCACTGCTGCCATTCAACAGCTAGATTTTCGATGACCTCTCCCACCCTTGTTTTTCATGAGCATGCGGCCATCTCATCAGTGTCACCCAGCAGAAGCCCAATTAGCAGTGCTGACATGACCTTTTCTCAAGCTTCTGCTTACCTTCTGACGAGCATTTCTTCCAACTCCACTCTTCTTTCTTCCCCATTATCTGTTCTCTGTTTACCCTTCCTTTCCACTCAACTGCATTAACCTTTTCACACAAAGTCAACATTTGGCTCTGCGCATCTTTCAAGTCATCAAACTTGAAAAGATCTCGGAGAGAGAGAGAGAGAGAGAGAGAGAGAGAGAGAGAGAGAGATCTTGTAATGCTCTTTGTGGAACATTTTAAGATATTACCTCCATGCCTTTCCTTTCACCTAACCATCAGAACAGGTCCAGCAGAGCATGGAAGTCTAGATCTCCTCTGTGTAGCTAGTGTGTTGGCGTTAATTATACAGAGCGTTGCAGATAATTCTGGTTTCCCTCCCAGTCATATGGGATTAATGTGCCATTTGTCTCAGTTAGCTGGACATCTGAACAGTTGCTCACTGCCTGTGTGGCCCAGTCAACACAAACTCATCCAGACCCAGTGCCATACAACTCTCCATGCCATTGCATACTGGATCCTGCTTAATATCTTCTCTGTTAAAACTCTCCAGTTGATACCAGGGTTCACTGTCTTCCAGTTTAGAGGTGTGCAGTCTTCCACTCCCACCCACTCCCCACTCTGATCATTTCACTCCCACAGAAAGTTTGGCCAGTCCTGCCCACTCCCACAGCTATTACTTTTGTTTGTAATATTTTCAAACAAACTTAGTTGGTTCTATTCCCAAAATTAGTCCTTTAAAACCACAGCAACTCTGGCCAGGATAAACAATTTACTGAAAATGAATGAGTGAACATTGTGAAAACATCATGCAGTGCCACGTGAACCACCCGCCGTGCCCAATACACTCACGTTAATCAGCATGGTCTTTCTTTGTCCTGCGAGTTTCATATCTGTCCACCTTCTCCTGCCCACATGATAGTAAAAACTGCCCGACATTTTCTGGGTCTCCTGGGATTCCAGTACTGATGCACACCTCCTGATACACATTCATTTTTAACCAGGCTCTAAATTTAGGAGAGGAAGTGGAGCATAGTCTGCAGTTAGGCAGGGAATTATTTGGGCTGGGTCCAATAATGGAAGATTGGAAAAGTTACTCTTAGCCTTACTATTGTTAGTTTCCCTTTTGGATACATCAACAATAACATATCAACTGTCTCAAAACAGCCTGCACCCTCAAGGAAGCATACAGGGACACTGCATCCAAGCCACTTAACACACATGTGCCTCATTACTCATTAATGCCATACCAGTGGAACCCCAGATTTGCTCTTCCGAATAAATGAAGCTGCAAACCCACCCTCATTGGCTGAGCAGTACCCAGGTGGCATGTTATGCTTTATCAGGTTCCAGATCAGTCTATTCTCTTTCTCTCTCTCTCTCTCTCTCTCTCTCTCTCTCTCTCTCTGTGGTTAAGCCCATGCATTTTCTCTCACTCTCGGCCTCTCTCTTTCTCTCCACTACACCATCTCCCCTCTGTCAGGAGCCATTTCCCATTATTTTTCGGGGCTTATCTCCCATTCTCAGGCTTCCAGAGTCGACAGGGTGTCACAAAGCATATGGCACATGTCCTACTCTCCCTACCCAGCAGGAAGCTATATACATGCTGGCTAATGTTTATATAAATCGCTGATTGAGCATATGAGGGCGCAGATTGCAAATGATCTACAGGGCTTTATGTGTGCGGGGCCATCCGTCAGGCCAGGCAGCTTTATTTACACCCCTTGCTGCCGTGACTGCGGGCCAAACTGACACACCACTCTGTTTTTTGAGCTAGAATAATAAACCTCACAACAAGAAAGGTTCAAGGGCTTTAATTTTTACCCGGAAAGCCGTCTGTCAGTGCCAGGGTCACCTGATGGGAGGGTAAAACTATGTTGATGTTGTTTTATGGTTGGTGCCAGAAAACCAATGAGCCACACATTCAGCTGCTCACACACACAAACATCTCATGGATAAAGAGACTCACACACCACCCAGAAGAATCAGCTTTACTTATGCACCATGGTGCTTTATATTAGTACAAGATGTTTAATGCACAACATGTAGTAGTCCCTAACTATCTCTAGATGATGAGTTATTGCTAATAGGTTGATGTGATGTGAGTTGCTGCTCAATTATTTTGTTGCCTTATCTTACATGTTAGACACCAGACTTGCTCTGAGCACATTTAGTGTTACCTATATCGTGTCGCTGAACACATATACTGCAGGCTAGGTAGAGTGTGTTTACAAACACGATTGGACAAGGAGGAGGGTAGGATGTAGTTGGAGACAGAGTCATACAGTCACCAAGCAGCTGTTGAATTCTGCCAGCCTGCACCTGCTATTTATTGCAGCGCTCACTGGGAGCTATGCGGGGAACCTGCAAACTGGGTCAAATTTTATTCATCTCTCTCTCCGTCTCCAACTCTCTCTCTCTCTCTCTCTGTCTCTCTCCCTCGTCATCTCTTCTTTCACACACAAACACTCACACTTTCATCTTACCTGTCATTGGTGTTCTATCAGTCCATCTATTCTGTCTCTCCCACTACTTCTCTTTCTCCTGCTCCCTCTGCCTCTCCCTTTCTCTCCCTCCCACTCCGGATACTAAAAAGTGAAATAGGAAAGCAGTTTGGAGTAGCTCCACTAATAAACAGCTGGCCAGACACCCCACGAGCTTCATTAGCAACTATCACTGTGATTCAGGAATCACATTAAACATAATAAATGTGTCAGGCTTCTCAAGGGTCCATGTATGCAAACACGCACATGTGCACATTCTCAACCCCTGCTGAGAGGCCTCTTCTTCAGAGACACTCATGCACCCTCAGCACCAGGCTTTCTGTGTGTGTGTGTGTGTGTGTGTGTGTGTGTGTGTGTGTGTGTGTGTGTGTGCAGTCACAGTGCAATTTCTCTTTAAAACCACGTGCGTCTCAATGACTCCCACATCCAGGAGAAGCCCAATCCAGGCTTCCTCTGCTGTGCTTTCTTTTTTTCTTGCTACTGCCCCAGGATGCCTCCAAACAGCCAGAGAAGTTACAGGCCTACAGTTTTAGTTTACAACTCTCTCCTCTATGTGCTATCTTTCCACCCACAGTATCATCTTCATTAGTCTTTATTGTCACAAACCGCAAAGGTACTATATGAGAAGGTCAACATAATAAAGAAGCTCCTACACTTCTGGAAGATGCTTCTCCACAGTATGAGCTTTCATTAATACCTGTCTCCACTCATACTGATATGTCCACTGAATTACTACCATACCCTTGAAGTGCCAGCACACACCTTGAAGTACTGACATACTAATACTGACCTATCTCTTAATGAGCAAGTCTTTATCTTCTATTTCATTTACAAAGGCCTAGTCAACACAAGTCATTTTGAAAATGCTGTATTTATGTTTTGGCCATACTAGCTTTCCAAGTTTCCTGTCAATAACGAAACATGAAAACGACTGAAAACAGCATGCTGGGCATATGCACGGACTGTCTGACCCATGATCTTTATGTCATTAAAATATCTAATATAGAAAACAGCGCAGGGTTCTGTCCTCTAAGAATTGTGGAGATCACATGATAATCATATTTCAGCTTTTTAAAAAGGCTGTGTTTGCCCTTATCCACACAACAGAGTGAAAACTGTGTTTTAAGATATATGCCTCTGGAGAGTGGATTCAGAAAGATACATTTTCATTTAAAAAAAAAAACAGCAGTATGTTGTGATTGGAAAGGCAAAAAAAATAAATTTAATTCATTAAAAAGATGTGTTTTCAATGTGTGTTAGTCTGGACTGGGCTAATCCCTTTTGTACTATAAATGTATCAAAAGCCAGCATGAAAATGAATGAACAATTAAACAGAAAAAGTCAATAATAATAATCAATGGATAAAAAACAAAAATACAGGAATAGGAAATATATGTAAGGAATTTAAGATAATCTTTTAAAAAAGAATCTAAAATAATTTTGAGACTTTCCTTCCATCTCCCACCACTGGTATAGGCTCAGAATCCACTGTGACCCTGACCCAGATAAAGCAGTTACTGAAGATGAATGAATGAATATATTAATACTAATGTGCTAAAACATGTACTGCATTACATGTTAACAAGAATTTGTAGTCAATCCAAGATTTTAGCCAAAAGCCAATGTAAGGTGCATATAATGGTTAAATATGGTCAGTCTTCTTAGATGTAGTAAGTAAGTAAGTAACTGCTTATTCTTCTAGAAGCAGTTTATTGCAACAGTCCATGCTGGAAGTAATAAATCAATTTTATTAGTATCTTACACAGTCATCATATTTCTAAGCTTGGCATTCATTTCTAATTGAAAATAAGCAGTTTTCAGCAAAAGATACATTTTCATCTAATCACTATCTTAAAAGCAAAAAGTAATAATTAAAAGTTATAATCGTTCAAATATAATGGTGTATCATCATCATCATCATCATCATCATTATCATCAATAAAAAATGGAAATGTATTTTAGGTTTGCAGATATTGCTAAAAGTTAATATTTAGATTTAAAAACAAAAACAAAAACAGTAGAGGCCCTAGTACAGAGCCTTGAGAAACACCACGACCTGTGCACTATAAGAACAAACCATTATTTACACTGACATACTGGTCAGCCAAATACCGCCTAAACCAAAGCAAGACCCTGATCACTGATTTAGTGTAGTAAGTTTCCAAGCCTATCTAACAATATATCGTGACCTCCTGTATCAAACGCAGTACTTAGATCTAGGAGATGAAGGTGAACAAAGAAATATATTAACTAGCTAGCAAGAAGTCATTATCACTCTGACTAATGCAGTCTCAGTGGTAATATTACAAATACTACCATACACATTGAAACACATATTGAGTTTGTACTGTTTACTTTTAAACTATTGTTGATTTGCCTGTTTTGCTTTATGCTTCATTTAAGTGGTTTGAGTTTCTTTCTTTCATGAGCTTATGCCAGTGCTGCTGATTCTCCTGGCAGAGTCACCGGTTTTAATCAGCCTCACCCTGTGCTTTGAATTCTCCAACGTTTGGATGAATTTTTCATTGTTTTTCATTTTATTATCCCCGTTTTCTAGCTAGTTTGTTTTGGGAGAATGGGAGAAAACAATTTTACATTCAGTGGCAAAGTCAGAAAACCAGATTTCAAATTAGCCATTCTAATTTAACTATGTGGATATTTAGGTATAACAGGTAATACAGAATAACCTGGTCTCACCAAGAAACTTGCAAAATGAATTATATTTACAATCTACTGTACGCAATATTAATTTAGTCATATTTGTAACATAGGTGTTATGAAAACAATATAGCTGCAGTTTTACACCTGGTTTCTATTTTTTTTTTTTTTTTATGACAGTAAATTTAAACATTACATTTGTATAATTTGTATTTAATCTTTGGATTTAAGGAGTTATTAACCGGCCACTCTCGCATTGCAATAAGACCCTAAATTCTTGATTTATTAAAGGTAAGTGCACTAATAGGGCAAATCTGTTAAGCCCATAGATAAAAGACTCATAGACGTTGCTAGTGTCATTAGGACAAGTACATTTTGTGGCTACAAGTGGCTAATTAGAGTGATTAAAATCAAGGCCATTTCCAATTATATCTAGACGGTTTTCAATAAAATCATAACAGAAAAAAGACCCACAACAGTTTCTTAATCCACTTATGCCTGTTTATTACTTAAGACATCAGATTTGCTCATTTTCAAGTATTTAAAATGAATCCATTGCTTAAAGGTTTGACTCTCAATGTATAAATGGATTGGACAGCCATTAAACCTCCCAATGCACTGCAGTAAACATGCCCCTGCAGTACAGACACACCCCTGCAGTATAGACAGGCCCTGCAGTATACACTCCTCTGCTGTACAGACATGCCCCTGCAGTACAGACATGCCCCTGCTGTACAGACACACCCCTGCAGTACAGACACACCCCAGCAGTATAGACAGGCCCTGCAGTACAGATACAGCCCTGCTGTAAAGACACACCTCTGCTGTACAGACATGCCCCTGCAGTACAGACACACCCCTGCAGTATAGACAGGCCCTGCAGTATACACGCCTCTGCAGTACAGACAGACCCCTGAAATACATACATGCCCCTGCAGTACAGACAGACCCTGCAGTATAGACACCTCTGCAGTACAGACAGACCCCTGCTGTACAAACACAGCTCTGCAGTACAGACATGCCCCTGCATTACAGATATGCCCCTGCACTACAGACACAGCCCTGCAGTACAGACATGCCCCTGCAGTACAGACACGGCCCTGCAGTACAGACATGCCCCTGCAGTACAGACACGGCCCTGCAGTACAGACATGCCCTGCAGTACAGACACACCTCAGCAGTATAGACAGGTCCTGTAGTATATACGCCTCTGCAACACATACATGCCTCTGCAGTACAGACACACCGCTGCAGTACAGGCACACCTCAGCAGTATAGACAGGTCCTGTTGTATGTACGCCTCTGCAACACATACATGCCTCTGCAGTACATACACACCCCTGCAGTACATACACACCGCTGCAGTACAGGCACACCCCTGCAGTACAGACACGGTCCTGCAGACTCCCCTCTGTAATACAGACATGCCCCTGCACTTCAGGAGTACAGACCCACCCCTGCAGTACAGCCACGCCCCTCCCACAGTTCATACATGCCCCTGCAGCACAGACACACTCCCATAGTACAGACCCACCCTGAATTACAGACACGCTCACATAGTGCAGACTGCCATAGTACAGACCCACTCCTGCAGTACAGAACATGTCTTTTAACCAAAAGGAAAAGCATGTTCGTGAAGCATTGTGGATTAGTTTATAACAGAGGGGTGCAACAATAGTAATAATAACCTTTTTTTTTTTTGTGTGTGTGTGTGTGTGTGTGTGTGTGTGTGTGTGTGTGTATGTGAAACAAATCTGCCCAAAACATTTCTGATTCTGTATTTTATTTATATGGGTGAAATAAAGATTTTCTTCTCACAGATATCTCACAGTTTAACTGACAGCTCAAGTGTTATGGTCAGTAAGAGAAAGGGCTGTATGCTTGTGCAATTTCACACATAGGCTTATCACAATCAAGCATTACAATAGTACCAGACCGTCCCTCCAGACACACCTTCACACTCCTGCAGTACTGCCAACCTCGCCTTCTGTTATATAGCCGCATAGGGACTTGTCTAGCAGCACTGTTGCACATCTGTTCTGGAAGAGGTGGATACCAATTAAAGAGAGGCCACCATGCTTTGAGGAGCCGCTACACACATACACACAGAGACAACGTGCTGGCTCCTTTTCCAATGACTGGACCCCTCTCATCAATATTCCTTCAGCAGGAGGGCAGGGATCCAGTAGACAGCCAAGGCTTCCTCAGTGGCATGTGCTCTGGCAGCATTCAACACCATTTTCCTGCTTTCTTCTCAAATGCCATAAGTCTGTCTCACTACAGTACTCAAAACATACCCTGTCTCATCACACTCACAGATTTTTAAATTGAACATTGGACATCTGCAGTACAGACACACCCCTGAGCCGTGTTTGTACTACAGGGCATGTCTGTACTGCAGGGGCATGTCTGTACTGCAGGGCTGTGTCTGTAGTGCAGGGGTATATCTGTAATGCAGGGGCATGTCTGTACTGCAGGGCCGTGTTTGTACTGCAGGGCTGTGTCTGTAGTGCAGGGGTATATCTGTAATGCAGGGGCATGTCTGTACTGCAGGGCCGTGTTTGTACTGCAGGGCTGTGTCTGTAGTGCAGGGGTATGTCTGTAATGCAGGGGCATGTCTGTACTGCAGAGCCATGTCTGTACTGCAGGGCTGTGTCTGTAGTGCAGGGGTATATCTGTAATGCAGGGGCATGTCTGTACTGCAGAGCCATGTCTGTAGTGCAGGGGCATGTCTGTACTGCAGGGCTGTGTCTGTAGTGCAGGGGCATGTCTGTACTGCAGGGCTGTGTCTGTAATGCAGGAGCATGTCTGTAGTGCAGGGGGATGTCTGTAATGCAGGGGCATGTCTGTACTGCAGAGCCGTGTTTGTACAGCAGGGGTCTGTCTGCACTGCAGGGGTGTGTCTGTACTGCAGAACATTGGACATTGAACACTGAACATCATGAATAATCAGAATGATTTAATTTCCATTTACCTCAAACCAATCTGATTTGGAAATAATCAATTTGGCTTATTGCGTGCAAATGTCTTGGTGTCTTTAATGCAGTGAGTAAGAAAATCATGAGAGTTGTGATCATGAGAGAGAGAGAGAGCTCACTGTTACAAAGTGGACACAACTTATCTTTACAATCTCTCTGTTCTCGGCTCTTTACTTACTGCCCAACCGAGGCTCATTCTAATAACTAAATCCTCTTTTTCATTCTCCCCCACTTGTCTCCCTTTTTTTTCTGATTTCTCCTCTGATGAAATTCACTGTCATGTCCTTCCTGTTACCTCATTCTCTGCATAAGCATCAGGGACACACTCTGTAATAGATTTTATACCTGCGCGGTGTTAAACTCTCGAATCAGAAGGCGTGCATTCATTTTCTAAAACAGGTGGATACAACAATCGTTCCAGCTGTAACATAAATGATAGGTTTATATTCATTGCAGCTCCACATAATTTAAGTCTAATAATAAACAGATTTTTAAAAAAGCATGTTCTTATTTAAAAAAGAAAAATGTTTAAGACATTTACGGAACATTTATGGAAGGAGTCTCTGGTGTCAGTCACGTTTTCCAATATGGGAAAGTCTTCAGAACAGAAGTGTTTGCACTGCACTTTCCAGTTTTTCACTGACTTATGGAACGAATGGTTATAGCTGCTGTAACATAAGTGATAACAGGAACTAACGTTTTTGTGGACGTTCCATAATTGTTACATTAAATGTGACTGTAAATGGTTAAAAGGTGTGATGTGTCATTCATTAAAAAATCAACAATTAAACTCTTTGGCAAATGATTGTTTTATTCCTTAGGCTACATTAGACTATAATACATAGAACAAGATAATAGAGATGAGAGCTGGAGGGTTTTATTTTCCTTTTTCTTTTTATTATACATGCACTTCTTCTCTCAACCCTCTTATAATTACCCTTTCCAGACTGGACTCTTCTTGACCATCAATAAAAACATGGATGAAATTTTCTCATAGCAAAAAAATTTATTGCTTTGCTTCTTCCCGATAGAGAAACACTGCCTATATATTATCCACCATACGTTCTCATTGAGCCTTTATATGTAGTAATATGCTTGCCATGGTTATATAAATTAAAAAAAATAAAGTCAGTGCAATAAAAGTGAAGAGGCAGCTCCATTTGAGGCAAAAGAAGTAAGTCATTCTAATGATTTGTAGTATAGCACAGTCAGTGATGCACTCCTGCTGAACACATATTAAGAGTGATAGATTGCTCTGTGATGAAGTGCATGTGTGGCGAGGTTTAATCGAGACCACATACTGTGTACGTGTCCTATATGATAGAATATATAAGAATACGGTTGCTTGTATGTATGCATGTGTGTGCCTGTGTGTGAAGCTGTCACACTTTCATGGCAGCTCGAAAAAGTGGATGAATCATTCGGAGGCGGACTGACGAGCATGGAGTCGGCATCGTGTTCGATAAGAAAAGTGACTTTGTTTATCATCTGATCTGTTCACATTATGTCCGTATGTGTGGCAAACCAGGCTCATTACTGACAGCGACAGGTGCTGCAGGAGAACTTGTCAGAGAAAGACCACGTGAGCAGTTCTGTTATCATCAGTTCCATCCACCCTGCTCTGTAAGCATATACTCCAGCATGGTCCTGCTTTTGATTTACAGCAAAAACTCTACAGTCTCTCACAAATTCACTTTGGCTTCCGCTCCAGAGACTGCACTGTGACCCATTTGAATGAAACCATGACTGTCAGCAAGCTAAATTTCCCAGAGCAGGCATTCATAAAATAACATTCACAAAATAACACTCTACTTGTGTACGTGCCTGAATCAGCCCTGTAAAATAGCACAGATTTGATCCTATGGACCTTATGGCACTACAATTAGCTCAAATGATGTGTGCAAAAACTGCACTTCAACGGCATTGATTGTTTTAGCGCTACTTGCTCCATTTCGCCCTGCCATTGCGTAAACAAACATTTCAAAGCCATTCTAAATGTCAGCTGGAGATTGTGAGAGCGACACGTAAATACTGATGGTAATAATGCGGCACACTTAGCCACCATTTATCTACAATGCCACACCTCAACTTATTGCGTATTATATTCAGAAAATCCCGGCTAGAATTTCTCCTCACTGCACACCAGCACTGTCGGGTTATTTTCTCTCAGCATGACACAAACGCTTCATCTCAAATGGCATCAACACCATATTTTCAGCACAAGTATGAGTGCATGTTGTTTGGTGTTTGTTGATACTGATACCGAAACGAGTAACCTACTTAATTTTCCCGGGTTAATTAGTAGCCATGAAAAGTGCATGTGTGTGTCTACACACATCCACTACAAGAATAGTTCTTTATAATGTTAGCTAGTCGATTTTTAACGAAGTGCAAAAGAGTGGAGATTTTTTAACTGATGAAAAGCTTCTGTATTGTAGGTACAATGTATCTGTAGGTATCTGTTGGTAAAATGTTTCATTGCATATGAATCACTCGTTGTGGTTGATCGTAAAAACAATTTACTGGATAAGAGCTAGGGTTGGGAGTTGATAACATAATATCTGTATATATTTCGATAAATTATGTTACAATATTATTTTCTGAAACTGTGGATATTGTGGTATTTTTCAAAATAACTGGAAACAGCTGATGTTACATTTGTTTACATTAAATCTTTTATCTTTCAAATGGTAAAATATTAAAAAGATTTTCTTCTTTTCAGTGTTAAAAATAACTTAAATATTAATCACAGTGTAAAGTATAAGCTTGCCAGCGTTTGCTTTGGCTGGCGTTGGTTGGCGTTGGTTGCTGCCATGTGCCTCCAACAGTGAATTCTGTGAGTTTTATGTTGCAGATGTTTTATCAGGTTACTTTTATTGTAGGAAGATGCTGTCGTTCCTCCTCTCGATATTTTCACAGAGCACAGTTTGCAGTTTGCTTTTGATTGCCATCATTAATTGTGAAATAAGTCCAGATTTTGTGTTGCGTGTTCATTAGCATGACATTCTTACACTAGGCTTAGATCACATAGTATCACATGGTAAGGGATGTTAGCATCGGAGCACTGTATGAGTAAATGATAAGGTATTAGTCGGATAGCCGATACGCAATAGTATTGATGAATTATGTAGTTCCTGATTTTTATAGCGTAGACAACACAGGAACAACCCAAAAAGCCAAATATCCATTCAAACATTTTTGCTTCTAATGTGTGTATTCGGTATAGTGGCATTCTCACTCAGGGTGCCCACCATTTAGCAACATTTAAAGCGAAGCACTCTGTGATGCACCTTCAGCTACGTAGAGCAGGCTGCAACTGCTGACCACAAAAATCTCTACGATGAATTTTTCAGCAGTTTTAGCAATAGTGCATGACATCTCACTAAATATTTCAGTATGTACATAATACTCACACTTAAAGTAAGCAAAGTACACCATTTGTGATGCGGCTTCAGTTTTATTTAACACCACTAATAGCACTTTGACAGGCCACGCACTGCATTCTACATTGCTGTCCCCTTCCAGCCAGACACACAAACACACACACACACACACACAAACATGAAAAACTGTATAATGGGCCCAAACACAGCTACTGTCTTGATCTGATTTTCTAATCTCATTAGTCTCACTTCTCTACCCGCTTTGTGACATGCAGGAACTTTTGCGACAGGTTCAGAGTGTGAATACGTTGATTTGCCGTCCTTAATAGGCCCAAAAAAAACTGCAGTAAATGTAAACAAGCATTAGTGTGCCTGCTACTGCCAATAGCAAATGAGGCTCAACATCTTACACACAGAAGGGGTAGGTGACTATGTGACTCTTGACATTTAAGCAGGAGGTAAAATTACTCATAAGTGTTTTATATAAACAGCAGCCATGTAATTATCAGGCCAGTTATGCTTGCTTCCTGCAACAGCTCAGTGTGAAGCTCGGCCATGCATTAGCATGGGAGCGAGAGAGAGAGGTGCAGGTGTTAAAGGCTGAAAAGGCTAGTTTGGTTTGGCATTTATAGATTACAGGAAATGTTAATGCTATGTCAAATGCTCAAGCACCACATAAAAGAAGTCGGCGAACAGCAAGAAAGGTTGAATCACCGACAGAGAAGTGGATGATGCAAAAAGAGAAAATCTGAGGTGTGAGCCATTACAGAGCTTGTGTTAGATCTGAGGTGAAAGCAGAAGTTTATATGAGTTATATGAGCAACATGTTGCATTTTTCAGCACAACCAACAGGGTTGTTTAATGTTAGTACTTGAAGAGAGAAGAAAATGTGATTAGCCATGCAGGAGATTGGATAAAGCAGTCAAAGCATTTCAACCATGCAGGTCAAGGACAACAGAGAGAAGAACCAATAAGCTGCCAATAAGTGTTTACAACCATTATAAAAAAAAATAATAAAAAGAATCAACAGATCAGCAGCTTAGTGTTAGATGCTAATATGTAATACACTGAGCTAGCAGAGTTAAAGTGTTAATAACACATTAAAATGCTACATGCTTTGAACGAATGTTCCTAGTTTGAGCCTTTAAAGCCTACCTAGTCCTTTCTAGAATGTGTTGTTCACAAATCACCTGCTATGATAAAATTTTTGGAAAAGCTGTGGGTTCTTTAAACAGACATTGGTGAGGAACTATATTTAATTTAGGATTAGATGGATTGGGAATTGCAGTCAAATGAGCTGACCATACTGAAATCAGAACACAGACATTTCAGAAATGTAGTAAAGTAGTGGAACTTTATCAAATGTTTCCACATTTAGCGCAGCTAGTGAAAAGGCAGCGGCTATGGGATAAAGAACATGCCATAGCCAAATTCTGGAAAATTCTGGAAAATTCTAGGACACAATTTACCAAATGCTGCAGACTTCGTCATGTTTGCTGGGCAGATTTTGGGCAGATTAATGACAATTAGCCTCACAAAGCAACATGCTTATTTTATTGGAATGATTTGACAGCACTAATACAGTTTATGGAGCTTTCTGCACTTGTGACTCACATTCTCTTTTGTTGATGGTCCTACATGGATACCCTGAAGACTTACACTTCGCAAAAACAGTCCCTGTGACTCACCCTTGCTTCAGTGGATAATCTCACCTGGATACTGTAGATTTATACCTGCTGATGTAATCATAAAGACTGTCCTGTGCTCATCTCAGGACTCTTATTCATAATAGACTCATACTGAACATCCTTTCAACACTACTCTACACCTGCATACTGTAATGATTCGTAATCCCACTATTCAGTGTCCCCCATGAGAGGATGGATTCCCTTTTAAGTCTAACTCCTCCTCCTCATGTCGTCTCAGGGAGTTTTTCCTTGCCACTGTCGCCTCTGGCTTGCTCATCTGGATTCTAAATCTACACGTGGATTTACGTAAAGCTGCTTTGTGACAAGGTCTATTGTTAAACGTGCTATGAAAATAAAATTGAATTGAATTGAGTACCAAGCTTATTCCTATATTCACTGGTCATTTTATCGAGTACACTGTAAAGTGCCCTTTTCATTTATACAATAAATAAATATTTCTGATTGTAATCTTTTGCTGTTCACAGTTTCACAGTTTGTTAGTCCCCTTTTATTCCCTCCTGTGATAGAGATGTACCACCAAAAGGTCACTGTTGACTAGATATTATTTTGGTGTTGGGCCTTTCTCAGCACAGCAGAGGCTCTGACATGGTAGCGGCATTTTTGTGCGTGTTATAAGTGTATCAGTCACAGCAGCATTGCTGGATTTTTTTTTTTTTTTTTGTATTAGCACTTGATTTTTTGTGGGTATTTATGCCCTGTTGTGTCTGTGTACCTTTGTCTCATTCAGCGTTACTGTGTCTTATAGTCCCTTTCAGTCTAAGTGGTGATTCCTTGGTCCTTATTTTCTAGTTCCAGGTTTCCTGGTTTTTGTTCTTTTTCATTTAATAATTTCTGATTCTGATTCTGATTCTGTAATTATCCTAGTTTGTTGCAGCCTGCCTGTGTACTGACCTTCACAATGGACTTTTGTCTCTTGGTTTGCCTACAATAAAACATACACCAAGCGCTTGTGCTTGTGTCCCGCCTCGTCTCACAACACATTACACCTACACAGTGCACTTAGATGGTAGGTTTACCTAAATGTAGGTATCATGGAGGTGTCTAATAATCTGGCAACTGATGGTGTATATAAATATAGAGTAGCATCTGAGGCAGATATTGCAGCTGGAGTGAGAAAAGGTTGCATGGGTAGTGAGATAGAGACAGCCTCTGTCTGTGTAGTGAAGCCTGCCAGCGTCTTCCTGTAGCCTGCAGACCTTGACAGGGAATGAACATACTCACATACATGCACACCCACACAATGTTTCAAGAAAAAAAAAAAAAAACAGAAAAAGATAGAATACAGCGCATACAAAAATGAAAGGAGCATTCACTTGAAATAGACACACACACACACACACACACACACACACACACACAGACACAGACACTCCCACAAACTGCTTTTGTTAGGAACTGCTGTATATGGATGATGCGATTGTGCTGACCTCTGGTGTGATCAGTGCTGCCAGTCTTCTTTCTTTTCAGCAGGACTTACTGCATGATCACAGAAGTTTGCTGCAGAAGCACTTTTACGGAGCGAAAAGGTCAAAACATTTTTGGGTGCCGCACTCGGACGTGATTGCTGTGGACAGCAGTCTCTTTGATGTGAGAAATGCAGAGGTTAATCCGAAATCTTCTTTTTTTTCATTCTACTGAAACCTGCATCTCACTTTCAAAGAATGAGGGACACACGTTTCATACACGATCAGTCCTTCCTTCTCAGATAAACCACATTAATAACGTGATGTGCTGCAGCACACGTGCTTTAAATGCAAAATGGCTGTAATACTTTAATGTATAATACTTAGTACTTTACTGGCAAAGTAAAGCAGTGTGTGTGTGCCTGTGTGTGTGTGTGTGTGTGTGTGTGTGTGTGTGTGAGGGAGAGAGGGAGAGCGATAGAGATGAAGAGGGAGGAAGCACACAGATATGAGCTGCAGCAGGGCCACAGGTGCAGTGCAGTTTTAATGAGCTGGATAAGGCAGTGCACTAAACTTCCCCATTTGTTGTCATCCTACTGATTGGTCATTTAGTGATCTCTCTCTCTCTCTCTCTCTCTCTCTCTCTCTCTCTCATTCACTTCATCTTTTATCACTTTTCTACATTTCTCTATGTCTGCTTTCCCCACAGTCTATTTCCTTATCTGTTTTTCTCCTACTCTCCTAGTCCTTTGTCTTTCTTTCTTCCTTTCCATCACTTTCTATTTCACGTTCTTTCTGTTATTGTCTCTTTTTACTACCTTTCTCTCTGCCTCTAGCTGCCTCTTCTCTCTCACTCTCTCTTCCTCTTTGTTGATTTATCATTTATCACACTCACTGTCATCCACTCACTCACTCACTCACTCACTCATGCTCTCACCCATTTTTGTTCCCTCTTATGCTTACTCATTCAAGCACTCACTCATTCATTTACTTGCTCTCTAACTCACTCCCTTGCTTATTCATCCACACACATTCATTTACACACTCACTCACTTATTCGCACACTTTCACTAACTCGCTCTTTAACTCACTCATTCATTCACATACTCACACTCACTCACACACTACTCTTTCACTAATTCACAAATGCACTCTCACTCACTCATTCACACACTTACTCAATCCCATACTTTCTCTCTCTCTCACAATCACTCACACACACTTTCTCACTCACTCAGTCACACTCTGGCAAGCTCTCTCTCATTCATTCATTCGCACACTCACTCTCACTCATTCAGACACTTCCTCTCTCACTTACTCATTTACTCACTGGCATATGCTCTCTCTCTCATTTACTTACTCACACATTCAAACTCTCACTCACTTAATCTCATATGACCTCTCTACCGAACTCTCACTTCTCTCATCTTCATGGCTTCAGTGAGCGTTTCTCTGTGGTGGATCTCAGGCTGTTTGCTGACTGATGTCTTTGGCCTTGACCTGGATACAGTGACAACGTGTTGCAACACTGCAGTTATATGGGGGGACAGAGGGAGCAGACAGACAAGCAGGTATGTGTATGTGTGTGTCAGAGAGGAAGAGGGAGGAGAGACAGAGATGTAGGCTTTAACTGATTCTGCCCGAGTTGTCTGTCACACACATTAAACATATCCGCCTGCTGCACCTTAAACCGGTCTGGTAAGGTGCTCTGACCCTCCGTGCTTCGCTCTCTGAAGACCGAGAAAGTAATTACAGCAGCCTAAGTGTTAAGGGAAAATGTGTGTCACACACTCTCACACAGTGCCTCGCTCTTCCGCAGTCTGGAAACTGTAATCAATCCGGATTTGCTATTAGACGCAATATCTGTAAGGCACCTTCAAGTTTGGTTGGCAGAGAAAGCTGCAGTGGATTTGTTTTTAAAAAATTATTATTCTGTCTCTTAGCTTTATTTAACTTGTTTTATTCTCTTACTGAACTGATAATACCTCTAGCCACTCCAGTCTCCCCTTTTTGCCACTTCACGAGTCATAGTGACGAGCACAGTCACGGCGAACGGCTTGAAACAGCTCGGCTAAAAATGCATTAAGCTCTCAGGCACTTTGAAGTGTCTCAGATTTGACGTGGACTACACGCTTGAGTTGCAAAGCAATTAGTCTGCACCACTCACTTGTCGTTTTTGTGTGCATCCGTGTCTGCATGTGCATGTGTGGCTCTGCAGGCATACCTGTCCACAAAGGTGGGTGACGTAGATTCTCTGACCTATAGCATTGTGCTTCACATGGTACGCCTTTATCATGAATTCAAATCAGTGTAATTTGTATAGTGCAATTAAACAACAGACAATATCACAAAGCAGATTTACAGAAATCTTGAAGAAGATTTAGATCCCTAATGAGCAAGCCATAGGTGACAGTGGAAAGGAAAAACTATCAACTAAATAAAGAACCTTTAAGAGTTCTTCACCTTGTTCCTTAAAGCTTCTATGTAGAACCCAGCAAGAGAGGATTTCTATGTTCTATGTAGAAGTTCTGTACTGAAAAATCTGATATCATAGCATCATATTTATTTCTAGAAAGAAGCCAATTTATCTTCCAATCAAACTTCAACCTTGAAATTAGTAAAACAAATGTCTAATAATATTAATTAATCAGCTAGTAACAAATATTAGACAAGTTATCCTACATTCAAGACATTTGTATGCCTCTGCCACTAGGTGGTATTATGGCGGTATTATGTTTTAGGGTTGTCTGTGCGTCCATGCATCTGTCCAAGCTTCTCGTTAAGGTGATATCTCATTAATGAGTGGTCGAATGTTTGTAGGATCTACAGTATATGGAATTGTCATTATAACCAGCAGATTAACTGATTCGATTTTGGTCTGTCTGATCCAAACAGGGTCAAGGTCACAGCAAGGTCAAATGTCTGAAATAGTTTTCAATAGCTTCCTTCTAAATTAATTATAATTAAAGGTGTTACAAATTAGTAACAAGAAGGACTTCTTATCAGCAGAGGCATCGGCATCAAGGTCGAGTTCTACTTGTTACTAAAATATCTGTTTTGCAGTGATTGAGAAAAGAAGAACCTTGTTAATAAGTTAATAGGAATAAGTCTAGAAAATTATGCTAATAAGTCTAGGAAAATGATATTAGTGTGATGCAAAATGTTTAAAACTACATTTTAGCACCCTGCAACTAGCTCCAGTCCTGTGGTTGGAAAGTTCAGCAATAAACGTTTTCAGGTACTTTTGGCTAATGTGCCTAACATTTAAATATTTGGACTATGTTCAAAAATGGAATCTGTGCTGCAGTCATATGGGGGTCTGTATTATTTTCTACTGAATAAGGCCCCTGGCTGGGAAAAAAAAAAGAGAGAACCCTTAGGCAGATGGGCCACTATAGCTTGCTGTTTATTGCTTTTTTCTGATCTAATTAGCTCCAAAATGTCATGTACATGCCTAACCTACAAGACCTGGATATTTGGTCGAGTATCATTAGTGATTACAAGTGCATCAATGCCCTAATTATGTATCTGAATGTTTGAGAAAGCTCATTTACAATCGATGATGTTGATTACAGCCATATTATTACATGTGAGCAAAGAGCGTCAACTGAGAAACTGCCACTATCATCTGTGAGCTCTGTCTCTCTAAGAGTTAAAAAAAAAAAAAAAAAAAAAAAAAAAAAAAGTTACATAACTCAGACTTGCGCTATTAAAAATATATCAAGCATTTCTGTCTGCAGTGCCTGGCATGGGCCATAAGATCCGAGCTCTGAATGAAAGACAGTAGTGCCGTTTCCATAAAAGGGCCTTAAGCTAAAATGATAGTCTGTGAACTTAGAGGATCTGTTATGCCTGTCCCGAATGCTTTAGTAAGGAAAAGAGAGACGGCAGACTGTCACCTGTGTCAGCCGGAGCTTCTCGAAGTCCACAGCAAATAGAGCTGGTATGAAATCAGAGACGGCAGTGGAATATCAACATCACTGCAGTGGGAACTGCTCAACTAGGAAAGGTCACGTAAATCATAGCACCAGCCTTTACACTAATCACACTGCAAGCAGTTAACCTGCTGATCAGTTTTAGTCCCGGACTGAGACAGAAATAAGGACAGAGACAGATCTCAAGACAGAGTGTGAGAATCTTCCAGGTTAACCCAAATTGCAAATAAATGCTCTAGAGCTTTTGCACCTGGAAGAACTGTTGTGTGAATGGACATTGTGTGAATAGGTGTGGGTTTGTTTTTGTCGTGACCTTTCACAGATGGTGCATACGTTCCTCAATGGCAGTAGGTCATGGCAGATGGTATGTATATGCTTCGCTACTAATAATTCACGCAGCACACGTCCACACATGACCACTCATATAGATTATCTTGGAATACTAATTTCATAGGAGCTGGTCATTGACTTGTGTATTATTGCAGCTAAATTGTGGCTAACCCTAACCTTTCTTTTTTTTTTTTTAAGAAGTGCATTTGGTGTGAAAAAGTAATCTTCATCACGAAGACCAACAAATTGTTCCCACAGTGTTATGGACATGTTCCCAGCACCGCCTACCTAATAACCTAACACTCGTCCCCTGACTAATGCCACTGGTGTCTAATCATCACCTGTAATCAAAGACTGTCTAAATTACTCAGACTCACAGACTGTAGTCATGAAGTACTTACCATTTTTTTTTTTCGGTTTCCACAGTCTCACTCGCCCTAGTTTCCTGTATTCTGTGTGTTACTCATAATATTAGTCAGTTTATTTTGAGGGCTTGTTACTTCTGAGTTTACATTCACACTAGCAAACAACAAGTCACTTGTAATGCTTGCAGTTTGTCTCTTGTGGGTATGTTGCGACCGCTACTGTTGTTGTGTGTGGATGCGCACTGTCCAGCATTATTTGTTTTGTTTTGTTTTGTTTATTTAATGAGAGGTCAGAAATTGCAGGATAAGGTGAAACCAACTAACTGTGTTAGTTGCAAGTGGGGTTTGAATTAATGTCGGAGTGCACGTGCCATAGGAACGGTCCAAGGCATCATCTGCGTCATGTCAATTTACTGCGCCATACCTAACTTGCATAGAACTGAGAACATCTCAAACCACACTGCCATGCTGTCGCTTTGCCACTTGCTACTGTCGCTAAAATTGTGGCTCTGTCTTGTGCACGCACATAGAAAATGATCGTTACCTGATGCTTTGTCGCATTCTTGTGTGAATGTAAGGATATACTGTACAGTATGTCTTATTATATTATGTCTCCTATCTTTGCCTGTTTATATAAGTTCTTGTTTCAGACTACATTTCAGTGTAGTTCCCCACTATCTGTGTTCCCTTCCACACTGCAGGTTTTCAGGATTCCTTTTGTACTCACCTCACTTCATCTGCTTTACTTTTACCCTGTGTTCTAACCCATGTTCTCTTTATCTACACAATGTAAATAAATTGTTACATACTACTAGCTTAGTCTAATACTTGCACAAACAAGAGAATTGTAATGGTCCCTTATCACAGCCAAACAGTAGCCAAACAGATTTCATGCCAGGCTATTAGTTTTTTATTCGTAGCTGCCAAGGGGACAAGTAGATTCAACAACCAGAAAAACAAAAAAAAAAGCCTACTCCTTATTTTTTGGAATTCGTGAATGACAGGCAATGACAGGCATGTGGAAAGACTGACGAAACCGAGCAAAATAAAGTGTGGCATAAATAATCTGCCATAAAGCTCTCCACCTAGCACAACATGCAGTCACCTCACAGTTAAACATACCCAGAGAAAATAAAAAGGCTAGCCTGACTTGAATAATTACTTAATATTACAATTAATAATATTAATATTATTGTATAATATTGCAGTGTGAGGACAGAGCACCATATCTCAGTTGAAACCTTGGTAGCTGAAACTTGCTGACTTTTTGCTCTATGATGTGCTACATATACTAGTTCTTTATGTGGGTGTGTTAATAAATAACCTGATTCAATAATAACAACAACAACAACAACAACAACAATAATAATAATAATAATTTTGATCAAATTAACACAGGCTGATCTTGAACCATAACACATGAAAAGTTTGCCCCAAAAATCCCCTTTTTTTTGCCCATATCATGCAGCCTTATACTGTAGGTACACCTTGTCCATAAAAAAATGCCCAAAAAAATGCTATGAGGCAAGACTAACACTGGCATACATCCAGGCTGCCAAAGTCAACCTCAGTGCTACTTCATATGCATAGAGAGAGAGAGAGAGAGCTCATAGTCTGTTGTCTGTGTGTGGTGGAATAATTCTTTACTGTGTGTCTCAAGGGCAAACAGAGAGCTTTTGAATACTCTATCTAAGAAAAAGAGAATGCTTTTAATTTTAAAATCCAGAAATATGTGTCTTAGCAGAATGTAACTAAATCATGGCGGTAACTTTCACGTTTCGCTTTTAAAAAGACTTGACGAATAGCTAAAAAGACATAGCATGACTCGGTTAAGACTATATGTACTGTATGTTCCTTTTCCTCCAACCATATTCTTAGGAAAAATTACAGTAGAATGATTTGCTGCTCTTCTGCCACTCGTATCTCTGTAGAGAAACAAGTATATGGGGTTTATACAAAGAACCACATAGATGGATTATTGGATTATACAGTGTACACTAAAGTATCCTTCTTTTTTTGCACATATCTCAGCAGAAAGTTGCAAAGTTACTGCATAAAAGTTACTGTAACGTTACAGCATAAAATCTTAAACTCTGGTTACCTCTGAATGAGAAAAGAGAGAAAATCACATTTATAGATTCAATTCCAACTCTGAAAATGCTTCACCTACCTCTACATTTGTAATCTAATGTACTGCCAAATTTAAAAAAAAAATAAAAAATATCATATGTATATTATAATGGGAAATGAGTTAATGAGATAAAAGTCACTCATGGAATTTAAACACAAGCCTCGTAATGATTAATGATTAATTCAGGCATTCTATTCAGTTGACTACATTTCTTGTTATTAATGGCTCTTATTACAAATGTTTTACATTTAAATCACCTACAGTTAAAATGTATTAGGTCATTTAAATGTGTGACACATAAATGACTGAGGCTTATGTTCATTATGCTATGCTGTATAACTATCCATAATCAAATCATCAGAAAAGAACACTTCGCTAGCAGAGTTTTAGACATGTTTAGGCAGACTGACTGCATTTACAGCTTAGTTTGTTAAACTGGCTCTTTACCCAAGGTGATGTTTGCAGGAGAACAGCCAAGGCAAGGTTATGAAGTAACTAAATAAAAACACTTCCATGTCATTTCGGTAATATACATTTGTTTTCTTAAAGTAGAGATGTCAAAGTACATCATTTGCAGAAAAACATATTTTCAAAACCCATTTTGGTTGAAACCCAAGTTTCCATTGTTTCTGGCTGTTTTCCAGAATACAGCCACAACAACATTCGACAGGTTGCGTTACATACATCATGACGGGAGTTGAACCTGATCATACCAAAGTTTCCTAAGTAATACTGTTATCCTGGAGACATTGGCAAGCTTCTTCATACTCTAAAAAAAACCTCTTGGGAAGAAGGATGTCGAAGTGTTTTCCATCATTAAAGAAATCTGTTTAGAATCCTTTTGAAACTCTTGTCTATTAAAATGCATTCTTGAGGGTGTCTTGATAGTTTTACAACTTTTCATTCCCTTATTGTCATTCTATATCATTCCAGATACAGAAATATATGCAAAGCAAATTCGCACACTGCAGTCATGCACACTGAGCTACAAATTGGATTTTGGCATCTAGACACTGTACTTCTATGTCTCGGCTGCTTATAGATGATCAAAATGGGGATGTTGCATGATTCTTCATTTGCATAAAGAGTAATTACTGTTGCATCAGTTTCATAATACCCCTGTCAGCACAAGTAAGAAGAGACGTACTGCGGCAAATCCCGTACTGGCTCTTCATGTGGTGCATTTTAAATTGCATGTCAGCCCAAGACATACGCACAAACATATAGGTAAAGACACTCAGACCTTCAGAGTAAGAACCCAAACCCTCTCATAATTCTAAACTAGATTGCAGCACATAAATAATAAGACACACTCACCCTGATGCAATTCCCTCTCTCCCTTTCTCTCTCTCTCTCTCTCTCTCCCTCACACACACACACACACACACACACACACACACACACACACACACACACACAGAGTCTACAGTGTTGCCCAGAGAATTTAGAATCCATCTTAGGAGCAAATACAGAAACACTTGCTTGAGGATATCCAGCTTGTGCTCGCAATAAAAATAAGCATTGTTTACAGAGTCCTGAACTGAAAGACAGTGATAAATATGCATGCTACATATCCACAGAACCCATATAAGAAATAAGAAGTTATAAATAAATCTCCTTCATCTACACAGAGTGCAGGACAAAAGAATAATATTCTGAAGAATAAAAATCTGAAGCACGCTTTTGGAATGATTAGACCAACATACAAGCGTCTGAGTGCACTGCATCCAATTACGGGCTGGGTTTGCAAAACAATAAATTCTATTAGAAATCTACTACTTCAGTGAAGCTAAGCAGATTCACTGTTTATGAAGGTTTAAACAGCATTCTGACTCTATCTGGGGAATCACTGTTTTGCTCCACATTTTTTTCAGGTCATTTTCTATGGCTTATAAACGTGACATCAAAGAAGGTAATCTTAGTATGAAGCCGATCTATTGACATGCTTAACACTGAAATGAGTGTTATATGATGTTAATATCTTACTGACTGACTGAAACACAGACACTCACACAAACAACCAGGTGTCTGGGCAATTAGATTTAGTTCATAGTTGTGCTAAGTAGATTTAACCACCAGAAAAACAAAAATACCCTACTCCTTATTGACAAATCCACCCCTGTGGTTACAGTTATTTGATACTGGGCACCCAAGTGGTCCACTGGTAAAGCATTCACCTTTATTTAGGAGACTGCGTGTTTAAATCCAATAATGCCACAATCATCCATGGCTGGGAGTCCAAGAGAGAATTCTTGGCCCTGCTCTCTGGGTGGGAAGAATAGTATTACTCCAGATAGTCAGAATGACTATAGCCAACTGTGGGCATCTGTTAGCTCATTTATACAGAAAAGAGCAGTTAGCCCTCTCCTCCATGTACATACAGCTACCATGTAATTCTGCATAAGAAACAGTTCAGAAAAATGTGGCTAGCTGGATTCACATGCGTCAGAAGAAGCACATGTTGATGAGTTGGTAGGTGTCAGGGGATGGGAAGAACAAGCTAGTGGGAATTTGCAGTGATGAAATTGCAGAGAAATGGATTTAAAATCCAAAAGAACCAAATTGTATGAAAATAATACAAAAGTGATTTGACTCCAAAGCACATAAAAAAATCCCAAATTTGTTAAGACTGCCAACTAAATGTGCTATGGAGAAACTATGCTAAATTTTTCATGTCAGTGGCTTACATTTTCCAAGACCATACTAATATTTGTTTGTCTCCTAACAAGAGTATTGTATGACTGGAGTGATCTTAAATCATAACACATAAATCTGCGTTCTCCAGGACATGTGGGAATCATGCTATATATTAATATACAGGCATACAGGGTTAAGCGTCTCTGCATCCACAAGGCCAAATGCTTCAAAGTAGTATTACTTCTTAACACTAAAACCACAACAATGACCAAAAAAAAGACCATTAGCCAAATGTGTTCCGCCTGTCTGTCAGCTTGCACTCGCAAATCGCTTTTAGAGCCCCCGCCAGTCGTCTCGCCCTGCTCTTTTGAGTGTGACAGGCTTTGATGTGTCAGCGTGCAGGCAGGCCAGTGATGGAGAAAAGAGCAGTTCAAACACTGGTGAGGATGGGGTACGTAAATCTCAGCCAGGCCCTGATGATATTAATAGTCCCCGTAGTGACATTAAGGCAGAAAGGGCACATGTTGAATAAGCTTGTGTTAGAGTGGATATGAAGAGGTGCCAGTGTCACCTCCCTGTGCTTGTATTCCGTGTGTCTTTGAAGATCTCCTTTCTGAATAGCTTTCTCTGTCTGACTGATAATATCCCCTACAGCTTGTCTGACAAGAAGACGGACATCGGGGGCTGAACATGCCTAACCTCTTCACGCTGAATTGGTCACAATTATTATGTGCACCCTTTCTGTTTTGGCTTCATGCCTAGTCCATAGCAAAGTAAACACAGGGAAAGGAGGAAATGAGAATAAATCTGTTGTCACCAATTAGCCTAAACATTTGCCTTTGGCGTGGCCACTCATGCGTGCTGTGTCAGTTCTCTTCCTCCTTCAGAATCAGACCCTCCAGGGACAAATCCTAATAGAGAGAAAAGACTCGCTTTGGCATGCTGAGCCACACTAATGCCAGGCCAGACATTTGGATGCAGCAGCGGCACCTTAGCAGAATGGTGCAATGGAGAGCAATAGGCAGAATCAGATGTAAGCCTCTCAAAAACACACCCAAACACACGGCTCGTCCATATGGCATTGTAGGACTACAACTGGCCAGGATGGATGTTTCCGTTTCTGTTAGCAGAGTGTCTCTGGTCTGCTGCAGTGCTCATGCTTACTGGAGTGCTTTTAATTCCCTGCTGCCAGCAGTGCAGGTCAATACACTGATATCTATTCTGGTCTTTCTGATTGGACTAAGAACAATATCAGGTAGCAACATTGGCTTCAATTACTCGATAAAGCAGGATGGTAGGAGTGGTGAGGAAAGAAACAACTGCATTTCATTTTGCTTCATTCCATGTTCTGTACTCACTGTTAGGAAACACAGGATGTTTTCATGTCTGCACAAGCATGACTTAATGCCATACAAATCTTTTTTTATGATCCAAAAATGACATAATTTCCAGTTGTATCGCTTTCCTTGTCCTGTGCCATAGAGTGGTTAATGAAAAATTAATGGTGTAAAAATATAGGGTATTAAAGAGCTTTTTCTGATGCTAGGATGTCTGTATTTTTCTCTGCAGTTGGTTTTCAGTAGCAATGCTCATCCTCTAGCCTCTATCTGGGGGGTAAATAATTTATTCCACAACCTACAGTATGCTGCTACACGCTGAATATAAAACATTCCCATGTCCTACTGCAGCCCTCTTGATCCAACTTCAAGGTGGGAACGTACTTCCAAGGTCAATTAAGAGTGCTAAGCATTCAGAGCTGAGTTGGTATTAATATTACTGCATCATAATTTGTGAATTTTGCATCATAAACAGGACGAGATGCTCAGGAAAATCAAAAGTCTGGATAAGTAAGAGCTGCTGTTCTGATATTCCAGCCAAGACAGTGGATCTTGTAGAGGCTGCTATAGAAAGAATATGGTGGAGATAGTCCTCTCCCCAGAGGTGAGCTAGCGTGAGTATGAAGTACAGTGTTAATTAAGGTAGCACATACACAGCTGTTGCTCTGCGCTGGTGTGTTGGAGAGAACGACCCATCTAAGGGCTAATGAGGTATCTGCAGTTCAGATCACACCATCATTTAGAACGTCTTCAAAAGGAGTTAGCATCATTTGGTAATCACAGCCCTGATTAAAAGTTTGGTAAGGAACATCCATCTGTCCATTCATTATTACAAAATAAAAAGGTATGCAATATAAAGGGTTGGCATCAGATTTGAAACACGGTAAAAAAGAATCCCTTGATAAAAACGCAAGCCCAAAAAGGCATATGACTATGGGATTATATATTATCTGTGTATTTTTATGACCATCGGTGCATAGTGAAAAACGCTGTAATTGTAAATGCATTATCAAGGGGTGTGATTAGACAGTCTGCTGCACTATCCAATCAAATCAGCTACTCCTATTCCCTTTAAAACCTGCCAAGCAGTGCAGTGACATTTTCATAATGATATATGATTAGATTTCACTTACATATTTCGCATTGATATTTCAGTGATAGAAATAATGAACTGACTGACATCATTTACAACAAATGCACTTTTTGTCTTCTTTGTCACAGAAATACATCAATATTTTAGTGGCAGTGTCAAAAACCATGAGACTAGAATTTTTCATTTAAAAGCCAATAGTCAAAAATCCACAACTACACTAAAAAAAGAAAGAAAGAAAGAAAGAAAGAAAGAAAGAAGGTCAAAGATATGAAGACGTTATGTTATTGATTCTATGAATTATATGATGTTCTTTGATTAATGACATGTCAATTGATTCAAATTTTACAGCTTAGTTGTTTGTTTTTATTTGTTGGATATGAAATAATTCAGTCAGTATTAAACAAGGCTTTTAAATCTGCATTTGAAGTCAGTAAAATACAGCTGTGGCATTGTGTTGGCTCTAAGAGGGGGTCTCAGCAGGTGGTAACACAGTCGTAATTTTTGACTACAGAATATCACTGTGTCAGCGTATTTCAAATATCACACTGTGTGTTGCACCAGATCACCCACTTCAGCCCAGACGCATTCATTTCTGACCACAAAAATGGAAACTTAACCAAAAAATTGGCTCATGCCCAACAAAAGTAGCAATACATGGGTGTTATACTAACAAATTACACTTTTGCCTGAATAAAATTTGAGCCTTTATCAAAAGCACCAGCTTTAGGGCTGTTTGTGAATAGTACCAACTTTCTTTTTTTTTTTTTTTTTTAGGAATTTAACTTTCTATAGCCTAGACTTTCTCAAAGCAGGAGCTAAAAAATAAACTTTTCAAGGAATGATTTCTATTAAAGAATAACACACCCTTTTTCGATTAATATTCCCATATATACTCTTATTAAGTCAATTATCCAGTAAGATCATCTACTATTAAACTAATTTCCAAAGTTTTGTTCAGAGTGTGCAAATATATGCAGCTCTGTCTATTAGTCCTATAATAAGGCAGTGGTATCTGCATGTGAAATCAGATAATTGTATAAGAATTAAATAGCCTCACTTTGATTAGAGCTCCGCTGGAAGGCTGACTGGATTATGAAGAACTGGAAGGGTCAGATCCAACATTCACCGAGTTTAAGCAGGTCTCTTACCCCATATAGCTTGCATAGCATGTGACATTATCAGCCATTTAATTGGAAGCAAGGACTGATCGGCACTGAGGATTAATCTGGAGACATATTACAGCTTGTCAAACAACAGGGGCCGTTTTCAATTAACACGACTGTAATTACCAATGCTGGAGCTAGATGGTTAGCATGGTTTATGAATAACACAGAGATGTGGGGCAAGTGTTTTATCTGCAGCATGCACTACAATCCACAATGCAATGCCACAGCATTCTCACATACTGATTAATGCTATGTTACATAATGATGCGACAGCTGTAACATTTAGCATAACAGGTGGTGTTATGATGGGGCAATATCAGTGTTGTATAAAGGCACTTCAGCACCATATCAAACCTCAATTCAGCACAATGTGAAAGGGGACAAAACACCGGCTGCGTGGGTTGCAGTTAAGAAAACCAGCAGAATAGGAAGCCAAATTAATTCTTCCAGGAAAACATATAGGCCTCCTGGCAGAATAACTGCCACAGCATTGTTATTCTACAGTAATGAAATAACAATAGGATACACATGGATGCATGATTTTTCTAGAGTGCTGTATGAAGGTCTAAAAAAGAGTTGACCTTGGTAACTGGCCAGACTCAGCTAGTCTCCTGAGTGCTAGCACATAGGTGAAAGGACCTGGGTGAGCACGGACTGTAATAAGCCTCCCTCCTTGTCGCTTTTTCTGTCTCTCTCTCTTTCTAACTCTGTCTCCTCCTCAATGCAGCTCCTCTGGAGGCTGACTATTAATAGCAGGGCGATGCAGGAAAGCTTGGCCTGGTTCAGAATGTCTCTGAGGCAGACACTGAGAGAAGCTTGTTTGCAGTTCTACAGTTCACATACCCTGCCATTAGAGATAGCTCATCCGTGTCGCACTCCCACTGGCCCATAGGATTGTCCAGCGATAGCTACTTTAATCAGCGTATGAGCGTAACAGTGCACAATCAGTAGTGACATAAAACAAAACAGCACAGCACTGAACACAAAACAACATTAGTAGTTCAAAAGTCTATTAATGCTCTATAGTTAAACGTAGCACATCAAGCCATCACAGTGTCTGACCATGTGACCAGTTTAACTTGAGAGGAACTAAAATATGAAATTAAGCCTATGTCATCCACAGATACTTACAAGTGAACATGTCTTTTCATTTAGAAATGGTCCTCAACTGCCAGTGCTTCAGTGGTTATCACACAAGACCAGGCATGAGGGAACTTAATGCTCTAGTACTGTGGCTAATGATGGAGTTCTGTCCACAGAGAGCAGAGCCTGGCTGAAAATACATGGCCAATGGAAAAAGCCTGTTATACCTCCTAGCATTAATTTCCAATGTGCGCAGTGGCTTCTTACTGAATTGTGAATTGTCATTCAATGATTTGTTCAAGGATCACGCATTTGGACTTTAGCTTTAGCTTATCCCAAACCCTTTCTTTATGTGTCTAAGTAGCTGTAAGGAGAGAAATAGAGAGCGAGAGAGCATGTGAATGAGAGTGTCAGCGAGGGTAGGGGTGTGATTTTTCTTCCAATTAGTGTCACAGGTGAAGAGAAAGAAGCCTAGTATGAATAATGATTCCCAATGCATGTGGAAGATAATTTCTCCCATTGTTTTATTATAGCTATTCAACCAAAATGATGGAGCACTGGCAAAGATATAAAAGAGAGAGAGTATAAAACAGAATGTGTATATGTATGTATATGTACGTATATGTGTGTGTGTGTGTGTATATATATACACACACATACATACATACATACACACTGTATATGTTTATATATTATATATAGCCCAGGATTCCAATTGTGATTTTTGTGGTTTTTGTGTGCACTCTGGTGTTAGTCTTTATAAATCTCAGCCTGGAAGCCTGCTGGTTGAAGGCACTGATTAATCAGATAACCTGACAGGTTATATCAAGGAAACCTGTGTAAATAAATCACCGAGGCACCTTTCACTGAAGTATTTCTTTCACTAATTTCAGCTTTCTTTATACTCTTACTTTCAAACTCACATAAACAGCTATATCAATCTACAGAGTAGCTAGAAATCTTGTCATTTTACTATTATCAACACAAATAGATGATGATAATCTGTCATTTGATAGTCAGTGGATCTTCACAGGTCTCAACTTCATGAATTCTACTTTGTTGCCAGGTTTACTCATGTTCACCTGTTGCTCATTTACTCTTTGCTTTTCGCTCTTGAGCTCATTACTGAGTCTTGCCATCACCCCAGTAAGTATGTATTGTGGATTGAACTGGATGGTTTGAATGCTGTACACTACCAGCAAACTGGAACATTTCTAGGACTGTGTCTTGGGAAAGCAGTTTAAATACTGGTTGCTCTGGACTTTTACATATTGGTTCCCATAACTCTTCTGTCTACATTATTACACACAAGATTATTCACCAAAAGGCCTCACCAAACATTGTGAACCCAGCCAATATGTGGGTTTCCCCCAAACTGTTGCCACAAAGTTGAAAGCACACAATTGTATAGAATGTCTTTGCGTGCTGTAGTATTACAATTTCCCTTCACTGGAACTAATGGGCTCAAACATGTTCCACTATGTCGCCTGCACAAAGTGAGGTCCATGAAGACATGGTTTGCCAAGGTTGGAGTGGAAGATCTCGAGTGGCCTGCACAGAGCCCTGACCTCAACCCCACTGAACACCTTTGGGATACTTTGGGACACATCTCCCGACATCAGTGCCTAACTTCACTAATGCTCTTGTGGCTGAATGGACAAATCCCCACAGCCACACTCCAATATCTAGTGAAAAGCCTTCCCAGAAGAGTGGAGGTTATAATAACAGCAGAGGGGGACTAAATCTGGAATAGGATGTTCAACAAACACATACCTTTGGCCATATAGTGTACAACTGACAATTTCAGCACAAGAAAAAACTGTGGGGGATCCTGTTTAAAATCTATATGTGATTAGCCTGACAGGTGGGGGAGCTGGCAAAAACATCAATCATAATCATGATCCATTATATTATTATCCATGATATTTTTCGTGTTGGTTTTTAAGACCAACATGAACCAAACTAATTTCCCTATTGATAAAAATGAATCTCTACAATGATTATTTATGATATTATTTAACATAATTGCAAAGAAAATGAATCACATAGACACTTTAGGCCAAAGTACCATTTCAAGCAAATTTTTATAGAGTGCACTTCCTATTAAAAACATAAACAATCATTTCTAAAATGAAAACAATCAAGCATGGATAATGCATTTAGAAAATGTTAAATAAAAAGTATATCAATTCTGCTAATGTCTTCATTATTTCAAAGCACAATAAATGGAAAGGTGATTGGCAGGTGAATAGTTACATATGTTTAAATACTGAATACTTTAGCTCAGTTGGTTTACATTGTATTTAGCAATTTTAAAATAAGCTATTTGTGTTTCATTTTGGGTTGTATACTTTTTTGTTTTCGCATTTGTTTGTGTACTGCTGAGGAATGGTGGTGTTAGAAAAATATTTGCGAGTTAGTAAATTGAAAGGAGGAGCAACTATGTTTAGAAGTCACTTAAAACCCTTGTTTTCAACTGTTTTGATGTGTATCATATCCTTGACTAGGTACAATGTCATGGTATCAGTGATGTCTTTCCAGCAGTTACTTGTTTTCAAACACGGCTATTTACTTCGGCACTGTTTCTGGCTGAGGTGCTGTTGCACACGTGTGCTCCCGTGTTATCTGGATTTTTCCGCACACTCTTTGGGGTGCTTTTTTGGTGGTTAAATAGGATCATTGTGGTACCTCGACGTGCTAATCTTGCCTTAGAATATTTAGCAAACAACCGTTGTTTGAGCCATGTCCGCTTTATAAAATCCAGCAGTTCCATATAACTGATTAACTTTTCAACACCTCTGTGTTGTCAGCCATGCTGCTATGGTGCCAAGCTTAGAAGGAAAGCATAAGCTAAAGAAGTGCCTACTTTTGGCTGTTATTGGTTTATTTGTGTGTCTGTCAGGAAGAACACAAGCTTAGGATGCCACGTCTGAGTGTTTCAGTGCAACTGACAAAATGTGTTTAATATCACAGTACACACAATCTCTTTTGTCAAAACAGATCTTGAAGACATTTTAATCATTCCGGATCTTAAATTGATCTATCACCCACCCTTAATTACAACCACAGTTATTGAACAAGGTTTAATGTTTCTCAGTTATCAACCCCCAGATATCACCTCCTATGTGCAAGTGGTCTGGAAATCCTTGTGTTGCACTGCCTGAGAAGCAAGGGCTTCCTGATGCATTGTGCTATCTCGTTCAGACAAATACACTTGCCTTACCTTACTGACAAGAATAAGATTTTCTTAGTTCTTGAAAAGGGCAATGGCTATATTCAGTCAGCAACCCACTTTTAGACAGTCATTCCACCAATTTGAGCAGTTTGTTTCACAAGCTTTTTGATCATTACAACTCAGGGAAAGATACAAGCAAACAACTCCTATTATTATTATAAAGGTAAGCTCAGCCACGACTGCACCATAACCTTTTGCACCTGGCCACTAAAAGTGGGTGGAATTAACCCATGCTAAACTGTTTAATGCCGAGTATTAGTAAAACACTGCAAGTGGATATTTCATGCAAAGATGTTTAGCTCAAGCACTTATAATTTATTCAACTCTCATTCAGACTTGATAATGTCCTCCAAGCAAGGTGTCTTCCATCTAAGTTCACTTGCTTGTCCTAGCAACCCTAGCACTCTTTCAAACAAGGAGAGTGATGCCCTTGAGATTGGATGGGTGAGGAAAAGCAACACCACCAATATCACCCCAATAAATGGCACTGATCCAACTGCTCTCATCTTGGCATTGGGAACCTGGATGTTGAGCTTTTTGTTTAAGGAAATATAAGGAGATATCATTCCCTTTAACTTTTTTCCTAATGAATCAATCAATTCCTTGATGGTCTCACAGAACTAGGTTTATCTTGGTTAGTCGTAAAAACCCTACACATTTCATAGAGTACTGTAAGGGGGAAATTGATGACCTCTACTTATCTAGCCATTCCTTATTGGGTAACCCATATTAAAGGCTCCAAAACCGATAAAGAGATCTGAATCCCACCAGAAGTATTCATAAAAAAAAAATAAAAAAAAACAAAGCTGCCAAATGACCTCCCAATCGACCACGGAGCTGTGTGATAAATCTGTTACCAGGAGTTTCACCACTGTTCTTATCCCCTTAGCTTATCCCCTGTCACTGACTGACACCCAAGCAATAGAGGAATAAAACAAGGATGTACTGAAACTAGGTTACATGTGCCCTTCTATGTCTCTAGCCGCAGCTGGCTTTTTCATTTTCAAGAAAAAGGATGCCAGTCTTGGCACAAAATATCCATTATCTTTAGTAACTGCTGTGTTAGAACAAGTAAGACTGGCCAAAATGTTTATAAAATAAGACTTATAGTTTGATCTGCAGTTGTGAAAGGGCCAAACCGCTGCCATACCCCAGACATTTCCTCCCACATATCTTTGCTCAAACCTGTGTATCACTCTGTGTTCTAGAGCTGAATATTCTCTCTATTTGATATGAAGGCCAGCCTGACCTATCGGCTTTATCTGGTGGACTAGAAGTATGGTACAGAGGAATGCTGTCCATGCTCGTGCTTTTAAGGGCATCAAAAATCCTTCAATCACTGATTACTGCTAAGGACATCCAGACTCCCAGGCCAAGCACAGCTGGCATTGGGATGATTTGGCTTCAGGAGACACCTCTTAGGGAGGGGGAGTATATATTGGAATATATCCCTGTTTCTCAGTCTCTATTTCCCCAAATCATGTTCACTTGGTCAGTGTTTAACATTTCAATTGGTCAAAGGTTTAAATGCTAGGAGAGCACAGTATCATAGTGAATGTGCATGGCATATGTGCACGGTGCCCTGCGATGGACTGGTCTCTCACCCGTGGTGAATTATCCTGCCTTATACCCACTGTTCCTGTGATAAGCCTGGGATCCATAGTGACCCTGACCAAAAGGAAATGGTTAAGATGAATTAATGAATGTTTAAAAGATACTTGCACCTATTTCAGTCTCTGGATTATCTAACTAAGTCTATATCTTGTTATGCTATCGTTGTTGGCTGCTCGGCAGAGTAGCACAGCAGGTAGTGTTATGGCCTCACAGTTCCAGGGTCTCTGGTTCAGTCTTGGGTTACTGTCTGTGTGAAGTTTTGCATGTTCTCCCATTGTTTGGACGGGCTTCCTCTGGGTTCTCTGGTTTCCTAATATTGTCAAAAACCATGCAGTTTGTTGAACTGGGTATGGTAAAGAGACTGTGTAAATCTGGGTGTGCATGGTGCCCTGTGATGGACCTGGCATCATATCCTGGGTGAATTCCCCTGCCTTGCACCTATTGTTCCCAGGATAGGCTCTGGACCCACCGCAACCTCGACCAGAATAAAGTGATTACTGAAAGTGAGTGAATGAATGAATGATGTGTATTGACCTGGACTGTTTTGAATATTAGTTGCACAGGACTGGTTTTTATTCAAACACAAAATAAACTTGCACATGGATTCAATCCTGCATGTTTGTTGATGGTTGCTGATTGCTGGATGAATGGCTATTTCCCATCAAAGCCTTCCTCCATGTCATCAGACACTCAGGCTGGCTAGGCTCCTGCTCTACTTGGCTCAGTGTCTTTATGAGAGGGAGACGCTTCATTGTCAATGAAGGGGGGGGGGGTGGTATTCTGTGAAAATTGGCTTTAGTGATAGAAAGGAATCATTTTAATACCCTGCTAGTTTCAAAAAACAGATGAAAAGACCCCTGCAAATAATAACAAATAGATTTTCTATGATTGCTAGTCCTGCATTTGTGCATATGCGTATGTATGCGCATATCTTTTCATCCTTTGTATTCTCCGCAACCTGTGCACTGGTTCCCATATTTCCATCCCGCCCTGGTTTAGGCACTGCTGTGGGTGGCATGCACATCCTACTTTTCTTTGTGCACCAGAAAATGTGATTTCTTTCCAATCTCTTCCTGGTGTCTGTAAGCAGTTTCCATAGCATGTGTTACAGCCTATAGCAGCTTTCATATATGTATGCGCATGTGATTGTGCACTAGAATTCCCATGTTCTGTTTCATGTTACAGTGTTGCTTCATTTTCCCAGGAGCATGTGTGATACTTCTGAAACGCATGTTTAAACAACAGGGAGTCTGTCACCCCCTACCTTTTCTAAAAGCTGCCTCATTAGGGAGGATCACATGAGTGAGTGTAATACAAAGACGTGGATAAAGAGAGGAAGTGTGTGTGAGAAAGAAAATGGAGGTAAGGTCAGGGCAAGCCAGAGAAAGCAATCCACGTGCCACGTCTATTCTCTATTTTTTTCCTAAATGTACCTTGTCAGTTTGCTTACTCACCCCAATCTTGGAGTACAACATGGTAAGTGAAACATTCTGAGATTTGCTCTGCAAACATCATATATTGTATTGCTTGTGAGTTAATATACACACACATACAATGTAGTATGTTGATTCTGTTTAGTATAAAGATCATGAGACTTGTCCTCCCTCCAATTCTCTACAGAGACACCTTCATGCACTACTAACACCTCCACCTAACACACACACACACACTTGGCGGCTGTCCTCACTCTGTCCCTCACACTGGGCCAGGGAGGACACAGAGTTGGCTATTAGCTTGGGCCATCTGCTCTCTTGCTTCCCAACTACACCCCCCCCCCCCCCTTCTCTCTCACATGTCCTCTCTCTTTCTTGTTCTCATACTCTCTTTCACTTGTCCCCTCTCTTTCTTGCTCTTTTCAGGGTCAGCCAGCCACCCACACAAAGACAAGCCCTGTCTAAATCCAGAAAAAAAAAAAACCCACCTCTCAGTGATTTGTCAACCAAAGATCCTGAGCTGTTAGAGAAAAAGTGAGATGGATTGGCTTCCTCCCTCCTTCCATATCAGTTTTATCCTTATATCCTTTTCCTTCTACTATCTGACACCAGCCATTATGGAGAGGAAATGAGCTAATAGGGACTGCTGTTCACTTTGAAACCCACCTACACCCTGTGTCGGATAGGTCCAGTTAGTGGACTACTTCGGTCTTCTTTTATAGATGACCCTATAAAGAAGGTGAATGTGTCTCTTCAGTGGAAATTCTTTTTTTTAATCAGGGAATTCAGTTTCAATTTGTCAAACTCAGGCCGGTTTGCAATCCACAAGTCCCTCTACGCACATTTACACCATTTTCTTTAGGTACCTGTTTAAAAATAGACATTGTCACCACTAGAAAGTGAGAGTAAGAAGAATAAAGGAGTTTTAAGCAAGCACACTAGAATCTCTGCCTCGGTTCAACACTACATAAGCACAATCCTCAAGAGATTAAAATGCTGCCTGTTCTTTTTTTAAATCAGGAGCGCCAGTGAACAATAATCTAATATGTTAAAGTTTAAAACTGGATTATTTTGGGTACAAAGAACTACAGAAAGTAAGTGTTGTGCGTCAGCACAAGAATACCATTAATCTCCGGACACTCTGCCCAAACTAATACATCTTGTTTGCATGTGTGATAATTATGAATTAAGAATTGGCATTTCAGGCAATTACTATTCAATTTTGTCAAAGGATTATATGAATAATATGCAGCAGCCTATATCTACTGTGTGTGTGTGTGTGTGTGTGTGTGTGTGTGTGTGTGTGTGTGTGTGTGTGTCCTAGGTTGTACAAAGCACAGTGAGTTACATTTTAAGCTCGCGACAGCCACCGTGCAACATCATATTCCACATTTAAAATTATATAATATAATTTAATTTCACAACATCCTTCTGAAGCACTGAATTAACTTCAGGCATGTTTAACTACCTAAGTGAAATGTCACCTACCATACTGCCACACATTTAGTCAGCTGCATACAAATAATGAGCTACAAAACTGTTCTGCACCGACTATTCCACCATGCTCCTATGTATAGAGAGAGTCGGTGCTTTGGATTTTACACTGTGCAGCTGTAATTAAAATTTAATCAAGCCCAACTCTGACCCCGTTTTCAGCTTTCCTTTCAAAGCTCAACCAGCACTGAACAAAACATTCAACAAACATTCAACAAACTGCCATATACTGTACCCTACCAATGGCACACTTTCCCACAACTATACTAGGTAGGAAACCCTCATGATTGCTATTAAATTATACTCATAAAAGCTTAATTTACTATTTCAACTTTAAGACTCTATTAATTATTGGCAAATATGGACTCATCCATATTCTATTATGAATTTCTATGGTGTAACTGTGGGCTTGAAATCAATGTTACTATGATGATGGTTTGAAAACCAAGGTTGTCCCATAGTATTCATGGTAAAACTAATGTGAAAAACCAAGGTTATACTATAGTAACTATGGTTAACCCATAGTAGCCATGATAAAGCCATGGTTTGAAAGCTGTTTTTCCTTCACACTGACAAAAACTATAAGATAAGTTTCATTTGTATAAATTCATTTGTGTAAATTCAGTTATTATTTTGTCTTGTGGATCTGCTATGGGAAATCGATTATTCAGGGCAGTACTAAATAAAAAACAAAATGCAAATTTTATGATCCTCCTTTTTTTTTTTCTAAATTATTAACATTTTGCAGATTTGCAAGGCATATATAAACTTATGACCCCAACTGTACATACATACACTGAGACACATAGATGATCTTGAGAGGCGGACAGCAGCTTTGAGATACCATGTCTGTTCTCTGTTCTTAGTTGTTGTCAGATGTCAAAACATGTCTGTGTGAGTGTGAAAGACAGAATGACAGCGTGGCGTATCACAGCAGGACAGCTCGTTGGTCACTCGTTTCCTTCTCTGTCTCTGACACAAACATACTGGCATATTCTCCGGGTGGCTTCAGCGCCTTGTTCCTTTACCTACACTGACCCCATGTCACTCTTTTCAGATGCTATGCACAACACTAGCTCAACAGTTAAGATGGTTTGCTAGTGACCACAGGTTGTGAGCCAGACTGCCATGGTTGTGTCCGTGGCAAAAAAAAAAACCCAAAACCTTTCACTGCAAGTTGGGAAATAATAGGAACACAACTGCTCCCTTGGGCATAAATAAAGTTAGTGTGTCCTTGAAAGCACATGTTAATCTAACCAGCATCTCTTGCTGTGAATGGATCGGGTCTTGCTGCCCTGGGGGCTACTTTTGTTGTTGACTTGCTGAATCACAGTCTTGGATGAATAAGGATATGGACTGAACCAATGCATTGTGTGTGTTTTTATTATTATTATTATTATTTAGCTGGAGGGAGAATGGGAGGCTTACTGGAAAGTATTATTGAGAGAAAATTACATCTGAATGGGGAAGTTTGATCAGCAAAAAAAAAAAAAAAAAAAAATGCTCCCGTCACTGGACTGAATGGAACCACAACGGACAGCGTAGAGAGAGGGGGAATGTTTTATATTGACTGAAAATAGTGCAGTGGATCATCACCTATACCACCTTGAACAGACCTCTGTGACATGCCCGCAAAAATGATACTGCTGAAAATAAACTAAGCCTCTCTGCTCATCAAGGAAATTATATCACAATTCACAATCATATAGAACCTACATGTCCTTACACTTGTGTTTAAGCTAATCTCTCTTCGACATGGCCCATGTCTTTGTTGCATTGACCAGACTGGAAATCTTAGTGCTCCCATTCCCCACAGGTCTCCTCTATTATTGTGTATCACTGCCTACAGAGCATCCAATAAAACATGCCATAGGCCATTGGGAGGATTACAACTTCTAAATCTCAGTGGAAATTGCCACAGCAGTTTATAAAGCATATTCAACTATTGATCTGTTACCCAGCATGTTGTATTAAAATCTTCTAGGAAGATTAGCATGCAGTGATAAATTAGGTATAGCATGGTTTACACATTCGACCTACAGTAAATCAATATCTAGCTGGGGAAAAAAAAAGTCACTCTCTAAGCTGAGTTTTCATGGTGCATTAGTATGCCAGGTTCACATGTCCTGAGAGGAGAGAGCAGAGTGCATGGTGTCTGTGACATGTCATCCTCATACTGTATCAACCAAAAATCCTGAGTTTTACTCAAACATATGGAAATAACCTGTTGTGAATTATACATCCTGTAAACTACTGCCTTTTCTGGAGCAGGCACAGTCTATGACGTTCTCCTACTATTGAAGCATGATAATATGACTGTAGTTTTATTTTATACCACAGTTCTCAAATCTGATTGGTCTTTCCCCATTTTCTCCTCATTTTAGTCACCTAGGAATTACCACCAGCCAATTCTCCCAACATACAACAGCTACACTTGCTTCCTCCAACCGCATCTTTTTGAACTGTGCGGCATCACAGGGCAGTGTAACACCCTCAGCCCTCTTCCACAAACAGGATTGGCTAATTCTGCTGTGGGAGAAAGAGTATGCCAATCTCCCACCCAGAGAGCACAGCCAATTTTGCTCCCTTGGTGCCAAGCCATGGCATTGGCAGGATTCGAGCTCTCTTGATGATGGGGCAAACACTTTTCTGTTGCGCCACTCATTACAGATTTCCAAGCTGCCTCTGGAAGCAACATCAGCACAAGAACTGTATGTTGGAAGCCTCATGAAATGAGTTTCCATGACTGAGCAACTGCACACAAATGTAAGATCACTATGCACAATGTAAAGTATTGGTGGAGTGGTGTAAAGCTTGCTGCCACTGGACTCTGGAGCAGTGGAAACATGTTCTCTGGAGTGATGAATCACGCTTCACTATCTGGCAGTCTGATGGATGAATCTGGGCATGGCGGATGCCAGGAGCACACTACTTAACAGAATGCATAGTGCCTATAGTAAAGTGTGGTGGAGGAGGGATAGTGGTCTGGGGCTGTTTTTCAGGGTTTGGGCGAGGTCCCTTATTTCCAGTGAAGGGTAATGTTAATGCTTCAGCACATAAAGACATTTTAGATAATTGTATGCTTCCAACTTTGTGGCAATAATTTGTGGAAAGCCCTTTCCTGTTCCAGTATGACTATATGACACAAAGTGAGGTCCATAAAGACCTAGTTTGATGAGTTTAGTGTGGAGGAAGTTCAGTGGCCTGCACAGAGCCCTGACCTCAACTCCACTGAACACCTTTGGGATGGAACGTTGTTTGCAAGCCAAGTCTTCTCATCCAACATCAGTGCCTGACCTTACTAATGCTCTTTTTACTAAATGGACACAAATTCCCACAGACACACTCCAAAATGTAGAAATTATTCCCAGAAGAATGGAGGCTGATATAGCAGCAAAGGGGGACACAACTCCATATAAAAGCAGGTGTGATGGTCAGGGGTTCACATAATTTTGGCCATATAGTGCATAATAATAGTGAGGCCTGATTAAGCATTAAAGGTGTTACAGACCTCACTGACTGTGTCTTCTATTGACAAAGTCAAGCAGAAGACAAAGCTTTATATCCCAGGAGAGACAGCTAGCTTCCTTATGCCAATTTGGGACCATCCCCAAGTGCATTCTGGGAAAGTGTAAAAGTCACACACTGACCTGAATGCAGACGGAGAGTGAAATACATTGCAGTCTAAGAAAAGAGAAACCTTAGTGTACTGTTTGACGAAAAAAAAAAACATTTTAGCATATTAGATAAGCAGCATTTTATCACAGACAGTGTTGCATCCCACCCAGACAAGGGCAAAACGCACAGAAGCAGGATGGAGAAGCGATGATCACGACTGCATGGCTGAGAGCTACAGCCCTGGATTCATAATCATTGGGGGAATCAAAACACTTTTCAATAATTCAGTATGAATAGAGGAGGGAGGGTGAAAGAGAATGAGAGAATCTTATCTTGCATTAAATGAGCAGGCAAAGGAAATGAGTAGAGGAAAATCTTGGAGATAGAGACTCATACAGGCTCATGTTTTCGAAAGACACATATTGGCTCATGTTTTCTAGAGACACTTTAAACACACAGCTTTCTGCACGTTCACCAGTGAGCTCTGAAACACATACGGCAGCTCACCTTTACATAATCACCTTTACATAATCCTACATAATCCCTTCATACAACTGAATTAAAACGCGGCTTACCTCAGCACTGGTGCAACACTATGTACTCTGCATTTGAGAGAACCTATTCTTTTTTGAAAGCGTAAGTGGACAAAACTCAATAAGATAGTATTGAGAGGCAAGTTTGACCTCTAATAATGCAATGCAATCAAACTGCTGTTTACTAGACTCCTTTATATTTCAGTTTACACGTTATTCCCATCAAGGTGAAAGCTTAAAGAGCAACTCTAACAACCTATATTTCTGTTCTAACCTGCCCCCCAACCCTTTTTTTTAAACACCCTTTGTATCATCCACTTCTAGGCATTAGGAGATAAGATAAGGATGGTCATTTTGATGGCCTGTGTACTTGACAGGGGAAGAGTGAGGACCTGAGCACCCTTTTACAGACACTCAATGTCGATAGCATGCTTTTTTCATATCTCGCTCACTGCATTTAGGAATATAGTAAAAACAATATACTACATGTTCTTAAGCCAAATACATTGGTTGCCTTTATGGTTTTTCTTTATGGGTCATATTCAGAGGATTTAATGGCAAGACTCCTATTAGATTTGTTTATTTAGATTCACTTATTTCAATGCTTGCCCTCTCCTCATTCATATAATCATTGTATTAGTCTTTAAATTGTCACTTGCTTTTATGTAACCTTGTATTACATTTGACAATAAATTAAAAAATTTGCTGTATCTCTGTTTTTTCCAGCTTAAAGCCAAATGCTTGTGTTTAAAGTGTTATTGAAAAACCCAGTCTCCATCATTTCTACTAAAGGAAAAATTGGCAAACTCAGAGGCATGATCAACATGCAGGTAATTTGCATAATCTGAATGATGCACCCAGAAAATCAGCTTGAGCAGTTGCTTAGCCCATCTCTGAATATGCTTAAATTCTCCCACGTAAATTTTGGACTTTAGTCACCATCTGCAGTCACCAACTCTGAATACAGTTCTATGGCAGTAGAAACCCTTTCCCCAAATTTCTTCCTGTTTCTTATTTATACCGCTCACCTCCACCTGGCTCAATAAAACATACCTACCACACACATTTGTGAGGCCTGATTTTTGTTGTTCTCTCACTAGCTATTTTTGGACTGATGAGCATGTATGTGTCTGATAGACAAGTACAACAATGTCCTTTGATATCCTGTTGCTCACATAAGCTATGTCCCTTTTTCATGGTGATGTCACAACACTTAAGCCTTCGGTCAGCTCACAACTTTTATAGGTGAAAAAGATAATGCTGGTTAAGGAACGGTACATTTGTTTAGACTCAGACGTGATCAAAATAAGAGAGAGTAAAGTCTGAGATCATGTTTTTGTTATCACTTTAACGCTAAATGGATGTGACTGCAGGTGGAGCAGCGTGCCCAGTGCTTGAAGGCCTTCTGGTCTCCTCGGCTTAGTATGTTTAATTTCTCGACAAGGTGAAAAAAACTTTTGTCAATTAATCAGAGCCCCTGTAATTATGCTGCTCTTGCTAACAAGTCCCAATTCTATCAATTATTTATTCTGAGGCCACACTTGCACATGCTGTCACGTACACACCTCATTCCAGGCAGGGGCCTTGAAACAGAGGATGTGGCTAGACTTCGTGTTGCGAACTCTCACTCAATCACTCTCTCCTTCTCTGATTTGTTTTTGCACTCTCCCTCCATTTACCCTCCCCTTTATGATGGCCATGCCTCAGTGAAGGACATCTGAAAATGGCCAAGACAACAACAAAACACTTTGTCTTCTCACTCGATTATTTTTCTTACACTTTTCTCCTCTTCAGAATGGTGCCCTTCATCTACAGCAACATGTGTATTTCTGTGCCTGTGTGTATCCTGCATACCATTGTACTCAGAACTGGAAAAATGGAAATGTGCAGTAGAAGTGTTCCCAAAAAAAGAAGTTTGCTGACATAAACATACTTAACATCACACTCAAAATGGCAAACACAGTGAAGACTAAGCATTAATTGTTTTCAACATCATCATCATCATCATCATTTGTAAAGCACTTTATCTTAAAGTGACTTAAGTATAAAGCTTAAAACACTATTTATTGGTAAAAGGCACATTAATGAAACAATATATAGTTGCTAATGATTTAAAAAGTTAATCAATGAAAAACAAAAATGGACTTAACAAGAGAAAAGCCCCAGGAACTATGACTAGGCCATTGGCATGGCCTCTACTGCTTCAGGAAATCAGCAAGATATGCCAGAACTAAACATTCTAGAGCTTTAAACATCATAAGCGGCACACTATACTCGATGCAAAACCTAACAGGCAGCCAACAAAGTAAATAAAACCGCTGGAATAACACTCTCCTACTTACTCTCCTACATCAGTTTTAACTTTATACAACATTTTGTTTTCTCTGTCATGTAAATGTGTTGTAACAGCATTGTTGGTTTCTATTAATATAACATTGTTCGGGGTATATTTTGCTGAACGATACTAGATAGAAGAATATAGTGCTTGACTGATAACTCCTATGTTCTTCTTGGGTCAGGTTTTACATTTTTTTATTCTTGTGCTTGGCTCATTTTATCTATTGAACATGCAAATTGACTTTTTTGCTACTTCTTCCATACCCCTGCTTCATTAAATTACACAGGTTATGTTTGGGTCACCTTGACCTGAGAATATAACTGTTTTTTACAGAAATAAAACAAATAGATAATTGCCTCCATCTCATTTGTACTCATACCTGATTACACACACATGCTGGTAGGAGCACCTAAGGCATAAGAAGTGGTTTTGTGTGTCTTTATTGCTCTCCAAAACCATAGATTTATTCATGGTCTATCATTTTCAAAAATTATTTTTGTCTCAGATGCCCAAAATCAATACGATCTGTGAACAGTAAACCCATTGCTAAGTAGCGAACAGAACACAAGGGTTAATGTGGGTCCTGCCAAAAATGCTTCTTTCAAAGATCAAAAATTAATTTTTTTGATCAAAAATTAATTAGCCATCCACCAAGCAAGATATTTTTGTGGTTTCAGTCAGGTTGATGTCTACCACAGTGACACCAAAGTGCTAGGCGGGTTGCAATGCAGGCATGGTGCAAACTTTCCTCAGCGAAATGCTTTTAGACCTGAAGGCTAAGTTGACCTTTTCTTTGTGTGTGGGAGTGCTGTGTGCGATTGTGAGTAAGACTGCACTTTAGGCCAAAACTCTACTTCAATCAAGAAGTCACAACAAAATATGCTCTTTTAAACATGCTTACAGCATGTTTTTGGTTTCTGTCTGAAACATCACACAGGTGTTTTTTGCTAAACAAAACTAGACAAAAGCACACTAGCTAATGGTACTCGAGAACTGGCCCTTGCTGCTCTAAGTGGACAGATGGGTTTCTTCGATTATATCAGTTTGCTGTGGACATCCATGTTTTTTTTTTCCGAATAGACGCTCTGGAACTCAGAGGCAGTGACTTGGGAATATCTGACTAAGTACAATGGAAGACGATGTTGGCTGTTTCTTCTGTATGTGTAGGGGGTTTCCTTGTAACACACTACATTGCCAGGCACTCTGCATACTTGTGTGTGAGGTATGTGGATAAATTGGCCAAATTTATGGATATACTGTATGTGACATTAGATTAGGTCACTGTGTGCCAAAGTCATAGCCTGTGTGTGTGCCTCTCCAGAGATATGCCTCATTTAGCCTCGCTCAGGCTCTCTCTCAAACCAGTGCTACATAGCAACCAGCCAGGGACGGCAGACTGGGGGGAGCCAGCAGGAGCCTGTTAGCCGTGGATAATAAATGATATTGGTCTTGGATGGAAAGGGCTTTTTGTCTCATTACTTCTAAAAGCATGAGGGACAGGTAATATTGACAATACCATAAAGACTCTAGGCCTGTTGGGTACACTGTCTGCCTCCTATTATCCCATTCCTGAACTCCTGACTCGGAGATAGGAATTAGTGGCTGGCTGCTCTGCTTAGGGGATCAATACGCTATTGTGCTGATTTGGTACAGCTGCCAAGACACCTTCAAAGCCCAAAATGCTTCTTCAGTGATCAAAAATTAATTAGCCATCCAATGTGACAGACTTTTTTGTGCTTTCAGTCAGGGTGATGTCCACCATAGTGACATCAGAGTGCTAGGAGGGACACACGGTGCAAACTTTCCTCAGAGAAAAGAGTAGACTCAACAGCTAAGTTGACCTTTTCTTTGTGAGTGGGAGAGCTGTTTGCGGATGTGAGTAAGACGCTAAAACTCTATTTCAATCCCGAAATCACAACAAAATACTTAGTCAAAAACATTCAGGTTCTTCCAAACATGCTTACAGCATCTCAAAGTCCAGACTATAATTTATAATTCAGTGCAAAAGCATATCTGTGTAGGCAGCTGGGCCTTGCTCTGTAAATAGCCCTGGAAATGGCAAGTAATGGACACTAAATGGGTGGCTCTGCATGGGCTGAGAGTGAGATGATGACTTGTGTTTGTTGTAAATCATGGCACCTGGTAAAGTGGGTGTTTTACTCAAGCAGCAGCAGTGGAGCAGCAGCATCATGTGCCTGTGGAGCACATTTAAAATGGAGGACCCGCTCTGTGGATGAGTAAAAAGGCACACATGGCCGCCAGTGCATCCTCTGCACCTGCCTTGGTGCAGCTGCCTCCATACTCAGCCAAGAACCCGCATACCAATCAGACGGATAATTGCCACGGTGTCCTCTGGCCTCCTACAAAGCTCACAGTCAGTCTTTTGTGTAAGGGTGTTTTTCTCAGTTTGCGTGTTTTATCAGGGTGTTAACCCCCTGCCTACAAGCATACTGTGTAATGTGATGCATGAGGAGTTGGGGGTCTGGAAGCTTGGGCATCTGGCTTAGTGAGATCTTCTGTAAGGTGTGAAGACTGCTCATAATGGAGACATGGTGAGTGCAATGTGTCCTCAAGGGGACCATTAATATTCAGGACAAATGCTGCAGTAGCAGTGTTCATCTTCATCTAAATATAAACAGTGTGATAGCTCCTCAATTGAGGGAACATCTTTTGGAAGAAGGGTGCTCCATTCCTCCTATGCCAAAGCACATTGAAGCTGTTATGGTGTTTTGATGATGGTGGTGGAGAGCGCTGTCTAAAACATCAGTCCGAAGTCACTCAAGTCATTTGAGATGTGGTGAGTGTGAAGGTCACAGCATATGATTTATATAATTTTCATTTCATTTATACAATTTTCATCGGAGTCCCCAGGATGGGAGCATTGTCATCCTGGACCACACCAACACCTTAGACACTTTATGTTGGTTTTTCCTTATATTTGCCACCTGTTTGTAGATTGTACCTTGAGTAGTAACAAGCCTATCCATCTTTGCTTCTTGAGAGCTGCGTGAACCAGCATGTCTTGACTTTCATCACAAAGCCGAGGTCATATTTCCTCTGCAAACACTGCAACAGCTTCTTCAGGTGACCTTTCTTGCACACAGCTTGTATTTTTTTCCACAAGAACTGAAACATTCATCTCTTGTTCTCTTGGCTAAATCCTGGCATATTTCTCCTAAAAACCCCAGAGGCAGACAGCAAGAGAGAAGACGTTTAAATAATGAAGTTTTTTTGGTAGAACCGTGGCCTAGAAAGTACTTGAGAGAAAGAAAATACACCTTACAATTGTCTTTTCTTTTGCCAAGTTCTGCTGTGCTTCACTTCATTCAAACACTGTGAGATGTTATTTACCTTTTTGGGGTTTAATACTGGAGGGAGAGAAATGGGGAGAGAGAGATGTGGTAAGAAACCAAGAGTAAGAGGGAAAATCAGAGAGAAGGTGTTTGCTAGGGGAGCTGTGGGTGATTGCGGTCATTTTGTCCAGTGGCAAGTAATCTCAAGGGTCACTACAATTTCTGCAAGTCAGCTTTGGCTGAAACTTAAGTAAACAGGCCACTAATTATCCTTCTCGTCTTTTGCTCTGTGACCCTCCATAATTAGCCTATGCTCCAGTGTAATCATATTGAACACTCGCCTGCAACCCTCTCTTACTTTGCTTTTGCCAGCATGCCTCTGAATCTGGAAAAACTTCACTGAATCCCAGGAAAACTGCATCTGTGGTTCATCCCAATCCTTACTTTGCATTATCAAATGTAAGAATAGACAAAATCATTGAATGTGATGTTGTTTGGATGGCCTAGCCAAACATGGGATTGATTATCCACACTCAGGAGGTTGTGAGAGCAGACCTCTGATTGGCTCGGCAGTCCAATGGTTTCCGGACTCCTTGGTGCCTATTAATCTCCCAATCAATCAATAGTGCGAGCAGATGTGACACAAAAACCTGTTTGTTCCATTAGAGCACTGATATAACCTAATGCCTATCCTTTCAAGCGCTCTCTTGCTCTTGCTCTCTTTCTCACTTATTCGCTCCAATAAACCCCCGTTTTAACTCTGTGCCACTTTTCTTCTTCTTCTTCTTCTTCTTCAAAAAAAAAAGCTAATCCAGAGCTGAACATGCACATCTATGCTGTGACACTCCGACTTGTTTTTCCACTTTCACTATCACTCTTCCATTCCCCTTGTCTTTTCCGAGCGAACTTCCTGTTCATCTCCGTTGTCTCCCTAGTGAGCTGGATATAGAGACAAATGAACAGGAGGAACAAAAGCAGCTTCTTGTGGCCCAAATGCACAGGATACTCAGGAGGGAATAGGGGGTGTAAATGAGAAGCTTTGGCATAAACTGCTTGCCTGCTCCACTCCGATGTTGTTTTGCTCTTCTAAATAATTGACATGACTGCACTACTGATGACAGGGACAAATAGACTGAAGTAATATCTCAGGCAGAGGTTGTTCTGGTATAGAATACTCTCCCACAGTGAAAAGATCCGAGTCATAAATCCAGCAAGAGCGAAGTATTCCCAAACAGACAGTGCAGTAACAACTGTATTACAATGCCTCCTGCATTAAAGAAATTTTTTTGGAATGCAGTGTGCCATTTGTAATATTTAGGCTCTAGATGCATTCATATCAAACAATGGCCTTATCATTCAAAATATTTTGCCATTTTCCATTTTAGAGTCAAACTTTCTTGGACAAAAGTCCAAGAAAAGTCAGTCTTTTCTGTTGAGGATGATTTAAAACATTACACTGTGTGTGTGTGTGTGTGTGTGTGTGTGTGTGTGTGTGTGTGTGTGTGTGTGTGTGTGTGAAAGAGAGAAAGAGATCATGATCTTGCATTGAACCTGTTGGACCAAAGGCACAGTAGGAGATGTCACAGGCTGATGTCTCAGCACACTTGCTGGTTCAGTTGGGAGTGTGATAGTGTGTGAAGGAGGCTGTGTGTGGGAGCAGATTGGAGACCGTCACTGTATGCTAGTACGTCTGTGTCTCTTGTGCAGTGATTCTCTCCACTGTTTCTCTTATCTGATTGAAGAACAGGGTTTTCTTCACTGCTGTCAAAATTTGTTCAATGGTGCCAGGACCCTGTGGGAATGAAGAGCAGCTTAAAGGGAAGATCATTCACTTTTTTTTAGGATATAACATCTCTTCGCTGCTTTATCCTAAGCCCTTGATTCACCTATGTAAGAAATCGTCTTATATGTTAAAGTCCCTGGCTTATTATTCAGTTATTCATCATTCATTCATTTCAGAAACTACTCTGAATTATTCTAGAACTACAGTGAAACTAATAGTATAGGTATGTAGTTATGAGAGTGAGGAATGTATGGACATTTTAATATTTGCACTTATTTTTCAGACCCAAAAATGACAAACATAAAGCTTTATTGATATATACAGCAAAAAAGGAATCAAATGAAACTACAACTCATAAAAATGCTGAGTTATTTTTGTATATCTTAGTAGCTTTAACAGAAAGACAAATTGTTCATCAATGTCAGGCAGAACCAACCTAAGTCTGCGATGTTGCTCAATAATTTATAATAATTTCCATATTACTCAATAATTTACTAATTATTTGTCACAAAAACATAACTATAAATTGTGTCTTGTCACAGAGAGCTGACTGCAAAGCTGAGTCTACATTTTAACAGTGAAGATGGTTTTGTTGTTTTGTGTGGATTATAGACATTCATCCTGCACTGGTTTTGCATTTTTATTTATTCTCTGTTCAGCATTTAGGGCCAATGTTAGTTGTACTATAAAAAATCTCATAGTCATTGCTAAGTTGAAAAAAAAGGACATAAAACACCACATATCTTATGTATGAAAAAGGGAAAAAAGTAGACAAAGAGTGTTAAAGAAAGAAAAGTAAAACAGTAGTATTAAGTTAAACAAACAATAAGATGTTATTAATAATTGTACATTTTGTGATGTACAATGTGACATATAAAATATTTTATGAAGTATAATTTGACAAGCAATTATGCAATCAATCAGGTGTCACATGTACCTGTATTGATGAAGTATTGAGGACTGGAGAGTTTAAGTGTGAAAATGCTTGTCTAGGGAGTTAAGGAGTAAATTACTACAGAATGAAAACCGCAGTGTTGAGCTGGAACTAAATGCTCACGGTTGGATGCCACTCACCATCCCAATCAACCCCGGTAGGTGGCTCATCAGAGGATAAAAATGCCACTCACTGGGAAAGAAGAAAGAGAAGAGGCACCCTCAAGGGTGCTGCCAATCACCTGCTCGACCCACCAGAGCTGCACCACACTCTGGGACAATTGCACACTCCTCTGCTTCCAACCTTTCAAAAAAAAAAAGTGCTCCTTTGGGGTTTAACTAGCCTTCTGTGTTCATGCTAGCCAAAGGGTGGTACTACATCATATCTTATTAAGATAGAATACAGCAAGTGAAGATGTGACGATTGGTGCACACACATTTCTGATGCACAGACATTATGCACTCCATAATCACCCTTTCCCCTCTCCCAATCTTTGCAATATGTATATGTTACAATAGAAATAGTTCTGCACACAGACACATGTATGCATATGACTTTTTTGTTGAAATATATTAGATTTAATTTTAGATTATTATTAGTTTATTTGCTATAAAACATGATCTTGGTGACCATGCGGTATTTTAAACTATCCCAATTTGGAGTTAAAACTATGACCCTGGCAACCCTGGCAACTGTCCACTGCTCCTCCTCCACTGAGTTTATATTTACCAAGCCACAGATGATAAAATCCAAAGATAAGACAAACCTTTTAGCAGACTTTAATCAAGTTCTGGAGACTTGCAAACCTCCCCAAAACAGTAAGTGATTGTCAGTACATCCATCTATGTACATGCCATCAAAACAGAAGGTACACAGCATCCCACTCCTCCCTCCCACATAAGCATGACTCTGATGGGAAACTCTTATCTGTGTGGCACAAAGCAGCAGATTTCTGTTGCTCCACAGTCACCTATCCCTGAAATGGTCTGTGTATGCTCTCAAGGTCTTAATTGAGCATCCAATGGAGGCCGGTGTGTGGAGGCCAGTACTACACAACCGTGAGCAAATGTCAAGGATATCCTTCTAATTCAGAAAACAATATAAGAAAAAAACTATTCCGCACACATATACTGCATACTTGATACAGAGCAATCTGAATGCAGTTAGAACAAATATGCAAGGCTAATCAGCCCTGGTATTTGACAATGTTCCTGACCTTTTCATGGAACAAACTCCATTTTAAAGAGTGTGTCCATTTATTGGCACTTTTTGTGAGATATTTATTTAGGGAATTGAGAACAGACCTTGAACAAATATTCCTCACAGATAACTATTCCATTTACCCGTGTGCACTGAATTGAAACCAGCATAATGTCCTCTACGGTGACTCAGCTACACTGTTAACGTGCATAGGAAAGTACTTGTGTGTTGGTTTTCCATGAATAAACAGTTTAGGACATGGCGCTGAAGTAATTAAAAAGAGGCATGTCCGTACACACATTTGCACAGTGTGGTTGCAGGTGGTTGCTAGGATTGGCTGTGAGATATTAACCTAGGGAGGGAGGAGGGGTGAAATAATCAGTGTTTATTAATTGAGATGCCTAGACTCAGGTGGGGATTGCATCGGGAGTGTAGAGAAACCATAAGACCTCTCAACACACGCATTTCTGAGCTGCTATAATCTCTTTGCAGGAGGTACAGAGGACAGCCGAACTCTCACCAGGTCTGAAACACCAAGTAAAAAAAAGAACACTGATAACATTCAGCCTCACAAAGGAACACCGGCTGTTAGCGAGATCCCATCCCGATCTCACTGTCACAATATCCTGTCTGATTAATGGGGGCAGAGAGAGAGAGTGAGATAGAGAGAGAGAGAGAGAGAGTAGTTATGTTTTGTGTTTCAGGGTGGTGGTAAACAAGAGGAGCACAAGGGGAGGTCATCAGAGAGATAAAGAAAGATGCAAGACCATACATGGCACTCCTATACGGAGAATGTCCCACTGTTTGGAACATCTAACGTCAGCTCCCTGCTGAGAGTTTAATAAAACTGAGTGCACAAAACAAAGGAACTTCTATCTGGGGAAAAAAAGAAAACAAGCAGCGGACCTTGCTAAGCTTACACGGATCTGAATAATTCAGAGCTGGGGTTGGTGTGAGTTGAATATAAGAGTGATATTAAGAATCGTAATGAGGAGTATGCACACTGAAGGTCACTTCCAGAAGGCAGTGAGTGTCACTGAAAAGGACTGAGTGAATATGAATGTATCAGTATACTGTGTGTGAGTTTGTGTGTGTGTGTGTGTTTCTGAATGTACAATGCACACACTTTGAGATTTGTATCACTGCCCTTTCCTGTGGCTTGTGTACATGTACATACTGGCGAACTCATCCACAAACTCCCCTGAACCCCAGATTAGTAGTAGTGAGGAAGGGCAGAGAGGCAGATGACAACCTGCCCGGGGGTAGGAAAGAAAGCCGGACTCAGCATTGATGGCTCATAGCTGTGGCAGGCAGGTGTGGCAGGCAGTGTGACATGAAAACACACGGGATTCCTGTCAACACAGGCAGGGTATATCATCTTCAGTCTCTCTCCACACCCTGCTACTGTACTCGACATCAGCGGCCTTCACATTGACATTGACCTTTCCACCGCAATTAGCCATTTAATTGGCGATTAATTATTAATATTAGCAAAACCAACAGGGCTTAGGGTTGTTTGTCTCGCTTACCTCATTACCATCTGCTAATGACCAAGCCAGCATCTCATTTCCACTCCAAAGAGAAAACCAGGAAATTTGTGCTGAAATTTCAGGTGATGGTAAAGGGCACATGAAGATGCTGCTTGAACCACTGGGGCAGCCTTGGATATGAAGGCATAAAATACATCCAAATAAATCAGCAGTTCTATTACATTTTGATAGTGAATCACTTGGCTACTCCTCTGTTCTAGAGCTGGAAGTAGTACTAAGAGGAACCCTTCAGAAAGGGGTTGCACACAGTAAAAACTGATGATATGCCATCCGTACATGCTGTTAATTACTTACTACTCAATGAGACCAAATATACACTATGCAGCCAAACGTTTTTGGACACCCCACTATCACACCCATATGCTGGTCTTCCCCGAACTGTAGCTACAAAGTTGGAAGCAAACATTTGTGTAGAATGTCTTTGTGTGCTGTAGCATAACAATTTCCCTTCGCTGGAAGTGAGGGGCCCAAACCTGTTCCATTTACATTTATAGCATTTGGTAGACACCCTTATCCAGTGCATCTTACACAATTATCTCATTTATCATTTATATAACTGAGCAGTTGAGGGTTAAGGGCCTTGCTCAAGGGCCTAGCAGTGGCAGCTTGGCAGCGCTGGGATTTGAACTCTCAACCTTCTGATCAGGAGTCCAACATCTTAACCACTGAGCTACCACTTCCCCGTGTTCTTGAACTTACCCAGTTCCAGCATGACAATGCCCTGTGCACTATGAAGACATGGTTGCCAAGGTTGGAGTGGAAGAACTCAAGTGGCCTGCCCAGAGCCCTGACCTCAACCCCATTGAAAACTTTTGGGATAGACTGAAATGCCGACTGCACCCCAGGCCTCCTCAACCAACATCGGTGCCTGAATGCACTAATTGTCTTAGGGCAGAATGAGCAAATCCCCACAGCCACACTGCAAAATCTAGTGGAAAGCCTTCCCAGAAGAGTGGAGGTTATTATAACAGCAAAGAGGGACTACATCTGGAATGGGATGTTCAGTAAGCAAATATGGGAGTGATGGTCAGGTGTCCACAAACTTTTGGCAATATAGTGTATCTTCATAGAAACATAGAAATAGGAGAGGTGAAGGATGGCCATAAACTCTCCCCTTCTCTAACACCATTGAGATTCTCAGAATGTCTGCACAAATTAGGTACTCGGCATGCAGGGCGCTCTGACGCATGAAGCTCATCTATGTGATAAGAGGCAACACTCAGTCAATTACAACAAATACTTGTGGACAGGCTGAATCACTGAGTCCAAATTAGAAAACTCAAATTAGTTTGTTATCCATTGCACTTTACTTGTTCTTAGGAAATGTGCATAGGTCAGGAAAAAACATCTTCTACCATGTGAAATAGTTTTTAAGGTCAGGTTCAGCATTCTATTAAGTTTATTTTTCTTTACTCATATCATAATTGAACTTGAACTGAACTTGTTAAAAAGCATATATTTTTATACATAATTTTTGTATGAACATTTGCTTTGAAATGTATTAAAATATGAATATGAGGTAGTAGATTATTAAGTATGTACTCATTTATGCATCACTTATAAAAAAATCTGTTTTTAACAAATATAACTTATATAGCGCTCATATGAGTTTCTCATAATAATTTTATTTCATGGAATTACTTTGAAAAAAATCACTATTCACATATTGACAAGTGCACTTTCAGCTAGATTTAATTGATAAAATGCCAATTAAAATCAAAAGTATTCATCGTTTTATGAAAAATGGTATCTCTGACTTTAGACTTTATTAACCATTGTGTGAAATTACATGCATAAACCAGTTCTGAAGGCTGAGTGAAATAATGGCCAATAAACATAATGTTAGTAATCAACAGAATCCAAGAAAAGAGTTAAGCCTTCAGCACAAATCACTGTCATCTAAGCAAATGTCTTTACATGGACTACAAAGCAGTCATAACATAGATTAATGCAGAATTATAAAACACTGTAACAGTTTCTGTATGCATGCCATTTTAAATTTGACTTTATAATTTCTAGGCTTTTCCAGTTCATTGTTTCTAATTTTTCTATTTTACTGCCATCATTATCTTCATATCGTCTTATGTACTGCACGATAGTTTAATCAGGATCAAGGACTATTTCTGCTCTCACACAGAATGACTTGGCTTTTGCACAGAACTACATGGCTGCACTCAAATCAACCCTGCTTGCTTATGTACAAAATTCCCATTTGAAATGGTGCTCCTCTTGCACAAATTAGGAAATTAGCTATTCATCTAATGTTTCAATGCGGCTATGCAGTGACAGTTTAATGGTAGTATTAGCAAATGTATTAGTTAGTTATCTAATCTGCTCAACATTTCTATTAGATTGATCTTGACGTAGTGGAACTGGTGCTGTGAATTCTTCATTTAAATTGTGCAGCAAAGATCATTGGTATGTTATAATTGTTATAATTATAATATACTGTTATAATTACACCTGTAATGGTATCTTGGAAGAGGGGATGTGATAAACAACACCTAGATGTTGCTATGCTATCTAGAGCATTACAATTTATTTATCTACAAATAAGACAACGTGTAGATATTTAAAAAAAATTATAACTACAGAATCAAACTGATAGGGACTTGGCCTATACTAAGTGTCTAATAAATGACATTGAAATGGGACACACACACACACACACACACACACACACACACACACACACACACACACACACACACACACACACACACAAAGCAGTGGGCAGCCTTATTTGCTGCAGCGCCTGGGGAGCAGTTTGGGGTTCGGTGCCTTTCCAAGGGTCTCACCTCAGTCGTGGTATTGAGGGTGGAAGAGAGCGCTGGTCATTCACTCCCCCCACCTACAATCCCTGCCGGACCTGAGACTCAAACCCACGACCTTCAGGTTCACCTTCAGGTTACAAGTCCGACTCTCTAACCATTAGGCCACAACTTCCCCCAAATAAGCTAATCTAATCTAATCTAATAAATAAATAAATAAATAATAATAAATAATAAATAAAACCTCTGTCTGAGATCAGTAGGAATCTACTCAGAAATAAAACTATTGTGCATTCAACTATAATAGTGATGGAAAATCTCATTCGATTTACCAAGCTGATTCCTATGAACTGGCCAATTTTGCTCAGGGGAATATGAAGCATCCAAATTGCTCCACATAAAGTGTATTAAGCTTGTTCAATATGCTTACTTATTACTTACATTCACATTTGGAAACATTTTTATTATATTTGTTTAATGAGTTTCCAAGGCATCTATCAACAATCTAGCTAACACCCAATAGTAAAAGTACATCATTAACATTTTTGCTGTGTATCTCTATCAAGTATAGTATCAAGTGTTTTTCCCTGTGATCCATAATTCAAGAATTTACAATGCCTGCTTTTGTAGTATGCAACATAAAATGATCACAAAGTTGCGCATTATTTTGTCACAAATATTGTCAAAGGCTACTATATACTACTAGTCTAACACCTATATATACATACTAGTTTGTGTTAAGTGATATGCATTTGGGGTTTTGGTTCATATAGTCAAGCATATCTCTCAACAAGGACATTCGCCAATCATGTCATTTATGGGTTCAAACATGTGTAAATATCTGCTCAGTTTGGCTCATTTTCATTTTGCTAGTCAGGGCTCAGGGCATGGAGCTGAACTTTTTATGAGGTTAAACTGTTATATTGTTAGAGTTGTACTAGAATTTTAAACCAATAAAATCAACACAAAGTTCGATTTGTGACATTCAACCAATTCATCTTAATAATTAATTGAGAAAAAACAATTTGTTCATGGGTCAGACATCACTAATATATAAACAGTGTTACTGAAGATGTATTAGTTATGAAGTAACATTCAACCTCAAATGACTATAGCTTTTAGAGCATATCCCAGAGCCAGTACATTATTCAGCAGTGTTAGGCAGATTCAGGCTGTTCAAATATCTCTGGCTGATTTGGGTGCTTACTTATAGGGATGAAAGCAAGAAGAATCGTGCTTTGTGAAGAGACAGAGATAAATACGGTGTGAAAGACAGAAAGGCTGAGCCACAAGTCTTCTCTGGTCAGCCTTTTCTTATTACATACAGTAAGGTCCAGAAGTATTTGGGCAATGACGGCGTTTATACACCACCACAACGGATTTGAAAAAACAATGAAGATGTGAGCGAAGTGTAGACTTTCAGCTTTATTTTAAGAATTCCACAAAATATGGCATTTACCATTTAGCAATTACAGCCATTTTAAACAAAGTACCTCCATTTTCAGGGACTCAAAGGTATTTGGACAAAGTGACATAATTGTAAATATAACCATAATTTTAATACTTGGATGAAAATCCTTTGCAGTCAATGACTGCCTGAAGTCTGGAGCCCATGTTCTCAAAACTCCAATTCTGAGTTTCCTCCCTGGAGATGCTTTGCCAGGCCTTCACTGCAGCCACCTTCAGTTGCTGCTTGTTTGTGGGTCTTTCTGTCTTCAGTCTTGTCTTCAGTAAGTGAAAAGCAGCTCTATTGGGTTAAGATCAGGCGACTGACTTGGCCATTGAAGAATATTCCAGTTCTCTGCCTTCAAAAACTCTCGAGTTGCTTTCGCAGTATGTTTAGGGTCATTATCCACCTGCACTGTGAAGCAGCATCCTATCAGTTTTGTAGCACTCGGCTGAATGTGAGCAGAGAGTATAGCCCTATACACCTCAGAATTCATCTTGCTACTTCTGTCAGCAGTCACATCATCAGTAAACACCAGTGAGCCCGTTCCACTGGCAGCCATACATGCCCAACTGGTTTTCCTGTTCTTGAATGTTACCAGTGGTTTGCACCTTGTTGTAAACTCTCTGTATTTTAATTCATGAAGGTGTCGTTTGATTGTAGATTTTGACAATGATACGCCTACCTTCTCCAGAGTATTCTTGACTTCTTTTGATGTTGTGAAGGGGTTTTTCTTCACCAAGGAAAGGATTCTGCAATCATCCACTTTAGTTGTCTTCCGTGGTCTTCCAGGCCTTTCAGTGTTGTTGAGCTCACCAGTGCTTTCTTTCTTTTTAAGAATGTACCCAACTGTTGATTTGGCCACACCTAAGCTTTTTGCTATCTCTCTTATAGATTTATGTTGTTTTTCAGCCTAATGATGGCCTCCTTCACTTGCATTGAGATCTCCTTGGACTTCATATCGGTAGCTCCAGTCAAACAGCTGCCAAATGCCAACTCAATACCTGATATCAACTCCAGACCTTTTATCTGCGTCATTTGTCTTGAAGTAACGAGGGAAAGGACCGCACCTGGTCAATTAACTTCTTGTCAGTTAATTGAGTCAATTGTCCAAATACCTTTGAGCCCCTGAAAATGGAGGTACTTTGCTGAAAATGGCTGTAATTCCTAGATGGTAAATGCCATATTTTTGTGGAACCTCTTAAAATAAAGCTGAAAGTCTACACTTCGATCACACCTTGATTGTTTTATTTAAAATCCATTGTGGTGGTGTATAAAGGGAAAATCACAAAAACTGTCCAAATACTTCTAACTAAATACCTAACTGTACCACCATTCACCTCCCTGATCCCTCTTGGCTGGACAGTCAAGGCTGATTCACACAGGTGTTTAATTTAATTCCAGAGACATTTAAAGGAGATAGTTTTATTCCTATTTGGAGATAGAAGTCATACAATCTGGTTGTTTTGCCTTTTGTGGACAGAAGCTGTGAGTAGATGAATGATCAACATTTCAAATTAACTAAATTCCTTTTAATACAAAATGTACTTGTAACCGCATACAAGGCTAGGCTTTCTAAATATGCTGTTTGCACTTTACACACTACCACAGGTTTGAGATGGTTAGTAAACAAATGCTACTGATGTTATAAATGTAATAACTGGCATTCATTGAAACCATTGCTGTGAAACATAATAATGCTTTTTATAATTACAAGAATCGTAAAATTGATTCACCATTGGTAATTATGCTAAGTGATTGATTCTTAATTGATTGAAGATAATAACAGCCTTAAAGATCATTATATGTAATGGTATTATTATCTTGTAATCAATAATCATAATAGCAATAATTTTGAAAATTGTGAAATCAATGGGCAAATAACCTTGGCAATACTTGATGAAATACAGTTAAGGCAATATGATGTGTGATCTGTGAGACACTTGGTCTGGGTATTTCCTGTCTATTCAGTCTGATTAAGGTTAGAGTGGTGCCTTTTTTTTTACATTAATCATTTATATGGATAATTGTTCCTAATTAGATGTATGTATCATAGACTACAGTACAGGCATCTTTCTTTATGAGTGAGCATGTGTATGTGTGTGTGTGTGTGTGTGCGTGTGTCGGTGTGGGTGGGTGGGTGGATGGGTTCATGAGACTAAAGGAACGCACAAATAGCTTCTAATGGATTTTTGATGTATGCAGTATTCTGAAAGTGAACTATATGAAGCAGGCTTCTTTCTACTCTAAAGGACACTGAGATAGACCTATGAAATTGTATGAAATAGCACTGTATATAATGTTGGCCTTTAAAAAAGCTCTTGTACAGAAAACATCTCTACTACTAATAATACTTCACACAATACAGAGTTTTTGCCCATTCCTCTTGACACAACTGGTGTAACAGTCAGGATTGTGGACCTCCTTGCTCAGCTACACTTTTTCAGTTCTGTCCAAAATTCAGTGTGATTCAGTGTATGGCTTTGTGACGGCCACTCAAATACTTTCGCTATGTTGTCTTTAAGACATTTTTGTTACAATTTTGCATCTATGCTTAGCATCACTGTCCTGCTGGAGGCCCCAGTTGTGACCAAGTTTTAACATTCTGGCTGATGTCTTGAGGTGTTGCTTCAGTATTTCTTCATAATCCTCCTCCCTCATGATGTGTTCTAGCAAAACACCCCCACGAAATGATGCTGCCACCCCCATGTTTCACAGCTGGGATTGTGTTCTTCAGATTAAAAGCCTCACCCTTTTTCCACCATGCATAGTGCTGATCCAAAAAGCTGGTGATTACCTGCAAACTTCAGCCTGGCGGTTGTATGCTGGTCTTGGAGTAGGGGCTTCTCTTTGTGTGAGTGCCTTTCAGGCCATGGTGATGTAGAACTCAATGGCGATGGTGGATGTACATATTTGATACCAGATGCCATCTTTCTTTTTTGTCATCTTGCGGTTCAGTTGAACCATTCAGACCAAAGTTCGTTCATACTTGGGAGTTTCCTGAATGATCCAGTGTCTGTATGATCCCAAGAATTTTTTTTACTTGAATACAATTGTTTGAACAGATGCTCATTCTACCATCAGTTCCTAAGAAAACCCTCTCCCAAGTGGATAAATTTGAAAACACCATTTTCGCGTCGGACTGAGAAAATGGACTGAGAAAATGGAGATATTCAAAAACAATGATGTATTTTTAGTCATGCGAGGCAGTCATGTGACCAAGTCAACTCAAAACAAACAACTTTATAGTCTTGGGTTACCCACAGCAATGACTCCACCTCTTCGTCTGTCCTTTTAAAAAACTCGGTGCTTTTCCTTGACATTGCCGCATCACTTCAAAGACACAGAAAGTAAATAAACTCCTGACAGAAATGACACAGACCAAAGCTTATTACATTTTTACGCATGCGCAGTATGGGGAAGTAAGCGTTTTCAGACGTTTCAATGTGAATTTTTGGAAAACGCTTTAAAAAGAAAATGCAGTTTTCAGATCCATCCGGATTAATGTTGACATAGGCTTGTATGTAAACATTTGATCCACTGGAATTCTGATATATTGAAGTAAAGCGAAAATTATTCTCTCTCTAATTGATTGTTTTAAAATTACCTCTGATGTGAAGAAAGTAAATGCCCTCATTGACTTGCCAAAAGAAATGTATGGTAATGTGTTGTGCTGTGATAAACTGAGATTGCCTAGATAAATGTAAACTTTTGGCTCCAACTGTACACTGTATGTTATTTTTTTGGTTTTTAATTACCCTAAAAAAACTCCTTAAAATTGTTCAATAAATATGGACAGTAAGGGCGCAGTGCTGTCTATAACGTAATGACTGTCTCAGTCACCTGACCTTAATCTAATCAAGCTGTTTTTGGAGAAGTGAAATTGAAAGAATTGCAAGAGAGAGAGAGAGAGAGAGAGAGAGAGAGAGAGAGAGAGGTTTCCATGCCAGCTTGCCGTGAGTTTGTGCTGTTTTTATTTTTTTACCTATCCCTTAAAGTAATTTGCATTCATTTTTGTATCCAAGAATAATTTTGGTTTTAACAGTAGAGGCCCCCTCATTCACAGCTTTCTCTTGTACATAAGACTAATATTAGTGTAATCAAAAGCAAGCAGCAGACACAGGGGTGCTTTGCATCGATGACCACATGATTGCTGGTTCATTTTCTGCATCATGCACCAAGGAAATGAGCTAATGTTAGATTAAATAGATTAGATAAGAAGGCTGCAGGATTTAATATCCCAGGGATTCCACTCCATAAATGTACCCTCCAGTAAAACACTAAGTGCCTTGTAATTAAAAGACATGATTTCGAAGCCACCACTGTTTCCAGCAGGAGTAGACATTGTTTTATGGAGCCATATTGGTGCCATTTGGGTCTTCCTCCACTTCCTTGTGATTCTTACAGAAAATAGGGTATGCAGCAGAGACACATGCAACAGCACCTACTGCCATGATGAACACCAATGTCACACTACATCGCACTGACACATCTACCCATGGCTGAGTGGGCAGGGTGGGGACATTTTCACTGTGTGCTGATCAGGAGCTACCAGCTGCGACAGAGTCACTCACCTAGACCTGACACATAGGCCACAGCCACATGGCTTAAAATAAACCTTACCCCAATGACAGTGTCAGGGGTACTCATACTGATCAAACGCACACGCACACACACATACACACACACACACACACACACACACATCACAGTGTGGCATTTACATAGAAGAATCAAAATACTCATGGCAGAGACTGCATTTATATAACATTTCTGTTCAGATAGGCCTTTAATAGGACATTATTTGATGTCACCTTTGAAATATCATCTGTCTCATGCTTTTTCTGTGCGTGCAAGTGTCAGAGTGAGAGAGAGAGAGAGAGAGAGATGGACAGAGAATGCAGCTGCAGTCAGTTCTAGACATTTAACGTTTACCTTGTTTGAAAGATTATGCTAATCTCTCAAACTGAAATTAATTAACTGTCATCAGCAGTGTAGCAAAGAAACCACAGCAACAACAACAACAACAACAACAACAACATAACATGCATTCTGTTCTCCTACTCTAATTCATTGATTATCTGAACATAAAGGTTCAGTGCAGCCATAACGCAAAATATCCATACCAGAGTGGAAAGATATGAAAAATTCATACTATGAGAATCATTTCACCCTAGTATATATGGTAACAGGGTATTGGAAATTGCTAGAATATTTTAACTGCAGACTTGTAAAGATGCCTCCATTAGGTTATTATGCAGAATTATCGTTTTATACTCAGGTTGCTTCTTTAAAAAGTAAAAATCTCTTCGAATAAATATTTTCCATATTTCATTAATGTAACATCTTTAGGTTTCCTTATCTTGGTATAGTCTACCATGAAACCCATAGTCTACCCTCTCGTCCTCATGATCATGCTCATTGCCATCCCAACTTCATTTTTCATTCAGGATTATTTGTCAGCCATTAGATGTATTCTGTAGAAAATACTGGGAAAATCTTTTCTTGATGTGGGTCTGGAGTAGTGTTGCTGAAGTTAGAATACCCTCAGGGCAGGAACTGTGAGACCATGTGCCTGGGTGGGGCTTTATTTTTCATCATGATAAAGGTTTCATCATTAGGAAATAGCAATAAATCGGCTCCTAATAAAATGGAGACTATATATTTGGCAAGGACCTCACTGATTTTTTTTTTTCCTGGTGTGCTGAATTTATTATTAATTCACGACTCTCTTCGTCCTCACGACTCGCTCTGTGCGAACAGGAAACTACCGCTGGTAAGAGTGCAACTCATACTTTCATACTAAATAGAATGTCTGTAAAGAACTCAATCATAATTAGAGTATTATACTATTTAGTATAAAAGTATGCGGTTTTGGATGTAGCCAATCACTTTGTGAGAAAAGCAGCCAATCATTCCTGAGTGAGTGAGTGAGTGAAGTGAGAGGCATCATAAGCTGAGAGACTGAGAGCCAGGCTCCTCACTTACTGTAGTCTAAAGTTCTCTTCTCTGTGTAAAACAGGAGGATTGAAATTTATTTATGCATCTGCTTTTCCTACACCGGACACTATATATATATATATATATATATATAGTGTGTGTGTGTGTGTGTGTGTGTGTGTATGGAGGCTGAAGCGCGAGTGCTGTTTGTTTCCCTATTATGGCAGACTCACTTGAACAGCACAGCCACTGAATCACTGAAAAGCATGCGTCCATTATATTATTTATGAAAATAAATATGTGCATATCTGTATGTCAATTTGTTTATTTAAAAATGACCAGCATGCAACAACATTAGCCTACACACACACACACACACACACACACACACACGCACACACACACACACCCTACCCATTTATTATCCATTTTAATGACTGTTCTGTGTCACATGTGAAAAGCCCCAGTGAAACACATCCAAGCCACGCAGACTGCACAGTGGCTTTCAACTGAAGAGCGACTGAAAAAAAAAACTGCAGTGCGGCACCCACGGTTAATATCTAAAAAAAAAAAAATTATAATAATAATAAAAAAAAATAAAAAGAAAGAAATAGTATAATATTTCCATATATAAGCTAGATCCATGTTTAAACTCAGGATGCTTTGACACCCAGGATCCACCATGTAATTCAGATCTAAAGCACTGCTGTTAAACCCATTAAACTTTCAAAGCCGCACGCGCTACTGAACTTGTCCAAGGATGAACCTGCACGGTTTTTTTGCTTGTTTGCTTGTTTGTTTGTTTGTTGTTGTTGTTTGTCACTGACTATTAATCTTTATTTAACACCAGACTCTATTTACATCTCTACACAATTATAAACTAACAAAACACCTGCCAGGTGCAACTTCTGATCACAAAGCAAACAAACAAACACACACACACACACACACACACACACACACACAAACCCAGGAATGAGCCTTACCCCGTTTAAACATGTTGGAAAAGTGGTGGTGCGCGTTAAACCCCTCTGGGGATCATTTAGTCTCGCGTTCCGGTCCGGATGTGATTATTTTTCACTCTCGATAAGATAAGAAGCAATGAAATTTTCGCTGGATGTCGAATGAAAGCATTGGCGGTGTGAACACCTCCGTCCGTGATGAAAAGTCCCACAGCAGGCGAGAGAGAGAGAGAGTTCAGGCTGAATTTTAATTCGGGGAATCTAGTGCACTGATGCTGGATCTCCTCTCCTCTGCTCCTGTCAGGTCCTGGACAGAGCTCGAGCGCAGAGCAGAGCAGCGCACACACGCATCCTGCAGTCCCAAAATGCTTGGGATTCTTCTTCTTTTTTTTTTTTTTTTTTTTTTTTTTTTTTTTACGCGCGCGCGTCCGATATGGAGCCAGAATCCAGAAAGGTCCAGAAATGAGGCATGAACTGAGCGATGCTGTTAAACTCCAAGCCAAGCCCGCGTCTACATGCGCAGCACGCGCTGCTCTCGGTGAAGCGCGAAGCGTCTCCAGGTAAACTTTGTCTCAACGATCCACGCGGATCCGTTTAGTGAACGTCGTTTAAAGCAACACGACAATCCAGGTCGCTTTTTTCACACCAGGAAGAAGCTGTCTCTGCGAGGAGAGGAGATGTCCGCTACACACACACACATACACACACGTACACTCACATACACACACGCACACTCCCTCTCTGAGAGCAGCGCGCTCACATTTCCGGTTTGGAGACTGGAGACAGTAAGGCGCTGTCAGGGCGCGACACCGGTGTGTTTGCGCACTAGATAAAGAACAGGAAGAGAGTGATGCTGCTGCTGCACACCAGCCGACTGATGACCGTCCGAGATACACACTGAGCAGTGGGACTGAACCCCAGCCACTGGCAAGAACACACAATCTTCTGTTATGGATTCTTTGTGTTTAAAGGCGCTGCCTGTAAGTGCAATATTCAGGCTTATGAAATCTCTCTCTCTCTCTCTCTCTCTCACTCACTCACTCTCTCTCTCTCTCTCTCTCTCACACACACACACACGTTTGTTGTTTGTCTTACTATCCTTGTAAGGACATAATTATTAATGCAGCTAATTAATGCCATGTCTGCACCTAAACACAATCTTAAGCTCACTAACCAAAAGGAAACCTTGATGCTCTTTTAATTTTTTTTTTAAAATTAATTTCTTGTTTGTAATAAAACCTGCAGTTTTTGTCAGATATTCCTATCCCCGCTGCGTCTCATATTTTGTCCAATCCTAAACCTTACCCCTAACCTTAACTTTACCACTAAATATTTTTATTTAGAATATTTTTGGCTTTTTACACAAGATGTTTACTCCCCATGCCCACAGACACACACACACACACACACGCACACACACACACACACACACACACACACACAGGTTTGTCGTTTGCCTTACAATTCTTGTGAGGACATAATTATTAACACACACACACACACACACACCTTTGTCATTTGTCTTACTATCCTTGTGAGGGGCTAATTATTAACACACACACACACACAATACATTTATTCAGATAAAATTCTGTTCGAGAAAAAGCAATGACATTTACAACTCAAATATTTATAAAAGAAGTTTGTAGCATGGCACAGCCAAGGCATATAGGGATTTAGCGTTTATTTTTATGCTCAACGTCATATGAACTAGGCAATTCTATTATCAAGAATAGACGAAAGAAAAGCCTTCGCCAGACAGAGAGGCTATCTATAATCACAGAAAATAAGCAATATTTCGCCAGTCTCTTAGCATTTTTCCACACAGCACAAGCCCAAGCTCCCAAACACTAAAATGACCAGCTGGCATTGATAACCTAAACACTTCATAATATTCACCAGGGGCTGAAGTCTGAGCAGGTTTGCGAATAAAACACATGCCCATATACAAATCAAATGAACATTCAATTTCAGTAAATACTGATTTTTTTTTTATATCACTCACAAAAAAATGTATGAAATAATTGCATAAAGGGTTTTCTGTACAGTGATGTTCAAAGCAGGCCAGGTTTACCATGGAATATTTGTACACATTGGTTACCTTTTCCTGTACTTGTTTAACGATGTATGACTTAATAAAAAACTTTCAAAGGTTAAGGTTAGGGATGCCCTGACATAGACCATGTTTCCCTTGCTTTCTCAAAATCTTATGAATTTTTCATGAAATCCGGTTCCTCCAACTTGACTCTCCTTAAGTACACCTCCATATTCATTTTAGCCTCTTAACCTTAACCTTGCTGGTATATTTTCAAATCCTAATGCTTACTAACTATGCAAATGATCAAGCTAACATTATAATGGTGAGGAATTGAAGTGTTTCCATGGACCTAAAGGACTTCTAATATTAAATAAGATGACAGGAGACAACAGTGGCTCGTGACTTTGGTGAGGCAGGACAACATTAACACTGACATAGACTAAATTAAGTCGAGAGGTTATCAGACTTGACTAGTACCTAGTACATTTTTAGAGCAACCCTGTAATAGGCAGTTGAGAGTCGGCAACAGTCATACAGCACACAGTCTAGCAGCTTGTTCTGAACAGTTTTAGATGAACCTTTGTTCAACTATGTTTGAGGTAATATCAGTAACCAGGGTTGCCAGTTTTAAGCAAATCTTCCAGCTCAAAAACCCCACAAAAGACCTGAAACTAGCCCAAAAAAAAACATTCGGGCATTGGAAAAGGGAGACATTTTTCTTCTTTTCTCAGCCTTTGCATGGGAAACAAGTATATCACACATATTTCTGATGTACCGACATTATCCATTCCATAAATCCACTTTCCCTATCTTATTCTTTGCATATATCTTACAGTAGAAACGGTTCTGTACATCACAGACACACTGCCTGCATTTACACTTTGCTTTTTTGTGGAAATGTATTAGATTTCATTCCGATGATTTGTTATAAAACAAGACCTTGGTGGTCGTGGAGTATTTTTTAAAGTAGCCCGATCTGGCAATCCCATTAACTGCTCTGTGGTCTGCACCTCACTCAAGCATGGTGCAGCGTAATTCCTGCCTCAGATAGGCCCCTATTAGCACTTGCTGCAGTTCTTATTTTTGACTCCTAGATGAAAAATGCAATAATACAATAATAATGCCATAGAAGCTAAGTGGGGCAATGAACACGCTGCCCCATGATTGTCCATCATCTAGAAATATGAGCAAATCAATTGAACATCTGCTTATATCTCATTTTTAAAACATTTTTTGTCACTAAAAAGAGGTGAACACCTGATATAAGTCTGATCAATGGCTGATATTAATGGAGTGGCTCTGCCCTACCTGCCCCTATTGGATGAGCCACCACTGATAGGACATACAGACATATCCATATCTTAATTGAAAATTAGATTAATTGATTGAAATTTAAATTAGAGCTTCCTCTATATGGGACAAATACCACCTCTTTATGATTAATATTGCATTCCATGTTATTGTTTTTACTTTCAGAACATTAAAGGGGTTCTGAATATTGATGCCCCTGATGTTCCCAGAAGATTTTGGGCTTTGATATTATATTAAATATCCTATTAGTTTGCAAAAGACATTTTTCTGATGTTATCAGGGCTTCTCTGGGGCTTCACAAAAGCAGTTAACAATATGCTAATAGATAACATTATTTTGCATTTTCATGCGTTGAATTTTCTCTTTTCAGGCAAATCTAATATATGGATTATTCATACAGACACATCAGTAATGTTCATTTAGATCTGAATTATAGAGTTTTGACATTCAGGCTCACTGTAGTGTTGCTGCTGCAGTTAGTCTGAAATGATTGATGTATCAGAAGGTTTCTTTTAGATTTCAACTCTAAACTGAGCAGTTAATTTAGACATTTTAATCCATACAGCATTGTTGCTGGCAGACCAAGTTTGACCCAAAGTTGCCCCCCCCCATTATAAATATCACGTTCAGTCTATTCTTTCCAGTGTGCCTCTGAAAAAGAGTATTTTCAGATTTGTTTGTCCTTGGTATTGATACTGACAGTAGTAGGGAACCACTTGTATTTTTCATGCAGAAAAAGATCTTGTTACCCTGCTTTCACAATATGTAAAGCAAAAGGAAGGACTCTTGGAGAAATGTTCTGGATGCTATTTCGTTGAGAAAGTAGTATTTTCTATCAAACTCCTTGCAACATTTCATGGTTCATGAACATTACGTGAACATTATTAGTACACACTGAAAACAAATAATTAACACTCATAGGCCATATGGTTTGCATTAATTTCATCTGTTATTGAATACTGATGATTCGCAAAACAGTGCATTTGCGATTTGTGGCTACAATTGTAATCTTACATGGCTTAGTAAAATGCATTAATATTTGTAAAGGCTCAAGGTCTGTTTCCTCATGCAATCCTATTAGCTGCATAAACACTCAATAGACAAAACTTACTTCATTTGGCTGATAGTTTTATCCAAACCATCTTACAACTAAGGGACAATACAAGGGTTAAGGGTCCAACAGCAGCAGGTTGGTGGTTCTAGGATTTAAACTCACAACCTTCCTATCAGTAGCTCAACACCTTAACCGCTGAGCACTGACCATCATGAGCGCTTGATTTGCCTCTCAAATTTATATCTCATTGTTTTATAATCATAAGAGATTCTCCTAAGTGGATATACACTATATGGTCAAACATATGTGGACACCTGTGCTTTCCCAGAAGAGTAGAGGTTATAATAACAGCAAAGGGGAACTACATCTAAAATGGGATGTTCAAAAGAAACCGGTGAACCAAGCGGAAACCAACGCTGACAGTATGAGTGAACTTGTAAAATAACCACTTGAGGAGCAATTTACTTGGAAAAGGTAATAATGAACAAGGAAGAACTTACTCACTAGGATCATTAGCCTGAAGGAGTGCATTTTTACATAATATCATGCATGTTCCTTAAATATGTACCCCTTAAAGTCACAGCTTTTTTTTTTATTAGTCATTCATATTCATTCATATTATTTAGTAAGAACTATGACTTATTTACTGAAAGAAACAGTATGTACCTACAAGAGTGAGCAATGTTAATTAATGTTTAAGCAATTTTAGACAATTATATTTTACTGTCTATTCAAAAGAGGCTAAATCATGGACTAAACCCTAGATTATATAGATTATATAGATTATGGTAACATTTTGTCACCATTAAAGCCAATGAAAATATCCACTTTGTTATTCAAATAAATATGAACTGTCATTTAACAGGCAAAGTAGCAGCAAAACATGCCACATTTCATTATAGTTACTCATTGATTTTTCATATCTCTAACCATAGAATTTTTAACCAGGTATTCTTCAATCACAGTGGGACTTTACCCTTAATTTCTACAGCAGCTAAAGTAATGGAAATTTAAAGTTAATTAAAGATTTATTTTTAGTTAATAATTTCACAAGGAATATATTAAAAATGTTTTTTTTTAAAATTTATTTTAGGCACACATTTTTGTAAACTATAATATCCTTAACACTATGGTTGGAGTTTAAAATCCTAACCAGAAATCACAGCAACAGCAGTTTAGTTTTGGACAAAAAAAGGCTAAAAATAAGGGCTTTCAAATAACAGAAACGCACAACAAGCATTTTCACTATAGTCTCTGTTAAATACAGCGTTGATTTTGGGACGATCTCTCTTAACAGATTGGACGAATAAATGATGAAGCTGCACACACAGCAGTGCTAGCTTAACATGCCCCTCTCTCTTCAGTATATAAAATGCTGAAATGCAAAAGCTTTGGAAGTAGAATACACGCTGTGACACACTGTGGGCCTGCCAGCCAGCCGGCAATCTGAAGAACAGACAAGTGACTCATTTTTATCACTTCTCTCTACTTTCACAACCAAACCTGTACCATCCAAGCAGCAGTGGCACAGAAATTAGGTAAGGACTCACAGTCAGTATAGAAGATTCTTATTCACAGTTTGAGAATAAATTGGTTTTGTGAATGATACAATAATTGTAAAGATTCAATTACAATTAGCATCCAATTAAAATTACAAATTAAAAAGGTCAATTACACGCATATTGAAGAATCTAGTTAACAATAACATGTCACTGAATCTATTTAACAGATGGAATTCTGCTTTTTTTAATCTACAATATTAGTGTTAGTATGAAACAGACATTATAGAATCTAGTCCTATTCTCCATATCTCCATATCTAGTCCTAATTCTATATATTGTAAATTCCATTATGGTCGCAAGGTGACCCATAGCCTACATCATTTGGACACTAAGCTATTGCAATGCTTTGTGGAGTTTATTTATTTGTTTGTTTGTTTGTTTGTTTGTTTATTACAGTGGTGAAAATCACAACACACTTTTATAAATGTTATTATATTTATTATTCAGTTTTATAGTTGTTAGCCTATTTGACTGGTCCCTTAAACTGAATAGGTTTAATCCAAACCTCAATAACTCAAAAACAAGTAGGCCTGTAAATAATGGTAACTTAAACCTAATGTGTTCTGAGCTCGGGTTAGTGCCTGTGTGGAGAACCTTTGGGTTTTCATCCCACTGCCAGAAAACATGCTGGTAAGTGGATTGGCTAAATAAATTGCCCCTAGGTGTGAATGAGTTCTTCATGAGTGTGTGTGTGTGTGTGTGTGTGATGCCTTGTGATGGTCTGGTATCCGGTTCAGGGTGTATTCCCACTTCACATCCAGCGTTAATGGGAAGGTTCTGGATCCTGACCAGAATAAAGCAGTGAATGAATGAATGAATGTATGAATGGTTATTGCACAAACGTAAATAATGTTAATGAGATTTGTCCTGAGGAGGTCTGCATAATTGATTTTACAGTTATCATTCTGCACTATACGTCTATTCTGCGCTATACTAACGTACATGAATCTCATCTATAAATAGCAATTCCTTCCTGACTTCCTGACTAGTGCACTGTAGGGTAATTAGTGATTAGTGATTGTGATTTTGAACATGTCCTCAGTCCCTGATGTAGGTTTTTAGTGATAGCAGAATATTCTGATGTGCAGAAATGATACTCTTGAAACAATTTAAGATCTTTCCTAGATGAGTGGGGTATAGTTTATTGTTTATGTAGGATTTGAAAAAAAAAGAGATATTCCAATGTTCTAGTTAAGTATATTCAATAGTGCACCAAAGAAGCCCGCGGCAGTAAAAAAAAAAAAAAAAAAAAAAAGATTGCTGATCATATCGATGCTCGTTGAATCGCTCGGTGCTCGACTGATGATGCCTTTCTTCACCCCACGTGGAGCAAACATGGCGGCGCCCAGTGCAGATGTTGAAATCGTCACTAAAAAGCCGACAGGTAAACATGCACGTGTTTTATCCTGATTATATGCCTGTCAGTGGGCAGCAATGTGTGATGTTTTATTGTCACTGCTCTCGCTGTAGCTGTACAGCGTCTACGAAGCAGCTTGCAGCACGCTGTACTAATGTGAACGTGAGCTGCCAAAGAGCTTATGTTTGCTGAGAGAAAAGTAGACGGAGCTTGGTAGTCTACTATCATTTAGCTAATAATAATAATAATAATAATAATAATAATAATAATAATAAGCCAAATGGTTGCCCTTGGCGCATTGAGTTAGCAGACATTTGCGCTAAATATATCTGAAGAGCACCTAAAACCTTTTTTTCTGTGTTGCCTCTGAACTCTAGTGAAATGCCAAAATAACTGTTAATATAATATGAGTTTGATTTCATTATCATATAATCAAAATAACTATTACTCATTTTAATTTCCACCTATATAAAGCTTGGAACTTGGAACCTACATAATGTAACTGGAACATTTAATGATCTGATTTTGTAAATATTTAACCATTTTAGTGCATCACAAAGCATTAATGTTTAAGCATTATATTTTAGTACACATGTCATGTGTATTATCTACACCTAATATTGAGATATTAAAGGAAACCACCACCCAGAAACACACAAAGTATGTTTATATTGAAGTAGTTGTGATGTGCTTAGGGAATTGTTGTTGATTTGTTGGTTGGTGTTGTATTTTCATTATTCCTGTGAGAAATTACTGGTCACAGGACGACACGGCTAGCATAGTTGCAATGGCGTTAACTAGGTAAAGAGTGTTCGGCAATGTAAAACATAAGGGATTGGATTTCACCGTTAGGTCTTAAAACAAACGAGCAATAGGCTTTCTCACAGGAGTTCAGCATTATATCCAATGTAAAAATAGTAGAGAAAGTCAATTTTTAGGCTCAAAGATCCAGAATGCAATGCAGCTATGTGATGCAGATGCATCTAAAATACTTGACTCAGATAGTTAGCAAACTATGATAAGCGTGATGGTGTTGATGGCGGTATTAGCATGAAAGCTTTGTTTGAGCAAAGTGTACGGATAAATAGGTTAGAGAGCTGGACAGACTAAAGATTAAAGTGCCGCTGCATTGCTTGCCATAGGTAGAGATAAAGCAAAGGCTTAAATCCCACTGGTGCCAAGGTAGGTAGGAAACCATGCAAATAGAACAAAAAGTCATTGAAGCTAAGAAAAGTCAGCTTGGAATTTCATTATAAAATAAATCTTGGACACCACTAAAGATCACATGCTAATTAAAAAGATTAACATGCAAGTTGTGCAGGGTTGATTTTTCTTTTAACCTTATCACGTGACAGTAATGTGCCGATCACACTTTAGTGCTAGGCAGAATATGGTTCTTTAAGGATATGTTGCAACTCTTGGCACAACTCTGCATGGATAGTGTTTGGTATCTAACGTTTCAGGGATTCATCTGTAATTCATTGTAATACTTTATCCTGGATTTCTGTGGTTGGCTATAGACGAGCTCACAAGATATCGCTTTCGCAAGAATGCAACAGAAAGTTTGTTTTTGACAATGCAAAAAAGTTTTACTTCTAGCTTTGCTTGAAGGCATACCATACAGTGGCACCCCTTTAAATAACTCCAGAAAGACCCCAAAATGAAAATGCCTACAATTAAGATTCTCACAGATCCATATACTGACTGGAAATAAACACTGTAGAATACATCAGGCTAGAAACATCTAAAAACAAAGCTAATTGCCTATACTTTGACTTTGTTAGAATGTCTAAGTATTTCATTTAATATGGGTGAAAACTGTTTAAAAGGAAAAGTCTGTAATTTGATGCCAGTGGTAATTGTTGGATTTCAGACCTAGTAAGTTGTAGAACAAAACATATTACTGCTTTTTATTTGTCTCAGATGTTGACTTGCACTCACTATTCTAGCTCAGAGGTTTGCAAACTTTTTTGCAGCCAGGGACCCCATAGGTAATAGCTATAAGAACTCGATAACAAATATAGTCATGTTTAACTGTGGTTTGTCGCTGACCCCCTGGCTATGCTTCACAACCCATCCTTCTTGCTCTAGCTGAATATTCTAGGATGCAGAAAAATAAATGCAAAGCTAATCATTCATGTTACAAGGCACCTAAAGTGTTTTTAAACCACGGGACAAAGCAATAAAAATACATATTACATTTTTGTTTTCACAACTTCATCTGAATGCATGTATGCTGAAACTGTATTGCTTTTTTATTACCGTGGTTTAGTGAAAGGCCCGAGGAGGGTTGCGAATCAGATTCCTGATGAGATTCTCAAAGATCCTGAACTTCAAGAGGCAGTTAGTGTTCTGCCTTCCAACTACAATTTTGAGATCCACAAAACAATATGGAGGGTGAGACAGGCGAAAGCCAAAAGAGGTGAGTGAGATGGATGCTTACTGATATTGTAAACAGCAGGACAGTAAATACAGCAAGGAGGGTGTTCTGAATTGTCTGTCTGTTTCAGTGTGTGTGTGTGTGTGTGTGTGTGTGTGTGTGTGTGTGTGTGTGTGTGTGAAAAATCTGCTTTTTTTCTTTTTAAATGGAATATGAATGTGAAGTAAACAATTTTTAAGAAGGTTGGCGTCTTTTATATAGGGGTTGGACAAAATAATGAAAACACTAGACAATGGATTTGAAATTCAGGTTAATCAGGTGGATTAAATTGTTCAAGCTGGCACTATTAAATTGAATTACATAAATATTATAAATGTTAAATCTTGTAAATGTGATATGATTTTCTGCTTGGGAATACCAATTATTTTTCTCCACTAATATAGTAGTGATGACAATATCAACATCATTATCATTATGAATTCACATACCAATTAGTGCTTTTTTCATATTAATATTGTGTAAACCGTGCACCCCAAATAGTTCATAAAATGATTCGAAGAATGTACACAGTGTTGATTGCTGGATTTTTAAACACCATAGTTGAAATCACACACTTTTTTCCATTTCATGGGAAATTCCAAAAAAAATAGAAGCTTGCTGCTGACTAAGAGGACTTAGCCAGAAGCATTGTTCCACCTGTTCTTTCCAATCATCACGCCTAACAATCTGAAACTAATGTCTGTACAGCCTTAAACGTATACCCACAAGGCCCACTTCCAGTGCATTTACTGCCATTATTGACAGTAAAGATTTTTTTTCCAGTGTTAAAGGCTATATGCTAATTTTAATAAGGATGTCCAAAGTACACAGTTTAGACATCCAAAAGAAACCTTGTTGACTTCTCCAAATTTAGTTCCACTTAATTATTCTGACAGACAATTTTCAAGCACTGGATTTTTTTTCATCAATTTACAAACAAAAAAAAACTCTGTCTGCTTAATGAAAGGAATATACAGCCATAATGTCAGCAAAACAGATGACATTGTGATCAGGCTAGCAGATGCTATAATAGAACTTATAAAGGGCACTGTAATGGAACTTTTCAATGCAGATCTCTCCACTGGGCTGGTGAGAATACAGTTATTCAGCAATTTAGTGGACATGCACAGACAACATTTCTTAGATACATTGATGGCATTTTTGGCATTGCTACCTGCACAGTTCAGGCCCATTTTTTAAATTTCCTCCAACTCCAGCAAAAGCTAGAGGTCTGACTTGTGTGCTTAACCTTTTTGAGATACTATACTGGAGCAGAGTGCAAAGTTTAGTTTCACGTTCTTCACCTCATTCTTCAAGGGATTAGAATTTTTTTTTGGAATTATGGCCAATATTTGCCTGTACACCAAGAATCTAGTCTGACAGTATGACAGGATGAGCTGGGCTATGACTGACCTCACCATTTATCATACACTTTTCCTCCTCTCCTGCTGATTCTTCCCATGTCGCACAGAATTCAGCAACTAGGCCAAAACAAGTCTTGCTTGTGGGCCCCAGGATGGCTGGTAAGACCTTGGTTTCCACCACTGCTTTTGTGAGTGGTTGCACCACCCTGGCACCTTCTTTCCTGAGTAAATTTACTCAGAGATTTGTCACCTGTGACTATGGGTCCGGCCCCTCAGACTGAATCACTAAGGTCTGCAACCTAGTAGTACAGAAACATTCTCGAATGCAAGCGCCCCTGACACATGGGCCTTGTATACCTTAGGTGGATGCATTGCCTGATTCCAGGCGGATGCATTACTCTGATGCATTGCCCTATTCCAAAGATCTTAACTTTTCTTTAGAGACTGCTAGAGAGTGGCAAGTCCCCATCTATGCTGAAGGACCATGGATGGCATTTCTCTGGGGCCTCGTAGCCTTATTATGGCCCTTCTGAATGAAGCAAAGCTCTATCGCCATTATGATTCCCAGAGAGCCCGACATGGGATCTACCCCTTGCGCTGGAGTACCGTAAGGGCCCTCTTTATGAGCCTATGCAGGATGCAGAACTGAAACGAATATCTCTGAAAAGGAGACAGAATTTAGATCTAAGGGATTCAGTGCTTCTAAATGGTGTATATATAAGTAGCACTGTTACTACAGTGAAACTCCTTACCTTGGTAAGCCTTTATTGAGAAAGAATTATGGTTTCTTTGTATATTAAGTTGCTATTTAAATAATACTTATTAGGTGTTTTGTAAAACAGGCATTGGCAGAACCTTTTATGAACTATTCTGAGAAAACTGCTGAAAGCGAGTGATTTGAGTTGTTACTTCAGGGTAAAAGTAGTTGCTGGCTGCATAATTCTCTGCACTTATCTTGTGTGTACCTTACTTACCATTCTTTCAGCTTGAATAAACTGCTATTGTGTTCTGTTCACCTAGACATTGAGATGGAAAACATTCACGTCGCTAGTTTGCATTAGGGGATGCGAGAACATATTTCCTTTCTAATTCTGGCACTTCATTATCCAATCCAGTGACTGCACAATTACAATACAAAGCCTTTAGAATGCTCTTGGAAATCTCTTTCCAACTTTTCTGCTCTGCATCCCTCCCCGGCACACGCTCCAGAGCCCAGCCTCACCCGTCTCAGAGCCCAGCACGGCTTCTTCTCACTTTGAGACAGGTGAGATTGTGAGTCACATGTGTTCACTATTAAGTAGTCACACACATTCCGAAAGAGAAGAATGGTGTGAAGGTTGATGTGAAATCAGAACACTGGTAAATCCATTGAGAAAGTGAAGGTGAAACACTGAGAGCTCATTTCTGAATGAAGCCCTCTCAAGACCACGTTTAAGTGAATCACAGCAAATAGGTATTTGATGCAGTAAGCATGTTAGCGGGTGGCTTGTTTTTTTTTTGTGCCAGGTCCTTTCTGAGATCTCTCCAGGGGAATATATGCTGGTGGTTTTTTTGTGTGCTCTGTTCATAAGAAAGAATCCTCTCTCCCAGGATACATAGGACAAAGATGGTCTTCTCCTTCCCGAACCACTTTTCTTTCTCACTCTCAAGCCAAATCAGTTGTTACTTGTCATACTGTATGAGATGATCCCAACAAAATCTTGGTCAAATTATTTAACAGGCTGTGTTGAGAACATTAGAATGTTTTTCTGTCCACTACCATGTTTTGCTTACATTTTGCCATACTTGTAGCTGTCCTGTGACTTTTGCATAATCGTATGCCGTCTTCCTATTGGTGGTTTTTGACAAGCTTTGTAGTAACAGTCACGCATACACAGCAGAGGTTTAAATTTTCTAAAAAAAAAATTTGGACACTGCCAAAACTGACTGGCATTGTCTGTCTTTTGTTACAATGGCACTAAATTGGCCGCCAGTGAGCACATCACATTTTTGTCTATCACAGCAACATCAGCCTGAAAAGTCTGCCACCAGCCCCAATGGTTTGAGAGTTTGAGGTTTATTCTGTTGTTTTCAGATGTAACAGACATAACAGTTGCAGTCAGCACCAATGCGATAAAAGATTGAAGACCCAAATCACTAATTGTGTAATGACTAATACTTAAAAATTCATATTGCTATTTTTAATTAAACTGTGAGGCCACATTCATCTTGATTGAGACATATCAATAGATACGGACACTTCTCTGAACAGAGCACTAAGCATAATTTATATCCATCCACTGCAATTAAAACATGACACCACTCAAAAGCTGTTTAATGGAATCTAGCATAAATAGCAATTAGGGCTAATCTGAACAAATTATTGTGATAATTGTGATTAACTGTTTAATTAAAGCAATAATATTATTTTAATTGGCTGACAGTAAAAACAAGTTAGTTTTACTCATCATGGTAAAAGAACGCATGATAAGACTAGGGGAAATGAAGCAGTTTAATAAAACATGTCTGGGAAAACCTGTCGATTGTCTCTGTGCCTGAATTCAGGGGAAAAGCCATAAATATACTCACAAAGCACTTTATTAGGAACACCTGTACACCTACACAATCATGCAATTATCTAATCAGCCAATTGTGTGGCGGCAGTGCAGTGCATAAAATCATGCAGATATGGGCCAGCATATAATGTTCACATCAACCGTCAGAATGGGGAAAAATGTGAGCTCAGTGATTTTGACCATGGCGATTATTGGTGCCAGACAGGCTGGTTTGAGTGTTTCTATAACTGCTGATCTCCTGGGATTTTGACACACAACATCCAGTGAGCGGCAGTTCTAAGGAAACGCCTTGTTGATGAGAGAGGTCAACAGAGAATGGCCAGACTGGTTTGAGCTGACAGAAAGACTACAATAACTCAGATAGCCACTCTGTACAGTTGTGGTGAGCAGAAAAGCATCTCAGTATGCGCAACACGTCGAACCTTGAGGTGGATGGGCTACAACAGCATAAGACCTCATTGGGTTCTACTTCTGTCAGCCAAGAACAGGAAGCTGAGGCTGCAGTGGGCACAGACTCAACCAAAACTGGACAGCTGAAGACTGGAAAAATGTAGCCTGGTCTGATGATTCTCGATTTCTGCTGAGGCACACAGATGGTAGGGTAAGAATTTGGTGCCAACAGCATGAATCCATAGATCCATGTCCAGGCTAGAGGAGGTGGTGTAATGGTGTGGGGAATGTTTTCTTGGCACACATTGGGCCCGTTAATACCAATCAATCATCGCTTGAATGCCGCAGCCTATTTGAGTATTGTTGCTGACTACGTGCATTCTTTCATGGCCACAATTTACCCATCTTCTAATGGCTACTTCCAGCATGATAATGTACCAGGTCACGAAGCAAAATTCATCTCAAACTGGTTTCATAACATGACAATGAGTTCAAGGCCTTCCCAGTCACCGGATCTGAATTCAATAGAACACCTTTGGGATGTGGTAGAATGGGAGATTTGGAAGCAGAAAATGTACCTGAAAATTCTGCAGGAATTTCATGATATAATCATGTCAACATGGACCAGAATCTCAAAGGAATGTTTCCAACATCTTGTAGAATCCATGCCACGAACAACTGAGGCTGTTTTGAGAGCAAAGGGAGGCAGTTACATAGGAATGCCTGCCTTAAGATGTCTAAAACCGTGCTAGCTAAGCGTGTTTTTCCCACACAGGCTTTAATCATGTTTGTTGGATTGCTACATGCCATAGAGAAATGGATATAAGCTTAATCAGTTTAGTTTGTAATTAGATACCGGCTGTCAAACCAATATTTAAATGCAGGTGTCTTACTTTTCACTTTTGGGGTAATTATATTTTAAAATGTTCTGACTTTACTTGTGGTTGAGATATGTGCAAAGCAGAAACTTATTTTAGTTCAGGAAAGACTGTAGTTGTCAGAGCTATATACGGAGGTTGTGAAGGGTTTCCAGGCCACCACACACAAGCCAAGAGCCACTAAATAGGCGTTCTGCATTCATATTAGCCTCCATGTTATATGTTTTTTGCACTAAAGTCATCTCGAAAGTGAGTACTACCTGCACAACTGCAGATTTGTCATTTGAAAATGTCTTTCCTTCACATCTTAATTCTGTAACAGAATGTCTTGATCTGTAAAATGTGCTCATTAACAATTATATAGCAGTTACATAGAATTATGTAAAAAAAAAAAAAAAAAAAAAAACTCTTAGTTTACATGTGTTTGCAGTTATATTTTGCAAGTAATAACATATTTTTATCAGACAGTGCAGCATGACCCTAACAAGTGTGTGATGCCACAGTTTGCTGTTCTTTCCACTGCTGAGTGAGCAGTGTACCTGTGCTGAGTTTGGTTACACTTCCTGCTCCAGGACGTGTGGGCAACATACAACTGTCACTCAATAACTGTCAGTTTGAGAAAAGAAAAAAAAAATAGAAACCAGCAAGCTAGAATCACTCTTCCGTAGCACAGTGTGGTACAGCAATCTTTGGTAATATTGTAATGATTAAATTCTTATTCTCATTTTTTGGAAGCAATATCACATATTATCATTCTGTTTACTAAATTTGATTTATTTTTAATTACTTACCTGCTGGAATGTTGTCTTGGCACTTGATTTCTACATTTCTTACCCATCATCCCTTTTGACTGTGTTCGCTCGACACATACGGTGTAACAGACTCTACCTAGTGCACTAGATGCCCAAGAAAACACTATATTAGATTCAGCCACAGAAAAATGCACCAAGTTGTTCCAATGTCAAATTTTGCACCCGAGTGTCTTTTTTTCCACCAAAAAAGGCTTTGGGTCGCTTGTCACCATTACAACAAATTTGCTGTGGGTCCTGTGAGGGGGACACTTGACAATGCCACACACATATTAACCTAATATAACAAATATTATTATATAAGTGATATTTTAAAATTATGCCACACTTTCTAGTGGGGAAAAAAATATTTACGTTCCCTATAAGTGTCTTATCTTGCAAAGACTACTGCCCCTGCCAAGTTATTCATCCCTACATATCCATTAAATTGCCAGATCAGAGGGAAAAAAACACATAATGGTTAAAAGGTATTTTACTAAGAGTACAACCAGTAAAACGGTTGAAATTTTAAAAAAAAAAAGAAAAGTGTTTAATGAATTATAGAGAATACAGGTTCAGAATGTTGAGGGTATGAAAACATTTCTATTTAAATAAAACCCTCAAGTGCTAAAGCACTGGTTGCTTTAAAAGCAAAGAGGGGAATTAAAAAAAAGCAATTTAGGAAGTACACCCATACTGGGAATTCTGGTAATGGAATTTACATCCCTGGGAATTCCTGCTCCTTCTGACTTCTTCTAGTAATACTGATAATGTCACTGCTCAGTTTTGATTGGCAGTCTTTTTAAGTAATCCAGTGAAACAAGATGTATTATATACACAAAAGCAAGGTTCGTCTGATTCGTAAAATCTGGTAGTGAGAATGACTGTTGGTGATATTGCTGACAATTTAAAGACTGTATCAACAAAGGTAGCACCAAGAACCTCACCTCAGACACAATACAGTGCTTGTCTGCTTGTGCTATGAGTGTCGAACCAATACAGGGCATTTCCAGAGAGGTTTAAGAAAAGATGTATTAAATGTAATAATATATTATACGAATAATATATTAACAGTATCACACTGAACATTAAGGATTTGGTTTCGGATCAAGTTCTTGTGTATAAGGGATAATTTAATAACCTCCTTTTTGTTAGACAGCAAATATAGTCGTATATAACCTTCATTTCACTGGTGGCTTAGCAAGCTGCTAATTAAAGCAGATCTCACCAGAAAGGCTAATCGGATTAATTTGTCTTTGTGCTCAAATAATCAGCTGAATAATTAAATAAATAATTGCAGTATGATTTTTTATTTTTTTTCCCTGTTGCACTTCATTAGTATTTCAGCGTATCGTATCAGCGATTTGAAGTTCAGTATAAGTGCTGGGTAGATGAAATCATGCTGAACCTTTTGACCATTCATTTTTAAAGTTTATAACAGGTTGTTGATAAAGCTTGTGTGTCCCTGCTGAGTGGAATTATGCCTATTTACAGAACTGATGGTCGGGTCGTGTGTGTATACACACACGCGCACACGCACTGTAGCACTGCAAATACTGCCAATAGAGTGTACAGAGTCCCAGATCTGCACTTGGAGTCCTTCTGACAGTGTGATGGGCAGTAACATTTTGTTCTTTTGTCCGTGTGCAGTGTTTCCAGTTATAGCAGCAGTAAGCACGCTTGTGTTTTCACTTCCACAGCCTTACTCCTCAGTTCTCTCCTTGTCAGCTTCGTCTGCTAGCACCTGGCATTTCTTCCCTTTCTTATGGCATTTTTGAGTTCATCGCTTGCAATTGAGCAGAGCCTGGCCTTCTCATCACCTCTGAGTTGCTGGGTGGAAGGATGGATGGATGGATGGCTGGATAGTTAGAAGGATTTGTCAGCTCGTGCTGAGCTGAGTAACCTTTTACTGTTAATAAACTTGCCCTTTCCCAGGTAATGACCTGCCTCGGTGTGTCCAGACAGAAGGAAGGCCGTCCTTTAACCTTTTATCAGTGAGGTAGAGGCGAACTGCTCTCCTTCCCTCCCTCCTCAAATGTGGCTCCTTTTCATCTTTCATGCATTTATTGTTTGTCTTTCCATATTGGAAGATTATGAGTCGCCAATTTTTTAATTGGTTTTTTTTTCCCTTCAGCTCAGGCCTCTTAAATTACAGTTCATTTAATATTCCTGACTGAAATGTCCCTTCTGAATTTTAAAATTATTTATGCTATTTAATAGTTAATTAACAATAAAAAAAATAATTACAAAATTTTTAATAATGCATTCCATGTATATAGTGCCTCATGTATAACACTCAAGGTAGCTGTACACATATACACAAAGTAGGAAAAAGAAAAGATAAAGGAGGACCAAGGCCATGTAGTGCTTTGTAAGCGAGAAGTAGTAATTTGTATTTAATTCTTTGTGAAATCAGTATCCAGTGTAACTGCTGGAGTATGGGTGTAATGTTTGCTGAACATTTGATATGAGTAAGGAATTTTAATGAAATATTTTCCCCAGCCTTCACAGACTGATACTGATTAGGCTTACAGTTTTGTATTTGTACACAGACACTGTGTTACTTGTGTCTGTTCATTAAATGAGACTGCAGAGGTTTTGTGAATAAACCACTACACCATTTGGTAGCTTGATTGTATTGTATCTAAGTTCTGAATGTCTTGAAGTAGGGTTGTGTGATGGGCTTTTTCTTCCTTTTTTTTTTTTTTTTAAATATATAAATTAAATCCCTCTACCCTCTGCTCCTGTAGGAATTCTGACCAGTCCTGCTCTCTCCCACATACAGTCTTAACAAGTCTTACCCTTTATTGGACATTTGATGGTGGCTTTATTTTTGAAAGCCCCTGTCATCCAATTATAATAATCAGCTTCTTACTGTTAATTGTACCTCCTGTGGTCTACCACCGACTGCAAAAGATTTTCTACATTTCTTTATTCTGATATTTTCCTATGGCCAATTCAATTTGGACATCACAGCTATCTGGTGTAAATGAGACCAATGCTACCAAACTGCCATTCATACCATACCATCAGCTCCCCTTTTAGCCTACCCACAGAAACTGAAATGGCGTTTCTCCTGCTCACCTATCCTGTTTGTGCCTAGGCATAGGCAAAACTGCATCTTGTTAGAAATTTTAGCACTATACATGCACAGTTGTAATGTAGTAGTTTACATGGGGTAATGGTGCATAGTTCTAACTTGTTGTGTGTGTGTTTTTTGTTTTTTTAAATGAGAATTAGCATCATAACTGAGCCGCACTGCATTTGAAATAATCATGATTTATACCTTTATTTTAAAAAGATACACAACAAGCATTATACTTGCATGTGGGCACACTGAAAAGCCCAGACAGTGTTGCTCATGTCTGTAGAATTTTATAAACAGAAATAGTGCAGCAAGGTTCATCTGATCTTGCCAAGTTTCACTGGTAAAACTCGCAACCCTGAACAGTTAACAAGCCGCTCATAGTAGCTGAATCCGGTTTAGGAATAAATACAAATAAGGTACCAATACAATACAGTAAGGTACAAATAAGGTTCTGATATGTACAATATACACCAACAGTGCTTTGAAAGCATAATTCTGTCATTTCTACACACATTTTTAGTACTAGCACTTTCGGTTCCTGAGTTATTTACGCTGTCATGGAGATGCCACTGGCAATCAGTATGTAATCTGTCATGCCCATACAGTCAGGCAGAAAAGGTGTTATATATATATATATATATATATATATATATATATATATATATACATATACAGTGCCTTGTGAAAGTATTCGGCCCCCTTGAACTTTGTGACCTTTTGCCACATTTCAGGCTTCAAACATAAAGATATAAGACTGTAATTTTTTGTGAAGAATCAACAACAAGTGGGACACAATCATGAAGTGGAACGAAATTTATTGGATATTTCAAACTTTTTTAACAAATAAAAAACTGAAAAAT
>CM040988.1:11618707-11652554 GCA_022985145.1 Pangasius djambal | reverse complement strand
GATAAGAGTCAGCTTAGCACATCTTGATGTGGGAATATTTTCCCACTCTTCTTTGCAAAAATGTTCCAGAGCTGTCAGATTGCAAGGTCGTCTCCTGTGCATAGCCCTCTTCAGGTCCGCCCCAGATTTTTCTATAGGATTCAGGTCTGGGCTCTGGCTGGGCCATTCCAAAACATTAATCTTTTTTTGTTGAAGTCATTCTTTTGTTGATTTGGATATGTGCTTTGGATCATTGTCGTGCTGAAAGGTGAAAGTCCTCTTCATTTTCAGCTTTCTAGCAGATGCCAGAAGGTTCTGTGCCAGAATTGAAGAACCATTTCATGTTCATTTTCATGATTCCTTCCACCTTCACTAAAGCCCCAGTTCAAGCCAAAGAAAAGCAGCCCCAAAGTGTGATGCTGCCACCACCATGCTTCACCGTGGGTATGGTGTTTTGCTGATGTGCTGTGTTGTTTTTGTGCCAAATATACCTTTGACATTTATGGCCCAAAAATTCAGTCTTGGCCTCATCAGGCCATAACACATTTTGAATATACATATATGAAATGAATATATGTTTTTACAAAGTTTAGCCAGGCTTGGATGTTTTTTCCGTCAGAAAAGGCTTGCATCTTGCCAGAATACAGTAGATAGTTGTCACATGTAAGGAGCAACCAGTACTTGCTGCACCTCCTTTAATGTTGCTGTAGGCCTCTTGACAACCTGCCTGACCAGTTTTCTCTTTGTCTTCTCATCAATTTTGGAGGGACATCCTGTACTTGGTAATGTCACTGTTGTGCCATATTTTCTTCACTTGTTCATGACTGTCTTCACTCTGTTCCATGGTATATCTAATGCCTTGGAAATTGTTTTGTAGCCCTCTCCAGAGCAATACCTTTGAACAATGAGATCCTGTTGATTCTTTATAAGCTCCTTGTGGCCCATGACTCTTGCAGGAGGATGCAACCGAGATGTTAGAAAAATCCTACAAGAACAGCTGAGATTTGTTTGGAGATAATCAGAGTCACTTCAGTTCAGGACAGGTGTGTACTAACTACTATTTCACATGAGATTGGTGAGTGGTTGATTCTGAACACAGCCACATACCCAATTATAAAAAGGTGTGCATACTTATGCAATTAGATTATTCTAAGTTTTTTATTTTTAATCTTTTTTCTCTGAAATATGTCACTGTAGTTTTCAATGACATTGTGTAGGTTGTAATGTTTTTTTGTAATTAAAGGTGGAAATGTTCTGATATGATTTATCTTTGTTTTTAATTTTTTTAGTATTACAAAAACCTGCTGTTTTAACAGGGGTGTGTAGACTTTTTACATCCATTGTATATACTATCTTTAGTATCACAATGCTTTTGGTTTAAATATTTGAAATTGCCAGGGGCTTTTTAAAAAATGCTGTTCAATCCTAGTAAAGACTATATGCATATTTCCCATCCCTTTAGCCTTGGAGTCCAAGTAATATAATATTTTCAGGATTAGAGGTGGGCAGTAGAGTGTAGTTCTTCCCACAGGTATGAAATAAAGCTGGGAACAGGACCAAGTGTGGTGGATGTACAGTTTGGGTGATACTGGGAGAGGTGTGGAAGATTGGAGGGTGTTTGTGTTTGAGATTTTGATGGTACAAATAAAGAGTGAGGAATTATCATTATGGTTAGACATTTTTCCCATATAATCTGTTTCTAATGCAATGCAGAGGGAAAAAAACAAAAAATTATTGTTTTTTTGTCAGCAAAAGTGTTTTTCTTTAACACAAGGTCAGTAGATGGTGGCAAGCACCAGTTATCAGGGGAAAAAAAGTTAAGGAAAAAAGTGACAGGCGACAGAATCTACGTGAATAGAAACGAAACTAACAGAACTGTGCCAGCCAGTGGGAGCTCGGATTTAACTCGCAGCGTTCAACTTATTTATTTATTTATTTAGAACAATGCATGCTGATCATGGAGATGCTGGAGCAGTTCGTTGTTTTTGTTCCCTGAATTGTTTGGCAAATTTGATATCCATCTTCTTGGATGACACCATGATTATTTGTTGGTTATCTGAAATGCTTCCACACTGTAAATTTGAGGGTTTTTTTACTGTTTGTTTGATTGATTGGGGTTATTTTGAGAATAGTCTAGGTATTGTATCCTTCTGTCATTGTATTGTGACACGAACTGAGCAAGCAGCACATCCCACATTCACATTACCAGCTTGTATGAGGTCAACCTGGACCTTGAGGCTTCTAAAATAGAATATTACCACAAATTCCCTACAGTTTGTAATTTTTGCTGTTTTTAGTCATGGTTGATTATAATCTGGTAAATCTCATCATCTCTAGTTAGGATACTACTGCTCTGCTTTGCTCTGTCCACTACCCTGTAGTCAATGTCTTTCCGCTTTTGTCTTTAAACTTTGTTACCAAAATGTGAAAAACTGAGACAGGACAAAATGTAAATTTGTCCTCTGTGTGGAAGAACTGACGTATTGGTAGAATGTTGTCAACCAGCAGAAATTTTCAGATATCATTCTTGCTACAGTAGAAACTACAAAATACCCCTGATATATTTACTATATATTGGTAGTGTATTATGAATACCCAACTTCTGTTCTGCAGGGATCTCATTTCTTTTCAAAAGTGCATCCCATGAAACACACCATTATCTTCCAAACTTTTAGTATCCACATTTTCCTATAATGTTATAAATATATCATCCATGCCAAGCCAGTTTACATAGTATCACTTCTTGGGAATCAGCCCTTCTACTTGCAGGTTCATTTTTTTCCTTAGGGACAGACACATACACAGGGCACAATCGAAAAACAGGGCAGGGATTCAGACAGGGTGGAGTTCATGTCAGTTTGATAAATGGCTGCCAAGTTGCACAAACTGATGCACAGTGTTGCACAAACTGCAGCACAATGTTGGACAAACTGAAGCACAGTGTTTGCCATGTCTGATAGATTAAGCTTTTATTATTACCGTTTGGTAATCACATCAAATACAGGCAATGTGTTCTTGAACGAAGGTTATTTCACTGAAAAGAGGAAAAAGCGTCACTGGCATTAGTATTAGGGTTAGTAAATTACTTCACAAGTTTGCAGCTGTTGTTTAATCTGTAGTTTAATAGTGTGATGAAATATCTACAACAGCACCAATCCAGAATATTTCACAAATGATACCTAACAAACCCTAATATAATGGTCCGATCATCGTGCTTTAAAAGCTAAATTTATACAGGAATGAGAGCTAAGTCTAGATCTGAAAGGGTGCTGTAATAGTCCTTCTCTTGTGCTTGCGTTAGTTTTGTCTAGCTGAAGGTTATCCATGGAACACATTCATACAAGGTACAACCATACAAGGACCATGACCCTACATGCAATTGGTGTGGTATTGCACTAGCAACCTTACTCGCATGTTTTGGTCTTAGATTAAAGGAATAGTGAATAGGTTGCTGTTGCTGACACTTTGTCACAGGTCCTTGGATTTAGATTTAATCTGTGCCCACCATTGGCTATTTTTGTGGTCCCTACAGACTTGCTGTCTTGCAGTTCTAGCAAGATGGATCCAATTGGTTTTGCCCTGCTTTTACCCTGGCTGAAAGATGTGTATTTCTGAGACCTTGAGAAGGTCAAGTACATGCTCTGGGGTTCTAGTGAGATGTTTTGTCTCTGAGCATATTTGGGTGGGTGTATTGGTAGGTGGGTGGTTGCATTGAAGCCCCCTCCTTTGTCTTTGGCTGATATGCACAGGATTTGGGAAAATGTATTAAAATGAAAATGGAAAGTAATGTGGCATGATGGTGGAGCCATGGTTCATTAGACCAGATTTATTTAAAAAAAAAAGGGGGGGGGGGATGTCTAGAAAAGCAGAGACTTCATTGTAGAATGATGGATTTATAGATCAAAGAGAGAGCTTCAGGGGTAATCACATACTCATTTATGCATTTTGTGATCCTTTTTCTAATTAACATTTTACCAATCCTTTTCTATAGCAACACATGCAAGGCATAATCGAGGAACGGGGCAGGGATTCAAATAAATAAATAAATAAAAATGGTCAGTGACTGTGTGTGAAACTAGTTTGCTGTACACAAGCACAGTATGGAACAAACACAGAATCTCTATTTGAATCAAATGAATGAATCTTATGTACAGACTCCAAAAATGGGTCTTTGCATTTGAGCACCTGAACTGTGTGTATACACTCACTGGCCACCTTATTAGGAACAACAACTAATAATGGGTAGGATCTCCTTTGCTCTGAGGAACTCTCAACCAATTTGAGTCCCAGTCTGGCTCCATGGATTCAAGCTCCAAATGCCAACTTCTGACCTTACCATCTGTGTGCCTCAGCAGAAATTGAGATTCATCAGACCAGGCGACTCTTTTCCAAACTTATACTATACCATTTCAGTGAGCCTGTGCTCACTGTAGCCTCAGATTTCTGTTTTCGGCTGACAGAACTGGAACCCGCTGTGGCCCATCCGCTTCAAGGTTTGATGTGTTGTGCGTTCTATTTTCTGCCCACCATGGTTGTAAAAAGTGAGTTACCATAGCCTTCCTGTCAGCTCAAACTAGTTTGGCCATTCTTGTCTGACCTCTCTCATCAACAAGGTGTTTCCACCTGAGGGACTGTCACTTACTTGAGTTTTTCTTTTCCCCACATCATTCTGTGTAAATTCTAGAGACGGTTGTGCATGAAAATTCCAATACATCAGCAGTTTCTGAAGTACTCACCCCAGCCTGTCTAGCACCATAAACCATGCAATGGTCAAAGTCACTGAGATCAGTAACCCCCATCCTAATGTGTAATGAGAATATTAGGTGAAACTTTTGACCTTCAACCAATTAACATAAAAGTGATGTATAGAAAAAAACATGCCTCTTCCTACCTGTCTTTGGTATCCCTTTTGCACAGTTCAGATGGGGATCTGCATGTGTGTGACATCATCAGTACTGGGTGGATGTCGCACACGTGCCAATGTTCAGTTGCCTTCGGCTTGTTTAAGTTTTGTGGTTCTTCAAACTGAATTAAACCTTCAACTGTTTGCAAATATACAATCAGTTCCATATTTGGACAGTGACACAATTTTCGTAATTTTGCCTCTGTACACCACTACAATGGATATGAACCTGTTACTGGTGCCCCACAGGGCTGTGTGCTCAGTCCACTGCTGTTCACTCTGCTGACTCACGACTGTGTAGCAATGCACAGCTCGAATCACATCAACAAGTTCGCCGATGACACGACCGTGGTGGGTCTCATCAGCAAGCACGACGAGTCAGCATACAGAGAGGAGGTGCAGCAGCTAACGGACTGGTGCAGAGCCAGCAACCTGTCTCTGAACGTGGACAAAACTAAAGAGATGGTTGTTGACTTCAGAAGAGCACAGAATGACCACTCTCCGCTGAACACGGCTCCTCCGTGGAGATCGTCAAGAGCACCAAGTTTCTTGGTCTTCACCTGGCAGAGAACCTCACCTGGTCGCTCAACACCAGCTCCATAACAAAGAAAGCCCAGCAGCACCTGTACTTTCTGCGAAGGCTAAGGAAAGAACATCTCCCACCCCCCATCCTCACCCTGTTCTACAGAGGGACTATCGAGAGCATCCTGAGCAGCTGCATCACTGCCTGGTTTGGGAATTGCACTGTCTCAGATTGCAAGACCCTGCAGCGGATAGTGAGGGCAGCTGAGAAGATCATCGGGGTCTCTCTTCCCTCCATCACGGACATTTACACCTCACGCTGCATCCGCAAAGCCACCAGCATTGTGGATGACCCCACACACCCCTCTCACACACTCTTTACCCTCCTGCCGTCTGGTAAACGGTACCGAAGCATTCGGGCCCTCACAACCAGACTGTGCAATAGTTTCTTCCCTCATGCCGTCAGACTCCTCAATACCTAGAAACTGGACTGTAGGAACACACACACACACATACATATATAAACACACACAACTGAGCATCCTCCATCCTCTATGTACATGTTTTACACGTTTTACACGTTTTGCATATGTTCTATGCTGCTGCTACTATTATGTTTACACTATTTCAGCTATTTATATCAAACTCTGTAATATTTGCACTATTGTCACTTGGTCACTTTAAACAGAACTGCGTACTGGTCGGCGTTGCAGTCATTGTACTGTCTTGTTCTGTCTTGTGCTGTCTGCACATGTTTGCACTTGTGCACTTTGTTTAATTTATGTAGTCCCTGTAGTTCTGTGTTGTTCTGTGTTTGTCTTATGTAGCACCATGGTCCTGGAGAAACGGCTGAAATGACAATAAACTCCACTTGACTTGACTTGACTTGAAATGAAATAAACAAGATGTGATTGAAGTGTAGACTTTCATCTTTAATTCAAGGAGTTTAACAAAAATATTGCATTAATCGTTTATAAATTACAGCCATTTTTTACATGGTCCCTCCAGTTTCTCCAGTCTCAAAAGTAAATGGGCAATTGACTGATAAGCAGTTTCATGGCCAGGTGTTGCCTGTTTCCTCAGTATATATTGACAAATTAAGGCAATAAAAGATCTGAAGTTGATTCCAAGTGTTGACTTTGTATTTGGTAGCTGTTCATGGGAACTTTCAATATGCGGTCCAAAGAAATGTTGATGCAAGTGAAGGAGGTGCCTTCATGAATGTAAATAGGGGGTTTACCTCTAGACGCAAACCACTGATAACACTCTAGAACGGACTGACAGATGAGACTTTGCTAGAAAGCATCTAAAAAAGCCTGCCCAATTCTGGAACAACTGTTTGGAGAGAAGAAGCCAAGATTAACTTGTACCAGAATAATGGGAAGAGAAGAGTATGGAGAAGGAAAGGAAGGGCACACGATCCAACGCATACCACATCATCTGTCAAACATGGTGGAGGCAGTGTTATGGCATGGGCATGTATGGCTGCCAGTGGAACTGGTGTCACTGGTGTTGATGATGTGACTGCTGATAGAAGCAGTAGGATGAATTCTGAAGTGTATGGAGCTATACTTTCTGCTCATATTCAGTCAAATGCTGCAAAACGGATAGGATGGCACTTCACAGTACAGATGGATAATGACCCAAAATATACTGCAAAAGCAACTCAAGAGCTTCTTGTAAAAAAAAAAAGAAAAAAATTATATATTTATATATATATATATATATATATATATATATATATATATATATATATATATAGCTGTAATTCCTAAACAGCAATATTTTTGTTAAACTCTTTCAATTAAAGCTGAAAGTCTACACTTCAATCATATCTTGATTGCATTTCAAATTCATTGTGGTGGTGCGCAAAGACAAAATTACAAAAATTGTGTCGCTGTCCAAATACTTATGGATCCCACTGTAAATGCCAAGTCTGCTGTTAGCATCTTTTCTGTGAACATTTTGATGACAGGGAAGTCATGCTGTGTCTTTAGCACAGCATGACTAACTGCAGCTAACGGCAAATGCCAAGGCTGTTTATTATATCTCTTTAGTACTCTTTATTACAGACAGATATCTGACTGTCACTGTAGACAGATATTTTGGTGTGAGATTGAGCTTGTAAGTGAGAATAAAATGAATCGTAATTGTAGCCTGTTATTTTATCATTGAAATGGAAGGTCTTTCATTCATATTGGAGATGCAAAAAAAAAAAGTTAAGCATAAATATTTCATGCAAATGAGAAGTGAAGTTATGAGGTGACTAGCAATGGAAGTGAATGATCTTATTATTCTTTTTTTCTCCCCCACTGGAAAAAAGTCTCTTTTTTTTCAGTTCTTGAGTGCCAGGGTTTTCGCCAGGGGTGCTACTAGGGTCACTGGAAATCTGAGCTTAAGCCATGTAAGCCCATCCCCTGAGCCACCCATGCTGAGCCAATTAATGCATCCCCTGTGACACATTTCCTAGTATTTTAAGATAAGCAAATTCATGCCTGACCATAATTTACATTACTCAAGGTTTACATTAACAGGGGGGGCTTGTAGCACCCCACCTTTGGTTTATGCGAACAGCAAATTGAACTGAGCTCTCATTTTATAATGTGATGGAAGTGTAAATCATAGCATGAGATGGCTGTGATAGTAATGACGATGATAGTAATTATAATACAATTTCACAGCTTTATACAGTAAATTTGTTTTCTTGCATTCAGTTATGTATAATACTAGCAAATGCAACACGTTTCTCTAGTGATCAGATTTTTAATGATCTACTGTATCATGTATAAAATATTTTGATATTTTGTTATCTTTTTTTTTTTTTCCAAGAATGGACGAAACACTGAAGGTCTCGGCCACCAAACTGCAGTGAGTTAAATGAAACCTTTAGGACAGAAACAGATATCGGAAACTTGATTTAATCACATTTCTGTGACATTCATGTTGAGAACTCAGTATAATACATACATTTAATGTTCTCACATTGGTGGAAAGAAGTGAAACTACCATGAAAGAAGTGGGACTACTCCACCTCCAGAAACCCAATTTAACCTCTGCTTTTGCTGATCATTCAAGATTCAAGATTTTTTATTTGTCACATACACAAATATATACAGTATATACCTTGCAGTGAAATAGAAACCTGGCCTACTCCTCTTTAGACTGTGCATTAAATAGCAAATTAAATTTAAAATGTAAAAATTGTTGGAAAGAAATAAGATAAGAAATATGAAATATATGTACGGAAATGTGCAAAAGGGATGTACAAAATATGCAGGGAGTGTGCAAAAAAACGGATGTATAAATATGCAGTATGTTACGTGTAGTAACAATACAAAGTGCAGTGTGTAGAGTGTCTGGAGTGCAAGTGACTGTAGAGTCCTTGTGGAGTTCTAAGGGGTCTGTATGGTGGACACGTCCGTGTTGAGGAGTCTGATGGCCTGAGGGAAGAAGCTCATCATACCGAATGCTTTGGACGGCTTGATTAAAAAACCCTCTGATATGATTTTGCATGTACACAGATTTCATCCTTCCTCGTGGCTTTGTTAATGTGCTTCTGTCTCTGTGACAGGTCTATCACCCGTGCTTTTTTCTCTTTTGTATTTCATCTCCATTATCATCTTCCTCATATCTCTACTCTTCCTGTTGCTCTTTCACTTGCTTGTCATTCTCGTTCTGGTGAAACGGCGAACAGCAACACTCACCAGATCTCAGTGAAAATAAAGAAATTCCGGTTGCTTTCACTAATAACTGAAGCAAGTTTAAACAGGTTGTGTCCATCAGAACAATGTTTGCTTATTACGTTGTTCCAACAGGAAGCAAAGAGACTGTAAACGTAAGTTAAAAAGTGAAGCAACTGCCAGTGGTAATGAGGGACAGGTGTTGGACACTTGGAGAATGTGTAGCACTACATGGGTGTAATTTATAACCAAGCATTTCCATTCCGAATTTTATTCTTAGTGGGAATTTTAGCTGGGATATGTGTGTCTACTGGTGGTTTTGTAGAGATTTTGTAACTAGGTATGTAGATTGTGCTTTCGTATTGCGCTATTCAGGCGCTAACCGTGATGTCATCACCACTGCAGAGCAACGTGAAGTGAGTGAGGCAAAATAAAACTCAATACACAAAAACACTGCTGCTGTGTTTACCAGGAAACTATACCAGGAAAAGTGCAGTGAGTATGAAGCAGCTCTGAAGGACATAAAGCCTGCCTTAAAACGCTTTGAAGAACGGGACAAACTTTCATGACTCATGCCTTGGCCTTTTTTAAATTCTAGCCAGAACCCAGTTAATTTGTAGATAAAATGACAAACCAATCTCATTTTAATTGGTAGGAAATCTAATTTATAAAACAGAAAATAGGTGATTTTACATATTTTCTGTAGCTGAATATGGTTTGTATGGACATGTAGCACTAGTCATGCACTACCACCAGCAGCTAGATAGGAACGCCCACTAACGACCCACCCCGTGCGACTTCGTACATAGAGCAAAAAATCACGACTAATACGAACACAGGGTGCAGAGAAGGGCAGAGATATACCTCTTGCTGGAAATCAGAGCCAATCATGCTTACTTGCAGTTTTCTATGTGCATTGTTATGAGTCTGCTGGGAGGTCTGAGTCTTAGGTTTCTTTCCTAGAAATGATTTAAAAGCTACGCAACCACACAGATTCCACTACATACAACTCCACAGTAGAATTTTACAGTTAATTAAACATTCTTTGGATCTCAGGGTTTATGGTACTGAGACTGATGATGATAAGTTGTAGGATAAGTTGTAGAATATAACCAACTTTCAGTATGTTTGGATCTGCTCTATATAAGAAAGTTCACATGGTTTGAAAGCAATAGTGTGTGTCATCATAACCTACACGTTTGCAGGCCAGAGAGCCCAGATGCAGGTCACAAGAGCTTTGTTCTTTAATGAACAGAGGCCAGTTTTTTTGACCTTGATTGTGTGTGTGTGTGTGTGTGTGTGTGTGTGTGTGTGTGTGTTGTTCTTAAATGGAAATTTGTTTGAGAAAACGGGAATATCTAATTGATTAGGCAGTTAGAGCCTGGTGGCATTTTTGGTGTATTAGTCAGAACAACCTTAACTACAGTTTCAGGTATCTGTACATCTGTATCTGTAAAATCTATATGTATTCATCACATTTCAGTAAAAAAAGATCAGTTACTGTATTTTTGAAGCAATTGATTAAAATTCTTAACAAATCTTAAATCTAATGGGTGTAACAACAAGAACATGGGGACGCATGAGCCCTTAATTTGCAAATTTAAAAATTTTATGTTTGACTAAAATAAAAACAAAAACTTTTATTTTTGAGTTCTCTCACATCTAATTTTTTTTCTACCTTTAACTAGAGTAAAGAACTGTACTTTAAATTTTACCATATAAATATTCAAATATACCAGCAACATAGCAGAAGATGAAGGGATCACAAAAAGCAGTATTAGTTTTGTTAACAATCTAAGATGGAAATGTTGGTCAGAGATTTTTTTTTCCCCATGAAGGAAACAAAACAATATAGCGTCTGGACCCCTGAAAATTTCTGATGAATTGTAATAACAGTTTTCTCGTTACACGTAAAACTGAGATGAAAATGTCAGAAACAGTCTACTGGACAAAAGTAAAACTACCTCCCCCAAACATTGTGTTTTCATTATCTAAATCTAAACGAACAATAACCAGATTAATTTTTTTTTAAGAAATTCAAATTAGACCATACCCGAACTCTAACACAAACAGAAAGTGCTTGAAGTACATAAAGTACTGAAAAACCTGAATAATAGTCTGACTCATTAAAAAAAATGCATGGATTAAAGAAAGACATTTAATTTGTAACATAAAATAACATAATTTCCATTTCATACGTCTATTAATTGTTTGGTTTTAGAAAGAAATGCCAACATTCAGTGCAGGCATTAAAATCAGTCCATTATTATTAGAAAAGCAAGATGTATGCAGAAGATGACAGCTTTATAAACCATATTCACTCAGAGTTTGTACTTCTGCTTCTCATTTGTGGAAACGTCTGTCACATATTCTCACAATTCTAGTTTCAGATCAGTTTCCAAAACAAAAGACGTCAAAGCATCATGCTAATGCCTGAAGAGGAAAATGTATGAGCTTGATGAATGTTGTCCAGAATTCATTTCAGTTTTATTTGTGTAGTGCTTTTAACAATAGACATAGTTTTAGATCTTTAACGAGCAAAGCAGAGGTGCCAGTGTTGAGGAAAAACTCTCTGAGACAAAAAGAGAAAGAAACCTTGAGAGGAACCAGGTTTCAAAGGGGATCATCTCTTCTGGATGACACTGGAAATAGCTTTTGGTCCCATATAAATGAATTGTAAACATGGTTTTGGTGAACACCTACCCTCCACACCAGCCAGCTCCCCCGTCATACGACAGCTGCCAAACGGGGTAGCTCTGAGACGTGTGAAGCTGTCCAACTGCATCTTTTAAAACTGCTGCTCATGCAGGGTCACAGGGCAGCATAACCCACTCAGGGATCTGAGTCAGTGTTATCTGCCCTCTTCCACATAAGTGAGCTCACAGACTCAAATGATTGGCTAGTGTCACTGTGATTGGCAGGGGAAAGAGTATGCCATCCCTCCTACCCAGAAAGCGCAGCCGGTTTTGCTCCCTTGGCTCCCAGCCACGAATGTCTGTGGCAGCGCCACTCGGGAGCCCTTGAATTATTTTTAAAGATCATGCTGTTTTTCACTCTTTTCATTTATTTAAGCTTTTCTGCTAAACTGTTGTCATTAAATTACATGGATTTTGTCTTGACACAACCAGGAGTCATTGTTCTAATTAAAGCATCATTTATCGATTAGCTTTGGTTTGCTGTCACACTAATGGACTCACTCTTGCCAATTCTCTTCTCTTTCATACTGTTCATAGAAGCGTGTTTGTCTAATCCGTGTTTGATGATTTCCTTTTTCACTGCACTGACCGTCTTCAGCTCTTTACATCAGATGTTCTCAGCATTTCATTTTGTCTCTAATGGAGTAAAAAGGCCAGGCTTTGTGAACCTTTTTGTTTTGGTTCTTAAGTGTGATATCACTGTTCGACTGGCTTTAGTCAGATACTACTGCTCACCAGAAAAAGAGCAATTCAGCTATTACCATTTTTCTCCAGATAGAGAACCTGTTGTTTATTAAACGAGGCTATATTTTTAGAGTAACAGACAATTGGCATCCTAGTTTCCTAGAACATGGTCGGTATAACCTCACGGGTGCATCAGTAATCTGTAGCAGTGCTGCAGTGTGATGCTGCTCTGCTTACTAGGGCTACTCAATAGAACGTTTCTTGTTTGTTATTGCCATGTTGTTTTCCGCATTATGATGCAGCAAAAGAGAATGGTAAGCAGTACATGCAAATGAGAGATCTAGCAAATCAGAGAAGTTTGTGCTATGCTCTGTGGGCATGCTTTCCAGTCTCAGAAGTTCCTGATGAGAGTTCTGTGAGCATTCTGACAGGCGTTCACGTCAGACAGCCAAATGTGCAAGATGTGGAAATCATGCAGCACTGTCTTTAGTCATTTAATGTTTAGTTATGAATGTTCAACAATATTTTGTTGATCACAGTATATAGCAATCCGATAACACAAACACAAACTGCTATTATATATTTGTATAATCATATCTAGACTATAATCATTTCATCATTCCCAGACTATAATTCACATTGGAGTACAAGTGCCACCCACCTAAATTCTACCTGCTTAGAGAACAAATCTGTGTGTGTATATATTACATTCATTCTATTAATATACCCGGAATGCAGCACTCTGCAGCACAGTTACCATTTTAGTGGCTAATAACATCTATTATTTTGGAAATCCTGTTCTACTCAGGGGTAGCTGAGTAGAAAGATAAAGAGACACCAGTATCAAAGATAAAAAGACATCAGTATAAGGTTTCATTTTTAGCATGCACATCAGATCGTTGGTTTAACAAATGTCTCAAGCTGGATTAATGTGGACTTTTGTGCCACCAGTGAAAGAAAAATGCCAAATGATATGAAGCTGAAATACAAAAAAAAAAAATGGTACGGACTGTTTTCTTTCTAGCTCAAACTGTAGACACATGCGGCCAGTCAGTCACAGTCCTGTCAGGTGATTAACCAGAGTGAAATCTGTGCTGATATTTGCTGGCACATTCGTAGCACGTTACCAGCACTGATTGAGAAGGTGCACATGAAACAAAGTCGCAGGTGTAATGAACATGAACAAGGTGGATTATTTCCTTTGTCATCCAAAATGCCTTTGGAGGGGACACTGAAAGTAGATAGAGTGATTGCACATTGTCCACTCAAAGTACAAATTACACAAAAGCACAGATGGCAGAACTGTCAGTTTTTTTGGCTTCAATGAAAGGATTACAGTTGTTCTATTTAATATGTTTGTATTGAGAGTAAACAAAGTGGAGCATTACACACTTGGGAAAAAAAAAATCAAATCACAAATGCAGCTGCCTATCTCTCTTTACTTGTGTGTAATAGCACCCCCACCCACACACACACATTACTCTTATTATATCATCAGTGAGACCTTGATACATCACTAATAGTTATGTTATCAAACTATTGATTTTAGCCCTTCCATCTAATATGACCAGCCATCACTGGTTCTACCGATACAATAGAGCATGTAGTAGGAATCCACTGATCCCTCTTTTTCCTTTTTTGATACAAGGTTAATAGTATGAGTCAATAATGATTTGATACAGACATCCAAGACTTCTTCCCATCTACCAACACAAAGCTAGCACAACCAGCACAGTAGCAAGTTAATTAATGCATTATATCAATATATAGATTAACCACAGTCTCTCGTTCCATTCACCACCATATTGCAGGCAATAAAACAGTAAATCTGTTATTAAAGCCAATCAGGATGCTGAAACATGAGAAATGGGTTTTTACATGTTATCAGAGATTATCAGAAATTCAGTACTTCTCAGTGGATATTTCAGTAACATTTAGTTTAAATGGCACAGATGTTTCTTCTCTCATTTATACCCCACTTTCTCAAACCTCTTTTCCAGCATTCAATATGTCACATCAATATGTTACAAAAATTTTCCAGCATTTTGTAACACCAAACTACAATATGACTCTTCTGTGGTTTCCTGAGAAGATCAAAATTACTGGGTGTTTTATACAGGAGTACTGATTATCCATAGTATTTAAAATATTAACTTTTTTCCCTTAATTATATAGTTTTTCATATTTTCTTCAAATATTCATTTTACCATATACCATATTTGCTTAATAACACTGCTGTCATGGATTATGTTACGTTATATAGTGGCCACTCTGGGGGGAGAGCGTTGTTTATTGGCGTAACATTACTCTTGTGATGTGTTTTAAATGTTTGTCATGGTACGTCACCTCATGTAGCAGTTGCTTGTAATGTCTGTATTTTTATCTTACAAATATAAAACGACAACGTTATTGTTATGGTAAAAAATACAGTGTGTAACAGTATAAATAACATTATGGTGTGGTATATAATATACTATATGCTGTTTAGTGGTATAAACACATCAGTAATAACAAAATGTAGCTATACACACTGCAATGTGCACTCATTACCCAAATGGTAACCTGTACCCCTGCTTATTCATGCAACTATCCAATCAGTCAATCATGTAGCAGCAATGCTATGCATAAAATCATGCAAATACAGGTGAAGAGTTTCAAGTAATGTTCATATCAAACATCAGAATAGGGAAGAACTGTGATCTTATTGATGTTGACTGTGGCATGGTTGTTGGTGCCAGATGGGCTGGTCTGAATATTTCAGAAACTGCTGATCTCCTGGGATTTTTTCACCCACAACAGTCTCTAGAGTTTACGCAGAATGGTGCGAAAAAGAAACAAACAAAAATGCATCCAGTGTGTAGCAGTTCTATGGGTGAAAATACATTGCTGATGAGAGCAATCAAGGGAGAATGGCTAGTTCGAGCTGACAGGAAGACAACAGTATCTCAAATAACCATTCTCTATATCCATATTGAGCAGAAAAGCAAACGGGACAGTTTTTTTTTTTCTTTTCAGAAGATTGGGAAAACATTGCCTGTTTTTTTCCAGTTTGATGTGAACATTAACTGAAGCTTTTGATGTGTATCTGCATGATTTTATGCATTGTGCTGCTGCAACATGATTGGATGATTGCATGAATAAGCAGGTGTACAGGTCTTCATACTAAAGTGGCCGGTGAGTGTATATGTCCTGAATTATTAGCAGTTAAGCAAGCAGTGGGCTCCTTGTAAATAAGGAATAGTTAATGAGAAATAATTGTGACTGTTTTATTAGAAACAATTCCGATCTAATTGCAAAAGATTGTTCTTTATCTTGAGTTTCATCACTGTAAGCCAGTTATAGCAACAACATGTTATTGTTTTACCTTTGATACTACCATGGTTTTTTACCTCTGGGGTGACCTGATTTACTCTACAAGTGCACTGGCCTTTAATAAAGCACTAATTTTAGAGTTCCATTAGGATCTGAGAGTAGCCAGTTAAAAAAAAATCTTTAATTAAAAACACTGAGGCCTTCGCTGCAATATTTGTTTAATATTTTTTTTAATTTACCCCCCATTCTCCCCAACTCCCATCTTATATACTGTCACTGATAGTGGCACTAATAGTGAGTAAACTACAACGGAACATTAAAACCTTTCTTAAGAGTTTCTTTAGTCACAGTGTGCTATAATGCAGCACATCTGAAACCCGAGGTCCTGCTGGTGTCACTCACATTTCCATATTGAATTGACCAAGACTCTGCCTCTCTGCTTCACAGTGGCTTTGCAGCTTCCAGAGGGGCTACAGATGTTTGCCTGTGTGATCGCGGACATTATTGAGAGGTAGGTGTACACACTCTCTAACTTCAACACAGCCACTCGCCTCCCTCTCTGCAGATCGATCAGCTAGTCTTACTTTTAGTATGTACGTACAGTGTCAAGTCTAGGCAGTGTAAATCATCATAATTCCTCACTGCGGCTAGTAACGGTCTCAGCTAGAAAATAGACACATTTACAAACACAAGCTCGCTATGACTGCCTTACTTTTAACTACCCAAATGCAAGACCATTTTTCTTTTTAACTACATCTCATTGCAGCTTACATAGAACATATTGCTTATGCATGCTGCCTTACACAGGCAAACACATGTTTACACCCAGCCAAACAGAAACTGAAGTTGTGTGCCAGAGAGAGGCATCGCTATAGCACCTTTTCAGCTCTTTTAAAGGGCCCACAAGCATTAACACAAACATGTTTACATGCACAGTACGGTTTCAGTATATAACATATTTCCAGTAGAGTTTGAGCATGTCGTTGTGTATACATATGTTGTGGGTTGTTTTTTTTTTAATTCTTTTATTTATTTATTTTTAATTTTATTCCACCACTACTTTTTAGATTGTAATATTTATGTAGTTAACCTATTTTTATAAATGATGGAGTACCACTGATAAACACTCCATTATTTCGTTTTATTAACAAACACAATTGAGTTATACCATCTATCTTGATACCACCACCTCCATGACATGGAGCATGCCCGTAAAGGGCAGGGGCTGGTGACAGGACACTTTACAGCTAAAAACACAGCACAGTGGGCATCAGTTACGTAAGATCAGTCGGTCCTGTTGTAGCAGGGGTGGAATCTTCGGGTCTGCCGCCCACGCCCAACCTTTTTTGGGACTTAGGAGCAGGCCATTTGGCACATATTCACCCTTCTCACACGTCTCATGGTGAATTCAGAAAAAAGCTCCCTAACACTGAAGCATGTCACAAAATTCATCAGCACAAGGCTATCACCCTGTGTGGCAGACATTATAGGGCTTAAGAATCGGATTAAGTAGGCCACCATATGCAGTACTATCTTCTATTGAGGAGACTAGGACTGATGACAGCAGTGACAGCAGTAATTTTCCTAGCTTTTCATAAGTGGGTTATCAGCCTGTGGGAGGACCCCAAATGCTACACATGAAGTGTGTCCCTGTCATAGCAAGAGGAGCCCAGGCTCTAGGTGACTGGAGATGTGCCATCCATGGTTAGCTTCCCTGAGGGCAAATCATGTGCCTTGGCTTTATGACAGTGCAGTGGATGTACGCAGGGGAGTGGCATCTCAAATTGTTGAGGCATACATGGACCTTTTCGCCAATGCCAAGTCAACACGTTGCTAATTGTGGTTCTTGCTGGCAAAGCTGGACAGGATGCACTGGCCCATGACTGACTTCTCCATCTGCTACATGTTTGCCCAGATCTGCTGTCCCAAATGGACAGAGAGATTTGACACCCTCAGCCAGGTCAACTGTGCCTATGGGTTTGACCTCTCTGTATGAATCTCCAACTGAAGACTGCGGTATGCCCTTAGGTGGAAGCTGTTCTGCAATTATTGTGTACTTCATAGGCTGGATTCAGTACACTGCCGAAAAAGAAAAAAAAAAAAAACTTTCTCCAGGGACTGTGTTATGGCCCTACTAAGTTTGGGCTCTGGCCTGGGGAAAAGTGCAGGGTTAGTAACATGCACGATTCACATAGAAGATGCTTTGTTAAACAGGCAAGTTGAATGACAACAAATGTAGGAGGTGGTCCCCTAGGGGCAGAACTAGAAGGTACCAAAAAAAAAAGAACATAAGAGATGCTTCTACACCCTACTCTGGATTCAACCTCTTACCTAATTGCCGAGATAACACTAGCTATTACTCTACCTTAAAACTCTTAAAAAATACTAGGGGTGATACCTAGGGTTAGATGTGTAGCAATGGGACAGACAATACTGACATAGCAAACATTAACACCACATAGGCAAGCAGAAACAATTAACACATTAGTGCAAAGCACAGACACTAAGCACAGACACTAAGCACAGAAGCATAGCAAAGCATACAAATGCAACACTGAGAGAAAAAAGAGAGCAAGCATGCGATCAAAATGAGGCAGAAACCAGACAAACACAGACACGTGCTCACTAATGCCCGTGAACATAACAGACTGTTAGACAATGCTAGTTCCCCATCTGTGCTAAAGGTCTATTTGGCTGCCATCTCAGTGTACCACAGCACCATGGATGGCATCTCTCTGGGATCTCATAAACTTATTATTATCTTTCTTAAAGTGGTGAGGTGCCTCTACCAGCCATGATTCCCTAAAGGCCTTGGTATACTTTCAGCTAACAATGTTTATGAGTTTATAAGTGTTGTGAGAAGCTGAACACATTCTGCAGTTTCGTTTTGACTGTTAAATATGAATGCCCCGGTCATAGTCTTTGTTCTATAGAAAGCGAATCCTCTGCATGTCATCTGCAGTTGTTCGTTTTCTCTGCAATTAAACTGTAATGTTTGCCAAACCCACATGAGCAGTGTCTCAGCAAGAAATATACAACGGCCTTAAGAGCATGGTGTGGGATATATTTTTAATGTGTTCAAGGCACTTATTAGCCTATGCAAGATGCTGACCTGAAAATGGATGTCTCTGAAAGCTGCCTTTTTGCTAGTGGTCACTTTGGCAAAGTGAGCAGTAGAACTACATGCCCTGGTGATAAGATTGCCTTGTATGCGTTGGTGGCCAGATGACTCTGGGATGACCTTGTTGTCAGATCACACAAATTTGTAAATCAATCAATTGATCTTGCAGCCTTCTAAAAAAGGTTTTGCAATCCTCAGATCCACAGCTTGTTAGGCACAGAGTAAAGACCCAGGCGAATGTTTTGTCTAAGCAGAAGCTGGCCCAATTAGTGGTAGACATCACAACAGTTGCCTATAGAATGGCTAGATACCTAGCTCCTGTTATGACATGCTACTCTATGAAGAGTGTCTTCTGCTCATGGGCATCACTTATGTGCTTCACTGCTCATGGGCTGCCACTTCAGGGCACTGCTACCTGGGTGTTACCAGTGGTGTGAGGGCAGTGGTCATCTCTAAACACCTTTCAGGTTAGTCCTAAGGAGAGTCTACTAACCACCAAAATTTCTTGGTGCTAAACGAACAAACTCTGAGAGAAGCTTTCGGTGAGAAATGGCCATATAAAAGTGGGGTCAGTTGCAAATACTGCATTGTACATCATGTTGAAAGGGTTTTGTATGCATACGCACATGTACAAGAAGGTATCCAGGTTATTTTCACAGCTCCAGACAGTATAGTATAGTTGAAAACGTAACTATATGAATCCTGCAAGAAGAAAATAATCTATTGTCAAAATGAACCAAAAGTAAGAAGCCGAAGTTTGGTCATGATCCTCTCAGTCTTCAGACCTGTTTTGAAGAAGGCAATGTATAACAGAGCTGTCAGTTTGCAAGCAGTTACAAAAGCCGTTTGTAAAACTGATATTATTTTAATTAATTCACAGTAAATATATTGTCTAAATGTATGCAATCTAATGACATGCAAAGTGTCATGTCATGATGCTATGACCTCTCCAATTTTATGAAACTGGAGGAGGCTACAGAGAAAAAAAAAGAAGTGGAGAAATACTAAAATTTTTGAAGACTCTGATGTATGATTTCTATGTGATATCCACAGCTCCAAGATGATGGAACCCATTGCAATACTGTTTTCTGTATTTTAATTTCATGTTTGACTGCTTTGTAGAATATTCAAGGGATGCTGGGGTGTGCAAGAAAGCATGTTTTATGTTAATATTGTCAAAACAAAAATGCCAAAAATGTTGTAAAGATCATGGGTCAGACACCCAGTATGCCTGCCCAGTATGCCTGCCCAGCATGCCGTTTTCAACCATTTCTATGTCCAGCATGCCATTTCCACATTTCATTGTAAAAATGGCATTTTTCAAATTTACCCATGTCAGTGTGAATTAGGCCTTTTCTAAACGATCCTAAAGTGTACATTTACACTGGATTTATACATGGAATTATTTATACATTAAAATAACAAGCTGTAAATTGCCTAAATTATCATGTTCAGTAATGGTTAGTTCAATATTATGCAAGATAATCATGATGATTTTAGCCACTATTGTGTATCTCTAGCGGATCCTTTCTGTATGTCTGCTTAAAGCTAACAGAATGTTACAGAAAGGTGTAAAGAAAAGAAATGCTCTCTGATTGCATGCTGGGTTGAAATCATAATTGTGGCAAATGGCCTATGAACTACTCAAATGTCTGAGTCATTTAAGCTTTTAAGCCTGTGCTTATGGTTATTGCTTGGTGAGAGTCTCAGTACCTCATGGCCATATGTCAGTCTACATGGATTTCACACATCACCTGTGAACAAGTGTTCAGTCATTTCTCATTCACACCTTCAGTCCTCTGTTTCATTTGTCTTGTGTTCTCTTCCCTCCCCTCTGCCCGTCAATTAGTGCCAATCTTCCATCATTTTCTTAAAGCATTTCATCATATAGCCCATGGTTATCTCCCTTGTCTTCTCTTGATGTGTGTGTGCAGGAGTGTGTTTGTCTCAAGCGACGTGGGTCTTGGTAGACCTTTTCAGGCTGCTGGAATGGAATCAGCACGAGTGCTGTCCTCCCTGTTGTATTTGTTTTTTTAATGCAGACCATGTGCAGAGCCTCAGTCCTTACTTACACTCCAATCTAATGCTAATGAGAGCAATTACTGTCTGCTAATTACTTGCCTAAACCCCTGTCCCCTCTTGACACCAGAGTTCTGTAGCTCTCCCTCTGCCCTCCTGCAGAGCTTCCCGCACATCTCCACATCCTTATTTTGTTCTCTGCACAGCAAAATCGACAGCATGAAATTATTAATTACAATGTTGAATAAACACAGACGGTTGTGCAAATGAATACTGTAATTTTCATATTTTTTTCTGAATTTTATTTTGCCGTAGACCACAGCGCTGATGAATGTTTGATTCTGATTGGCCAGTCTGCAAGATTTATATTATACTCATTCTGATCGATTGTTGTTTTTATTGTCAGAGCTAATTCACAGAGAATTATATGGTGGCCACTCTCCAGAACAGCTTCAGTGAGCCTTGTCATAGAGTGTACAAGTCTCTGGAACTATACTGGAAGGATGAATATCATTCTTCCAAAAGATATTCCTGCAGTTGGTGTTTAGATGGTAATGATGGTGGAGAGTGTAGTCTAACACAGTCCAAAATCGCACATAGCTGTTCAATTGTGAAATCTGATTTTTTTCTCCCCACTATAAAAATATACAGGCACATATCCATTACACAAACAGTTTAATACAGTATTGATGGGGAGTTTCAGATTTATTTTGAATTGATAAATCTAGCTTCATCTTGAGCATTACCAGGCACTGCCAGAGGTAATAACATCAGACCAGGCAAAATGCAGAGATAAAAGTTTACCTGTGAAATTGGCCTTACTGAATGGCAGCCACATTTTGCGACAGCACGTCTTGTATTAATTTAGCTATAACTGGATGGACAGGTCTGAGAACACAAATAAAATTCTCCCCTGGGTCTCCTGATGCCAGAGTGTGTCTGTCTGAGACTGATAAAAAGGGTCAGCAGTGCACTGTGTTGTGATCCATTCCATTTTTCAATCTCTGTCATGTACTTGGGGTTTTTTGTGATCATAACTTGTCTTTTTTTAATCCGTTAAGTTCCTAAATGTGTATTTCTGGATCGCAGTTAGTGAGCAAGTGTTGGAGGATATACAGAATTTTCTTACTAAAGGCAGAAGTTTTCAGCCATCCATATACTTCCTGCTGTGTTGCCTCGGCATGTGACTTTTGAACTGGAGGATGCTAATGGTATTTGTTTAAATTGGCCGTGATATAAAATTGAGGAAATAGTAACTATTGGCCGTTTATCTGGTGGTGAAAATCTTGCCCTGAGCTCTTATTGTTGGTGTGCCTTTGCATGAATGTATTCATCAATCCAATTAAAATAGCTTTGATTAAAACATTGCTTGCCTTAAGGCCTGAGTGTTAGGATCATGATAGATCTGAATAGTGTGCTTATTTTGTGCTGCTACTTTTTTGGGAATACTTGAGTATTCTTTTGTTATGTTGGTTTACCTTGTTTACCTTCCTACTCCTTACATAAGTACACCATATACTGTAGGTGATGAAATGATGGTTTCTCCACCCTACATAGTACACTATATGTTCATATTGCAAGCCTTTTGGGATTCGCCCAAAATGTAGGTTACTTCCGTGAAGACTATCATTTGACCTAAATGAGCCTGTAAATATGCATCCCTGGATCATAGTCATAATCTAATACAAAAATTATGTTCTGTAAAATATTTCCCACCAAGTCCAATGTACTGCTGCTTAAAATAAGTTGTTGAGGAGGTAGAACAGACAACACAATGATATAATGTAAGATCTGACTTCAGTTGCCCTAAGGTTGACACGCGCAACATTTATTTTTCATTTTTACCTTATTTTAGTTATGTCATTGTTGCACAGCTGGGAACATGCAGAAAACTAAATTGCTTATTGTTTTATGTCCTATGCATGACTGAATTCAGTTCATTTGTGCTATCACTAGTATATACTATTAATATGTTGTTGCTGTGTACTGGATATATATTGCACTGCTGTAACACACAAACTTGGCCAGTTTGTTAATTATGAAACATAAATATTATTGAACGAGTGAAAGAGTATTCAGGTACTCTTTCAGAAACACCAATGGCTGTCAGGGCCAGCTTGAGTACTTTGGCATGTATGCTATTCCTGTAGGCTGAACCTGAAATTTCAGCTCATTAAGCACATCAGCATAATGGAGATCACCCATCACCACCACTCCATTGTCCTTGCTCACACTGCACAGCTGAGCTGTAGGTATCAGCAGTCTGTGCTTGTGTCTGTGTGTGCGTGTCTCTGTTGGTCTGTCTGTCTGTCTCAGTTCTTATATAAGGAGCTCACACTGGGCAGAAGGAGCACCAGCATCATGCCCACATATACTAGGAGGAGCTGCCAACTCCATGCCTTTCCCACTATCTTTCTGTCTCTCTCACTCTCTTTCTCTCACAGAGTCTGAGTAAGAGCCTTGCGTACTATTCAGTGTGATAAGTGACCTACCTACACAGCCATGTGTTGCTCTGTCTCATCGATGCAAGATCCAAGAGTTCAAGAATGAGAATAAGACAGTCAGTTAATGGTGCCAGGTCTTGTATTCACTTTATGGAGGAACTATTAAGCTACAAGCAGTTAGTGTCCAGATTGAGCTTGTAATGTGACCAGGCCCATAAAAGGCTTGTGTAATGCTAGTGATGTGCATTGTAAGAATTCTCAGAGCTTGCTATTATACCAGCAGTGCCTGACAGTGCTTTTTTTTATTTTATGCTGATGACGCAAGTTCAGGTTGCAGTCATAAACCATATTTATAAAAACAGAAGAGATATTTCAATTTGGAGCAGGTCATTATTTTATCATCATTATTACTATTTCATTTCAATTTAGTAAGTAAGTAAGTAGTTTATTTTTTTGCCTTTTTCTAATGAGGTCTGATTTCAAGAGCAAGTGATGAGGTCTATAGCAGCATTGATACAATAGATGCAAGGGAAATTACCAACTTAATGAGGTAAACAGAAATAATATAGGAAATGGAGGGTTATTAAAAAAAAACATTAAAGATAAAATAAAGCTATTGATGTAATATTATTTCCCAACAAAAAGATACATCTACATGAACACCAAGCATGAGTGGACGAGAAGTGTGACTCCTCCCACATTGCTCTATAGAGGCATGTATTTGGTTGCGTTAGCAGTTGGACTTAGTTGGTGGATTAGATGAGATCTGAGAGTGCTGGTCCCTCTGGGATTCTGGGCCAATTTGATGTGCAGGGAGAAAAGAAGCAACAACATCTGAGACTGTCGTCAGGTCACAGCTTGAGTAATACAGCCGTGCTACAGTGTACCGTCACCATTGAGTCCATTAAATGAAGCAGGTAGAGCAGACTGTGACATAGGGTCCCTGAAGCCAATATGGTGGAATCATTACTCTGTACATGTTGGTAGCAAATGGTTAAAACAGTCACAGGGATCAATGAAAAGTGAAAAGATGGTGGAGATTTTGTTTAAAAATCTTTTTTAAAAAGGTGTTGGCGAGTACGAAATAGCAACCTGGATGTTCCAGTACATTCTGCCAGATGGCCCAGGGATGGGGGGTAAAGTGTCTGTGCAAGGGGTGAGAGGACTTATTCACAATGCTGATGACTTTGCAAATGCAGCATTTATGGTAAATATTTTTGATGGAAGGTGGAAAGGAGATTATGTTTTTGGCTGTGTGCACTTTCTGCTGTTTTGAATCTTGCTTTTTTTAAATCATAGAGGAAGTTGTGTTTAAAAAATTAAGAAAATATATATCTACCTGTTTACTAGAGAAATTCTAGTCAGACTATTTCATTCCAGCTATAGGACAGAGATGACACTGGTCCGTGTTGTGAATGACCTGAGCTTTTTAACCACATATGCACAAATGCAAGTTACATTGTATGATTTGGTTGCCTGGAAACCTAATTGACTAAGCTAAAAATGGTAGCCAATAAGCTTGTGAAATATTGATTTTCTCTGATCACATTTTAAAATATCACGATAAATGATTTAATCATCCGGAACTGGTTGCGGGAAAAAGACAGGAAAAGGAGAACTCAAAACATTATTTGTTTATCTTGAAAGAAAGCAAGTAAGCTGCATGGGTCAGTTGCAGATTATTCCAGTTGCATATGTCAATTGGTTCCTCTTCTGTTTTATTGGGGAGAAAAAAGACTGCACACTGGGGTAATTTCGATATTTTCCTAGTCACATAAGGGCTAAATAAGGGAGAGACCATCTCACGGCAGCTCTCACACACGCACAGCCTCAACCACACCCCAAACTACAAAACCCATAAGGCAGTGCTCCTATACATTAACCCCTGACTCTCTAACACTAGCGTACTCAAATATTTTAGCAGAGCTCCTACCCAAAATGCACAACAGTTGGTAATCTAATATAATTGGTGATAAACATCACTGGATATTGTGGCAAGGACATGTTGTGTAGGGACAATAATATTGTTATATCGCATAAGCCTAGTAGCTAATATAACGTAATAATGGATATCTAGTAAAGCAAATAATAAATAGTAAATAGTCCATGTATAGCCCAAAGGTTTTTGATGTAGCAAATGTTTTTTGGGACCTTGACAAAAAGTCACCAAGTCATTGCCGAATGTTTCAGCTATGAGCTGTGGTTTTCTCTCCTCTCACGCAAAAAATATCATTTGTGTCTTATTAGTGTCTTTATTTTCTCATAATATGACTGCATCTTTTGCTAGCCACTGGCAGTTTTCAAATGACGTCTAAAGACTTACCTCTTCATAAAGTACTTAAGTTAACACACACACACACACACACACACACAAAGTATTCCTAGTTTGTGACCTAGTGAGCCAGTATCAGAATGTATTTTTGATAGACTTCAAAGCACTGTTGTAAGTCGCTCTGGATAAGGGCGTCTGCCAAATGCCGTAAATGCAAATGTAAAATGCTAACAGTAGAGTTACAGTATATGAGTGCTTTATGTTGCACTTTTTTGTGTTAAGTTTTGTTTTCATCTAGTAAACATTCTACCATGATGTGCGTAGTGCAGCAGGTGGTGGAATATATAAAGATTTTGGAAGCGTGCTTACCCATAACCCCACCTCTGAGTCACAGATACGTGTAGGTGCTTAGTGCAGAAGTATAAACCACCTTTAGTAGAATTGTCAGAAGACTGACTACAATGTACAGCATATACAGTACACTGCAATGATGAATACAGAAGCAAATTCTCTTGATGCATTGTAAGGAACTTCACCAGTGATGAGCAGTAACTTGTGGTGGCATGCTATGGCATTCTTCAACCATTCTTTGTTGATGTATGCACACAATCCACCTTTTCAATCTCCCACAGTGAGTGTTATCTTGCCAGACTGAATATTAGAAATATCAGGAATGTTTACATGGAGCATGGTTTCCATAAAATTAAATCATAGCAGTCTTTGATGTCATGCTTGTAGCGAGTTGTAGTTTGATATGAGGTAGTCCTCTTTGATGACAAGCCAACAAAGCTTGATTTTAGCCTCACGCGGATTTGCTAAAGCTAGCCATCAGCCTAGCATTGATCTCTGTTCTGTGATTCTATACGGCTATGCTGCAGCCTTGAGATCTGATCTTCAAATAAATCTGAGCCTGTGCAACGGTCTAGTCCTAAAGATTGCATTCCTAAATTCTGTAATGCTGAACAATGGCTCTTGAATGACACAGCAGAAATGATTTTGTCCTGTTGTCTGGAGATTGCAAGTTCAAATCCTGACAACGCCATTGCTTGCGGGTGTCTGTGAGCTCCTGTATGCAGAAGAGGGTAGACAGCACTTTCGTCCAAAGTGTGTTACACTTCCCTGTGATGCAGCATATGCAGCATGAGCAGTAGTTTGAAAAGATGTGGTTGGCTGGCTTCATATGTCTCGGAAGAAGCACGTGTTAGCCTGATAGAGAAGAGCTGGCTGATGGGTAAGAATTGGCAAGAGACCAAATTGGGGCAGTCGTGGCCTAATGGTTAGAGAGTCGAACTTGCAACCTGAAGGTGAACCTGAAGGTCGTGGGTTCAAGTCTCAGGTCTGGCAGGGATTGTAGGGGGGCGGAGTGAATGACCAGCGTTCTCTTCCATCCTTAATACCACGATTGAGGTGAGACCACGATTGAGCACCGAACCCCCAACTGCTCCCCGCAGCTCCGCGTGTGTGTTCACTACAGTGTGTGTGCACTTGGATGGGTTAAATGCAGAGCGCAAATTCCGAGTATGGGTCACCATACTTGGCCACAGGTCACTTCAGTTCACTTCAAATTGGGGGAAAATGTGGGCGGGATGATGTCCAACAGAGTCTGGTATATGTAAACATGGGAACAGTGTCTCTGCTGCACATGCTTAGATAAATTTCTGCAAAAACGAGCAACGAATAACAAGATACATCTCCCACCCTGGAACGTTCTTTGTGAGAGATTCAGTTTGACTGAGGAAGCAAAGCTGTACAAAATTTGTTAACTTTTTCATGGCTGAGAATGCTGACACTGCTACTAATATTTTCGGCTCCACATTTGACTCACTGTCTGGTTTCACTGACCGGTGAATGCAGTGGCTTCATCAGCACTTCTCCTTCATTAACATTAAACTGCAGCTACAGTGATCATGCTCCTTGTGGACTTTTTCAGTGGACTCTGCTCTCACACTTGTTCCAGATGATGAATGTTTATGTAGTAATGCATTACGACTGTGTTGCATTGACGAGAAGTTATAGCGAGCCGTCTAATTACACGCAGTGAGCGCCTCGCTGGCCCGGCCCCGGCTGTTGTGTCTCAGAGTCAATACTGATTATTTATGAAACAATATAATAAACATTGCGTGGACTGCATACAGCCGGGTGTCTCGGAGATAAGCTGCGCAGAGGACTTGCTTTCCAGACGCAGGCATTTTTGTCAAGGTTATAATCACACAGCTACACACAGTTCTCTGCCCACCCTCAGCTAGACCAACAAGCACCCGGTCTCTCTCTCTCATTCTCCTCTCTGACTAATCATATTTGGATGAATTTAGGCATCTACACTGCCTGTATCATGCAGTGATGCAAACAATTTGACAAACACAGATGCACATAATTTTTCCTGAGTGTTTGTAACACATGGACTTTAAAGTAAACCTTCACACTGAAACACATTAAATATGTTCATACTGTGATGTGCTTAGCAATTAGAGTGCTAATTTGTTGGCTGGTGCTGTATTTTCATTATTCCCATGTGAAGTTAGTGGTTGTGTGACACACTGACATCACAGGGGACGTTGCTAGCTCAGTTAACAAGATTCTCAAATGGTTAGGTTTCACTGTATGCATGTTAATGTAGCTATACAATGCACTTGCTAAGTTACAGCAGACGCTCAGCAAGCAATCTACAATATGACACGTCTGATGACGTTGACAGAAGTAGTAGCATGAAAGCTTTGGAAGCTTATCTGTCTGAGCAGACAGCTGAAAAGAGATGAAGCGAGGGCTAAATCCCACTGGCACCACTATCAGCAGGTAGTCAAATGACATTGTGGGTAATATAGGAAACAGTTAACCAAAGTGAAAATAGAAGGACATGTCGATGAAAGAAGTTTAAACTAAGAGAGTTTGTCAGAATTTCAGTGCAAAATAAATCATGGATGCCACTGGAGACCACATGTTCATAATAAAGACTAATATCAAGGTTTTTCCTTTAACTGATTTGGCTTGTGTGACATTGATTTTTCCTTCATTGCAAATTATAATTAATAAAAATCCTGATTAATCATCCACAACAAATTAAAAAAAAAATGATGCACAGAAAATAGAACCTAAAGCCATGGAGTGGTGCTATTGAGTGTCATTAGGTTTACATGCAAAAGACTGGGGTATCACCATGGCAGCAAGTTTCTCATTTCACGGACAGTCCGGCATTTCTGTGGAGGAACATTTGTACTACCATTTTTAGTGATGACCTGTTTTGTTTCTAACAGTAGCACACTTGCATTTTATGAGCAGCTAGATTAACCGTGGTTTGATGAAGAGCAGCTATCTTAAACCAAAGTCAGTTACGGTCACAACCGATGGGTTCCTAATGAGGGTATGATGCATGTTTGAGAAGTTATTTTAACAAGCTGTTTAATAGTAAATGCAAATTAAAAAGGAAAGAGCACACACGAGTAATATGTCATGCATTTTTACTATTTAAAAAGAGTTGGAATAAGAGTTATATGGCAAACATAATATAATCACTGGACATCATGGCAGTGTAGGATTGTGTAGGAACGATTAAACTGTTACATCACACAAGCCTAGTTGTGATACATTTCAGCAAGTCTCTGCAGTCTCTGCAGTTAGTGTCAAGGCTGTGAGCTAAAATGGTTTAGTGATGCTTTGAACGCAGAAATAGCACACATTTGTGTGTTATGGAAAGCTGCAATTGTCTTTATAACATATACCCCATTATGTCCAGGCAGTCCTTTAATCACATTATACTCCTTGTATATTGTATCCAAAATGCTAGGGGCTGCTCTAATGGGGCTTTTTACCTACTTACTAAACTGATATTAACTTATTCCTAGCCTCCTGTTTGAGATTTAAGTGGGTTTTTTTGTTTAAGTGGGATGTTCCTTGGTATTCCTGAGGCATTTGAGTTTCAGTCTGTTTTTACTTTCCTTTCTGAATGTGTCTGCATGAGCTAAATGACAAACATTGTGTGGGAGAGAAAGAGAGAGTGAGTTGGAGTGCTTTCAAATGAGGGGAAGACCTTCTTGCGTGCAAACCTTCAGCACAGGCTGGATGGTGCATGCAGAAGCAAGTGGGTTCAGGTGACACTTTTATATGAGAGCCTAGTTGGATTGACACTAACAGAGGTGCAGACACCAACCACAGCATCTACAAAGGATTCAAAGGAGAAGGTGTGAGAGTGATGTTAGAAAAGGAAAGCTCGACATTGAGCAGAAAAGTAAACAAATTTTGATCAAAGAGAGTGAGAGGACAGCAAGAGCGAGAGAGGAAGCACTCATGATAGGCTGTCTTGTATTTTCATGGTGTGATAACCAGAATATACAGAAATATCGTGTTATCTTTGTATTAAGCAGCCATTTAAAAAACACAAGCAGGTGGTATGAATTGCTGTTTTATGAAGCTTAGCACTCACACGTGCACTTGACTTGACACTGGCATTATTATTATGAAACGGTAGTTTTGAAAATGATTGAATTTGACACTTTCACAATTTGTTCATTTTTGTGTGTGGGGAAATTTATGTTGGGAATAACACGTGACAGAGTGGTTACATGAAAATAATCCATGCTAGACTGGTGTGATATGTGGTTACCACCACAAAGTGAATTGTTTCTGTACAACAGCTCTGTCTGGAGTGTGTCACTCCTGCTTATACCACAGCAATTGGTGTTTAATTTAGTAATTATCAAACCATCGCACACTTTAATGGGCTATGTTGTGGAATGTCCACAAGACAAGCTAGTTCCTATAATCTCTTGCAACAATGAACAGTCATTCCCTCACCAGCATCTGCATTTCTCTCTCTCTCTTTCTCTCTCAAAAAATGCAGCTTATCATTTTACCGAGCAACCTGATAACGTAAAATTCCTCTGTCCTGAAGACTTTGCAAAGCACAGTGACCATTACAAAACACTGACACTTGAGCCTCATCAACAATTGTACATTTTTCTTTGTTAAACATCATCAGGGTTTTTTTTTTTTTTCTTTTTTCTTTTTTTTCTTTTTTTCAAAAATCATCCAATGTTAGTCTTAGACTACATGGCGCATCCCCCATACAAGTCCCTGTGTTTTTTCTTTTTTCTTTTTTTTCTTTTTTTCAAAAATCATCCAATGTTAGTCTTAGACTACATGGCGCATCCCCCATACAAGTCCCTGTGTATGAGCTGTTACTATAGAAACAATAACATATTCGAATGAGCACATTAATATTATCATATATCATTCATAGTACAGCTGGAACTACTTTTCAAATCGTGCAATTATACAAAAATGCACACCTTATTCAACCGTGCTGTGGTATAAATCATTTAGTACTTTTTTTTTTTTTTAATTTAAAGTGAGCATGTTGACATTTTCTAAGCTTAATCAGCACTAATGAAAGATTTGTCTTCTCATCTTTTAAGTTATCCAAAATAATATAACACTAATAACAGTAACATTAAACTTTCATTGAGGACGCCAACCTTTGTGACTAATATTTGAGCCTAAAAATATAATCAGAGGGAGGCCATGAAGACTTACACTATATGGCCAAAAGTATGTGGACACCTGACCATCACACCCATATGTGCTTTTTGAACATCCCATTCCAGTTTTAGTTCATGCTGATTTAAAAAAAAAAAAAAACATAGATGGTAATTTACAGAAATGCATTTGAATTAGTACCATCACGACACTGTAACAAGCTTTATCACTGTTGGGTTGAAAGTGACCAGTTAAACATTTTACTCCTCCTCGTCTATATGCATGTACAATGCACAATGGCTCTGCATATAAGGTGTTCTGTCAGTCTCTGATAGAATGTACTGCAAAATGCATTGAAAAAGACAAAGCCAAACCAAACACACCAGGTCCACTTCCTGTCCTCTCTGCCCCAGTGACTCCTGGAGCTCAGTGGCTGACCTTCAAAGCTCATTGCGCGCCTCTGGCACTCATCAGCAGCATGCCTTTGTGCCAGCTCCCTGCCAGGCCAGGATACATCCTGTAGCATCAGCATGCTTTAGAAAATCAGTTCAGCTCACTTCAGCTTCATCATTGTCTCGCATGCTTTGGAAAGCAGTCTCAAAATGACCCTGGAGGGGTCATATGACCATGGCAGATCGGACTGCCCTCATAAGCACATCCTTCTCCATGCAAGACTTCATTTTCAGGCTGGAATTGATAGTGAAAGGCTACTAGGACGCATAGATTCCTCTTGTATTAGAGGAAGTTAAGGGATTATCTGTATAATCTTTAGAGGAAACATCTGTCAGAGTTTGATGCTGCTATCTATTTCTGGCTCTGTGATGGTGGTAATCTGTCATTTCCCCACTTCGGCCTATAAACTCGGAGCGATGTTCAGGCTTTCCTTGCTCTCGTGCTGCAGCCTGAGGAGATGTGACAATGAAGACCTTCAAGACCTTCAGTGCAATACACCAGATACACTTTTCGCAGTGTGTGCAGAGACAAAAGTGGAGAGCATGTCATCCCCCTGTGGTGTATCCCTCTTCCCGACGCCGTTACGCTATTTTCTCTCATGTGTTTGTGCAAAGCAGATTACATCACAAATTTGTTAACATGACATCCTAAAGCAAATTGCTCATCTGCTCAACATCCGCTCAGCATCCCTCTCCCTCTACTGTTTTCATTCTCTTACCTTGCCATGCTGGCTTCTATTTTTTCACATCCCCCTTTCTTCACTCTCTCCATCATATTTTCCTCCTTGACTGTATACACGATTTCATTTTGCTTTCTTTGCCCATCCAGTGCTCACACCCTCTCCATCTCTCTCTATCTAACTCAGTTCTTTTAAAAGTGGAAATAATGAGACTCGCTCTTGGCAGACTTGCCCTGATATCAAGGGATGAGGCTCTTCCTCGTGGGTAATATCGCCGATCTTTGGGCCATAGTATGTGTGTGAGTGAGAGGGAGAAGAGTGAACGCTCTGCACGTCTGAAAAATAATGAAATGAAATATGAGCCATCAGCAGGTGCACAGTATAAATATTGATGCACATGAAGTAGTACATGAGTTTTTGCTTGGGGGATGGAAGATGGGTGACTTTTATACGAGAGCATTGTTGTTTGTCGTTCTGGTGGAGGATTGTAGTATTGTTTGAACATGTTTATATGTAGGAATTTTACGAGGACACGCGAGTAGTGGATGTAAGGGGTTTATGGTAGACTAAGACTGACAGCTCTTCACATGCAGGTGCACTGGAGCATTGCCATCCCATTGTGTTTATCTGGCACCTCCCAGCTCACGTAGGATGACTCATCACTTTCTCCTGAGAGAGAGAAAAGGATGGATCTGAAGTGTCTGATGCATGTCACAGACCAAGCTGAGATCCTACACCTGCTACTGGCAGCAGACCAAAGGGGTTTGCTGCCAGTCATGTGTCACTGAACTAACTGCACCCACATTAAGCTGCTTATAATGAGCATTCCAGAGGCTTTACGCTTTTCTCCCATGTTATGAACCCTTCAACAGTGGTATTTTCACAGAAAACAAAGCTGTGCGTTCAGTTCTGAAAGGATGATCACTGTTTGTTGTTCAGCTTTGAGAGGCAGGTGGTTTAATGGGTTGTCATGATTTTGGTAGTACTTGTGAGCAAAGTGCTTCTGTCCCCTTCAGCTAGAAAAGCAGTGCTGTAGATCACGTATGACAAATGATGAGTAAACACAAGCTCACATTGATCTATTGAATTGTTGTTTGGCATACAGGGCTTAATATGAACTTTGAAAATGCAGGGTATCAAGATATCCCTCAATGCATTTACATATCAGAGACATTTTCAGGAAAGGAGAGGTAATATTCAACACGGAGACTGTATTACAAGAAGTTCTGCCTTTCATTGAAAAGAGCCAGTTACTTTATTAATAAAGACATACATACCAGGACCACCATATTCTTACATTTGTAGTATTTATGTCTCTGCAATGTTCCTAATAATGTTATGGATTCTTAGCTTCTTAAGGAGTTCACCTTGACACCATGACACACTGTCTGGTAAACAGACATAAGGCTCTGTTGAAGAATATGTAGGGGTGCTAGATGAACTCTTTATGTTGTACAAGATGGCAGCATGTGCACAACACAAGGCTCAGAGTCTTACCAGGTTTCACAGTTTAGTGGAAAATTATTATTATTATTATTTTTTATTTTTTTGCCTAGCGATCTTACTTGTGCTGTACATTGCTATTTGGACTTCTGGTTTAGATTAGATTAGATT
>CM040988.1:11606218-11617841 GCA_022985145.1 Pangasius djambal | reverse complement strand
GGTGGGCGCGGTTCTGTCCCAGCGCTCCTCCGCGGACGACAAGATGCATCCGTGCGCCTTTTTTTCTCATCGCCTGTCCCTCGCCGAACAGAATTATGACATTGGTAATAGAGAGCTGTTGGCGATTAAGTTGGCCCTGGAGGAGTGGCGTCATTGGCTGGAAGGCTCGGGGGTGCCTTTTATCGTCTGGACGGATCATAAGAACCTTGAATATATCAGGTCGGCTAAACGTCTTAACTCCAGGCAGGCTCGGTGGGCTCTTTTTTTCGGTCGTTTCGTTTTCTCCATCTCGTACCATCCGGGTTCCAAAAACATCAAGCCCGATGCTTTGTCCTGTGTTTTTGATCGTTCCGATTGGCAGACTACTCCCGAGTTTATTTTACCCGAGAAACTCGTGATCTCCACTATCACATGGGAGGTTGAGTCTAAGGTCCGCACGGCCTTACAAGGGGTAACGCCTCCGTCCGGGTGCCCACCGGGCCAGTTATTTGTGCCGGAGAGGGTAAGGTCCGATGTCATCCGCTGGTGCCACTGCTCTAAGGTCGCTTGTCATCCGGGGATTAGCCATATGGCCTTTTTGGTCAAACAGCGGTTCTGGTGGCCATCGATGGCTCGTGACATTCGGGAGTTTGTTTTGGCCTGCTCGGTCTGTGCTAGTTGTAAGACTTCCAATCGTCCCCCGGAGGGTCTCCTTCAACCGCTGTCTGTCCCTTCGAGACACTGGTCCCACATAGCGCTAGATTTTGTCTCCGCACTTCCTCCGTCCCAGGGTAACATGGTGGTTTTGACTGTGGTGGACCGGTTCTCGAAGGCGGCCCATTTTATTCCCCTGCCCAAATTGCCTTCTGCCAGGGAGACGGCGGTTACTGTCGTGGACCACGTCTTTCGCATTCATGGCCTCCCGACTGATGTGGTTTCTGACAGGGGTCCCCAGTTTGTCTCCAAATTTTGGAGAGAATTTTGTCGGTTACTGGGGGCGAGCGTTAGCCTTTCATCTGGTTTCCACCCTCAGAGCAAGGGGCAGACCGAGCGCGCCAACCAAGATCTGGAGCAGGTGTTACGATGTTTGGCTTCACAGAACCCATCCTCTTGGAGCCAACAGCTTTCTTGGGTGGAGTACGCACACAATTGTTTGCCAGTGTCTTCCACGGGCCTTTCTCCGTTTGAGAGTAGCTTAGGGTACCAGCCACCTATTTTTCCGAGCCTGGAATCCGAAGTCGCGGTCCCCTCTGCCCACGCGTTCATCCAGAAGTGCCGTCGCACCTGGAGAACTGTCCGGCAGACTCTTCTCCGGGTGGGGGCACGCACCAAGGCTCAGGCTGATCACCACCGGTCGAAGCCTCCCGTCTACGTTGTCGGTCAAAAAGTGTGGCTTTCCATGAAGAATATTCCACTCCGCTCCGTCTCGAGTAAGTTGGCTCCCAAATTCATTGGCCCTTTCATCGTCACTAAGATCCTTAGCCCAGTGACGGTCCGCCTCAAACTTCCTCCAGCGTACAGGAGAATTCATACCGTGTTCCACGTATCCAAATTAAAACCTGTTTTTCACTCGCCTATTAATCCGCCGGACCCCGTCCCCCCCCCGCCGCGTCTCGTAGATGGGGAACCCGCTTATTCGGTTAACCGCATTCTGGACTCGAGACGGAGGGGACGCAGTATCTGGTGGACTGGGAAGGTTACGGTCCGGAGGAGAGAAGTTGGGTCCCGGCCAGGGACATATTGGATCACTCCCTTATCGATGATTACAATCGACGGGTAAGGCGCTCCTAGGAGGAGGGGTACTGTCACGGTTCATGGATCACCGGCCTTTTCTGGCTGTCTCTTGTCACTACCGTTAATTAGTTCATTGTTTTCAGCTGTCACTTAATGCTGGCTCTAATTAAGCCTCTGTGTTTGTCCCTGTCTTTGTCAGTTCGTTTGTCTTCGTGTTTGGTGTTCCCCCCTCAGCTCAGTGTGTGTGTTTACATGTTCTGTGTCTCCCACAGTTTTGGTTTTTGCAATCTGGTTGTTTCCATACCCAGCTGGAGTTTTTCGTGGACTGTTTATTCCCCCCGCTACAGCCGAGTGCCGCCTGGGACACCTGTCACCGCTGCACCCACGTCTTCTGCCACTGTTTACTTGCCTGTCATCATCCGCTATCTTCATTAAACGTCTTACCTTTTCTCGCACTTGAATCCGCCTCCAGTTTTTTGCCGTGACACAGACATTTAGTTTGGTTTGCTCTTAATTGTTGAAGTGAGAGGTATCACCATGGTGAGATCCAAAGAGCTCTCTGAGGCCTTTAGAAAGAAGATTCTTTATGCTTATGAGTCTGGTAAGGAATATAAAAAGATCTCAAAAGTGGAGAACATTTAAAACAACTGTCAACATGGCCAGGTCAGGCCATTCAAGCAAATTCTCCCCAAGAGCAGACCGCAAGATGCTTAAAGAAGTCTCCAAAAACCCTAAAATATCAACACCTCACCTCACCTCACCATCATAGAATCCACTATGAATTCTACAAAATTGAAGCTGAAGCGGAACTGGACTTTGCAACATGACAGTGACCCAAAACATACCAGTAAATCCACCAAGGACTGGCTGAAAAGTAAAAAATGGAGAGTTCTGGAATGGCCAAGTCAAAGCCCAGATCTAAATCCTATTGAGATCCTGTGGGGTGATTTGAAACGGACTGTGCATGCAAGAAACCCCTCAAACATCACACAGCTGAAAGAATTCTGTATTGAGGACTGGGGGAAACTTTCTTCCAGTTGATATCAGAAACTGGTAGATAGCTAGAAAAAATGTCTCACTGAGGTTATTTGAGCCAAAGGGGGAAACACTAGCTATTAGGACATAGGGTGTACTAACCTTTTCCTCAGTTGAAATACTAATTTTTTAACATTTCTTTTGTTTAATAAGTGAAAACATGTTGTTTACATGCAATTACATCTCTTTCGTCTACAGGTACAAATTAAAATAAGATCAGAAATTGACATGTTGACATTTCATAATGAAGAACTGAATATTTAATGGGGTGTCCTAATTTTTTCAGATGTGTATGCACAGACTAAGTATAACCTCACAAGACACATGGGAGACACACTGAAAAACGGTTAGGACAAAAATCAGGTCCTAATCAGGGCAGAGGTACCACTGGAGTGAAAAAAAGGAGTGAAACAAAACAAAACATTTCTGGAATATTTTTTAACTCAAGATTATTTGGGATAAAATTAATCATTGCACCAATTGTCAGTTGGACAAAAGGAAAAAAGTGCAGGTTATATGGTTTTTTTAAAACCAATGTAGTAGACAAAAAATGTGAGTTAGGCAAACTAGGCAAGACTATAGACAAATTCTAAGGCTTGCAGTCATCACTGACACAATGGTAAACCAAACTTTTCAAAATAACCGAGAATGGGTTATTTAATAGGTGTAGTGTGATATCAAGGAGATGAGTTCCTTTAATAATTAGGTGAGTGGGGATAGGTGCTTGACTGGAGGACATGTGATGAAGCTATGGGTTGAGGATCATGAAAGATGTAGTGAGCAACTTTGTGAGTTGCAGACATGGGCGTGACACCAGTAATCTCTGAATGTTCACATAATCAGTATCCCAAAATTACCTGGTGATGCATTCTCCAGGAAGTGACCTTCCAGTGAATGAGTGGAGCATGGAAAATGTGAATGCTGCAGTACATTGTTTTGTGATAAACCTACTGAACAAAGCTAAATTCTGTGGAAAGCAGTGTATCTGGTAAAAATTCTCTTTATTTCTCCATTTGTTTCTAGTGATGATGATATCATTTTTGAAGATTTTGCAAGGCAGCGACTTATTGGAGCAAAAGATGACAAAGAAGAGGAGGAGGAAGGTACAGACTCACCTAAGCTGAATGACAGATAGATGAAGACAACAAATGTTTTACTTTATCACTCCTTAAGGGATCCACAGAAAACCCATGCAGAGACAAACCAGAAGTTTGTGACACCCTTTAAAATACATCACTGTGGTGTAGTTGTTGTGCTCTGTTTACAAACATATTCTCCATCCTGAATGGGTGTAAAAATGTAAAAGCGTTGAAAAACATTACTTCCTTAAAAAAAGCATTTAGCAGGTGAGATTAATTCACTGTCTTTCTACAGGGTACCTATGTGGTATTTATGGAAAGACACAGTAAGGAATAGCATTTGATCATGGTTAAAATGACCTTCAGTAGTAGCATGCCTTTGTTGTTATTTTTCTCCTCTTCTCTTTTCCATTAGAAGAGAAAAAAATAGAGAACACTTTGTGATTAAACCTGTTTAAATTATTTCTGTCCTGAATACTCTGTAAAGAAGAAGAATTGTTATTACTATGACCACTGTCAGATTGTCTTGTTTTAATGGACAGTCCTGCATTCATTAATGAGCAAAGTCAATAATTGAACAAAGTCACGTGTAAAAATATTAATTTAGGTTAAAATTTGTCCCATGAAACACTTCAGAGAGGCTTTTAGTGTAAATTGGCTTTAGTGAGCACGGACACAATGACACTTTTGCCATGAAAAGTCATCATGAATTATTTAGACGATACTTGTAGATATAACTACAAAGGATGCATAACAAAAAAAGGGAAAATTCTGAGTTTTCAGGGGGAAAAAGTACTATTTTTTCAGAACTTAATGTAATTAGAACTACTAATATAATTAAACAGATTTAATAAGTTGTGAAGAGGAGGAGGGAATGGTCAGGCTGATGCACGCCTGGCACTGAGTGGTCTAATCTGTGGGAGAGAGAGAGATAAGGAGCAGGTGAAGACACTGGCACCAATGTAACAAACTTCAAAGATACACAAGGAGGACACGGGAACCCACTGAACACAAACATAAAGTACAATCGTGAACAGAACTCAAACAGGACGTAAAACAGGAAACATAAAACACACATGCGTCTCTCTCGCTATCTTTCTCTCTTTCTCTCTCTCTCCAACATCTCCACCTGCTGCTTATCTCTCTCTCCCACTAATTAGACCACTCAGCGCCAGACGTGCATCCTCACAGCCCGGCTACTTCCTCCTCCTTGTCACATATGTAACTAAATAGCATCAGAATCAGCTTTATAATTAAATGCATTTTTATTTCTATAGTATAGGGTATAGTGTAGAACGCAAGCACAAATTATGTGTGCTACATTGAAAAAATGAGCAAGTTGCTTTAAAAAAACCCAAACAAAAACACTACTCTAAGCAGAATGCAAAACAACCAGTCACCAGTTTTGAGATATGTCTAAAAGGGATTTGCATCAAGCTAACTGCCTCAATCTGTATAATTAAATATTCTTTTTCTAAAATATTCAGAAAATATTCATTTTCTAGCTGATACAATATATAATTGTACTGTGCAATATATAGATAATTGTTGCACTGAATACTGCTATATGCTTTATGTTCCTTCCCTTACATACACTTTTCTAAAGAAAAGAAAAGTCTGCTAAAGGGGTACTTGGTTTAAAAGATTTTTTTTACAGTAGCACTGCACATGAATAAAGAGTAAATCCTATAGACATCCTTGCAAATCACACACTGTGAACTATATTTAAATTTATTTGTATTTAGTTAAACCCTGATTTGGATCTCTTTTTGTGAGGATACTATCTGTGGCAATAGTAATGGGAATATGAAGAATATATAAATCTTATGGCTTATTTTAGTATTTGGGTAAAGGAAATTGAAGCCAAAATGTTTCAGACTAACATGCTATTAAGGTTTTCCATGTTTTAGTCCTTTTTTGAATTTTTTTTTAGTTTTTTTTAAATTCCATGTCCAATAAAATTATTCCACATAAAATAGTTGTATTTTGAAAGGTTATTGCAGTTTTAATTAGAATATTATCACTGTACTACTATACATCATTTTTGTTTTAAAATTTCAATAAAGAGAGGTGTTTAACTTCATGATGCATGCAAAATGCTTGGATATACTGACAGTAATACTTACATCCATTCTTCTTGGAACTCTTTTTGTAGTAGCAGTGCCAAAAACTGAACTGTCATTTATAATAGATTTTGGGTACTATCTCAGACAATGCTACAAATGAGATATGTTGTTATCAATACTAGGCCAGACTATTCAAACTATATATTAAAGTATAAACTATATATCCAGACTATATATTATTTGTTTGAGAAATTCTTTATAGATAACCTAATGAAAGACTATGCTGCATTATTTGTTAATATCTAGCATGTTTTAAGAATGAAATTCCTAAAAAAATATATTTATTTATTTATTTATTTGTTTGTTTGTTTGTTTGTTTGTTTAATATATTGTCCAAAGAAAGTAGGCTATAAGGAAAACTTAAGTTACATATGGACATAATTTAATACAATGATACTGGAAAAAAATAACTAAATGGACAAAGAGTTTGTGAAGATGAAATACTCTTTGCAGTATATACTACAATTATATTGTGAGATCAATACAGGTGAGTGACAAATGAGAAGAAAAAAAAAAAACAGCATAATGTGTCTTACTGAGGTGTCCAGGATCTCCCCCTAAGTTTTCAGTTAGGTTTAAACCTGGCCACTGGAAAGGCCATGGCATATGTTGTTGCTGTTGTTCTTCTTTCGGCTGCTCCCATTAGGGGTCGCCAGAGCAGATCATTGGTTCTCATATTTGATTAGGCACAGTTTTTATGCCCTTTCTGATGCAACCCTCCCCAATGTTGTGTGCAACCCCGGTGGCTGGTGCTGGTTCCCTGGCCAGGAATCAAACCCGGGCCGCAGTGGTGAGAGTGCTGTGGCCTGGAAAAGCCATAGCATATAATTTACACAAGTTTCATCCCCATTACAAACATTTACTGAGCCACTGTTGTATGGAGTCATCTGAGAAGAGACCACATCCCTCAGGATAAAAATGTTTCCTCATAGGATAAAGATGATCAGTGGGACAAGTGGACCCGAACAGAAATTCCTCCCACAACATAACAGTACCACCAGTTTTTCCTTAAATTTGTCAACTGTTTCTCTGTTCAGCTAATGTGACAATTCTTCTGTGAGGAATGTCTTTATTCAGTTCTCATTATTTCCATGTTTTTAACAGCAGATTGCATAGGAACATGTGTCAGCTTCATAGATAATATGTGTGTCCACTGGACTGAGATTGAATGGGTAACTGCTACTGATTGATCGCAAAATGATATAGTAGATCATACAGTAGTTTATTTTGCATTATTTCAGGTGTAGTGCAAAATATAATATAAATTATATTAAGTATTTTACTGCGATCAAACAGCGAAAATAATTTGAGATTTGAAATCACCTAAATGCACAGCAAATGAAAACACATTTGGAAAAGTTGGGAATCTCTGTGAAACCAGCATCAGGATATCATCCACAAATTGGGCTGTAGTGTAGAAAGGTAGTGCAGGGTTAGTAACATGGGTTGGATATAGATGTTACAAAGCTGGCAGGTAGAGAAAGAAGAGACTAAAGCATTTAATACAGCTATAGTTTTTATTATTTAATACACTACATATACATACTGGATGCGCAAAACAATTTACTGTGCAACATCGAGCTGAGGTAGTTGTAGTGAAATTGCCAACATACATAATAAATATTTATAAATATGGGGTAACACAGTTATAATAGGAATGTAGGGGATGTGGGTGTTGTACTGCTATTTGGCCTCATTTATCAAACTGGATAGAAATGGATTTAATTTAATGGATAATTAAAGAATATGAAAAATAAAGAAAGTGAGCCAACACACAGCCATAAATCAAGACAAAACTAATCATCCAATTATGACAAAAGAAATGCCACTGTATAAAGGTAGGATGGGCTGGTTTGTCTGTGCACAGCCATAAGCCATAAACAAGCTGAAGATTAATGCTTGATTATTATTATTAATATTATTTATTATTGAATATTTTTATTTGCATAGAAATCAGTCAAAATAACTTTCACTTCTGCTTTTCAGCCTTAACCCTTATAAATTTTGTGAGTTTTCAGACATCAGAACATAATGACCTACAAACATGGCTGCCACGGACTCCCAGACTCCCCACACACTCCCTCTCATTGTCATGTTCACAGTCAACTGATTACTAATCATGCACACCTGGTTTCAATAACCCACGCGCATGCTTACACTCACAGTCTCTAACCAAGGAGGTTTCTGATCAACACAAAATCACCCAGTTCATCAGTCTGCTGACTGACAAAGCCCTTACCGGGCCACTGTGGTCTTGTCTCAAGGAGGGGAGCAAATCACGTCAGATGACTGCTTCACAGAGCTCTTTCAATGAATTTTCGACCACTCCTCTGAAAGAAAGAAGGTAGGGGAACAACTTCTGTCTATCAAACAAAGCAAACACAGTGCCATGGCGTTCACACTGGAATTCAGAACTCTTGCTGCTGGTAGTTGCTGGAACAAACGAGCACTCAAAGTGACTTTTCGTCAGGGACCAAGATGATTTTACAGAGCTAGCATTCAGGGACAGCCAATGTTCACTGGACTCCCTTATTGACCTTTCTATTTGTCTTGACCAACTTTTCTGTAACCAATGACCAGGCAAATTAGCAAAGCCAAGCTCAGCATTGTGGAAGGTGAAAAATGCAGAAGGGGGAGATTTCATTACTACTTTGATAATCCCAAGCATCAGGTAGCACAGTGCCCTTTGCTGCCCACAGCTTGAGTGCACCAAAAAGCAACCAAGTGAGTGAACCCCTCCACTCACTCCCCAATGGTGAGTCCTTCTCATTTTATTTCCTGTCAGTTATAAGAAGTTGATAAGACACTAAGAAGGTCTCTCTGTTGTTTCAGCTTTGATTGACTCTGGAGCTGCTGGAAATTTCATCGACCAAGACCTCGTCAAAAAACTCAAATTGAGCAAAAAGCCATGGCAAGGCCCACTCCAAATTCAAATGCTGGATGGCGGAACCCATCGCCGGCATCGTGCATAGCATTCTCTCCACGATGCTCCAAGTCAGCGTCGTCCATTTTGAAAAGATCTCGTTCCTAATCACCATCACTTCTAAGTACCCAATTGTTCTCAGCTTCAAATCCACGACCCACAGATATCCTGGACAGAAAATTATATCACCCAGTGGTTAGCACACTGTCATACCTGTTGTTTCAAGGTCTCCAAGGTCCTAATTGCCTTATCTTCTGACTCAATAGTCTATATCAACCCTGCATATCAAGAATTACAAGGGGTTTACAGCAAAGTCAAAGCCAGCGGCCTGCACCCTCATTGGCCCTATGACTACAGTTGAGCTCATGGCTAGTACTACTCCTCCATGTCATCAGATTTATCCATTGATCACCACTGAGAATAAACTTATGGGTGAATACATCAAGGATGCTCTCAAACAGGGGAATATCCGACCATGCACTTCTCATGCATCGACAGGGTTTTTCTTTGTGGAAAAAAGGTGGAGGACCCAGACCTTGCATAGATTAGTGATGATTAAATCAGATTATCATCAAAAATCATTACCCTCTTCCTCTAGTCTAGCACTAGAACAACTCCGTAGTGCTAAGACATTCACAAAGCTTGACCTATGCAGCACTTATTCACATCAGAGAGGGAGACCAATAGAAAACCACCTCTAGCACCACTTCTGACAACTATGAGTATTGTGTAATGCCATATGGGCTTTCTTGTGCTCCAGTAGTTTTCCAATGTGTTATCAATGATATGCTGCGTTACATGCTGGGAAAATTCGGCATTGCATATATTGATGACATATTGTTTTACTCCCCTTCCACATCTGTAAAGCAATTGCTAGCTTGCCTACTTCACAGCCATCTCTATGTGATGAGGGACATAGTTCCTGTTTTCAAATCATTTGCGGGGAGTTTCTTGCCTGTGTCAATGTTTAACCTATACCTTGTTTTCTGTTTTCATCAAAAATTTTGCACAATTGTTTTTGTTGTATTTTTCACTTTCCTCCTCTGCCACATTTTCATTTTCTCGAAGAACGCTTTTGTTTTTGTCTTTTGTTGAGTGCAGGATGTTTAGTCATTCTTCCTCCATCATTAGTAATAGCTTTATTTATGATAAGTGTTTATTAGTTAGCTCTCAGACGGAGAAGATTGCAGCATTAGAGGTGCACATCCAAACACTCTAACTACATGAGTGAGAGTAGTTTCTGTAGGGAAAATCTGGGGGAAGTTAGCAATCCCCCAACTCTGGCATTAGAGCCCTCACAGCGGGGCGAATGGGTGACAACTCAGCAGCATAATCGCAAAGCCAAAGCTAACGCTAAGGCTCACCCACAGGAGGACCACTCCTCTCTGCTTTATATGTCTAACAGGTTTGCTCTACTCAGTGAAGCACCCACTGAAAAACCTGAAAGAGCTATGGTAATAGGAGACTCTATCTTACTGCATGTGAAATTAACTAGGCCTTGAGGGGCAACAGCAGCCAGGGCATCGGACATAGCTGGTAATCTTTGGGTCTTAGGCAAGCATAAGTTTTCAAAGGTAGTTTTTCACATAGGAGCTATTGGTATATGCCTTTGTCAATCAGAGGTTACTAAGAGTAACATTGTAGATGTGTTTAAATTAGCAAAGGTGATGTCAGATGCAGTAATATACTCTGGCCCCATCCCAATGCAGCATGGCAATGTAGCTTACAGAAGATTATGGTCGCTGAACTGCTGGATGTCCAGGTGGTGTTCTGAAAGCAATGTGGGCTTTATAGATGGAGTAGTTTTGAGGACTTCCTGCAAAAGTCCTGTTTATAATACCAATAATGTTTGGGCTCACAGAATCTCTCTCTCTCTCTCTCTCTCTGCAATGTCATTAACATTTTTAATCCATTTAAAATCTTACAGCCAGTATTTAATAAGATCCAACCAGCAAAGTTATTTCTTGGCAGACTTCACATTATATCGCACTTATAAAATATCATAATAAAATGTTGTTGTGTGTCCATGTGCAACAATCTTTTACGCTTTGAGAGAGATCACCTACTGAATATTATTATATTTCCTTTGCCAAGCTTTAAACCGACACAAAACCCAGTTGTCAGACACCAATAGGCCTGTCACTGTTTTGAGTTTTATCAATAAAAATGACTGCACAGCAATTTACCATGATGTCTCAATATTTAGGGTATTGTTTGGATGAACAGATATGTTTTTTCTGCAGTAAAAAAAAGGAAAGATTCCGTATTCTGTTTACCCTGCATTACTTTTTGAATATGCTACCTGAAAGCCAAATATACAGAGGTCACTGGACATTACTGTATTCTGTTATTGTTTAGTGACATTTATCCTTTTCAACTTTTGTTGCGTAATCAACAGGACCAGGTCTGCTTTCACTACTTTGCAAGCAAACAAAGCAAATTGCCCTCAAGGGCACAGAACAGAATTTGAGTGGACTATGGGCCACAGCTTAAATTACCAAGAGACCAATTATGCCAATGTCTACTTAGAGTAGTCATTGTTGGCCAGTTATCTACCCCTACTTATTGTAAACAATATCAGAGCTAACATTAAGAACATACATCATTAAATTTGGCTCTGTTAGCATGTTTGTCCCAAATGTATTTGCTTTGTTCATTTAATGATGAAAACATGTACATGGCTTACATTGTGCTAGCAATGTTTTATGGTGACCTGTAGTAAAGACATATGAGACATAAATATCTCT
>CM040988.1:11568437-11605293 GCA_022985145.1 Pangasius djambal | reverse complement strand
GCTCTCAATCGCACAGCGGTAAAAGTTGCTCAGGATGTCAGCGGAGAGGCGGTTTTTCTTCAGTGTCCTCAGGAAGAAGAGGCGTTGATGGGCCTTCTTGATCAAGCTAGAGGTGTTGGTTGACCAGGACAGGTTCTCCGAGATGTGGGTCCCTAGGAACTTGAAGCTGGAGACACGTTCAACAGCCATGCCATTGATGAGGATGGGATCAAGTGGCACACACTTCTCCTTCCTGAAGTCCACAATGAGCTCCTTGGTTTTGCTGGTGTTGAGGAGCAGGTTATTGTCAGCGCACCATGCAGCTAAGTGCTCCACCTCTGCCCTGTAGTCAGACTCATTGTTGTCACTGATGAGCCCAATCACCGTGGTGTCATCTGCAAACTTTATGATGGAGTTGGATCCATACACAGGCTTGCAGTCATGAGTGAACAGGGAGTAGAGGAACGGGCTCAGCACACAGCCCTGGGGTGCGCCAGTATTGACTATGATGGTGGTGGAGCAGTTGTGGCCTGACCTAACATTCTTAGGTCTGTTGGTCAGGAAGTCCATGATCCAGATGCAGAGGGAGGGACTAATGCCAAGATCCCCAAGTTTAGTGATTAGCTTGGAGGGAATGACTGTATTGAATGCTGAGCTGAAGTCAACAAACAGCATCCTTGCGTATGTGTCAGATGCTAACTGCAGTTCATTGGCTTTGTACTTGACAGTAAAGTTTAATCTAATCAAAGCTTTTTCTAAATGGTTATGCACACACTCACTTGTCCTTAATATATTAGCTAACGCATCTTCAGCTCCCGCTTAGACACCTACTTAGGTGAATAACAATGAATTGTGATAGAATAAAACCACAATAGCTAATCTTAAAGCTAATCTTAGTGTACATACGTACAGAGTAGGAATCCACTTTGTGATTTTGCTTCTATATTATGCGATCCTATATTATGTGTATACTGAGTAGGTGGAAATAAAAACAAGGTGTTGTATGTGCTGAATTTGTGCTACAAATTATTAGCTATTAGTCTGAAACTTGACAAATTATGACTTTTTTTTAAATACACTGTGTATTATTTTATGACGTTAAAGTTTTGACTGCATGGACACAGATCTTGGACTGAACATAAAATAGGCCACAAATTGCCTTAAAACCTGCACCCTCTATACCTCATATGTTTCACATTCTGTGGCAACAGCTTGCAGAGAGTCGGCATGTATCAGTGTACAGCATATCTGTATTGGATCAGTATCAGGTATCAACTCTGTAATATTCTATATCAGTCAATACTCAACTTTGACATCAGTAACATAAAAAAGAATTATAAAAATGGAATTACTGCCACCCTATTTATGCAGTTTGTCTGATTTTGACCGTTTATTTAAAACGTTTTTGAAACTTCAGCTTGGCTATCAGTTTGGGGTTATAGTTCTCATCTCATTACAATTCAAAGAAATTGGAGCCTGATCTTGTATGGCTAGCATTAACATCCTGGGTGTGCTGCTAAGCTGGCCGTCAAGTGAACTGACTTTTCTCCTGATAATGTCTCACATGCTGTAAAACTATTAAAGAATGAAAAGTGTAACATTCTGTCAGCCAACATCAAACTTGGCATTCGACCCAGACCTATCAGTACAAACTCATGTCCTTTTAAATATCTCTCACTTTGACATCATTTCTTCTCGCCACACTGCCTTTGCTTTACTCCTCTCGTCTCTTTTCCTCTCTCTTATCCAGCAGGCTGATGGGTGTTATTAGACAATGGGAGTAGGCTGACGGTGGCAGCGTTGCAGACTTCTTGCCACAAAGACGGACTGTCAGCTCACTAAATCATTTTTAGCTCTGCTTTGGAGACTTTTAGACCAAACAGACACATGCTAAGTCTCATCTCTTTCAGCCCTTGAGCTAGAGTGAGTGTTACACCCAGTACACAGTGGCATACAGCTATGAGATTAGAATATTTTCGCTGTTCATAAATCACACAGACAGCAGTAGGACAGTGTTTTAGCAGGCCTCCGAGTGCTGTTTTGGCATTGTTGGTGCATTTTAAGGGCTAATTTGTTGTGTGGTTTTGGCAGGTAAAAGCTATCTGTCTTTCTGTATGTCTATTTGTGCTGCATTGTTTGTAAGTGGTGAAGAATGCTGTGCTTTCTATGGCAGGCCTGTGTGACTAATTTGAAACAGCCAATATGGGGACTTGTCTCTGAGAGCAGGGTCTTATTACTGATCTACTATTAGTCATAGAGATAACTGAGCTTTGCACACACACACACACGCATATACACAGCATTGTAGAGACCGCTTTTTCAGCTAACCCATATTTTTTAATGTGACGCAGACAACACAAACTATGCATTTAAATCTAGCACAAGCAATACACTTACATAGTGAGGAGGATGGGCCTGTGTGCTTTGAACGATGTGCTCGCCAGAGAGGGCTACAGGAATATCAGAAGCAGCATTCAGTTGGCTTCATCTTCATCTGAGTTAGAACAGAGAATCCCACTTTGCATATATGCAATATATGCAGATAATACACTGGTTCTGCTCAGCACTGTGTAGTCACTGAAGAGGCCAGTGCACAATTTGGACAGTTCTTATTTTTGCTGTGAGTTTTCAGCATACTGTCGCAGGTCAGCTGTAGCATTTCTGATTCCTCTGAAAGGTTTAGGTTTAATGGTGCTATTGATTCTGGGGTTTTAACGTCAAAGGGTTTTTCACACACACACACACACACACACACACACACACACACACACACACACACACACACACACACACACACACCCCATTATTCAAATCATCAGACATTCTCAGAGGAAATTAGTGCATGAAACTGTGTGTCAGTCCATCCAGACCATTGAAAGAGATCAGGCCAGCGAGCACTTTCTTTGAAAGTCTAGTTTAGATGTGTTTATTCTTGACTGAAGCCTAGTAGTAAGATGGGGATTTGAATCACAGCTTCACAGCTTTAACGATTTCTGGAAACCTTGAAATTGTTCATAGTGATTGAAAGGACAGTCCTGTCCTTGAGGTTTTAGGCTTAGTTCATTTAGGATGGAAGAAATGTGAGAAAGATATGACAACGTTAACCACAGTTTCTCATTACTAAACATATTCATGATCAAAGTGGTGAGTACCTTTCCAGGAGAAAAGCATGTAGCTGATCACCTGACCCCTAAATATTCTGTCTGTATGAAAACTATGTGCATGTGTTATGCTCCCATTTTGGCGCACAGGTATTCTAAAAGTCAGCTGTTGAGGCCACTGCCTTTGATGAAGCGAACTATTTTGACAGTGTCTTTCATCACCAATTTCTCAGGTGGCATTTCTTTTGATGCCAGTGCTTCATAATGAATAAAGCAATGATTTCAAATAATGCCCGTGGCTGCCTCATCCTTAATTCTTTTAATAACAATGCTGTTTTTCCCTGTCATGCAGTCTGCCCCATCGTTCGTTACACCCAGTCTATCCCATGAGTTGTTATGTATGAGTTTAACTGTTCAAATATCTATTCACCCTGCAGGGCAGCGTCAAGCAGCAAAGAAGATCCTCAACAAATTTGCATTGTCAAACAGGCTGCACACACAGCAATATCATAGCCTATAATCTGGATATTGGCAATGTCCTCAATTCACCATGGCACGATATTACCACTAACAGTAATCTTTTATTTATTTATTTATTTATTTAGCTTCTGCTCATAATTGGGATAGTATTAAAATAGTTAACAAATCCAAACTTTAATAATTCATCCTTCTAGAGCCAATGGTTTTTTTTTTTTTTTTTGGCTGGCTGGCTTGTAAGCAGTATAGCTCATCTTCTCCTTTGCTTCCCCTTGCTTGCTCAGACGCATGGCAGACGTTTTTGCTTTTCTTTGGCTTAGTCTCTCTTTTCCTTCCAAAGACCTTTTCAATACAACCAACTGTTGCTGGCCTATTTTTTTTTAGCACTGTTGTTTACAATATTCAAAAATGAATCTTTTTACAGGGGGAGCTAGGATAACTTCAGCTAAGCTAACCAGACATAAACTCATCTTGTTTGTGGTGATGTCATACATATTTCGCATCTCAGAGACCACATGGGGGAAGGTCATGTGCAGGTTTGTTTTGTGTTTACGTCTACAGTATCTGTAGAGGTTGTTTGTTTGTTTCCTCTGCAACCCTTTTTTTTGCTTTGTGATCTATCTAAAGGTATGAAAAACTTCGTGTGTGTGTGTGTGTGAGAGAGAGAGAGAGACTGGCTGTTCTGATGCGGGTTTATGTACAACCATACCCACAGCAATCCATAATATTATATAAATTATATTTTACATCATACATTATTTAGCGCAATTTTAAAAACTACTGCAAATTACTACTGAAATTAAATAAAACAATTTGCTGCAGTCTTTTACAAACAAAAGCTTTCATACATGACTGTTCAAAGTTTTTATTTGAACCGTCATGTAATTCTACGCAAAGAAATTAACCAGAGAACAAAAGACGCTACTTAATACTTAAGAACTTAATAGACTCTACTCAAGAGGTGCTGCACCACAAACCATTGTAGCAGCAGTGCAGTTTTTACTCTCCTATTCAGATAGTTATTTCAGATTTCATTTAAATTATTTCTTGTATTTCATAGCAAACTATTTCAGATATTTTTTTTTTTTACTTATGTGAATTCGAGAGACCTACAGTCATTCTGTTTTACCACATGGTAGCTGAACATGATGCCTCTAATTTATGCTGCGGTGCAAGGAGACATGAGATTTTCACGGCTAGGTGATTTCTCTCCAAACAGCTGTCATTCTCCGAGTCATGCACAAATTTTCTACCTTTGATGACAGGACTACTCGCCCACTTTCATCCAAGCAGCACTTGATGCCAAAAGCATATCACATGCTACATGGCATATTCGCAAAGACAAAGTGGAAGTAATATGGGGAAAAAGCGTTAAAGCAGTCAGAACACCTGCTGTCTACAAGGCCATTGCAGTATGTGCAGCAGTTTTGCAGCTAGCAACATTTTATGGTAAATACCTTAGTTGCTTTTGTAGTTTTGTATTTTTTTTTTTTCCAACTACAAAAGAAATGGACATTTCACCATTCATACTTCGTACGTTGTACTGCATGGTGGGGAAATCTCCACCATATAAACACACCTGTACCAACTTCCTCGTCAGATCTCAGCTATCTACCTACACCTGAAATACCAAGGGCACTCTTTTTAGAGCTATACATATTTTGCCCACAGAAGACAACTGTTTGAAACACTTTGAGACATTTGAGACCCTTTCAATATTGGTTCTTAAATGAGGTTTGTGAAGCACAGCCAGGGGGTCTGTAATTTTCTAATGTTATTACAGTGATGGAAATCACAATCCACTATTATTAAAGTTTTATTTATAATTGACTTCTTGTTTTTGCCTATTTGACTAGTCACTTGAAAAGAATAATCCAAACCTTAATAATGACTAAACAAGTAGAGCTATAAATAACATCAAATTGGACCTGTTCTGTCATTGGAACAATGTAGCTATTTTTATACTGTGTGCTGCCAGAAATCATGTCTTGTTTGTTTTAATTTTTGTTGTTCCTATAAAGATGTGGGTATGACATGCCAAAAATTTTTTTTTTATAGAAGCAATAATATTATACTGTTTTGCCCTCATCCTCCCATACAAATAGGTGAATGATTAATTGGATCTGCTGCACATTAGAGCAGAAGAGTTTGATTTCCTCTCAGGCTCTCATTAGCTGTTTTTTTATCGCTGTACTTGCTAGTTGCAGAGTGGTTCACACTACGCAATTCATCTGCGAGAAAATCAAACATGCTTGAACATATCAGAGCCTCACTGAACCGTTTACACTGTAGAAGAGGTCGGTGCAGAAGTGTGCAGTAGTAGTCACCAAGCCCTAAATTAGATAGCTGCTGGAAAATTGGGGCTAAATTTATGTAGTGTGCACTAGGCTTAAGGGAGGCTGTCTATGTCAAACTGGAGCAACTATGTCTGAACAGAGTGGGAGGTCTGTGACACCAATTGTCGCCTACTTTTAAGGCCATCATGACCACAGTGGTTTCATGCCAGTTCACACTCCGGATCCTGATTTGTCATGTAAGTCACACCCAGTGTTTAATTAGTGCACAATTTCCTGTAATTCTATAGAAGTGATGAAACCTCTTGAAGTCCAGTCACTAATGTGACCTTCCTCCAAATAGCGTAGTACAGATGTTAAATCCATATCCTGGCCAGGTGTCTGTGTGTTTTCCCATCATATCTCACTCACTATGAGTGTAGGAGTTTCTCTGGAGCTTGTTGGTGGTGACTAATAATAAACACGAGAAGCACAATACTATTTAAGAAATGTTTTTGAAATAAATCCAGACGTATCTTATTTGAATATAAAATGTGCATGGCACTGTAGTGCATCTTTCTCACAGGTTGTGGTATGGATAAGTGTTTCTTTTTTGTCTTGTTTTATCTTTTAATGACAGCACATGCCAAGGGTGTCAGTCTCGTTAAACTACCACACACATACAAGTCTCAGATTTTCTGTGTCTGAAATCAAATTGTGTTTTGTATTATGCATGTAGGGCACTAAGGATGGCATACAGCACCATTATGACTGTTATGTTATACCTGATGTTGGATGCAAAGGAAAATATTTTTATGCTGTTTGGGATTTGGCCTAAGAAATACTGATCAAGCTAAATAACTAAAAAATTTACTTTGGCTAAGCAAATAAAACAAATCTGAGACTTTCATTTCTGGGATAAAACTGTGATGTTTCCTGTTAAATCCACCAGAAAAGGTGCTCATTACATTACAGGTTTGTAGTAATTGCAGGAACCAGCACAGGTATTTGGGTATGGCTTGTAAAGCGTGGCTGTGGAAATGGCAACAAAATGTCAGTGTGCAGAGATATGTTGTGCCGCACTACCTGGTCGAAAGGTCCTACAAAACCTGCTACGAGCTCATCTCCAACTTGTTTCCGGCCAGAACAGTTTGCCATAAGAGTTGTCAGCTATTGCTTTCTAAACAAAGCATTTTAATTATGACATTGAGAACAGTTGTTTAAATAAAAAGGAACTTGTTACACTGGTAGACTAAATCATGTTCTGCCAGAGAGCTTTGCTTAAGCACTGGTATATTGTGTCTTGGTCCATTTTTTTTAAACTCCTGCAGCAGTTTAGGAGAAGACATAGCTTTGAGCTGGTGCTCCTTCTCCCATGCTGGTCTCTGATGAAACTCCTGTGAAAGCTAAGCAATGAAACAGAGCACAGAACTGAAAATGAATGTGTTTGCTTTCACATACAGAGAGAGAGAGAGAGAGAGAGAGAGAGAGAGAGAGAGACTGACCTGTAACCAGCTGTAACCTGTCCTTTTGATGAGTGGAGAAACATGTAACCTCTGGCTGTGTGTGCATGTTAGTGTTTCCATCTGGCCACTTACGTGGTGATTAATAAGCCTTTTTACTGAGATCACAGGCTTTTCTCCATCTTAATTGCATCTAAATGGCATCTCAGCTCTGATGATAGAGAGAGAGAGAGAGAGAGATCTGAATTTGGAGAGCAATTTCAAAGAACCAAACAGTAGAAGAGCACGTCCCACTGTCTGATGTCCTGCAGCTCTCACGTCCTGCACTAAACATCTCCAGCACATAGGCATTTCTAAACCCTTTTTGTTTCTGTTGTCATTCTTTTGCCCCTGCAGGGAGACTGCTGTAGAATCAGAATAGTTTCATTAAACATTAATCTACAGAACTCACAAATGTATTATTTGCTTTATCAACAAACTTGTTCACAAAAACTTACACATTTCCCAGACTACCAAGGACCAAGCCATTCTAGAAGAGGTGTTTTTGCTGACTTATTGTGACTAATCATTCTGTATAGGCTGGCTAGCATCAAGTCATGTCCAAAATGAATGTTTGTATGGACTTCTGCCTTGAGGTTACCTCATCTAACTGATTCTCAAAAGCAGAATACATGTACTCTTTGTTGTCCTACATATTCCACAATTCTCAGATGCAGAGCAGAGTGTGCACAAATATGTAGGTGAAAAACATCAGGGAAAGGGAGCAATTTGTGGATAAATAAGTTACTTGTCTTTTTTTAGGTAAGATTTCTGATGTGACATAAATATCTGGTGTAATCACCATTATATTAATCCCCAGCTCTATGTCTCCATCTCACCTAAAGAACTTGAGGTTAGCAGACATTAGCATATGTTGGTATCTTGGCAATGTTGTTACATTTTACTGTCCTTGAAGCATGTCTCAAACCGTTCCTCACATTTTCCTTTGTAGCAGAAATGCTGCCTTACACTGACTTAAGAGACAGTCATCAAGGCCTCTGCTTTCAGTTTCAGGCACACCCACACCCTGGTTGACTGATACAATTGTTGACAAGGGATACACAGAATAGAAGCATAAACCTAAAGAAAAGAAGTAGAACTGCTGCTGTGTTACACCAATAAAAAAAATTCTGCCTCTTGCACTACTGCACCTGTTTGTGGGCTTGACTAGTAATTCATATTCCCAAACGGTTTAACAATTAGACATTTGCGAAGTTATCTCTGATGTTCCTGAGCTTCTCTTATTCTTCTGTGGCTGCTACTTCTCAAATGTCCTATGGCAACCTGTGATTAAAAAAACCCTAGGTGTGTCTAATCTGATTAAAATTATTTTCACAACCCAAACCTCTAGCTTTCACTAAAGAGTGTGGTAAGTTTCATCAGAAAGCATGGCCAGACCCTTCTACTTTCACAGAAAGTGCACATTTGCACAAGTGCACATTAAAACCACCAACCACATCTTTTTCAGGAGTATGTCAGCAAACCAGTCCGTCAAGGGTATAGAGTTTTCTTACCTCCTTGTCAAAAAATATTCTTGAATAACTTTTAAGGATGGGATGCCTTATAGTTTTATTTTAATCTTATGATTATAGCTTGCTCCAAAAAGTATGTCACTGTATTCACAAGTTTTAGATTTTGGAAACAGGCGCAGAACTGTGGAGAGCCAATCAAATTGCCGCCTTGAAGGTTCTGCAGCACGTAGCCAGAAAAGTGTACAAAAAGTTTCATGTCCTTGAGCAGAGCTTCGGAAGTTGAGACTAGGTTGAAATATACTTGCATTTGTGCATCCAAGAAAATTATGAATGTTGTTAAATAGATTTTCAGAATGTTGAAATTGCATTTATACGTTGCCTGATATGTTTTGCATAGGACCTCGCATAGGGGAGTTATCATGCAAAAATATACCAAAAGACCAGGCTTTTTCTCCAAATGAAAACCGGAGATGAGGAAATTGACGCACAAATCTGGAATGATTTGCGTAGGTGTTTTGAACTCTCTGATATTAACTGACACTGCCTAGAATGCACCGCCCCCTTCCTTCAACCTTCCATGCTCTCAAGTAGACTCATACGGCACCCTCGCTTTCTGTTGAGGTAAACAGAGAATATTTTATGTTCATTAATGTGAAATAAAATCTATTATATATGTATATAATATATATGTATATAATATATATCTTTATATATATATATATATATATATATATATATATATATATATATATATATATATATATATATATATATATAGTATGTACATATACCAATATAATTTTTATAATAACATTATAATTGCCTCTGCCAGCAAGCAGTTCCTGACTGTACAGCTGTTATTATTAACACACTCTCCCTCACTCTCCTTAAGCCTAAAATGGTGGAAATGCTCACTTCAGGTCTTTTTCTGGATAATCGCAATAAATCATTAATCACATTTTTTAATAGTGAATTGTGAGCAGGGAAAAAAATCAATAGGCAGCCAGTGTTAAGCAAAACAAGCAACAGCACCACTCCACATCACTGCATTTCACTGCACAGCTTCAATACAAATCCACCCTTTCAGTCACTCAGGAGACATTCCTCTGCTTTTGAGGCTGTTGAACGTACCTTTCATTCACAAACATTTGGGAGAGAAAAAAATGCAGGCACCTTGGTGAGAGACAGGATAAGCGAGTCAAATCTAACAAGGCAAATATTTATTTAGCTGATGAGCTCTGTTCAGCCATCTCCTTCTGCTTTACAAGCCTCATCGGGCCCAGCATGTCCTTCATATGAAAACAACTATTACACAGAGGAAGAAGGGGAGGGAGGGAAAGAACACACACACATACACACATACATTATTGGACTGAGAAAGAGAGAGAGGGAAAACAGACAAGTAGTGTAACTCAGAGAACTGGGGAAAGTTTCACAATGTGGAGAAGACTAAAAGGTGGGAGGATGGTGTGAAAAAAATGGAGTATACTCCGTGAGGGAGTAGACGCATAGAGAGTTTTAGAGACAGTGTGGTGCAGGTATCACCCAACCAGACAGCGAAAAGACAGGTGTGTTTCTGTCAGTGTGTGTTACAGTACCCTGAAGAAGAAAGAGCTTTGTGTAGACAGAAAGACAGAGAGCTAGTGAGGTACACATACACAGTGAGTGTAAAGCTGAGCTCAGAGGAGCAAGATGAAAGCAGGACGAACAGTCTGACCAGAAAAGAGACTTGCTACCTATGTTCAGGGGTTTCTTTCCTCTGTGTGTGTGTGTGTGTGTGTGTGTCTGTTCTATTAATAATACCTGTCCTAAATGTGTCTGGATTCCTATGCCCAGCGGCGCGTACCGAAGCCTTCTTTCTCGCTCTGTCATTATTTATGTGCTCTCCAGTCTCATGTTTATCCTGCATTTTAATTGTGCTCAGAGGAAGGACGGCAGCAGCGCGGCACTCAATATAAAGCGCTAACATTTAACGACCCCCGCGGAGGCAAACAAAAACAGATCGTTGGCTCTTCAAACAGATTCGCAGGGTCTGACCTACCGGTGCGTTAGTCATCTCCCTGAGGCAGCAAGACCCTCAAGGTCGAACTGGTTTACATCCTATAATCCCTAATTGATTGGTGGACACACTCTTGTGATAGGGGTTTGATGATGCCTATTAGCTGACATAGCTGTTTAAGACAAGCGTATCTTATTAAATTTGCAAGCATATTTGATCAGTCTGAGTTTTAAGGGATACTTTGGCAATAAATTAAATTTACGGAATTTTCTCCTAATCCCTGATCAGCCACGTAAATTCAGGTATTGTTTCCCTGTGTGCTACTGAACAGGCCTTGTAAAGGTCAGACAAACACATTTCTTAGGGGTTGGTGATGGATTTTGGAAAAGTCAGTCTCTGAACCCCAAACTGTCCACATGTACCACTGACCTCCAAATTAACCAGTAGGGATTAATATATAAAAGGGGTGGAGACTGGTGGAAGATTGATTCTGCAACTTAGATGCACATGCTCTCATCAGACACATTTATCTAATCACAGCGGTGTTGGAAAGTAGCATTTCCAGACCTACTGAAGCTATTAGTCTTCTTTTCCCACTGAGGTGTTGTTCCTTTTAAATCAAGTAGAGGTCACGTATTTTGTCAGCGTAGTAGCGCAGACAAATGCTTCATCGTTTTAGCTTCCTGATATACTTTACTTGGTTATTAATTTAATGGATTGTTGAAATGATAGATGATTAAGCAGTTTTAAGTAGTTTAATAAGTTATAATAATTTCTTTCTTGTTGGTTAAAGCTGCTTTTATCTCAAATTTGTATGAAATTTTTGTTAGGGACTGTTTCCATTAGTATGATTCTTTATCATCTTCTTCAGATAAGCCCACAGCAAAAGCTACAGCATCCTCATCTCAGTGGAAGCACCACCATTTTGGAACAGACATTAAAAACTCATTCACTGGGGGTGGACAAATCATAAATTCATTATCAAACTCACCAGGCAAGAGGGTGCTGTGCAGTTTCATGTTCTGGTTTTCCAGAGACTAAATTAACTAGGCTAAGAAGTGCTAGCTAATGTAATGTAACCCCACTGTATGACAAGTATGACGATTCTTTGTCTAAAAGTTTGGCTATGAGCTGTGGTTATCTCTTCTCACATCACATATATAAAATATTATTCAAGTCTGGCTTATCTTTAGTTTCACTTGACATGCTATGATTTGTGTGTTAGTTTTGTGCTGCGCTGTTCTATATTTTCCTCAGTTTAAAAAAAAAAAGCCAATTGTAAAAGTAGGTTCTCTTGATGACCAGAAAGTATCGGCGAATGATGTGTAAGTCAGTCAGGCTTTTTTTCTTTTTCATTTTGGACAAGAGAAAGTAAATGTCTGTGTCCACTATTTTCAGTAATTTACTTGACTGCCAAACAACTATGAATAAAGAAATTGCTATCCTGTACACGTAGTCTGTTTGTCCTGGGCGCCCTTGTTAGTGATTTGTCCACCCCTGTTCACTTTCACCTATTACAACATATTACGCTGCCTTGATTGATTGACCTCATATTGTTTTGAACAAACTGTAATTGTTCAGGGTTTTCTAAAGTTTATTTCTTACACTTCTCAGAAGCACATCTAGCAAATTATAGACCAGATTTATTTTTTTTGTACTGGAGCTACAAAGCTAATGTTGTAACAGATCATTTGTATAAAAGAATAATGATAAAATCTTTGTAAAAGATTTCACCAAGCTGTTCTATTAATTTGAACTATTAATCAGCATCTGCTGTCTCTTTCTTAACCATTTGTGCTCTGATGTTTAGATCCAGTTCACTGCTATTTCATGAGAATCACAGATAACTATGGATTGACAGAAGGCAGATAAATATACATTTATTAACTGTTCACAGATACTAAATAGTATCAAGGCTAATTCTAAGCAAGGCCAATTCTTTTGTTTTTGCTATAAACCGAAGACATTTGGGTTCAAGTTCAAAAAAATGAATATGAGATGATAGATCAGAATTTCAGTTCTTATTTCCTGATATTTACTTCTAGATGTGTTAAACAACTTAGAACATGGCACCTTTTGTTTAAACCCACCCATTTTTCAAGTGATCAAAAATATTGGTACATGTGATGGTCAGGTGTTTCTTGTTGCCCAGGTGTGCCCTTGTTAGATTGATTGTTTAAGCAATTACTAGCTCTGAATGTCTACTCTTGGTTTGTGCCCTGGGTTTTACTTGTGAAGACTGCATTTGTGGTTAAAAAGGATAAACCAAAATGGAAGTTCAGAGAGCTGTCTATGGGAGAAAAGCCATTTTGTATCTGAGAAAAGAGGGAAAAATCGATCAGAGCCTTTTCACAAGCATTGGGCATAGTCAATACAACAATTTGGAATGTCTTGAAAAAAGAAAGAAACCACTGCACTACTAACAGCCAGACATCGAACGGGTTGGCCAAGGGGAACAACAGCAGTTGATGACAGAAACATTGTGAGAGCTGTGAAGTAAAACCCAAAAACAACAGTCAGTGACATCACCAACAACTTCCACAGGGCAGTGGTTTCACAAGGTTTCACAAGCCACCATTCGAAAAAGACTTCAAGAACAGAAATACAGGTGCCATACCACAAGGTGCAAACCACTCATCAGCAGTAAGAATCAGAAGACCAGATTGGAAAGAAATACAGAGAAGAACCAGAAAAGTTCTGGAACCAAGATTAACCTCTACCAGAGTGTGGAGAAAGAAGTTGCAGTTATTGCAAGCAAGGGATATGCAGCCAAAAAAAAAAAGAAATGTTATTTACTTGTTTCTATACTTGTGCTCACCTAAAAATTGAGTGGTCTAACATCAAAGGTGCCATGTTCTAAGTTGTGTAACACATCTAGATGTAAATATCAGGGAATGAAAGGTGAAATTCTGATCTATCGTCTCATATTCATCTTTTGATCTCAAGCACAAATGTCTTCAGTGTATAGCAAAAACAAAAAAAAATGGCCTTGCCATTCCAACACATTCAGAGGGGACTGTATATATACTAGGAGATATACAGTTAGGTCCAGAAGTATTTGGACAATGATAGAGTTTTTGTGATTTTGCCTTTATACACCACCACAGTGGATTTGAAATAAAAAAGTCAAGATGTGATTGAAGTGTAGATTTTCAGCTTTATTTTAAGAGGTTCCACAAAAATATGGCATTTACCATTTAGGATTTACAGCCATTTTAAGCAAAGTACCTCCATTTTCAGGGGCTCAAAGGTATTTGGACAATTGACTGAGAAGAAGTTAATTGACCTGGTGCGGTCCATTCCCTTGTTACTTCAAGACAAATGAAGCAAATAAAAGGTCTGGAGTTGGCATTTGGCAGCTGTTTGACTGGAGCTACCAATATGAAGTCCAAGGAGATCTCAATGCAAGTGCAGGAGGCTGAAAAAACAACATAAATCTATAAGAGAGATAGCAAAAACCTTAGGTGTGGCCAAATTAAGTTGGGTACATTTTTTAAAAAAAAGAAAGCACTGGTGAGCTCAACAACATCGAAAATCCTGGAAGACCACGGAAGACAACTAAAGTGGATGATCGCAGAATTCTTTCCTTGGTGAAGAAAAACCCGTTCACAACATCAACAGAAGTCAAGAATACTCTGGAGAAGGTAGGCGTATCATTGTCAAAATCTACAATCAAGCGACGCCTTCATGAATTAAATACAGAGAGTTTACAACAAGGTGCAAACCACTGGTAACATTCAAGAACAGGAAAGCCAGATTAGACTTTGCCAGAAAACATCTAAAAAAAGCCTCCCATGTTCTGGAATAAGATTCTTTGGACTGATGAAACCAAGATTAACTTGTACCAGAATGATGGGAAGAGAAAAGTATGGTGAAAGAAAGGAACAGCTCATGATCCAAAGTATACCACATCATGTGTCAAACATGGTGGAGGGAGTGTTATGGCATGGGCATGTATGGCTGCCAATGGAACGGGCTCAATGGTGTTTATTGATGATGTGACTGCTGACAGAAGTAGCAAGATGAATTCTGAGGCTATACTCTCTGCTCACATTCAGCCAAATGCTACAAAACTTATAGGACGCTGCTTCACAGTGCAGGTGGATAATGACCCTAAACATACTGCGAAAGCAACTCAAGACTTTTTTGAAGGCAAAGAAATTGAATATTCTTCAATGGCCAAGTCAGTCACCTGATCTCAACCCAATAGAGCTGCTTTTCACTTACTGAAGACAAGACTGAAGGCAGAAAAACCCACAAACAAGCAGCAACTGAAGGTGGCTGCAGTGAAGGCCTGGCAAAGCATCTCCAGGGAGGAAACTCAGAATTGGAGTTTTGAGAACATGGGCTCCAGACTTCAGGCAGTCATTGACTGCAAAGGCTTTTCATCCAAGTATTAAAATTATGGTTATATTTACAATTATGTCCCTTTGTCCAAATACCTTTGAGCCCCTGAAAATGGAGGTGATTTGCTGAAAATGGCTGTAATTCCTAAATGGTAAATGCCATATTTTTGTGGAACTTCTTAAAATAAAGTCTACACTTCGATCACATCTCGATTGTTTTATTTCAAATCCATTGTGGTGGTGTATAAAGGCAAAAATCACAAAAACTCTGTCATTGTCTAAATATTTCCAGACCTGACTGTATATACTAGGAGTTTGGTCGAGATGTACTGTTTGTTAACTGGGCTGCTTGTGTGTGTCAGGTTTACAGGAGCAGACACACTGGTGATGGGTGATGTGACGTATGGAGCCTGCTGTGTAGATGACTTCACTGCCCGAGCTCTCGGAGCTGACTTCATGGTGCACTATGGACACAGCTGCCTGAGTGAGTCTTTTACACTCTGTTACCTTTGTACTGAATGAATTCAATAGACTTTAAACTTAAATTTTTTAAATTTTGAAAGTGACATTTTGAGTATGAAAGTCTGAAACTGTGCAAGAACCCAACATTGTTGTAGTTTAAACAAGTTTTGGGAATTGCATTAATTGTTTTGTATAAAGTCGTGTTAAAATGGATTGAAAAATAAAATCCTTACCCTGTAATGTTCTCAGATTCCTTTAAAAATTGCATTCATATTTCAGTTACTAAAAAGATTATTGCACCAGCAGATATTAAAGTTTAATCTTAAATCAAAGAAAAAAGCAAAGTAGTTCCTCGAAAGAAATTTTATGCTATAACTTTCATTATGTATCATGAAAGGGAAGAAAAAAGAACTAATAATTATTTATCTTGAAAGAATCATTGTGGCTCGAAAGTCATGTGGCGAATACATCAGGTGGACAATTAAAATTAAGACCAGGTCACACTTTATATTTAACAAATCGCTGATTTGTTAATCGTTTAATTTGTGCTGCATAATTCTAATTAAAATAAATCTTGGATCAATGGATCAACAAATTCTTAATTGACTCTAAACTCTGTTGAATCTAAGATTTGTTGGTGCTACATACCCTGAATAGTGGAATGCATTTGAATATTCTTTAGACTCTGATTTTTATACTGCTAGAAGACTGAATGAACATTAGCAGTAGTGCCACAGCTGGGTATTCTGTCCATTATAATATCAATATTCTGATAAATTCATTCAGTCATCACACCCTTTCCTGAAATATCAGCATGTCAGTAATTATATATAATACTGACTAAAAATTGCATTTGACTCTCAGTAGCTAGCCACTGACTGATGTTGAAATATGAGATTTTTTAATATTGAATATTTCATTTTTCATTATTTTTGTCAGTTGTTTTATTTATTTATATGTTAATATATGTTAACGAAAAACTTTTTTTTTAATATTGTTAATGAAAATGATTATAGTCACATAGTAGTAGTGTCTTGTTAGCAAATCTAAATATCGTCATAAATGTTTGACAGCTTGGGAAAACCCTGAAATCCTATGTTTCTCTTTTGCATGTATCTCAATCAGAAATAAAGTTCTAGCATTTTAAAATCTGTCTACCCCAAAAGTGAAAAATTGTACTTAAAGTTTGCAGTTCAATTCCACTTAGGCACATTAACACCCTGATTGTCTGAAAGCAATTCCTATTTATTTCATTTGTATTAAATAATTTCATTTCATTTGCATGCAATAAATTAAATATAAATAAATTATTTATACTGACCGCCTATAGTTGTTAATAATTACTACTAATAATAATTACTCACTAAAGCTCGCAATACACAGTTAGGCCATATCCCACATTTAGACCCATTAGAAATTCAGCCACAGAAGAATAATTGCATGTTGATAACTCACTTTTGGGAAATCCTTGTTTTTATATTTAATAAAAGGGTTTATATTAATAAAGGATGTCTGAATGACACGCATTAATTTAGGTCCCTTTTCCTACATCAAAGATCAAAAGAACAAAAAAAGGTTTTGCCTTCAAGCCCGTAAGTATTATGAAAATTTTAATAGTATTCAGTCAGTGGAATTTGTTCTCACACTGCTAATACACACATCAGTTATATGGTGTATTACTTAAATTCGGAGACAGGTGAAATAGGATAGAATAATTTTCTTCTCTATCTCGTTCACTCATGTATATTTTGTATTAGGAGCTCGTTTTAGCAGAATGCTTGAGTGACAGAGGGGGTTTGGGGCAGGGGTGTTTCAGCACCTCAAAGGAGTCTGGAGATATCCCAACACTCCCAGGAAGTCAGAAGCCAACCCATGGAGTCAATGTGTCAAGAAGTGTGAGCATCATAGATTTTGTTGTGTAAGTGCTAAGCAAAGCTGTCTTCAATAGCTCAGTGTGGAAACCATTCAGCGTGCAGGCATATGAGGGATAGCGGACCTTTCTAAGGCCCCTGCTGCACATTAACCCGGCGGATCAATGGAGGACGTGCATTAAGCTTGTCCTTTGGAAATCGCCTACCTGGAGGAGCCTGGGCCTGTGCCTCCCGCCGCCAGTCTGCTGGCCCACATACAGTAGGAAGGAAATGCTAAATCAATACGGCCAATATATCTCTAGAACAATCCCTCCTCTCCTAAATATCAACAGTCACCAGCAGAATATTAATGCAACACCTGTAGCTTAAAGCCAAGGGTCAGCACACTCTGCACACACACACCAAACACTCGAGATTATTAAATCATTTTCTAACATTGAGTGGCTGATCATCTTTGTGGGAAGTAGATGAAATTAACTTTAACAAGGGCTTAATATCCAATAAATTAGTTTGGTTAAAATAGTCAAAACTGATAGCACTTTATGGGCACAACAGTTGGGGTGGAAATCTCCAGGGACCACACAATATGGTTCAATTTCAATTCAGGGTGCCATGATTATAAAACAAATCTTTGCATTTTTGATTGAGATTACATTATAGTATAGCTACATTGTACTAAAGCTACATTATTCTATAGTTACACTGTTTTTCATCAGTATGACCACTTGCTGCTTTTAAAAGATTCAGTTTCCATCCATCATGGGAGAACAGTAGATTTATTTCTGTTGGGACTGTCAGAACAAAGTTCACTCTTATTTGAATGTTCATAATATTTACATACAAATGCGAATGTTCTAGGCCACAGAGTTATGATGTTATCTTGCACAAGTGTTACCTTTTCTGCAGCTTCATCCATACAGTGCTACCCAATGAAAAGCCAGCGTAGCTATGTCTGCATGACTCACAGTGCTCTTTTCATTGCTTGTACACTGTCTGTGATGTCCTGGGTGGTTTAAAGCCTACATTATATAGGCTTGAAAAACTTTACCTGCGTTTGGTAGGTAGGTAAATATTAATTTCAAGCCCTATGAGCAGCAATTTGAATTTGGAGTTGGAGTTGTCTTGACTGAGTCTTGTTCTGTTGGACATACAGTGCACTACTAGGCCATTATGCTATACCCTACCCTATGCAGTGACTCTATACACTCATCGGCCATTATTAGGAACACCATACTAATACTGGGTTGGATTCCTTTGCTCTCAGAATAGCCTCTGTTCTTTGTGGCAGATTCCACAAGGTGTTGGAAATATTGCTTTGAGATTCTGGTCCATGTTGACATAATTGCGTCACATAATTGCTGCAGATTTGTCAGCTATATATTCATATTCACGCAATGTGTGCCAAGAAAACATTGCCCACACCATTCCACCACCACCAGCTTCTTCTCTTGACACAAGGCAGGTTGGGTCCATGGATTCTGGCTGCTGATGCCAAATTCTGACTCTACAATCTACAAGTCACAACAGAAACCAAGATTCATCAGACTAGGCGACTATTTTTCCAATCTTCACTGCCTACTGTAGCCTAAGCTTTCTGTTCTTGGCTGACAGTCGTGGTGTGGTGTTGCTGTTGTAGACCATCCGCCACAAGTTTCAACATGTTGCGCATTCTGAGATGCTTTTCTTCATATCATGGTTGTAATGAGTGATTATTTGAATTACTGTAGGCTTCCTGTCAGCTCAAACCAGTCTAACCATTCTCCTCTGACCTCTCTCATCAACAAGGCTTTTTTTTGTTGTTGTTTTTCACATAATTCTGAGTAAATTCAGTCTCTGTATGCTTAAGCCGGTTCATGGTCAGAGTCACTGAAATCACATTGTTTGGGATTAACCTTAAGTTTTTAGAACTGAATACAGAAAAATGAATGAAATATCTGAAATATTGTAAGAATAAATTTGATATTGACTTGTCTTGTTTTTCATGGATTAAGAAGCAATACACTAATTTTAAATGTTCATTTGGTCTGTCGCAGTATAAAATTATAGGCTTATTAATATTTGAATACATTGTAATGATAAATATTTCATATAATTTATTTGAACGTGCTCTTTAAAGAAAATCGACAATGCTAGCCTGTAATGTTTATTACGGTTTCTTTTTTTCAATTGCCAAATGTTTATTGTATAAGAATGTAAACGGTGTAGAAATTTGACATGATGTTTTGTGTGTGTAAAATATATGGTGCTTGTGTATGTTATGTTTGTTATGCAGATCTGTTTTTGCCCTTTACTGTGTGTGTGTGTGTGTGTGTGTGTGTGTGTGTGTGTGTGTATAAAATGCATGCTGTATGCTTTATCAGTCTGACAGCCTGCATGCAATAAGATGCCTTGGAAATGAAGCATGATGAGCATCAAATATAACTCTGTCAAACACCAGTAGCACGTTAAAATCCATTTGGCCTGACTGAGACCCCCGACCTCTTGCTGTCTCTCTCACACACTGCTTTTTCCATCTCATTCTGTCATCCTTCATTTACACTGACATCATGAGGCCTCTCACTCATGTCTGCTGTAGCAGTTATGTATAAGTGAGGGGACAGAGAAGAACAGAGAGGGAGAGGAGGAATAAGGGGAGTGAAGATTCATGGTGGTTGTTGGCAGAGACTGTAATTGCACTGATAAAGAGCCCCTGGACTGCGGTCCTAATTGGCTAAATTCTCCTTCTTCTTATTTTTCTTCTTCTTTAATTTGATTTCCAAGTGGCCATAAAAAAAAGTTTACTGTCTGTCAGAGGTTAAAACTTTGCCCCAGACCTGTGTCTAAATGAACATTTTGATTTTGCTATATACTGTATATTAAAATATTTAGAACCTCATCCATTTCTCTCCTCTGAACATTTTTCCTTTTTCTCCTTTATCTCCCATTTCCTACCTCATTCATTCTCTACAATAGCCTTTTTTTTTTTAATATCGCAAACCTCTCTTTATCACCTGTGCTCTACTCTGCCTTATAACACAGTACTGTTGAATGCTCGATTCTGATTGGTCAGGTGCACTGATAAAATTTCATGGCAGCTCTGACAGTAGTACTGGCTTCAGGGCAAATCACAGATTTATATTGCGTTATCATTTCTATAATTACACAGAGAATCATATAGCAGACAACATTCAGTGTCACTAAAATGGATAAAAAGCATGATGTGTCCTTATTTAATAAAGAAAGTATGTAATTATTGGCATATTGCTGTAGTATAAGAGGACTTCCTGTTATTAGAAGATAATCGACCTTGGGGTGATAACAGTGTCCCCCAAACCCGCCCCCACCACCACTGATTATTTTTCCTATAACAGCATGCCCTGTGTTATTCCTTATTTTTCACACGCCGCTCTCACAGGTTCTTCATATGCACCCACTTTCAACCTCTTTGGCAAGATTAATCTTTCTGCTTCCTCATCCATCTCCTTTGTATTTTTAGTTTCCTTTTTTTGCCATCATGGGTCATTATCTTGTTCTCTCCTCCCACTCTAGTTTTATTACATGTGCCAGCACATTTGAAAAATCACTTATGTTTTTCTAATAGCAACAAAATGGCCATGGTATAAGACTCCTGAGTGAATTCAGCAAGAGCTGCTATAATTATGATCATCAGCACTTAGTGATAATGTAAGAACAATGTATGCATGGCTCACTCTTGCCTTCTCTATTTCTGTCTCTGTCTCTCCCAGGTCTGAATAATGTGTGAAGTAGTTGGTATTGATATTATGGGTGCCTTTATTTTTATGTCAGTCAGCTTTAAATGGGATCTATCGTAGGGTCTCATACAAACTTTTTCTATTGTTATTATTAGTTGTTATTATTTCAGCAGGTTTGCCGCAGGTTTGCAGGGTTCGACGTTTTTAATTACCAAAATGTTAGTAAATCATCTAGATTATACATGTTGGGTTAAGCTGTCACTCTGTCTCTCTCCCACTCCCTGTGTGTGTGTGTGTGTGTGTGTGTGTGTGTGTGTGTGTGTGTGTGTGTGTGTGTGTGTGTGTGTGTGTGTGCAGTTCCCATAGATGCCACCGCAGGGATCAAGATGCTCTATGTGTTTGTGGACATCCAGATGGACATGGCTCACTTCCTGGACACACTCCGGTTCAATTTTCCCCCAGGGTGCTCCCTCGCTCTCGTCAGCACCATCCAGTTTGTGGCTGCGCTGCAGGTAACCTTTGACCTCACAACTTTCATAGTTGTAACAAACATGCTGTGTAACACTAGTTGGTTGGCAGCATTTTTTTTAAAGCTGCAGAAATACAATGTAGTCTGTATATTTGGAATGAATAAAAAAAGAGATGCTGGATGTGGCTCAAAATTGTTTAAAACAAATTATTTATCTAGGTATTTTAATATATAAAGGTTCTGTATTCTCTGTACTATATTCCTGGCTGATTCGTTAAGATGTTTTCTGAGGATATTTTTAGCCCTGTTTCATCCTGTATGTCTTTTATTTTTGTTTGCCATGTGAAACTGAACAAAAACCTCTCATGTCACCTTCAAACCTACCGAAAGATCTCAAGGCTTTGTGTACCATCTGAATTTTCTAGATTTGAATGTAAGGTTAGAGTTTTTGATTTATTCCTTACATCTTGTTTCATGCTTGACGTGACAGTGTAAATGGGCTCTGCCCTTTCAAACACATCTCCAGACTGTTTGAAAAGCTGTGTCAAGCTATGTAAGCTCACTCTTCCACTAGACTGTGACATCAGTGCAAGGAATATTCCGTCACTCAGGTTACACAAATGTTACTAACATAATCAAATGTTTCAATGTTACAGTAAGATGGTAAAGGCTTGGGGTCACACAAAATTCATAATGTCCATTTTTGTTTTACTTCGTGTTTTCGTTTAGTCATTGTTTCACTCTCCCGGATTGGTATCAGTTGTGCAATAGGGGAGACTCGTCTAGTCAAGCAACAACTAAAGTGGGGGAAAAAATTTGGTTAAAAAAAAAAAATCAAACTGAAAAAGGAATCATAGCTTACTGAGCTCTGTGTTTATTCCGAGTGGACTCGGTGGGGCTAGACACAGTTATTCAATATTGCATTTAATTAGGCTCCCTTGTATCATTTTAGTGCCTTTTATTAGTTAGTCCCAATTTTATTGCTTGTTTATTTTTTTATCTCTTGCTCCAACTTTATTTCTGTTTATCACTCTTTTTATTATTCCTTCTATACAATAGTTTGTCAGCTTGAGTTGTAAGGCTCACTGGCTAGCTTTAGGACTGCAAAGGGTATTAATCATGATTGCAATATTAGCACAGAAGGCTGCAATATGCAAGTGAGCACTCTAATACTCAATCCACTCTTGTGTTCTGTCCATAATGACTCAGGATTCAGGGCATCCACTTAAGTTTTCTGTTGATTAATCATGGTGTTGGTGTTATTAACAGATCAGATTAACCCCGACAGTCTGTAGCCGTGACACATCACAGCTTTACTGATTTGTTTTAATATATTGTAAGACATATGATAATCATGTAGAAAATATGACAAATAGCAATGCAGTTACGATATTTTATTTTTGTTCAAATAGTGCCGCCCCAGCTGGCTTATAGTGGAAAGCTTTTTGTATGAGAGGCTATTCAAATGTTTTGTTGTTATACATTGTATATTGTCACATAGTTGTTGTTATTATTATTAGTAGTAGTAGTAGCGGTGGTGGTGGTAGTGGTAGCAGTAATGGTGTTGGTAGTGGTGGTAGTAATAGTAATGGTGGTAGTGGTGGTAGTATTAGTAGTAGAGCAGCAGTAGTGGTGGTGGTGGTAGTAGTATACACCAGCATATGTGCTCTCTGAGGCTTTCTGGTTTTGTGTGTGTGTGTTTAATTGGCAGCTCTGAATTCTCTGGGGCAGTGTTGCCTTGTGCTATTTGCGGTTGTTGCCATGTTGGTGTTTGTAATGCGTGTGTTGTGCCATGCTTGCTGTCAAGGCATTTGTATGGTGCTCAGGGTGGCCACAGTGGGTCAGGCTTAGATGTGTTGTATTCTTTCTGAGCTGCTTGGTTTAAAGCCTCCAAATGATTTCTCTGTCTCTGACGTGCCTCTGCTGCTCTGGTGTTTATTTGGAATGTTGCTCTTCTCGTTCATCTTTACGCGAAGTGCAGGAAAGGGTACACTGGGTCACTCCCATCCTTTTGTTTTTTGCTACTCTCTCTCTCTATATATCTCTCTCTGTCTCCCCCCCATGCCTCTTTATCTTTCCACCAACAGCGATATGTCTGTCTCTGTCCCTGCAGGCGGTCAGTGCAGAGCTGAAGCCGGATTACGAGGTTCTTGTGCCTCAGTGTCGGCCACTGTCTCCGGGAGAGATCCTGGGCTGCACCTCCCCTAGCCTTGACAAGCACGTCAATGCCATCATGTGAGAACATAATCTCTCCATTTCCCCTTCTTGCAGCGTGTGTGTGTGTGTGTGTGTGTGTGGAAGCACAGCAAGGCTGGAGGCCATACATCAGTTTTAATGAAAAGAGCATCAGTCAATGTCTGTGAATGCTTGAAAACACAGTTAAAGGAAATGCACTTAAAGGGCTGGGGCATGTATGAGTATAGATGATAGAGGCACATATGAAGTATGGACTCATATATTCTCATATCTCTCACACAGCATCATGAAACATATAAGCCTGTTGAGTCTCTGTCTCACACATAAACTGTATAAATTGCTTTGCTGTGACCAGTGGCATCAAGTATGCTATTCACTTTCCTCTCAGAGAGGAGAGCGCAGATACAGAAGGGCATACTTATGTTTCAGAGATCCATCCACTCTTATTAACATACATGTAGCGTGCCTCTGTGTTTTTCCACTGAAGAACTGAAGAGCTCTGAATCTTCTGAATGAGAAATTGTATATTATTGTTTTTTTCTTCATGTTCCAACTCGGAAAATGACATGCAAGTAGGTACCTAACTTGGGTAAACTGAAAAGTTTCCTCAAAGCTTAATACATCCATTTGTTACTTTTCTATATGCCTAGGCCTCTACTCTCTTACCAAGCACCATCTCTCTATCTCTCTGCCTGGGGCTTCAACTAGCACCAACTAACTCACTCTGCCTACAGCAGATCTCAATGCACTTACATTTGCTTTCATAAATAACATACTCATGGCTGAATAACATACTATATAAGGCCTAGCAGTAAAGGCTTGGGGCTTCCAAGGCCTTAATGAACCCATAAATGAATTTTACCCATAAATGTAAAATAGCTAAAGTGACGCCCACTCTTCAGTCATTCTCACATTTCAGCTTGCAGCAAAAGCACACCCATACACTGAACCCATAGACTAAAGTTCTTGTCCTGCATTGTACTGGCTTTGTTGTGAGATTATGATTTTAACAGCTTTTCAAACCATCTGAGTGTGCGAGAAGCACAATTTCACCATTCCAGCCTTTTTGCCACTTGCAGCATGCCACTAGAAGCTTATACAATTCACTCCCACGTTTTTGACTTACCACCTGTGTAAAAACAAAAGCTTTACAGAAGCGTTCCACTTTGCCAGTCATTACATATAAACGAGTTACTGCCAAGTTTGTGTTTGACAAATCAGTGATTTTCAGTACCGCAAGCTCCACCTCAGTAGGTTCTAGTTCCCAGAAATTGACCAACACTGGAGCAGGAACTACAAAGCTTCTGGATCCACAGTCTAGGATTTAAACTCAAAAGGCCACTGTGACTGAAACTGTTTTCTACAATCAACAAAGTGCATTGTGGGTTTATTTGAACACTAACCTGTCGCAGTACAAGGGAATTTGGTGCCACTTCGAACATATTACTAGTTCTTCCAGTGCCTTTCAGTTTTGAAAAAGGTTCCTATGTGTATGTTTGTGTTTATGCACAAACGTGAGGTTGTGTTGAGGTTTTTTGTTTGAAAGTATATGAGTGGGTTAATTTACATGAGCTTGTGTGTGGATGTGTGAGTGTATGTTAATTAGTGTGTGTGGGTTGTGGAGAGTATGTAGGCTGTGGTGGCATGGCTCTGAGTAGATGCTCGTTCTGAAAGCTAAACTACTTAACTAGCATCAGTACCCAGTTAACAGCATCTTTTGATTATCAGTATGGTACCAAATCTTGCTGATTTCTCTTTATTTTGGCTGCTGTGTTGTTAAGTCTTGTTACTTCCTTGTAGACCCAGGCTCAGTATGTGGAAGATATTTTTCTCTTCTTATAAGAAACACAGTACTCATGAATATGAGTCAGAAAGTTTAAAAAAAAAAAAAAAAAAAAAAACAAGTTCAGGATGTGATGATGTGGCATTAGGTTTCTTGTCCTGGAGCTGATGGGAACCAAAATGATGTTATATAGGGGAAATAAATCAACTAATATCCACTGAAGGGACCATGGCTAGAGCCTGGGCCAGACTAGAGGATAATTGGGCCAATAAAATGTGTCTGATTTTAAACTTTAATATTTTTAAACTTATATTCCTTATAATCTTCCCAGATGCTCCCATGGTGTGGTACATGTTTAAAATTCAGTCTTAACCCTTTATTCGTTTGAATTAAATTATTTGTATATCACTTTTAATAATAGACATTGTTACAAAGCAGCTTTATAGAAGTCTGGATGTAGATTTCTTTCCCCTAATGATCAAACCAGAGGCAACAGTGACAAGGGAAAAACTCCCTGAGACAGCATGAGGAAGAAGCCTTGAGATTCAAGGGAACCTCATCTGGATAACACCATATATTATGATCATAAATCATTAGCATGAAGAGTAAAGTCAAACAGTATTAAGTGTTCAGGTTGTTCAATATGAGCATATTGTGAATAAGAGTCCTGGGATGAGCACAAGACAGAGTTTATCATTACAGCAGCAGTTCTTAGGTACACGTCTATAGAATTGAGAGATTACCCACTACAGCAAGGGATAGCCTTGGGCATGAACTGTTTTTGGGAAGGTCCAAAAAGAAGTAGAGCATGTGTTCATAGTCCTAACATGGATGCTGCTATTTAACGTTGTAAATATTAAACACGTTCAATATTTACAACTCGATATCCTGTGGTGTGCTGGAATGCCAGCTGCCTTGTGTGAAAACATAATTTTGACTTCAAGATTAATAACTAACGACACCTGAGCTTAATGTGTATTCAACTTAACCCAGAATTGGGAATTCGTCTGTCTGAAACTATGGGGAGTTTTTTTTTTTTTTTTTTTTTTTGGTGAAGAGTGAAAGATGATCCAGTTCAAAGAAATGTCTGTGAAATTGTTAAATTGAATTGTTAATTGTTTTTTTTTAATAAATGAATTCAGGTGTTAAGCCTGTTATTTGATAGTAGTACTCTTGTTGCATTGTTGTATTGAGATTAATGCATGAGCTCTTAATGTTCAACGTCAAACTAAATGTTTTAAATGTTGACCGTGTGTATGTGTGTTTTGTGAGAGAGGATGTTTGTGTATCAGGGCACAGGGGAATGAGAAGTGCTCTTCTTCAGTCTTCCTTTCACCACTCCACTAGGAAGTGACACACACGGGTATATAGTGTGTTACCTGAACAACACCGCACACAATCCACCATCTCGCTTTAAACTCTGACATGATGCCCACAAAACAGCAACACACTGCTCTAATTCTATCATACCCTCCCAACAATAGAACCAAGATTAACAGCTAATTAAATCTTAAGAGGTGGTGTATTTCAGAAGATATTTTAGTATGTATAGGGGATGGGAATAATGGCCATTAGAATGGAGAGCTAGCATTAAATAATAGAAAAGCTCCTGCACTCTGTCTCCATAGAGCTGAGGGAAATATATAGCTACCTCTGCGGGGTGGAGGGTGAAGAATGGCATGTGTGTTTGGACCCTTGTCGTACTGCTAGAAATGCTTTATAGAGCAGGGAAAACTGTCTCATTACAGTAATGAGCAGCTGGATCGCTGAATGCGCCTTGCAATAAAGGAGCTTTAAAGTACTGAATGAGAGCATTTTCAAACCTGCAGCCATGAATACACATCTCAGTGAAACCCGGAACAGCGCTGGAGTGGTTCACTTTGTCATACCAGGTGAACATGCCTCCCTATAGACAGCTATGCATTAAGGCAGGATTTGTGGTCTATTAAAGCGTTTTGTGCTCATGTGATTTAGCGGCAGCACTGCTGAGGTACGCATGCTGCCATTTCTGTTCACTCTGACGCAAATGTATAACAGCTATTACATTAACGTAGCTGAGCAGTGGACCATATTGCACAGGGTTTGAATGCATGTGCACTTCGGTTAGCCATTTGCTCTTTCAGGTCCAGAGGGATACTGCTCTTTGTGAGGCTGGTCTGTTTTTTGTTTTTTTTGAAGGCTGGCTAATTAAGAGCTCTATTTTTTTCTCCCCTAGGTCTCATTCAGGTGGTCTATGGTTATATTTCCCACTATTGCCTATGGCACATCTCCTATTGTCAGCTTTTTCAGGCCTCAGCGAGCTAGTGTGCTTAAGTGTACATTAAAGCTCTTAGAAAGAAATTTGTATTTTCACTATTTGATTTATTTTATTTATATGTAGGGAACATATTCAGAGGCAAAAAAATCACATTCAGTTTGGTTGTCTGTGGTGATGGCTCTAAAATAATGCATGTAATTTATGCCTTTGATCAGTTTTCTAATTAATTACAAAGTATTTTAAGTGTTGTAAAAGTGTTGCAGGCACCTGTTCTGTGATGAATTTCAAATGGTGTATAATTGGACGGCACTATATAGGGTCTACAGTGCCATTGTTGTGCAATGTGTAGTGACCACATGTAGTGAGTAGGAAGCAATTCAGAATGGGCCTAACTGTGTGTTGGAGACGCACTTGTTTATGAGCAAGGTTACGGGTGGAAAAAAAAAAAGGCTGTGCATATTTTGGGGCTAGTTTCAAAGTAGTCCAAGTTTTTTAGCCAACTAGTTAACATGACTTTTGACATCTGGTTTATACACTCACCATCCACTGTCCACCATCACATTCATGCAGTTATCTAATCAGCCAATCATGTGGCAGTAGGGCAGTGTAAAAAAAAAAATCATGCAGGTACAAGTAGAGCTTCAGGTAATGTTCACCTCACACATCAGAAATGTGATCTGTGCGACTTTGATCGTGGCATGGATGTTGGTACCAGATGGACTGGTTTGAGTATTTCAGAAACTGCTGCTCTTCTGGTATTTTCACTTACAACAGTTTCTAGAGTTTACCCATTATTGAGTGAGCGACAGTTTTGTGGGTGGAAACACCTTGCTGATAAGAGAGGTCAGAGGAAAATGGCCAGATTGGGTCAAGCTGCCAGGAAGGATATAGTAACTCAAATAATCACTCTTTACAACCATGGTGAGCAGAAAAGCATCTCAGCATGCACAAAACACAGACTCACCGAAAGGGGACAGTTGAAGGTGAGGGGAAAAATGCCCATAATAGATTCAGATTCTTGTTGATGGCCAAACCTGATGTGGTCTTCTGCTGTTGTAGCCCATTCACCTCAAGGTTTGATGTGTTGTGTGTTCTGAGATGCTTTTCTGCTCACCATGGTTGTAAAGAATGCTTATTTGAGTTACTGTAGGCTCCTGTCAGCTCAGACAGTCTTGTCATTCTCCTCTGATCTCTCTTACCACAAGGTGTTTCAGCCTGCAGACCTCTGCTCACGGGATGTTTTTTGTTTTTCTCATCATTCTGTGTAAACTGTAAAGACTGTGTTTGAAATTTGCAGGAGATCAGCAGTTTCTGAAATACTCAGATTAGCCCATCTGGCACCAACAACCATGCCATGGTCAAAGTCACACAGATCATATTTTTTCCCATTCTGATATTTGATGTTAACATTAACTGAACCTCTTGACCTGTATCTGCATGATTTTTTGCATTGCACTGCTGCCACATGATTGGCTGATTAGATAACCGCATGAATGTTACGGTGTACAGGTGTTCCTAATAAGATGTCTAACGTGGGTGGTTGCATTGGCATCTGCCATCATACTTCCATGCAACATGAACATGTCCAGTAGAGGACAGAAGATGGAGAGAAGAACAAAGTACTGGTTGATGATTGCTTCTTATTCAGGGTGATTATTCACTGTGGCTGTGCTACTAAAGGCAACCACATAAGGGGACAGTTTTCAGAGTTTCTGAAAGCTGATGGACACACAGCACCACAGATGTGTTCAAAGCACTATTAGGATTTTGGAGAATTGCACATCAGCTAGTCAGTTTGTCATTGTGTGCTACACATACCCTAAAAACCCCCTCTATACACAAATGTGCTTCAGCGCAGAAGTATAAGAGAATGTTTCGTTCATGTTTATAAATGCTTACTAGCTTAACTGCTAATGTTAGCTAATGGCTGTATAGCTAGACTTAAACTTAAGCTAACATAACCAAATTTCTGAGAGGATAGCTAAGTCATATACTCAAATAATCCACACATATAATCTACAAGTTAATAATCTACACTGCTAACCAAGTAGCTACCAACTTCTGAAAGGATATTTTAGTCATACCATGCTTCCATCTTTACTGCTAATGCTCGTAATTTGCTAACATGTGGAGGATTTCTACTCATGCTTAAGTGTTTGTAATCTTCACTGCTAATATCAGCCAACTAGCTTTCAAAGTCATCGGTACAATCAAGTCATCAGAGTCATGAATGTAGTTTTACTGTTAATGCTAACTAGATGGCTAACATAAGCTAACTTTGCAGAATATTTCACGTAACCTCTTTGAGTGCAGTTCCAAAGCTTGGCTTACTCATATATTTTTAAAATATAAAATCTGTATGGATAAAAATAAAATCCTCAAAAAATAAAACTAAATCTTCAAATAAACCTGAAAAACAGCCAATTTTGAGCTTTACTGTTTGTGATACAAATGCACAGTGTAGCACTGTTGCTAACGTTCTTTGTGTGCCTGGCAGTAATTAAAAATTAAATGTTGTTTTTAGACAATTTGGACAGCTGTAGTGTATGTGTGTGTTAACTGCAGGTGCACTTGCATCTGTGTGCATGTGAATGTGTGTATATGGTCCCCCCCAGACGTCCCACCATCAGCTGCTGTCCATGCTGTAGTCCAGTGTCTTGAGCTTTGTTTTCTATCACAATCCCTCTTTCCACTGTCTGATATAGCATATGTTTGCCAAGACAGATACCTTGGGGATGGAAGATTTCACTTGGAATCAATCATGATCGCCAATCCAGATGTCCCAGCTTACAGGTACTGGTGCTGTATTTCCTTATTCCTGTAAGAATTTAGACATATGCTATTCTGACATCACAGGGGACATTGCTAGTGCAGTTACAATGGGATTTAATGGGAGAAGAAAATTCAGTAATCTCAAACGTAAGTGATCAATGTAAGTCAGGTTTCGCTGTTAGCTCCTAAAACAAAAAGAGCAAGAGCTTTGTTTCTCACCGATTTTCCAGCTATGTTCAGTGTCATATTAATGACAAATCCAACGCAAAAGTAGTGGAGACAGCAAACGTTGGACTCAGAGTTCCAGAATGCAGTGCAGTTGTGCTTAGTTACAGAACAGCTAGTAAGTGAACTATCTGTTTGAGAAGAGTGTACGAATGAGGAGATTAGAGAGATAGACAGGCTAAAGGACTAAAGCACTGCTTCATCATTGTCTGTAAGTGGAGATGAAGCAAATCCCATTGGTGCCACTTTCAGCAGGTACTCAAACAGCATTGTGGGTAAGGAAGCGGTTAACCAAAGTGAAAACAGACCAACATATAGATGAAGTTTAAATTTAGTATTCAACTCAGAAGTTTATATAAGGTTAATATTCAAGAATTTTCTTTTAATGGCATGTATTAAGCCTTTCTCTATATGATGGCAGCATAATGAGTAGAGTGTTTTTTGCAGGTATGATCCCTACAGTAAGGTTTTCTCTCGGGAGTATTATGACCACGAGGCCATGCGTGCCAACAGACGGCAGGCCATAGAGACCGCACGCTCAGCCCAGAGGTGGGGTCTGATTCTTGGTACGCTTGGTCGCCAAGGCAATCCCAAAATCTTAGAGGTGAGAGATTCAACGTTGATAAAAGTACAGTCCCCTCTGGAAGTACCAGAACGGCAAGGCCAATTCTTTTGTTTTGCATTAACTGCATAAAGCCGGCGACCCACTGACTAACTTTTTTCCCCTGATGGGGGAAAAAAAAAGAAAGTCCTTTGTTGTGTTGGCAGTGTGATTTGGGTCATTATCTTGCTGCATGATGAAGTTCCTCCCAATTAGATTGGATGCATTTCTCTGTATATTGGCAGACAGAATGTTTCTGTAGACTTCTGAATTCAATCTGCTATTACCATAATGAGTTACATCATCAGTAAAGATTAGCAAGCCCATTTCAGAAGCAGCCATACAAGCCTAGACACTACCTCCACCGTGCTTGACCAATGAGCTCATATGTTTTGGCTCAGAAGCAGATCCTTTCTTTCTCCACACTTTGGCGTTTCCATCACATCTTGTTTACAGAACTTTTGTGGCTCATCTCTATTTCTTTGCGAATTCCAATCTGGCCATCCGATTCTTACTGCTGATGAGTGATATGCATCTTGTGGTACGGCCTCTATATTTCTGCTCTCAAAGTCTTCTTTGAACAGTGGATTGTGATACCTTCATCTCTTCCCTGTGGAGGTTGTTGATGTCATGGACTGTTGTTTTTGGGTTTTTCTTCACAGCTCTCACAATGTTGCTGTCATCAACTGAGCACTGGCCTTGCCATTCCAATGCTTTCGGAGGGGACTGTATATATCCTACCAAATTTCAGAGTTCCATTTACTACATACTTAAAACTTAATATAGATACCTCCAAGCACGTATACACATTCTATTCCTTTTGCTGTAATGGAATGTGCGTGGGGTCTTAATCAGTACTCAGGATTGGGAGGGGTCTTTTTCAACACCCTGTTGCTCCCTTTGCCTCTTTTGATCTGCTCATTTTTGTTTTTTTCTCATGTATTGTGTTTGACTTTGTTTTGACTGATCCTGTCTTAATTGGTATGCATAGGCGAAGGGGGAGAGAGAGAGAGAGACTCGCGGATCTTTCCAACATCTCCCATTTTGCTGTCAAATGAGATTTTTAAGCCAACGTGAATCTCTCTCTGACTCTCATAACACAGTGTCTCCCAAATGAGATCTATACGAATACCAATCTCAGACAAATAGACATTCAGATGGATATTCTGATGGAATAGATCTGTAGCCGTTGTCTGTTTGTGTCTGAGAGAGCAAGGCATTAGTTACTGTCAGCCTTCAGCTGTCAAACTGTCACATGTGAAAAGAGAGTTGAACTTGAAAAATTGGAACTAGAGGTGATTAGATACTTAGAAATATATTTTCAAAATAAGTCTAGTCAACTTTGTTTGTACAGCTCCTTTTATTATTAGAATTGATTCAACGCAGCTTCATGCAGGAGAAAAAAGCAAAGTGTACTGTAAATTTAAAAAAAGGTAGCAAAGTAAAAGTACTAAGGAAAAGTAACATAAGAAGTAGCTAATGTTTATAGTCTTAACTGCTAATGCTAAATTGATGGCTTACATGAGCAAACCTGATGCTGTTTCTGAGAGGATATCTATTCATATTCATAATGTTATCTTGGCATCTTCACTGCCAAAGCTAGCCATCTAGCTAATGTTACCAAACCAGACAAAACTTCTGGAAGGATGGTTTAGCCATACTGAGAAACATTTCCAGTTTTAACTGCTAATGCTAGGTAGTTAGCTAACATGAGTTAACCTGACCCAATTTCTAAGAGGATTTCTAGATATTTTTAATATATTTTTAAATATTCAGAATTTGCACTGCTAATGGTAAGGCAGCATTTCTAAGTCATAAACAATTATGAAAATAATTTTACTGCAAATGCTATCTAGATGACTAATGTAAGCTAACCTGACAGGATATTTCAGATAACCTTTTGAGTGCAGTTAGAAAACTAGTCCTGCTCAAGAAAACCTAAAGCGCATGGGTCGATAAATAATATTAACAACAAAAAATAATAAAAATAATGGAAAAAAAGGTTAAATAATAATAAAGCCATAGACAAATGATTTCAAATGGACAGAATCTGTAGATAAAAATGAAAAATATATAAGCTCTGGCAATGTATGTATACTCTGGGTTTGAAGGTTTTAAAGTGAATCTGGGGCTAATAACGATTCAGAAAAACAAGAGTCTAACCAATCTTCTGAGTTTTTCTTAATTCTTGGAATAGAGAACAAGGCCATGAGACTATAAATTGTATGGAAGACAGTGCTCAACAAGCAAGATGGTTAATATGGAGCCAGGTCTTGCAATGATTTATAAGTCAGTAATAGTAATTTGTAATCAGTGCCAAATTTAGTTGGAAGGAAAAGTAAGTCAGATATGGGTGATTTGGCTGAATTTCCTGGACCTGGAAGCAGTCTGGCAGCAGCACTGTGAGCCAGCAGGTGAGGAGACTCTGTAACTCTGGAACAAGTCACTGTTCTAAGTATATATCAGTCATTACTTTCATGCTAGGTTAATTGAAGATGTGTTTGCTCTAAACTCCACCTGGTATAATCTGTCCATTTACTTGGTAAAGAATGAAATATACTACTTTTATTTATTTGTTGTTTGTTGAGCCTTGGGGCTTTGAAGCCGTTAACAGCTAATGTTCACTCTTGCGATGTTCTTCACTAGAAATATGTATAGCCCAAAGGGTTTGGAGCTGTGTGTAATGTTCTCCTGCTCAAGAGTTATGTATTCATATTGCTTGCATGAAATGTAATGTAGTAAAGAGGATGGGTGAGCAAGAGAAGGCATTGGAGTGGTTGTGCATGCACACTAGTAAGTCTCAGGAAAGCCCTTTTCTTAAAATGACATTGAGGTGCATATATTGTCTATGTGGTGCAGAATTGAATGCACTGGGCATTCCATTACCCAGGGGAACACAGGTTTGTAATTGTAACGCACATAGACCAAGCGAGGAACACTATTGTCAACTGGAAATGCTTTAAAAATCTTGGCGAAGTCTCAGTACAAGAAAATAAAGAGAATAGTGTCTAAATGTAACTGGTTAGAAAGTAATAATGATATTTTGTCAAATCATTTATGTCTATATTGCAGCACTGTACGTAATGGCCTAGTTCTCAAGTTTAAATGAGCTTCAGTACACAGGTCTGGTTTTGATTTTCTGTCTGGTTTGAGGCGTTTGATGTCTGGCAGCAGGATGAGTCCTGCCCAGAGAAGAAGTGTGGCCATTTTTTGTATGGAAAGCTAGACAGCCCCGGGTCATCTGGTATTTTGCTGTGATGAATAAATTTATAGTCTTATTTCTTTTTTTCCACCTGTATTAACCCCACATTCCCTCTATATTTTTCTCTCTCCCACTCTCTCTTCCTCTCTCTTCCTCTCCGTCTGTCTCATTTACTCTGTCTAGCATTTGGAGGAGAAGCTGAAGGCACTTGGCAGGTCATTCACCAGGGTGCTCCTTTCGGAGATCTTCCCCAGCAAGCTGGCGCTGATGGCAGATGTTGACACGTGAGTCTCATGCCATCCTCATGCAGAGTCACGTTCTTATTTTTCCGCAATTAAAAATCAGCTCATCCCCCTTCAAAAGATGCAGCCTTCCCCAAAACACAGGGTGCATTAATCTCAGCTTTAGTGCCCCCTTGGGACTTGCAAGCACAGAAATAATAGAGGAGGGCTTAGTTTGACAGCCGGGGAAGATAACACTCATGATGGCATGGCAACTTTGTTTCATTACTAACCATTGTTCTTCTACCTAGAGTGTACTGTGACTGTCATTCAAGATGTCAGTTTAATTAATACTAGCCCTGGAGTTTTTCTCTTTAGCAGTTTGTATTATTGTGGTGGGCAATGTCGTGCATATTGCATGTTTGGATACACACACATGATGTTATTCCTTAAGTCACATGTCACATCAGACCATGCACACCAGATTTATTTCTTACCCAATGCACAACACAATGGAATATATGTTATGTGCACTGCAGCCCTAAAAAGGACCTTCAGCAAAGGTTTGCAACCTGAAAAGGTTTCCCATGTCTGTTTCATGAGCCTGGTCTGAATAAGGAGCACCACCACCCTTGGCAAATGGAGGCACACAAGAGGAGCACAGATGGAGGGATATGAGGAAGCTGTATCGAAGTTAAATCCTGGAAGCTGTGGCGAAGTTAAGGCGAGTGGATTTGGCCTCCTGCCTCCCTCATGACTCTCTTACGCCTCTGGGAGAGACGCTGCATACATAATCCCGGCAGGACGTAACAGATAGAAGCTCACTCTCCAGCTTGCTTTCACTCTTCCCCTGCCAAGTGCCACCAGCATCAGTAGCACATTATTTGGTGTGTTACATGGCTTCTGGTTTTAGCCTCATTTTGAACGATAACGCTGTGGTGACGTGGAGTTAACCGGTTGACTCGCCTACAGAAGGCTGAATAGCATAATCTCCACAGGAGCTGAGTCTGATCCGTGCCCCTAGGTATGGATTCTAAACAGTACCAGACTGCGAGAGAAAGGACAGAGAGAGGGGTAGAGTATGAAGCCCATACAACCCATGTGCCACGTTAGCAAGTACTTTTTAATCACAACACTTTCATGCGGTGAGCTGTTGTTCACACTGTTCTCCCCCATGGTTATTTTAATTGCGCATAAGCTTTCATTCTAAAGCACTACAGAGAAAGCGATAATGCCAATTATTCTTCAGATTTTGAATACGCACATCAGAGATCTCTCTCCCTTTTTTCATCTGTGATTCATAATTATTTTGAATGCATTGCACTTTAAATTTACATCTCAACATAAATCAGACTCCCATGAAGTTCTTATTCATCTGCTCTGGTATACGCCTGCCCATTTACTGCAGCTCTGAAAGTTAAACTGTGAGCAGTGGGTGAAGTGGCTAATTAAAATGTATTATTTCCTAAGAAAGTGAGGAGCGAGGCAAGATCCCAGGTCTTCCTGGTGCAGGGAAGCCCTCCCCATTTCGGTGCTAATCACATCTCTTTCCACTTCTCACACTCCCTCCCTCCATTAGACTCTTTCATCAGGGAGCCCGTCTCTCATTGTGGTGGTGGGTGTAATGATGAGCTGAAGAGGCCTCTCATCATGGCCGTATTCAGTGGGAGCCAAACCAAGGCGTCATCACTCCGCTTTGACCTGTCATCAGCTCAGCATTTGGTGTTGAAGGGAGTGTACAAGTCCTCCTACACACCTCCTACAGCCTGGAGGAGTGTGTTCTCCTACATGCCTTTCTTGCCTGTAGGCAAAGGGACAGCTGATGCTGCATCTGAAAGTCCTGAAAATGAAGTACTGTGGTAAATTTCGGCACCCATGGTTGCAGCACCTTACACAGACCAAGCTAATATTAGCACTTAACATTGCTCACCCTTTTTTTTTTTTTTTTTTTTTTTT
>CM040988.1:11547878-11568337 GCA_022985145.1 Pangasius djambal | reverse complement strand
GAGACGCTCTCACGGTGAAAAAATGAGAAAGGCTCAGAGCCCAGTTTCAGTATGTGCTAGTCGTCCAACATGAATAATTATGCTGGTTCTGAAATGTTCAGCTCAGCATATCAGTTTTACTGATGGGGGATACACTACTATGGAGGAGTATTTTGGTCGTTTTGCAATCAATAAGTGGTTAGCTGGTCGATTCAAAAAAGGTGGAAGCAGGGTTAGGGAGCATTTTGTTGAAGCCCATTGTCAATTCCGCAGTTCAAATCAAAACCATATAAGACTCAAAGAAAGTGTGAGTGTGGGAGAGAGAGGATGTCAAGATGTCAACTTTCCCACATTCACAACTTGAACTTTTGTACGCCTCCAGATGACGTTGTGTAATGCTGAACAAAATGTTTTTCTTTCAGAGCTTTTTTTTCCCCTGCACGTGACCAGTTTGTTTCTATTCTAATATTTTTGGACTGGTGGGCTTCCATTTCCCAAAGACATGACAGTAAATGGATTGGCTAGGTGTGAACGTGTGTGAATAGTGCCCTGCAATGGACTGGCATCCCATCCATGGCTACAGATCCACTGCAACCCTGGTCGGGATAAAGTGGTTACTGAAAGTGAGTGAGTGAATCTTGAGTGAGTGAAGTGATTGGCCTTTTTCCAATCTTCAACTATTCAGTTTCAGTGAGTCTGTGCCCCAGATTCCTATTCTTGGAATTGTAGCCTATCTGCCCCAAGGTTTGAATTGTTATGCCTTCTGAGATGCTTTTTTGCTCACCACGGTTGTAAAGAGTGATTATTTGACTACCATAGTGCTACTCTCGTAGACTACTCTCATCAACAAGGTGTTTTTGCCCACAGAACTGCCTCTCACTGGATATTTTATGTTTTTCGCACCACTCTGTAAAAACTCTAGAGACAGTTGTATGTGAAAATCTCAGGAGCAATCAGCAGATTGAAATATTCAAACCAGCCTATCTGGCACCTACAGCCATGCCATGGTCAAAGTCAGTGAGATCACATTTGATATTTGCTGTGAACATTAACCGGAGCCCTTGACGTGTATCTTAGTGATACGATATCTCTATGATTGGCAGACTGGATAACTGCATGAAGGGTGTTCCTATTAAAGTGAGTGCATCCCAGCTATGTCTAAACATGGTCCATGTTAACTTTATTTATGGGCTTGCCTGTTTTTGAGTTATTGACATTTGGATTAAACCCCTTCAGATAACCAGTCAAACAGGCTATTAACTATAAAAACTAAATAATAAATATAATAACTTTGATAGCTGGAGTTGTGAATTCTATCACTTCTATCAGAAAACTTTCAAAAACATTCAGATCCCCTGGCTGTGCATCACAAACCTCTGGGGGCCCCTGGACCCCACTTTGAGAACCACTGATCGATATGACCTCTCCCTCATCACCTCCTCTCCTTTCATGGTATTTCCCCCCTCTGTTTTCCTGATTTCTTTTTCCCTTCTCTCCACTTTGCCTACTATGTGTGCTAGCTCAATATAGACAAGAGCATGCTAGCATATTTATTCTGGCTCACCTTTCCTCTGCCTCCTTTCCCCTCTTCCCCTCTCTGTTTCTCGTGTTGCGTCCCTTTGTACTGCCTAATAAAGATGCAGCAGCTCAAAGCAAGCATCTCTACTCCTTAGGGTTGTGCAAATGCACTTTCATATTTACAGCAGAGAATTCTGGGCTGCACACCAACGCAGTTCTTTTGCACCAGAGCATCGAGTTGTGCTTTCACATTTTAATCATGTTCATTCTCTTTCTCGCCCTGCTTCTCTTTGCAGATGGGTTCAGATCGCATGTCCTCGTCTGTCAATCGATTGGGGCACGGCATTCTCCAAGCCCCTGCTGTCTCCCTATGAGGTACACGCATCTTACATTCACCACCTTTCACTATTAAAGCGGGGAGAGGCGATCTCATTACACCTGCCACCTGGACCTCTCTCGGCACAGCGTCTCAGAACTTATTTATGCTTCAAAATAAGTCAGAATTCCACTTTCCCAAGGGCAGAATTGGATTGCCTTGTTAGTTTATATGCATGAGTGCCCTGTGATTAAAAAGCATGCCTGTATCTGACTTTCACTGCTCTAGTTAAGATTTCCAGGAAGGGTTAAATTTGATGTTACCCCTGTATGTTCTCCAATGCCATTATACTGTACCTTGTATACTGAGCATATATAGGGAATACACAGGAATTCAGGATTTGGGTTTAAAAAATGTCCCATGAAGCCGATTTGAGAGATTCTTTTTCACAGATCCTGTAAATATCAATATGAACATGAGTCTGAAACACTCATGAAAGCTCATGAAAAATGATGGCATTGCTTCCTCGTGAGTCAACACAATTTGCACCTTCCATGGTTACAATATACAATACAATACAAAGGCTAATATCAGCTTATAATTAGTCTCATTTATATTTTACTTCATTTAGACACTAGGTTTATTCAGTTGGACTTCAGGTTTTTGCCACTTAACCCAAAAAGGAAAATGATGTGCTTAAATAAAGTAAATCTCATTTCAAGACATGTTTGTGTATGTTTACACTATTGATCTATCCTGCATATTTTTTGTTGTGTATCTGGAGAGTAGGACAAAGTATTCAGAGATTAGAAGAGTTCTGCACTTCTCTATGGTACCATAGCGCCTCTCACTGGCCGGCTGCATGTACGCTCTCCTCTTCTCTCACTCTCAGATATATTCACTTGCTTTCCTCCTGTCTGTCATTCTAATCAGATGTGATAAGTGCACTAGTACATTCTGATTTATTCCATGACAAAGCTGGCCCTGGCTGCCATGAGGCTCACCCTGCGGCGAGTATTTTACAGATCGAGCCTCAATAAAGCCTTGTCAGTCCACAGATTTCAGCTGCCGTCTAGAATATTACTGTTCAACCCCTGGGCTGTGTGTTCAGCTCTTCTGTGGTCATGTGACTTTGTGACTGAAACGTTCCCGTATTTCAAGTAGCCCTAGAATGAAGCTTTTCCTGATTTGATATGCTCCCATTTTCTCTCCCTTTTTCCATAAAACATATGCAAGGCTGACAGGATGTGCACTGGTGTAGCAGTGAATATGGTACAGGACCAATTCAAATGAGAACTCCCCATAATAAAGAACCTCAATTTCCATGACAGCTTGGTCTGCGTTAAATTTGGAGCACAACAAATGGAGTATATAAGGCAAGTGCTGCTCTACTCCAGCCCTGCATCTTAGTGGTTTTGCTCTTTTTTTTAATTCCTCCCATGTGTCTGCTTTTGCTATTGCAATAGGAAGCAGATGGAAGAGAGAATGAGAGTGAGAGATAGAAAGGAGCCAGTGGTTATTTTCAGTGCATCTCATGTTATATTTATAGTCAATAAGACACAGTTGTCAGCATAGGGATTAGCAGGAACAACTAGCACACAGCAGTCAGGAAGCCATGGACCGGGGTACGAGATGGAGAGGCGGAGCGGGAGAACGATTAAAAAAAAGCAGCATAAGGGGAAAACATGGCAAGACTGGGTTTATCAAGAGCTCAAACAAAGCGAGAGGATAGATGGATGGGGCTGAAAGCAATAGCGGGGCGTGTGTGTTTTACTGGGGAGACGATGAGAAAAATCCATCAAATCCTGATTTATTATTTGTAGCCGTGAGACACATCTCCACTAACAGACTCAGCATGAGGATTTAAAACTTCCATTATAGATTACAATGCTGTGCTAGAGTGTGCCCTTATTTTGAGTGGATGCGGAGGAATGAATATCACGTTAAGGATTGATGAATGCCTTCTGCATGTGCTCCGATTTATTGAGTAGAATTTGTTTATGAAGTAATATTGTAAGAGTCCTCAGGACAACAGTTCATAACCAGAATGTGCCATCCTTTCTGTGCTATTAGAGCAGTACGTTTGAGAATATTCCATCCATGAGGCAGGCTGACATGCCCACGAGCCCAGAAAAACACGTATTGATTTTTTTTTTTTCTTCGGTGTTGAAACTACTCTTAGGGGCTTTCTTCTCTGATTTTAGTGTTGGAAGAATCTATGAATGTTCTTGGCTTGCATCTAAATCCCCAATCATGAGTCACAGCAACTGGCAGATCCATTTTGAGCACTACAACTGCAAATAGATGCTTTGAAATAACAATAAAAGCACCAATGAAACATGCAGTGTTCGATCAGGGCAGCTTTAACGGCTTCATAAATCCCAATTGGAGCTTTATGAGATTGAATGCATATTTGCTCATGCGGTTGTCTCAGCCTCAGTCGTACTAATCAGCAGTGTACGTGCAGTATATAATTTGATATTTAATGATAATAGGCATATGGTTTGATTATTGTAGAATAATTAAAATCAACTGTTATCAAAGAAGCAAGTGAAACTGGAGCAGTTGGAAGAAGCCGGGTTTTATAAATGATTAAAAGGCTGTCTCTTGCTTTGGTTTACACTTCAGGCGGCTGTAGCTCTGCAGCAGACAGGATGGCAGGAGGTGTATCCCATGGACTTCTACTCCAATCAGAGCCTGGGGCCTTGGACCCCTAATCACCCAGACAACCAACCCCAACGGCTCACACGCAAACAGCAGGTGTGTGTGTGTGTGTGTGTGTGTGTGTGTGTGTGTGTGTGTGTGGTTTTTGTTTGTGTGAGTAGAGTGGAATTTATTTAGATTGATTGATTCAGAAGTAGTTCCAAAAGTCAGATGGTGTTAAGATAACACCCGACAAAGGCATGAAGGCATACGCTGTCATAGTGACCTCAACCAGGGAAGAGATTGAGGTGAAATAGGATAACGATCACCGAGTGGAAAACTCCAGTTCTGAGCACAGTTTGAAGTTTTCCTTACTCCTGGTATTCCTGATCCAACTAATCAGCTCACTATTAACATCATAATGAGCTGGGCTAGATATAATGAGTGCAAGAAGAATGTCAAACTTTGCAGGGCAGGGGTTCTGCAGACTGGAGTTAAGAACTCTTCTTTTATAAAATAAAATATGAAAAGCTGACATTGATGTCAAAATATAATAAACATCATGATGCACTTTTGAGTATTGTGAATACTATAAGGTAAGGTGTCACTGCTTTTATAACACTATTATTGCATACCAGAGCCTATACTTTATTGGTACAAAAATTCAAGTTTAGTGTCCGATCATTTTATATTCTATTACAAAGGTAATATTTCACCTGTCAAGGTAGAATCATGTTGAATATATTTACAGATACAATTATTGAACAATGAATGTCAGCATAATTGTCTGCTGTATTATGTTCAGCCATCACATAAATCCATAATGAGCAGATAAAAATAAAGTGTAAGCGCCTCCTGTTGTGTTCTCTCCTCTCCTCCAGAAGGCAGACTCACACTGTGAGCGCACTGTCCCCTGTGGCTGTCAGCGCGAATGAACAGCACACTCACACAGCAGCAGCCAATCACTGCGCAGCCTTACCGTCTGCTGGAGACAGCCAATCACAGGCCTGCGTTCGCCTCTGTTGTCAGAGCAGTGGGGATATTGGCACACAAAGCACTACATCAAATCTGCCCCTCTCATAATATAGCAGGAGAGTGGTTCTGTGTGCTGGGGTGAGAGAGAGAGAGAGAGAGAGAGAGAGAGATAGCAATGACCCTGAGAGCACATTGTTTGTTTCATATTGCAGCATGTGGGTGGCTTGTTAAATGCAATCTTCTTGTCTCTGTCCTAGAAAGACAAGCCAGACATTTTGCATTGTTGACCTTCATGCATTCGAGTGAAAGCAAAATTGAAATGCTCTGAGCAAAACAATACACTTTTCCCTTTTAGCTCTGTCATCATTGGTTCTGTGAGACAAATTGCAGAACATGTCAGACTTGGAACATGTTGCTTTATGTGTTTTACCAAACACAATATTTAATGTACAAAGCCAAATTAAATATTATAACTGCCAAACATTTTACTGAGTAGGCGTAACTGCAGAATAACCCAAGACAATGCAGCATCTCTTATCTGGACATCAGAGTGCAGCATTCCATGTCCATGGAGACGTTTTATGTACTAAAATAGCTGAGTGTTAAACGTTACTCAAGGTCCTCTGCATTTATTCATTTATTCAACTTCAGTAGCCACTTTATCATGGTCAGGGTCATGACCATGGAACTGGAGCCTATTCCAGAAACACTGAATGGGAAGCCTTTACAGCTGAGTGCAAAAGTTTGCATACCCTTACTTTCAAATGATGAAATAAAGAAAGACATTTATTACAGGTTTTACTGATATTCATTCATTATCACAATGGATGGTGCAGTTTGACATTTTTAAACTATGATAATATTTTTCAAAAAATATTATGGTCTCACAGTAATGAATTAAAACAAGCATTTGGTTAAACGTTAAAAGGATTTGTAAGCTAAACATCTCTTCTCTATCTCTGTTATTCTACATGCAAAGTCTCTTATGTCTCATCCTTGTGTTTAAAATGAACAAAAAACAAAGCAAAAAAAAATCTTTTACCACATTCGACTTGTTCTGTTGTCTTGCTTAAGGACAACTGTTTTGCTGGAAAATGAGCATTAATAGTACAACAATCAAAATTATATTACAAATGTGATATGAATGTTCACTTTCATTCCACATGCCTCTAAGGTCTTTTCACATCTCCTGCTGTTTGGATTTTTGTAAATGTCTCTGGCCTTGTTTTTTTTTTCCCCCGGATATTTTTATTCCACTCTTTGGTGGTATCTTTGTCTATTTTATGTTTCTTCATTTCTAAGTGATTGTTTTCACTGTTGGTAATTGTATCCCTAACCACTTCAATGTCTCTATATTCCCAATATTTTCTTGTTTTAGGTCTTATGAAAGCTCTGTTTCTGATCTCATCGACTCAACCCGTAAGCTCACAGATAGCGTAAAGAGAAAGAATCCAATAAACTAGAGCATGTCGACTTTTGAGTTTGCTAATGAAATGCAGACTTGTAAAATAGGGGTATTTTATTACTTTTTTTCACTCAGCAACCAACTGTAATGCAAATTGAACAGATCCTTCTGAGAAAATGTAAATAAAACATACAAATGTATTAAATGGGATCTGTGTGTTACAGTGAAATGTGTTGTGCAGTGTGTATTGTACAAGTCAATAAGTCACTCAAACCTAAAAATAAAAAATAGGTTTAGACAATGATTGTCATGCTGTAACTTCATTTATTCATCTTTAATACCTGCTTTGCATCAGGTTGGCAGTGGATTCGGAGGCTATCAAGGGAAGGTGAAACACAAGACCTCTAATAATAATAATACTAATACAACTAGTACTACTACTACTACTCATAATAATAATAATAATAATAAGAAGAAGAAGAAGAAGAAGAAGAAGAAATCTTAAGTAACTGATTTATCCTGGTCAAGGTCACAGTGTATCCAGAGCCTATCCTAGGGACACTGGGTGCAAGGTGGGTAAAAATCCTGGATGGGACATCAATCCTTCGCAGGGTACTGTGCACACACATAATTGTGTATCTGTGTGCACATATACTCACATATGTGTACATATGTGAGTATATGTGCATATACACACTTATTATTATACCAGCATGTACAAGCAATCATAAGAGTAGTATAAAATCAAAATAGAAATATAGACACAATCTGTGGGGTCCAAGCACTTTTTCACAAATATTGCTTTCAGTGGCCAGTTCTTGCAGATTGCTTCGGAATTAGCTATGGACAAAAATAAATTAAAAAAAAGAGAAAGAAAAAATAAAAGATTTTTATTTCTAGGTCTTAGGGCTCTTGGCCTAAAATGTACAATGTTGTGCTATAGTGCCACCATTAGTTTGATTGGGTCCATCTTGTTATCTGAGTAGCAGGAGGGAGTACTACCTATTGACAAAATTTCTCTATGACTTATGGTTTGGTCTGCATGATTCTTTTTTTAGGGGCCAAGAATAACAATAAGGAAAATAAGCAAAAACACTATACTAATTCGGTGCTTGGACCCCTAATTAGTATAGTAGAACAATTAGTAAGTACAATTATTGAAATAGAGCAATAATAGACAGGTAGTAAGGAAAAAAGCTAAGCGGCACTGACAATTTGGCAGTATGATAAAAGACAATGTGACATATCTAAGTGGCAAGAGTGAAGACCAAGATATATTGTCCTTTCTAAATAATAACTTAAATTGGCTGGATTACACCCAGATAAAAAAAAAAGCATTGTCTAGTCCACTTGTGGTATTTCTACAGGTTTTCACAGCTCAGGGTAAAAATTCTTTCAGTATATTGTGTCTATGAAACCTTTTTTTTTTTTTTTTTATTGTAAATGTTTTTATAGTGCACATGGCATGCTAACTCAGCCTGCTTCTTGAAGTTTGTCTTGTAGTTTTGCTGTATGTGCACTAGATGGCGCTCTCTGCATGCTGTATGTGAGCTCTGTTCTCTGCAGGGATCAGTGCTGCTCAGAACACTCAAGTACTGATGGCTTTTTCATAGTAGTGCTTCAGTGGGTTTGAGAAATGGGGAACCCTGTCTACTTTTGTAGCTTAAATGTGCCTTTGTGTGTGATTGCTTCCAGATGGGCTGAGAATCGCTCTCTCGCTCTCTCTCTCCAGATTTCTGCAGCTATAAAGAGAGTGGCTGTGGGTACGCAGTATTTGTTAAAATATGCTTTTTTGAATCAAAGAATATTTGTATTAACTTTATTAACCTTATTAACACTAAGATTAAGACGGAGCAAATAAACTTTGTAGGGATGTCTCGTGAGATTCTCTGGTTCACTACAATTAATTAGAAAGTAAGATGTGGAGTTAGATCAGTGGTATTGGTCAAGATATTATAATGGAATTTCTTGAGTTGAAATGACTTTGAGTATCTGTGAAGATGTAACAGTTAAAGATGAAAAATACACATGGGCCAACAGGTGTAATAGTATGTCCTGATAGTATTATTGAATGATTATTATTATTATTATTATTATTATTATTATTATTATTATTATTATGATAGATAGATAGATAGATCGATAGAATGGAAGTCTACACACCCATGTTAAAATGGCAGGTTTTTGTGAAGTAAAAAACTAAGATAAATCATTTCAGATCTTTTAGCATCTTTAATGTGCAACTGCAAAGTGTACAATTAAAGTGAAAGGGAAAAAATAATAAAAATAAAAAAACTTACAATAACCTAGTTGCATAAGTGTGCACACCCCTAAACTAATACTTTGCTGAAGCACCTTTTGATTTTATTACACCACTCAGTCTTTTCGGCTTCTTGGGCTTTGGTTAGGCCGTTCAAAAATATTGATCTTCTTTTGGCTAAGCCATTCCTCTGTTGATTTGGATGTATGCCTTGGTTCATTGTTGTGCTTAAATTGCAAATTCCTTTTCATCTTCAGCTTACTAGCAGACACCTGAAGGTTTTGCACTAAGATCGGCTGGTATTTGAAGCAATTCATGATTCCCTCCATCTTGATAAAACCTACTGTTCTAGCTGAAGAAAATCAGCCCTAAAGCATGGTGCTGCCACCACCATGCTTCACCGTGGCTATGGTGTTCTTTTGGTGATGTGTTTTTTTGTTTTTTTTTTTGCACCAAACATACCTGTTGGAATTATGGAATTATTATACCTTTTGGTCTAATCAGACCGTAACACATTTTGCCACATGGTTTGGGGTAGTTTAGTTGGGCGTGGATGTTTTTTGTGAGAAAGGGCTTCTGTCTTGACACCCTACCCCACAGCCCAGACATGTGAAGAATATGAGAGATTGTTGTCACATGCAGAGAGTAATCAGTACTTGTACTTGTACTAGTACTGGATATTCCTGCAGCTCCTTTAATGATGCCGTTGGTCTCTTGGCAGCCTCCCTGGTAAGTTTTTGTCTTGTCCTTTTGTATGGAACCATGGAACACGGTGAACGCCATCATCAGCAAGTGGAGAAAATGGAGCACCACAGTGACATTACCAAGAACAGGGACGTCCTGTTCTTGGTAATATCACTGTGGTGCCCCATTTTCTCCACTTGTCGATGATGGCCTTTACAGTGTTCCATGGTACATCGAATGTTTTGAAAAAAAATTTGCACCCCTCTCCTGATTGATTCTTTTTGACAGTTAGACCCTGTCCAGGCTCTTTGACAGCTCTTTCCAGACCATGGCTTCAGCAGCCAGATGAAACCAAGAAGATGTCAAGAAAATCCTTCAGAAACAGCTGGTCTTTTTATTGAAGTTGATCAGAATAATTTAATTGATGACAATTTTTTTTCTCTAAAATGTTTCTGACTTTGACTTTATTTTTGACTTAATTTTTATACATTGTTATTTCACATGGAAGGTGGGAAAAGTTCTGACATGATTTATCTTTAATTGTTTTATGGTTTAATTTTCATCATCACAAAAACTTGCCATTTTAACAGGTGTGTAAACTTTTTTATATCCACTGTAGATAGACTCATTATAAAAATGAGTTGCTAATTAATGTGCATTAGTATTTGTGTGTGTGTGTGTGTGTGTGTGTGTGTGTGTGTGTGTGTGTGTGTGTTTTTGCGTTTTTGCATCTGTGTGCCCACACACGTGTATGTGCTTTTGTATTTGTTGCCTGTCAGGCCGGAGCTGCTGGAGTGGGCGCTCCTGTGAAGAGCCTGACAAATTGTTTATCTTCCTGAGACAGGAAACGCTGACTCACCTTGCCTCACTGTCATTTCCTCTGTTTTATTTCTCACACACACATTTTTACAGACTTGCATTTCAATAGAAACCACTACTAATAATCCTAATAATGATTTTTCACTAATTCCTAAATCTGAGCCTAACTATAATCCTGAAACGAGACCTAGTAGAACTCATGAAAATGCAATCTGTCCATAATTTGAATGTTTTGGTACCTTGTGTGTGGCTGTGATTGTGAGTTTACTCCATATTCAGTCCATCTCACCAGTTCATCAGGTTCAAACTAGTCTCCTAATCAAACCCTGAGGTACTGTACCGGTATCCTGCACTGTGGACTTCTGGGATTTTATTTCAGTCTCCCTCTGAGTATTAGATCTGCTGCTTCAGTTACTTTTAAATCTAATCTGAAAACTTTAACTTTGTAGAAAGGTATGCTCCGATAGTTAATGTTCTGACCCGCTTGCATGGCACCTTAGCTTTGCTACGTTCTACGATCCAGCTTTAGTTTGCTTTAACTTTGATATTCTGTTACATTTATTTATGTGCTTTTATATTTTATTTGCTATTACCTTTTGTTAGCTTAATTTTTATATATTTAAAATTTATTTATTTATTTACTGTACATTTTATTTATATAGTTATCCTTTTGCATGTTCTTATTGTCCCCCTATTTCATGTTTTGTTTTATTTTTTTTTCTAATTTCTTATTTTGTTTTATTTAATCTGGTGTTCTTATTTATTTTATCCACTGTTCAGCCTTTTCTGCTGCTTGTGCTATTCTGTTTGTCTCATTTCTGCCTTTGGTAAGCACTTTGTGCATAATGCTTGAAAATAATAATAATAATAATAATAATAATAATTCTTAATAATAATAATAATAAAATAATAATAATAATAATAATAATATTACTGTCTACAGCAACCATGGCTATAAAAAAAGTGCTTTTAATCTATTTTACAATACTAACCTGGGCCCAGGCCTCCAAACTTGACTGATTTTACTTTCCACAGTTCTAAATAAGCCTGTGTTATAGATTATTAAGAAGAATATTAAGGTCTAGATATGCAAACTTGAGTTTGAGAAAGTCACTATATAAATTAAACATATTATTTTGTGGTCTATCAGAAGAAGCAGGCTGTAATATATTTACATCTGGATTGATGGATAATGATGTGGATCATAAAACAGAAAACAGATGTCAGTAAAAGGTGGTGTAAGAGTTGCAGATGAGAAAAGAGTTTTCTGAAAAACTGCAATTATGAGACGAGGTTTGAAAAGGAGGAATATATAAATATGATTTATCTCTCATCGGTAGAAGTAAAAGTGAATTTCAGTGGCAAATGGACTCAATAGGATTTTGTGAGCCATTTGGCGGAAGATGTAAGTGATAATGTGAGATGAATCTGAAATGAAGTTGTGGGGGAGAGAGGTGTGGACAGAAGTGCAATGAGAAAGTTGGGCTGAAATGAGCTGCTTTGACAGAAGAGAGAAATATCAAGTGGTGAAATGAGATGACTAATTATGTGTGGGAGGTCAGTCTGCCCTGTGCTGGAAAGCCAAAAACACCCCTGCAAAAAAAAAAAAGCCATTAAATCTCTGAAAACTGAAGCGAGATGAGCTGATCTCTCTCTGCTTCACTCTCATGTGCTTAGTCATGCTTCAGTGATATCTCTCTGTGTATCCGCTTTCCTCTCCACCTTTCTCCTCTTACCAACCCAAAGACAGGAAAATAGGAAAGGTACCAATGTGATGAGTCATACATGTTGCTAATAACAATGCCTCTAATGAGCTTTGTCTTTTTTTTTTGCCTTTTTTTTTTATACATTATAGAGATTTTTGTGGGCTCAAGTTATCTTTGCAATTGGTTATGCTACGCTCTTCTCTCAGCCTTCATTATTGGTAATCAGGTAAGTAGATTATAGCATTTTCGTGGTGACAATTACATGTGATCTGTCAGTGGAACCTTTTATTCAAGAGCCTTGTTTCTTAAAAATGGCTCAGCCATGCTCACTTTCACACAAGTTCTGTAAAAATCACATTCACTGATGAGAGCTACTTAGCTATCTCTACTTAATGGATGTTTTGAACAATGACATTAACAAAAATCAAGCCATTGTTCTAAAACATCCACTATGCAGAGAGAGCTAAGTAGCTCTCATTCATCAGGTAAATCTTTGTGTTGCGTGTAAGTCAGATTATGAAAAGGATAAGGACGTAAATGCTCTTCAACGCTCCGAAGGAAACAGACCTGATTAACAGTTGTCTTACATTCACCTTTCAGTGCTATAGAAAGCATATGCTTAAAGCACATCCCTGCCTCTCCATATTGTCACATGTTGCTGGTTTCATTAAATGTATTTCTTACCTGCATCTTAAATTCTTAAAGGAATAGTCTAGCACTTTCAAACTGCATCGGTAATATGTGCGCAAATTACCTTGGACAATCATTCAGGCATTTTTCTGTACTGGAAAAAAGAACAAAACACTCTTCTACTTAAATTACTTGCATTGGAAACAAGAAAGCTAGTTGCTGCAGCAGACATGCAATACGTTCATTGATTTTTTTTCTCATGGAAAGCTTTCAGCATTCCTCACTCAAACATACTTGTAAACTCCTAGTTTACAAAATTGCTGAGTGCTGGCCCAATGGCATATGGATACCCCAAAGAATTTTGACGGTATTGTCCCAGTGTTGGAAGTTGGATAAAACTACATAAGAACAGCTTTGTTAAGTCATTTTTTATTGTTGGAATGTAACACTTAGTAGTATTTTAAGTTTGTATTATATAGTCATAGTGGTTCTTGGATAGAACTTAACAACTGCCATGAGATTTCCAGTAATTAATATTCACAAGAGTTAGATTAAATATTGCTAAATTATACAGCAGGTGAATAATTCATCTAATAATGTATGCAGATTATTATTTTTCGGTACTAATGGCAAAAGCTCAACATTACCCTAACCTTCTGATGTTTACTACTTTATAACTGGTTTCCCATCCTGCCCTCATTATCACTGGAATTCCTTTTCACTATCACTTTTACTCCTGATGTGTCCTGATGCCGCTCATCCTCACTACCCTCAACATGCAGTAACTTCTCACTCTTCTTACTCCTTAACTTCTAACTTCAGAACAACATTAAGTGTCATTAATACTTAACAAGATTTTATAGATCCATCAATGCCTAAACTAGGTCTAAAATGAAATAACAATCCCAATAATTAGCATGCTAATGCATGACATTTAATACACTAATTCCAAATGTGCTGTTTACTGGACTGGATATTATAATGAATATAAAAGAATAAATGTCAACAGGAACAGTCTATAATATGTACAGTGACAAATCATATATAAATGCAGCGTCATTTAGAAAAACTTCCAAATGCAACTTTTGTTATTTGCCATTTTTGCCCATATTTTTTTAAAAGTAATTCAAAAATCAGTATAAAGCCAGGGTTGTCTAGAAATGTGCAGATATTGGTCTGTTGCTATAGTATGCTAATCATTTGGAAGGAGTAGATATGTTATGGGGGTGGTTGGGGGATATAAATAGATTTGTCCCTTAATAAAAAAAACACAGTGTGGGCTGATAGACATACAGCATTACACTTTTACCTCTGGCTATGAATACCTGCAGTGACTGAAACCTCTCGCTCATTCTGACTTTCTCACACACACACACACACACACACACACACACACAAATGCAAATTGAGTTGCTAATTGGACTATTGTGTTGAAGCAATACCAAGTAAGCCTCATCTTCATTTCCTCAAATCACTTTATTTTTTTATTCACAGCAATCAGATTCAACAAAATCCATAACACACATAAGTGAATGTAATATATAAATGTAAGGTTTATCTGATTCTTGTCCAACAGTTGATTTGTAGATCAGATTTGCCCGGTTCACACAGATATGATTTCTGCCCCCTAGCGACCATGGCTGTAGACTGTTACCAGAAATGCTGTTGCTACAGTAACAATCTAAAGCCACGGTCACCATGGAGACAACAAGGGGAAGAAATGGAATTCGCATCAGAAACTGCCGATACACTGATCTGATTGGCTGGTTGGTTAAGACGCCTCCTACATGTGTAGATCACAGGAAAGATATTATGGATTCTTCTTACTGATGTCCTCCATTCAGTCAGTAGAGGGTTGCCAGGCATCAGTAGCCATGACTGTAGACTGTTACTGTACTTTCAGGCACTTTTAGCAGTAAGCAGTCTAGAGCCAAGGTATTGATGCACTGACCATGGAAGCCATTGCAGTTAGGAAAGTGTGCTGTCTGTAAGAAAACTGCATTATTCAACACGATGCTGAATATTTTATGTTACAGTCCAATAAAATATTGTCACAGTAATCGTAGCATAAATGTGTGATTTGGGTGAAGTTTATTGTTGACTGATTCACTGCTGGGATGCTGAAAATGGAGGTATTGTGCTACGCACACTGAATTGAGAAACATCCTCTGATGAAGCTGGTGTTTGTGCTAAGAGCAGAAAAGACTATGATGATGAATCTTCTATGATGAATTTGCATCAGTTGAAACCATTAATTTTATGGCTACCACCTGCTGCTGCAGCAGGTACATGCTTAGAGTAATAGGTTACATCGGGAACTGTAAAGTGTTCATTGATTTGTATAAGAAGCTTTAAAGGTTCTATGCAAAACCCTGCAACAGAATTTTTTTTCCTTTCAGAGAGGGTTAAAGCAGAACTTCTTTTGGAAGCTAAGGAAATTATGAAAAAGTGTATAAGTATATAATTATAAATGTATTATTGTATTATTAATGTATAAAGTGTAAAAGTGCTTTCAGTGGAAAGGTTAGTAAATAATGATATCACCATTTCTACTAAAAAGTTGGGAATTAGTTGAGGTAATGTTTTGGTGTGCTTGTATGAATATAATAGCTGTGCAATCGTTCTAAATTATATGTAGTTGCCACTTTGTTGACTTCATGCTGGCTGTGGTTTATATAGGCTGTACGCTGTCCATGGTGCTAACTGAAGACCTCCTTTAGTGGTCATTGTAAGCCGTTATGGACTGCAAGTGATTGAATATGACGACATCTGGATCCTTTTCAAGTCTTAGGTAGTTAGTTTTCAGCACCATGGACAGTGAACGCCAGCCATTAATGCTCAGTATGGCGCGTGCACGTCTTTGAACCCTGCCAGGACTCACATGGTTGGGCTCGTGCTTCTGTAATTCCGACACTGAAACTGGGAATTCACTCCTGTTCCCAAGGTATTTACGACTAGTTAGTGCCCTCACGAGACGAGTATAAGCGACGCTGAAGCGGAGGGGTGTCAAAATTGGACACCCCTGCTGTAGGGTAATCCCCCTTGGTGATGTCAGCAAGGAAACGACAATGGGGAAGCCGGTTTCAGCCCGCGCCAGCAGTATCCTGCTGCACACGCAGAGATTAGAGAGAGCTGCTTGGTTCTAGGAAAGCACGGAGTGTGTGTGTGGGAGGAGGGGGGAGTTTTGATTGGTTCTGCTGGTAGATCACCCGCCTCATCCCACCTCCATCCTTCCTCACGCTCTGCAGCGGTCGCAATGCGGTGGGCGGACGCACGCAGCCCTGTGTCTTTAAGGGCAGTTTGGAAGTCGTCGGCATGTGCGCAGGAATGACGCAGGACTGACTTCATCCGCAGTACGTCACGACATTGAAATTTCGGGGGAAAAAAAACCCGAGATAATGAGAGACACGGATTATTTGAGATTTTGCCTATGTGGATATCAAGTGAACTGGTACGCGGGACGATTTCCGGTCTTACGGCATATCACTAAAATAGACACTGGACCAAAATAGGCATTGACGTTGAGCCTGAGAATAGAAGAGCTGGAGCAAAGCAGTGAAGCTTTACACCTTCATCCATAACATCCATCCAGCACAGTGCATAGTGCCCAGCGCTTATCTTTAATGCTTAATATAGTAACAGCACCTCCAACAAGCATATACTTATATCTCCTACTTAAGACTTTTAATTCATGATCACAAATTTCTTGTTTTTGATATGGCTTATTATCTGTCTCACATAAACACTATTGCTCTGTTTATGCTGTGTAATGTTTTATTTTAGCACGACAAAAGATAGATAGATAGCCTGTGTGTTAGATATTTGCTAGAATAGTGTAGTTCTGCTGGTAATACAGCAGTGGGTAGATGTCTGTCTCTCCTGATCTCTGATCTGTCAAAGCCCATGTGCGCAAAAGTGAGTCACACTGCAGCAACTTCCAGCCACCGCAATTTAGAAAGCAGAACTCGCTTTTTTTAAAAGAAACTTGTATTGCGTGAAAACACCTAAAGCATATATTTTATCACGTGCATGTGCATATGCATATATATATATATATATATATATATAATATATTGTGTGTCTGTGTGTATGTATGTGTGTGTGTATATATATACACACATATATATATATATATATATATATGTATATGTATATGTATATGTATATGTATGTATGTTCTGTATTTGTAGCTGTTGTGTTTCAGTCTTAATGATCATGATAAGAAGGTTACCTACCTTTGGTGAACGTGACCCGACCTTTCAGCTCCAAAGTGACCGCGTTTGGTATCTAGGCTATGAACTTTAGTCAGTCTACATTTTTCCTAAAGACGATAAACCGCAGGTCGCGGTTCATGTAGAAGCGCCGCAGAAAGTCACGCGCTGATTGTATCCACTCGTCCCCGTGGCTCGGTAGAAGCTCGTGATTTGAGCGGGTTCTCCCATCGCTCGCGTTTTATAGACACACCATAGTACTAGTGATGGGGACGGGAGGGAGGGGAGGGAGGCGAGGGGAGGCGGGAGAGGGGGGGTCTCATTCATTGAAAAACAGGAGCGACACCGGAGTTCTACGTGTGCTCTTACGTCACTGTGGAATTTTAGTCCACAGGAGGACGCCAAGGGTTTCGCGTGGATGGAGAGAGGGTCAGACAGACGCGTGAAACCCTGTCACGGCTACAACGCCATGGTGTGAGGCACCACCGACACGTGAGTGCTTTGGATGGATGGGTACTCGAGTGTCCTTGGTGCTGCTAGTCGAGTTTTTGGCGCGAAAGCCAGCTCATATAGCAGAGCATGTGCTGGTCCTGAGGTGTGTGTGTGTGTGTGTGAGAGAGAGAGAATAGCATCTTTATATCAGTGTGTAGATTTATATGGCCATCTTTCAGTTACAGAGAAATTGTTGCAATAATCTATGAAATTCTATAACTGACATGTGACTCTGGGGCTACAAAGCTGGCACATTTTCATCCATTTGTAACTAAGAATTTGCTGCAGAGAGAGAGAGAGAGAGAGAGAGAGAGAGAGAGAGAGAGATGAGCTGTAATGTCCACAGTAGCTGGGCAGTTTCACTCGTTATGAATCACTACCTTCTCCAGCTCATTGGCTTCCAGCTTGCGTTGCCAGCATCTCTTTTACTTTCTCACATTCTCCCTCCTCTCCTGTCACTTCCGCCCACTCCCTCTCAGTCCCACTGCCACCCGCGCCACCCCCCCCCCCCCCCCCCCCCCCCCCCCCCCCCCCCCCCCCCCCCCCCCCCCCCCCCCCCCCCCCCCCCCCCCCCCCCCCCCCCCCCCCCCCCCCCCCCCCCCCCCCCCCCCCCCCCCCCCCCCCCACACACACACACACACACATCTCTCCTGACACTAGGTTGGACATGTTCCCATTTGTCTCACCGTGGTTCAAGCTCCCCTCCTCCTTGATGAATCACCTGTACTTCAAGCAGTGACCACAATGTGCTCTGATTAGAACATGGCCGCTGTCAATGCTCAGATATGTTTATGACCCCACTTGGACTTTACGAACAAGAGCAATTTCATATGAATGAAGTCAGAAGAAAACCTACACTAGTTTTTAGTTTCGTGTATGAGTTGGCAATTGGGATTTTTTTTTTACAAAACTACCAAAATCTTTGACGCAATATCCGGCTCAAGTATATTAACTGTATTTCAGGAACAGGACTAGCCTTTTGCACATCATGCGTTGAAAGTTTATTTATAATAAACACCCACATTTCATCATATGAATATTAAACTTTACAGAATTATAATTAAGTATTAAAATACGATTGGGCATGCTATTATAGGGGAAATAATCAGTGATGAGTGATGAATGCTGGCGTTACCATGCTGAAGTTCATTGTTTTCCACTAACAAGATGTTATGTTGAATATTTTACAATTGTGAAGTTAAAAAAAAACACAGCTTGTCATATTATCAAGAAACTGGATAGTGTGAAATTCTCTGTCCCTTGGTGGCAACTTACTGACTGTTTGAAACTGGAGACTCCTTAAATAAAAGTCTCCTTAGAGAAAGTCTCACCATATCAAACATTTTTCTATGTTAAATAACAGCACTTTTTTAATCAATTTCTTATTAACATTAGATTATGTGCCCACCGCACAAGTCCTTGTGAATCAGTAGAAACAATAGCATATTTGAACAAGAGTGTTAATATATAAACCTGTGATTTGAAAATTATGCAAATAAGAAAATTAATGAACACCTTCTGACTAATCAGATTGATTTTACATTTATTATTTGATGTACGCTTTTATCCAAAGCAGTGTAGAATTGATCTCAGTAGTTAAGGTCCTTACTTCAGGGCCCAGCATTGGCTTTCTGGCAGTCTTAAGATTTTAACTCCTACAAATAGCAGCTCATAATCTTAACCACTGAGCCACTGCTGCTACATTTGGGCAGGAAGGAGACAAATCTGAACACACTATTCCTTTACTTGTGATACGCATATGGCCCTAAGTACACTGATTTATGGCTTTCCTCTGAGTATTTCTGAAGTTTTATGATGGTTTTTATTGTGTGTTGGTTTGAAGTTGAACAATGAAGTGTGCAGTGAGAGCAGTCCTCATCTCCGTGGTCTCAGCAGGCCAGGAGTGGAGTTACACACTGGTATGTTATCACAGGATTGAAAAACCCAATCTCTCTGTTTCTTTCTTACTCATGCTAGTACTGTCTTACTCTTAAGCCTTCCTTCTCACACAAAGCAAGTTGTCTTGTTTTCTTTTCATACTTGGATTCAAAATTAATGTCTTATTTTTTTTACTCTTTAGCCTAATACTTGATATTCTCATTTCTCTTGGACATGAGTTGTAGGACAGTTATAGGAGGGAGGGCATCACATGGCAGGATTCAGTGATAGTACAGTATGTTCCATTTGAAGGGGATTAGCAATTGTGAAAGAAGACTAGTGTTCCTTATTGCTCTCTTTACAAACTGCATATTTCTGGTGCTTTGGCAGTTTTGATGTTTTAAATCTTTGTAGTCGCGCCCCAGTAATATGTCCTACAATATGTACTACAACAACTATATTGAAAAGTACCCATATTTAGAAACGGCATGGTGGTGTAGTGGGTAGCGTTGCTGTCTCACAGCTCCAGCGTCTCTAGTTCAATCCTAAGCTTGCATTAATGTCTGTGTGGTGATTCTGTGCATGTGCTCCCTGTGTTCGGGTGGGTTTCCTCCAGGTTCTCTGGTTTCCTCTCACTGTCCAAAAAAATATACAGGTAGGTGTATTGGCTACTATAAATCGCCCCTAGGTGTGAATGTGTGTGCATGTTTCTCAGTTTTTTGGAATAGACTCCTGATCCAACAAGACCTTGACCAAGATCAAGTTGACTCAGTGAAAACCATATTTATATAAAACATACACTGCCCTCCAAAAGTTTGGAAACGCCTGAACAAAATAGGGTTTTTGGGCAATATCAGCATAAATCCTCTTTAGTTAGTGACCATTTTGCATTGATAATAAGGGACAACACAAACTATGAAAACATATTTTATTAAATAAAAAG
>CM040988.1:11522594-11544524 GCA_022985145.1 Pangasius djambal | reverse complement strand
TCATCTTTGGGCAATCCTCCAGGAGGCTTGGAGTAATATATCAAGTCAATGTTTGAATAAACTGACTGCTCGGATGCCTAGTGTTGTCCCTTATTATCAATGCAAAATGGTCACTAACTAAAGAGGATTTATGCTGATATTGCCCAAAAACCCTATTTTGTTCAGGCGTTTCCAAACTTTTGGAGGGCAGTGTACTACATATAGCCTTTAAATTCCTTAACAGTTTAGGGGACAGTTTCGAAATGTAAACTGTATGCTATTGCTTTCTCTATCTGTTTGATTTGAAATCCAACTTAGTCAATATAACTTCAATGTGCGATTGTGTGTAGTTATTATGCTACTGTGAAACACCCAGTGGCTGCCTTTCTGATGATTATCAGTGCTAATCCTGGTTACAAAGATACTGATATGGAGACTATGGAATTAAAATCTTGGTCCAAAACATCAGTAGATCTTACCTGTGCATGAGTTAATAGCTGAAAATTAGCTCTTATATTCTGAGATGACCGTATTTTAAGTGAAATGATCCTGCCCATCTTAATGAATTTGATTTATCAGCAGGGGATGACTATTGTTCGGCTCATTATCAGTTTCATTCACAGACAATACATTTATAAAACATTCTCACAAATTGTTACATGCTTAATGTGTCATGAATTGTGTACACTACTTTTATATCATATTACATCTCTAGCAATGTGGAGTAGCAATATTCCTATTAGCTGGTTTACAAAAAAGGATTACATTTCAAAATGAGTTGGCTTATTCTTTACAAGTCCTAACAAATCTTAATAAGGCAGCACAAACAACATAGTAACTGCTCTGATTCTCAGCTGTTTGAATATATCTCATAAGATCAATCAGTACAGCTTGTACAGTTTGTTTAAAAACACACACACACACACACACACACACATTATCTCTCCTACATCTGGTGTTAAACTTCATTTTTATATATTAAGCCTTATATATTTAAGCTTCTCTTTTCATACTTTTACTGTCTCATATCTTAGCCTTCTTCAAAGGCAACACTCTTCTACACACTGTGACGTCCGTCACTCTGTTACAAAAAATACAGAAACCCAACATGGTGTGAGCTGCACAAGCTAATGAGAGAGCCATTAATAAAATATGTGCACTTTGAAGCAATCGTAGCCAGCCTACTCATCCAGAGGTATCCACTGATTCCCACCATCTCGAGCAGTGCGTAATTCACTTCGTGAATTAAATATGAAATGCTAGTACGTCACTGGAAGCTCAGAACACTACCTCCTCCCTTCTTTTATCCCCCGCACACTCACTCAGTCACCACCCCCAAACTCTGGCCTACTTAAACGGCAGCCCTGTTCTTCACTGAATCTAGAAGTGTTTTTCAACTTTCCTTTGCTCTCTGATGCTCTCATTTACCCAGAGCTTGAGTCTGTTCAGTCCTCCATCATGCAGCAGTGACAGAGAGAGAGAAAGAGATAGAGAGACATAGAAAGAGAAAGACAGAGAGAGAGTGAGAGGAAGGGGGGGGGCTGAGGATTCACCTGCAACTTCCGGCTACTCCTCCCCCATCAGTCCGTCATCAGTATTCTGAGCCACTGCTCTGCTCCACTGTGGTGTTCACGGATAGTAACGCCTCCTCTTCTGGCACAACACGTCAGGATAGTCAGTTCAGTGCAATGTGAAGTACTATTTTTTATGTAAATGTGGCAAGGAAATGACATAAAATGTGCAATGTCTGTTATGAAACCCAGTGAATAACACAGATGTATTACATCACTGCTTGAATAGGTTGAAAACTGTTATCAAGCATAATAATCACAACATATTACACTTATATAGAATAAACTCTATTTTGTCTTTTTTTTTCAAACTATTATGTAATTTTTTTCCAAAAAGATTTTTTTCCTCATTATTTTATCATTTTTACCTCCCAAAGTGAGCCAAGCCCAGGCTGGTGTAGGTGTTCTCGGCTTATGTCATTAGGCAGACAGACCAAAAACTGTGAAGCGAGAAAAGAGATTTTTCTAATGACTCACTGGGTGACAAGTAAACCTTTAGGCTGAGTCACTGATTTAGAAAAAGCGCAAATTGTAACGCGTTATTATAAATGAACTCAGTGCTTTTGTTTTAGCAATGTATACCTCAGTTTAAAATATAACCCTACCAAAATTATTGGAAAAACAGGCCCCACACGTCACAAGCCATGCTCTTGAGTCCAAGGAGGCATTCGCTTGTTGGAGGCTGAGTGAGGGAGAGGGTGAAACAGATGCGAAGCGGAAGCACACGCTACAAGCAAATGCGTCATTCTTTCATCCTAACCTGTTCTCTGGGGGCCAGAAGCAGGCAGAAAGGGTTTCACACCTCTGCCAAAATCTCTTTTATCTCTTCAGCTGATTCAAATCTGCTGTGCCTCAGCAAAGCGCTACACAAACCAAGCCCCGTGAGCTACTGTGCTGCATCCATAAAATATATATCACTAATTATACTTTTTTTTTTTATTATAAGAAGTAGAACTGAATATACTACATCTTTACATGTATGCACATTTATCCATACTATATATTAGAAATATTTTTCTTCCAGGGTTCATGTTTGCTACATCATTTTTGAAATGGCAACAGGTGTCATTCATACATCAATCTATATTTGATTGAAATTATATTACAGATGTATAAATTCTTCTTTAATGACTCTTTAACACGCAATGTTTTCGGAATGTGGTTCCTCTTTTAAAAGATTCTAATAAGATTTTTGTTGCCTTCCCCAGGACAGAAAACGTTATTTCTGTGGCCTTAGATTTGAACTGATGTTCTGGGTGCATTACTAGACCGGTATGAGTCACTAAATCTACTGCGTGGTGAATTGCTACCCATGCGGTCAGTCTGCATTTTCCTCTACAGTCAGTGTTGCAGTGCATTTGTAATTGTACGGCTGATGCCATCCCATTATTTGTCATTTCAGTAGGGAAGAAAAAGTAGTGAGCCATTTCCAGAGAAAGACGGTCCATCATGTACTTATGTCTTTTCGCTTCTTCACATCTCATTGCCTGTGAGTTATTGCTGCATTAGACCTCCTGCATTAGACATCCTTCCGTGTTCACACTTTCATCAGGTACACATTCTCTTTTGATGAGTGTATTGTGAACAACTGCTGTGATTGTGGTATCAGTTATATTTTCTTCTAAATAGCTGAAATATTTAATGTAACTTAGTGATGAAAAGAGAACAATCTAAGATAAGTCCTATTCTAGATCTCGGAAAATTCATAATCTGGTGCATACATTGAATGTGGAAGGCTTGATGGAGTCTTATGTAGTATTTGTGTGGAGTTCCTGAGTGTTTCCCAATAAGCCTTCTTATTTGTTCATTGTTTGAAGTCATCTTCTATTACCCAAGTTCAGTACCAGCACTGAAAAATGAAGTAACAAGAACAACAAAAGTACACAGGAGAGATTTCCATCTTACTCAAGTATCTAGGATGCATCAGTTAATGTCTTACCATTGAGAATCAAATTGTGGTGATTCATAATTTTACATATTTGTTTTTTTTATTGTACGTAATCAGTACATTAAAATGTCATACAAGTCAATACAATGCCAAACATGGAAGTTCTAATTTTAAGTTAGCTTAAACATTTAATGCACAGCCCCTCTCAGTTCTTGTGTCCTGAAATACTAGTAATAATTTGCAATGTTAATTGGATGGTTTAATAGTTTTCATAAAGCAGTGAAAAGGCTACCTAGAGGACAGTACATATATAAGTAAAAACAATAATTTGAATTAACTTGGACAAAAAGTACCATTGCCAGAATGATCTCTTATAAACTGTTGTTTAGTTGGGATGGTCCACCATAATGACCGCAGATCTTGCTAGCTTTCAATTGAAATCGATTTTATTTATGTAGCATTTTTTTCCCCATTTTCTCCTTAATTTGGTGACCTACCTGTACCAGCCAGCTCTCGCCTATCATACGACAGCTATAACCAGGGAGGGTGAAGGCTTGCACATGCTTCCACAGAGACATGTAAAACCAGCTAACCACGTCTTTTCAAACTGTTGCTCATGCTGCGCCACAGGGCAGAGTAACACATTTTGAGGAAAGCGTTATCTGCCCTCTTCCACATACATGACACCTGCAGACACTGGTAATTGTCTATGGTCACTATGATTGACAGGTGAGAGAAAGCTCTCTTGGATGGCTATGGCATCATCAAAATTCGATCTCACGATCTTATGATGATAGGGTGATTGCTTTTCTTTTGAGCTGCTCCTATATAGCACTTTTAACAATAGACATTGTCACAAAACAGCTTTACAGAATCCGGATGTGGATTTAGATCCCTAATGAGCTTTCATTTGTCATTAGCCACAAAATCATTTTGACGTATTCCAGTGATGTAAAAGCGTGGAAGTTGAGCACAAGTCACAGTAAGTAATTTTCCATTTTCGTATATAGAGTGAATGAGTTCACACTTAGAGCTTGCTGCGTGATTTCAAAGGTGTGGGCAGGAAGCATGCAATCATCAAAAAATAAAGATTTGTTTACCGATTTGTTTTTTCATTTAGACGTAATCATTTACAGATACTTTTATCCAGAACAGCTTGTAAATGAAACAGACACCAATGAAGGTTACAAGCTCTGGTCATAAGCAAAGCTGTCACTGTACCTTCTTTTTTTAAAGATGAGTTGAAAATTAAAACAAAAAAAAAAGGCAGTCAATGGTAAAAAGAGAGTGATCACTGCAAAACCAAAAAAAAAGATACCCTGGGCTCATAGAATGTTACTGGCAGCTTAACTTGGAATCCAGTCAGAGTGCTGGAATATTATTCCAAGGTGGAAATAGTGAGCCTGAAGATCTGGAGAAACTCACAGCTCACAACTTCAGTGAATTAACACCTACAGTGTTTGTAGAAATCCAGATGCGTATAAATAAACGAATCTCGCTGTTTATTGAACACTTAGAATTGTGGTGTGGATTTGTATCAGAGGCCTCAGAGGTTCACAGAATGCATGCTGAGGTCCTTTTGTTGTTCCTGACAACACACACACACACAACCAATGCATGCACACTTGTTCTCTTTCTTTCTGCTGTTGCTGTCCACACAGTACATGACTCACAGGAATGACTCATCCCCTTCCCCTCCCCCACTACACACACATATCATTGTATTATCTCTATGGGTAACCTTGGCAAAGCCAGAGAAAAAGAAAGAAGATTTTTGAATTATAAGGAGTTCGTTTGTCCACCACCCTCCATCCCATAATAACATCACACTGTATCTCCTTGCTATGGGATTTACCTGGGAACAGTACCTGAGATAGCTTTTTGCTGCCGAAGTACACGAGAGAACCTAGCAAAAAGCCTTGGTATTTTTTTTTATCCCACATTAATATTTGCTGTGATTGATCCAATCGCATGAGTCATTCCTCTATCGGATCTATGCCATAGAAAAAAGTGATTGACATGATGTACACTTTTCTCCTAGCGTCAATTTCTCTAGCTGCCAAGCAAGAAATCCATATGAGCTGTATTTGGTATAGTATGTTTATAGATATGACATTATTATTGTATTAGTATAATATTAGTATATTAGTATAATATTAGTATTGAATTGGTCTACTCACATTTTTCGATATATTTTAGTTGTGCATGAGCAAGTCTTTTTTCTGACCAAATGTGCACAAATGTTACTGAGGAAATAGTGTTATAAGCTTTCAAAAATGCAAACTAAGAATATATTCAGGCTAGAGTGCACAGCATCCATCAGTGAATAAACAGCTACAGTTTTACACTGCATTTATGTCCAGATGGACTTGACTCTAAAGAAAATTCCATTAGCAACTAGATTGTACAATTCAAACAGTTCTCTCTGGTGGTATTGATTTAAATCGACATGTTGACAAATGCTAATTGGTGATGAGGCCAAATAGGTTTTAACCAGAAACTGGAGCCACAGCCAGTTTCATTACTGCAGAGAGATGTTTCTTTACTCTACACTGTGGGTGAAAAAAGGTCAAATCAAATGGGGTTACACTAAAGATAAAAGAACACTTACCTCTCCAAAAAATGCATTTTCCCCTTGCAGAAAGTTAAATTACGTTCTTGTCTATCTACTAACATTCTCTAACAGTCCATGTGACTCTAACAGACTCAGTGAGGCATAAACTTGATCTGATACTGCTTATTAATCAGCGCTGTAGATGGCTGGCATTATCAGTGTGACCAAAGTCGAAGTGCTTACATGAGCTCCAACTCACTGACACTGACGTGATACAATAAATGTAAGAATACGATATTACTTCATGTTATTTGCATACACACACTGTATGGCATCTGTGACTGGTGGGTTTATCCAATAAGTCTAATTTTGTGCATTTGTTGTGAGTCTGTAGCTGTGTGGGGAATAAGTAAATAGTTTACTTCCTGAAAGAGTGAGCCTCCAAAATAACAGCAAGCAAAAAATGCCCCTTTCAAATGTACCCATGTAACGCATATCAGTGTTTCTTGCACCATCTGATATGTATCATTATATTCCTTTTATGTAAGGAATTATACGTGTTACCACACTGAAGTTCTTTATTGTTCAATAACAGCATGTCCCAGAGTGTTTTATTCTTCTTATATCACAGCAATTTGCCAACGATTGCATTTTAATTAAATTAATTAAAGAATAACGTATGTTTTCTCAGTTTATATTATGGAACATCTGTGAAATAAGTTATAAGTTTTATATATATATATATATATATATATATATAAAAATGTGTGTGTGTGTGTGTGTGTGTGTGTGTGTGTTCCCTCGCCAGCCTCTTTTTTTCTCTTGTGAAGTTAATATGAAATAAAAAGTCACAGTACTGAGAAATCAGAAAGTGTAAATGTCCTCTGTCTTGAGGATTCGTGCATGGTGGTAAACTTACTGAGTGTTACAAAGCTCTGACACACAAGACTCCTTCTGCTTAAAGAAAACCTACCTTATCAACAATTAGGTATATGTTTTTCTTTGGTAAATAACAATACATTTTTAATCCACTTATTATTAGGCTTAGATTATGTGGAGTGTCCACCATACAAGTTATGAATTATCCTATGAATTATCTGTTACTATAGAATAACTATTACAATGATTGCATTAATATAAACCTGTGATTTGCCTTGCAGCCAGAGCTATTGTCTAGGTATACAGCTATAGCTATAAATCTAGGTATACAGCTGAAGATTAAGTGGAAAGCTCAGTGATGATGTAATTAAGTTTACAATTGCATTACAGGGAAATGGTTTAATTTCAAGACTGTAAAATGTATTCCATTGAACAGTTTATTAAAGCAAAATTGCCTGTTTTAAGCAGGGAATACTGAACACTTAAGGTCTGATGAGTTGTAGTTATTTAACCCACACGACTGTAGATAAATTCAGTCCTTAAGACAAAACAGGCATATAGACAGCTGATTTGTCTTTTGCACCTTTAATAACTTTATGGATAGTGAATTTAGTGTACCATTAAATTCATTACGGTACATAATTGGACGTTATGGACCACTGTTGTACTTTTGGTGTGCACTTACTTTCTACAACAACAAAAGAAAAAAAATACCTGTCCAGGTGAATGTTCTGAAGATTGAATTAACTGTTGATAGATGAAACATGAATTTTCTTTATGTAAGGGAAACAAGCAGCAGTAAACACTGGACACAACATCATTAATGTTATGTTAAGAAATACATGAAAATCAAACCAAACACTGTCACTTGACAAAGTTAGGAATTTAGATAATGAACAGTCACCACAAGATGTCAGTATAAGTGCAAGAAAAGGACTGAAATATCAAGCACACACCAGCATGGTACAAGAAGTCTGATAGGTTCCTGTGTGTGCGTCACTGGCCATGTCTCAGTTTCTGGCCATATCTGTCATTTTTCTTCTACTGCACGTCAACACATCATGGACATATTGCTAATGACGTGTTACAATGAACAGAAACCATCAAAAGGACTGTTAAATCCAGATGGATGGAAGAATATTTCAATGAATTCAGTTGTATATATATATATATATATATATATATATATATATATATATATATATATATATATATATAAGATATACTTTATAATAAATGATATACAATGATATATACATGTATACAGTTCTATCCAAATCATTAGCTTCTGTTTGCCATTCTTTTTCACTTTAAGACAGGTTTTCATTAAAATGATATTCTCAGCAATGACTTGAGTGAAAAGAATGTTTCCATGAATTTCAGAATTTCTTAGTATTTGATAAGTCCCCTTTTTGCTTTAATGACGGCGTGCACTCGAGCTGACACAGACGCCACAAGTTTGTGTAAAATCTGATGATCCATGTTAGATCAAATCCATTAGCATGCAATCTGAACACATGCTTCAGTGGAAGGGATAAGACTCACAGAAGACCTGACCTTTTGTACAAGGGAGTTAACATGGTCACAATCAAATCAAATTTGCTTAAATGTAAAGAGTGACCTAGAAATTGTTCAAAACCTTGAATATTGAATTGTCAAGATGTTGCACATTTCCCTTTTTTGGTTTTAGAGTTTTCAAAATTCTAAAAATATCTCAGATTTTCAATGTGGTCTCAAACTTTTTGGACCCTACTCTATATATATATCATTATATATCAGTTATTATAAAGTATATCTCTTTATATCATATTGGGAGTATATTTATATAGATTTATTATGTTGCATTCTTAAAACCACAGCTATTCATTTTATTACTTGAAGGTAGATTTTCTAGGACATGAAGCACAAAATGTTCAACAACAAAAACCTTGGTGAATATTTGCAGACTATGATTTATCCACTCTTACTACATGAGCAATCCTTATGTATCCAGCATTAATGACTGGCCACAGTGTTGCACTTGATTTTGGCTCTAAAATACCAGGATTTCCTGTCAGTATTCCATCCAACCAGCAAACTAACCTCAAGTGTACTTGGCTCATTGGGAGCTAGTAGAAAATGTTGGACAAATAGTGCTTTACAGCACTGCAATTAAAATATCTGTTTTTGAATTATTTGTACACAGTGGTTTAAAACAGTAGTACCTGAAAAATGCCATTCATAATATTCTCAAGAGATCTTTCAGAATCAACATGGATATGTCACGTATCGTTTAGAATATTCCTTTAAAATAATTGACGTTCAAATATTTACCTATTAGATACTGTATATTTGCATATTATATACACTTACATTTATTCATTTGGCAGATGCTTTTATCCAAAGTGATTTATAATTGACCTGAGTAGTTGCTCAAAAGTTGCTCTGGGGTCCAACAGTGGCAGCTTGGTGGTGCTGGGATTTGACCTCACAACCTTCTGACAATAGATCAAAGCCTTAAAGTTCCTATGAAATGGTTTGAGCGCTGTGATTTGATTCCATATATTGACATCCACACCAAATCAAAAAAAAAAAAATACAAGATTTAAATAGGAGAACAGCAAAGAGTTTAATAAGAGCATGAGGAAGATTTCTGTGGACTTTAATGAGGATGATATTCTAGAAGACATGATGCTGTGTGGTTTTGAGGTTATGCCATACATGTTTGTGGGGTCAACTGTCAGTGGGGCCAGTGGTGATGGGCAGCCAGAGAGTCCTCACTGGGAGGCATCCGATGTGTCTGAATGGTAGATAAAATGATTATTGCTTACTCTCCACCTCAACCTTGCACCTGCACACCTTTACTTTTTATTGTTATTGTACGGTATTGTGAATCTGTTGTAATCATTATTCTACATTTCTGTCTCTTAAATTTCTGTCTTGATTGCCCCTTTATTATTTATTTCTGTTGTTATTATTGTACTGCTGTAGACTGCCTAAGCCTCACAAAAAGCATTTCAATGTACATTGTCACTGATACTTGTGTATATGACAAATAAACTTGAAACTTGATGGAGAAGCCCTGACAGTGTATACATTTACATTTATGGCATTTTGGCAGACGCCCAATTATCTCATTTATACAACTGAGCAGTTGAGGGTTAAGGGCCTTGCTCAAGGGCCCAGCAGTGGCAGCTTGGTGGTGCAGGGACTTGAACTCTCAACCTTCCGATCAGGAGTCCAATGTCTTAACCACTGAGCTACCACTTCCCGTACAGATGGGATCACATTTTCCATCAGTCTGAGATAGCAAGACTTTGAACGCTGAACAACCCCAAGTTGGTAAAACATTGAACCATGTTTGCTGCTAATGAGCTGCTACTGTAGACCAAGACCTGCCTCAGTGGGTGGGACATATACATTTTAGAAAGCATTTCATTGGATGACAAGAAGACTGATACAGAATGAGTCATCAAAATTCTTTTTGTCATTGACATTCTATTTGTATACAAATACAAATGAGAATTTTTCTAGAACTTTTTTCTAGAAATACTATTGTACAGGTGTCCATAACACTTTTTTCTAGATAAATTATTGAATTGGTATCCATGACTACAGGTACAAAAAGCTCTGAAACACCAATTTTAATTTCAGTGGCACTTTAACCACTGAGCCACCATTGAAATATTCACCAAAAGCCATGGCACTGATGAGTGTGAGTTATTTCTAATATTCTACATACAGTAAAGCGTGGGTGGACAGACACTGACATTACTCATGTTCATTTCCATCTGCCATCACTTGGACTTTGTTTAGGGACCATTGGTCAAATGCAAGCCATTCCAACTGTGTGTAAACTGTATTGCTGCCATGTTGTCTCCCGGCCATTACAATTTCCTGTGAGCTAGTCCAGTTGGAAAAGCACTGGCAGAGTGAAAAGTACTCTCATAGAGTTTGGTGTGTTGTCATGGATCAGCTACATTCACAATACTGAGCGAGTGTTTTCAACTGAGGCAGGAAAGAGCCTCAGACTGGAAGACTCACCAGATGAGGTTATTAATGTGAGTCATCCGTAGTGCAGGTACTTATTTGTTCTTGAGGCTACAGGACTAGAGATAAGACTTGATTATGATTCATCAAATGTGCCTGCCTCCGGAAGACTCCTAAAATGCCACTTGATTATGAGAATTGATAGAGTTTTGTGATTTTCTTTTTCCAATTATATACCTTTCCTCAAATTCGTGACATTATTTGACATCAGAAGAATCTAAAAGTGCTCCCTATATAGCACTGTGCAAACATCAGAGACCATATGTTTATCTGGATAAGTGTCTATATAACATTGGGGGAAAAATGTGAATAAACATTACTACAATAGCAGTAACAATAATGTCTTTGTGAATTGAGGTATGGCCTGCGTAAAATTTGCACCGCACAAAGTACTTTGAAACTTACACAAATACAGTATCTCGATCTTGGTTTCATCACACCAAAAAAAAAAAAAAAAAAAAAACACATCTCAACTGGGTCACTCTCCTGCTTCCATATGGCTCCTCTAGAGTAATAGTTTCTTCCTAGCCACCCTCCCATACAGTCCTCAATTATGCAGGTGCACCTTCACTCCACACTAAGAAATTGTGCACTATAACTCCTTCAGAGTGACTGTTGGCCTCACTGTGGCTTCCCTCCCCAGTCTCCATCTTGTTTTTGTGCTGAGTATTTGTCTAGGGCTTAGGTGGTGTCATGAAGATTCTACTTCCTCACTATTGATTCAACAGTGCTTACTGGGATGTCCAGCCTCTTAGATATAATTTTATACCCTATTCCTAATTTTGTGAATGAAAGGGAGGGAAGTGGAACAGTAAGATTACAGGGTGAAGAGGTGAAGAAGGTACAGGAGTTTAAGTACTTGGGGTCAACAGTCCAGAGTAATGGAGAGTGTGGGAAAGAGGTAAAGAAGCGAGTGCAGGCAGGTTGGAATGGGTGGAGAAAGGTGTCTGGAGTTCTGTGTGATAGAAAAATATCAGCGAGAATCAAGGGGAAGGTGTACAAGACAGTGGTGAGAGCGGCCATGCTGTATGGTTTAGAGACAGTGGCACTGAGGAAGAGACAGGAGTCAGAGCTAGAGGTAGCAGAGCTGAAGATGTTGAGGTTCTCTTTGGGAGTGACAAGGTTGGACAGGATTAGGAATGAGTACATCAGAGGGACAGCTCATGTTGGACGTTTGGGGGACAAAGTTAGGGAGGCCAGATTAAGATGGTTTGGACATGTTCAGAAGAGGGAGAGTGAGTATATTGGTAGGAGAATGTTGGACATGGAGCTGCCAGGCAGGAGGCGAAGAGGAAGGCCAAAGAGGAGGTATATGGAGGTAATACATGAGGATATGAAGCTAGTGGGTGCAAGTGTTGAGGATGCAGAAGATAGGGATAGGTGGAGAGTGATGATTCGCTGTGGCGACCCCTGAAGGGAAAAGCCGAAAGAAGAAGACCCTATTCCTAATTTATGAAATTTGATTACCTTATCTTTAAGTTCCTTAGAATGCTTCTTATTCTTCATTTTCACTCCTTTCCTTCAGATTGACAGCCTCTTCAATGTTCAGTTCAACTGAGGTGGTTTTTGTTCAGAAAATGGGAGCTGTTTTAATATTTCACAGGTGAAGGCCTTGATTGTGTCCTCATTAAGGCATCATGTGTATTCATCATTTGTTATTCAGACAAATCTGATCAATTCCAGAGGATACTGAATACTTTTGCAATCCACTGTGTGTGTGTGTGTGTGTGTGTGTGTGTGTCACCAGCACCAGCACAACTAATTCAGTTTAGTGATCCACTGATTAGCTGAATCATATGTGCTACTCTGTGCTATTTCAGAACCTTTATGGGACTCATTACATTCATATTATTAAGTAATGCATGTATGTCATTAAGCTTGATAAAGAATAACATATAATGCATGTAAACACAGTCAAACAATAAGGTTGTATAAATGACTGTAAAAAACATCTGAAGACATTTTGAAAATGAGGACATAAATAATTTGATACAGTCATAGTGCAAAAACATAGAGTATTTTGCTGTTCAAAGAAATGAAGTGACACGACCAACCAGTGGGCTACTGTTTTCATAGATTAGCTTGCTAGCAACTTAATGTTAGTTAACCTCTCAAAGTTATTTACTTAGCCACCAACTTGTACATTTGAACTATTTGAGGTGAGAGCAGAAAAAATACTTCGTCATTTCCTACCATTGGTTTGTGCCCTCTTTTCCTCTTGCTTTATTTATTTAAAAAAAAAAAACTTACAGGGACCCTGGCAGTTCAGGCATTGTAAGTAACGGCCTCTACTGCTTATACCTAGAAAAAGCCCTGGTGCTATGAGCACTATGAGGGCCGTATGAGATGGTAACTACAACTCTGAGGGAGTAGAGTTTTGAAAACACTTCAACGGACATAAAGTCATAGTGTTGTATTTTTTAAAAAAATATTATCAGAGAGCAATAGCCTACCAGACTGAATTTTTAACATCTGATGTTCAAACTGTCAAATAAATTTTTAAAAACTGGGCACTTTGAAAGCAGAAAATGCAGTGGAAGACCCAAAAAACTGTCTATGTCTGATGAACAATAGTAAGTCATTTCCTTAAGGGACAGAAAGAAATCTAATGCTTGCTTAGCATCTGGCAGAGTCATCTGGCACACAACTATACACTTCAGCTGCAGCTAAGAAACAATTTTCTGCACAAATGCAAAGCAGGGAACATTGTACTATGTTAAAGATCATAACAGAAAGCCTTATAAGACCAGATTTGAGATTTTTTTGGTTCGTAATGGCATCGGAATGTAAGAAGAGCTGGTGTGAAGTATGATGCTCCATTTCTGCAGGTTTCTGTGTACAATGGTGGCAGTTCTGTCGTGGTTTGTGGTGTATTTTAGCTAACAACGTAACAGACCTAGTGAGAATCAATGACTTGGTGAATCATGAGAAAGTTAAAGAGATATTGTGTGATAAGAAAAATTTATTTTAGCAACATAATGACCCCAAACAAGTAGGACAAAGAAAACCAGACAAAGTCAAAAGTAAATTTAGTAAATAGTAAATCTGTCAGTACATTTTGAGGAATTTACCACAGAAGTATTTCAGCTGTGCATTCTGAAGGAGCTACATAAATCATTTTCTGTTATAAAAGTTATTTCCAGTCCACTAATTTGATTGGACATGCAGTGTTCCAAAAGTGCTGATGTTTAGTTTAACAACATTGGTATACTGTTCACCTTTTGTATCACTCCACTAATCTGAGTTCGCTACATAAAATTACAATTCCAGGAATAGTTCATTACATTGAAACTGTTACTACACTTACTACAGGCTGTCAGTCAACACGCATGGCAGCACGCAATGCTCCATCCAGCTGGCTTCTATGGGAACTATTTTCTTTGACGGAGCAAAAATAAACAAAATATTTGGCCACACTGCGTCTGAAATGTCAGTTACTCTACAGTACTGTGCAAAAGTCTTAGGCACATGCAAAGAAATGCTGTAGAGCAAAGATGCCTTCAAAAATAATGAAACTAAATGTTTCTACATTAAAAAAATTTTTTTATAAAGAGCCGTAAACAGCAATAAATGAAACAAAATCAATATTTGGTGTGATGATCCTTCACTTTAAAAAAAAAAAAGAGTAGTGTCAGGTACAGTGTGTGCAGTTTTATAAGGAAATGAGCTGTAAGTGTTACTGAGCATCTTGCAGAAGTAGCCACAGCTCTTCTGGAGACTTTGATTGTCGCACTCGCTTCTTATTTTTTTTCAGCAAAACCCAGCAGCCCAGTGTCTCTTATGTAATCTGCTGCTTTCTTTACTGACACACAAACATTTTTCTGTAACATTTAATTTTGTGCTGGAAAACTAATGTTTGGAAATCTAAAAGGTTTTTGTACTGAATCAATAATGTAGAAGTCGTAAAATAAAGTCTATAACAAAGTTTGTACTAAAAAAAATAGGGTGCCTAAGAGTCTTGCACAGTACTGTATATTAATTTTTTGTTTCTAGACATGTTAGATCTAGAAAGATAAATGCAATATCACCCTTACGTACCCGCTTCCGAATCACAGCTGGATTAATTAAAGTTTCTAGTTTCTATTTGAGGAATCTAGAACCCTAGACTCAGCCTCAGGAAGAACCCTTGAAGGTTCTATATATAAGATAATTAGTAAATGGGCTCTGTCTTTCATGCAGGTGAAATGTGTAGTGAATTAATATGTATGGAGATCCAGAGTTCTGTGAACCCCTTACACTGGGCTCTGGTCGGTCAACAGCTCCCGGGGTTCCTCAGACAGATGCTGTCAAAGATACACAGAAAGGCATATTTTAGTACTGCTATCATAATTAGCTTGTAAGATCAAGGCATGTGTTAGAATTTCTAACGGCACTTGAGCAACTGTCTGCAACCTAAAACTAACAGTGAAAGAAGTGACAGCAACCTACTGTTAGATTGTTAGATATAATCCTTTGTGTGCGCGTGTGTACGTGTGAGTGTGTGTGTGTGTGTGTGAGCATGTGTGTGTCTGTGTTTGACCTTACAGTGGTTTGGCTTCCTCTGCAGCATGGCCAGAGTCACGTCCCCTAGCAGAGAGATGGTGGGAATGTGGTCACTTTGGTTGAGACCAACTCATAAATGTCAGCATGCTGGCACTGTCCTGCTTCCCCTGCAAACAGGGAACCAGACACTGAGAGGAAAGCCACACAAGTACATGGCTTTATGGGAGTTTCTGAAACATTTTCAGTTACACACACACACACAATGTGGATCATCTGATCTGAAGGTCAGGACCTTTCTAAGCTTCCCTCTGTAATGTGCTCATCTTAACAAGTTTCAGTTCACCCACCATACAGTTTCCCTCTGAGAAGACTTTACCTTTTAACCTTTTGATCTTTTTATCTCAGCAGATATTGTCACAGGAAACGGCAAAGATATAGCACAAGTTTCACACTAAAGGAACTTTTTGTATGTATGTTGCTGTTTTCATATTTGCTAGCTTTGTTTTGAATACATTCTGGCTTTTTTTTTTGTAACTCCAAACAGGACCTTTATTTGACTCCAAAGCTCCAAGGATTCATTCCACACTATTGTAACTAAATACTTTTCCTGAATAAAAAAGAGCGTAAGAGTTTAAGAGTTTAAAGTGTCAGTTGTAGCTTAAATTGTAACCTTTAATGGCGTAGAAGGGATTTTTTTAAGCCAGGAACACTTTTCAGTTACATACATACATACATACATACAGGAAGAAAGACAGAAAGACAGAAAGAAAGAAAGAAAGAAAGAAAGAAAGAAAGAAAGAAAATTGTTACAGAACTCTGACAATCTCAGCACATATTAACTTCATAAATGTATGCCAACTATTAAAATATTAAATATAAAATTTTGACCATACATATATACCGATTAATTATTTATATATCTATAACATTGTGTTAAAAGATTTGAAACATTTCATTTTTTATCATCTAAATAGCACTTTTAATGGATTTAATAAAAGTTGATTATTTTTTGTATTTCATATATTGACCTTTAAATTAGGAGCTTAACTACTTCCTATAAGAAACAAATTACCAACTATATCAATAGTAGTTGACTATTCAGTGATTTTCACTGCCATCATGTTATTAAAAAACAATAATAAAAGTTCAGCCCCCCTGGCTCTATGTCATAGACGAGAACTAGAATGAGTACAGACATTATCTCAGTGGATATAAAAGGTTGGTTATATTTTATAACTTCATGAAGTTCTACTTTAAATTTTGTTCAAAGATGATTTTACCACATAAACTTCACTCTAGGGTACTTTATTCTCCTGTTGTATTATTTGTAATTTTAGAACATTTTTTGGTAAACCTAACATTTCTATCTCTAAACTCACAGACAAGCAAGGTCTTATAATGTTCCGTCTGCTAGCCAATCATCATCCAGGATGAACATAGGATGAATGCAACAAGTGACCTTGGCTAAACAATATCTGCATTCTGTTCATGTTCTGAAAGAAAAGAAAAAATAACTTTTAGCTGTAAATATTCTCCATTTGCTCCATAAGAAAGATAAATTTAAAAAAAAGGCAAATGTACAAATCAGCTACAGAACAGTTCTACTGTAATGAGGGTTTTTTAATGTATAGACATGCTGGCATATTAGAGATTGTTCTGCACAGCAGGTCACATTAGCATTAACTGTTATTAACATTACTGTTTTTTTGTAGAGCTTGACACTCGCTGTGTTCTTTTAGTTGTTAGTGACATAATATTTCTTAGTAGTGGTTTCCAATAACATTTTTTGTTAACCCAACTTCAGAAAGTTTTGTTAAGTGAGCAAATATGTAACTATAAGCGCTAATGTATTTTAATAGTGTTAAATGAATTACAATGAAATGTCAAAGGAAAATATCTTGTTTAGAAACTTCACATTTTAAAAAGTGATATGTCTTGTATTTGAGATCTTAGAGAATACATTCTGAAAACTAAAACCTATTGAAAAGCATACGTATATGATCATAATATGGTCTTGATAAGCTCATAATGTCTTTCTCTGCTAAGTTTATTACCATTTATTAGTTATTTAATGAAAAAAAAAAAAAAACATCGGCATGCTGAGTAATTCTAACTGTGTAAAGGTCCTTACTGAGCAGCTTGACCCTATAAACTCCATTCTGATAAAAAATAAGAGCTGTTTCTTCATAGTTAATAAGTGACAAATGAAACCATCAAGCCCAATAGCTAAAGGAAAGTGTTTCACCTTAGAGCTCTATTACATTTGCATTATTTATTGTTCCTGTTTGTCCTCACTGTCCTGCTGAAACAGGACCTCTGTATGAGGATGTAGTCTGCCATGTGGTTTGCTGCTGCCTGTGTCGAAATGTAGTTGTCCTTTTGGTGGACACATGTGTTTGACTCATTGTTAACAGTCTTTCCATGGAAATTCCTCGGTGATGAGCCATAGCATCAACACAGCGAAAGGTGAACTGCAGCAGCAGTTAAATCTTATCACTAAGCATGTTTTGTAAAGCAGCTTGGGGAAACGTTGAATCCAAATGGCCTGCTTAATGAGAGATGAGTTGATTCCATGGTGTGTATAGTAGGAGGTGTGGTGTGTGGGGGGTCTTTTGTCTCTGGATGATGGGTGCTGATGCATCAGCTGCTGTGGGCTTTACAACCTCATGCCAGTTACCGCGGAGGCATCCCAACCTACACACACACACACCACACACTCACTATCATGCCGTCAAACCATTAGAAGGCCTCTTTCCTGTCATAAATCTCCAGCTTTCTTTTTAGGAATGTAATGAATACATGGGCCAAATAATATACACAATCAGAAGTGCTTGTCCAAATATCTACTTATCTTCCGAAGCACTATCCTATTCCTGTTCTTTTCCACAATTAAGTATTTCAGCTCCCGTGTGTCTTGTTACTGCTTTATATTTTTGGAAAGCACAATATAATCTTTTGTTTTTTAAAATGTATATTTTGTATATATCACTGGTGTGTGTGTGTGTGTGTGTGTGTGCGTGTGTGTGTGTGTGTGTGTGTGTGTGAGTGCATTGCATTAAATTGTGGTTGTAACATTCCTCAGATTTATTAGAAATGTGCCAGTAGAAATTATAGCATTATTTCTCTGTTATACGAAAGTTTATGCTACAACACAATATTGCATAGTGAAATGCAATTATATGGTCTGCAATTTTCCATATACAAAGTATATATTTGCAGTTATATATAGTAAACAACATTTAATATGAGAAATATTAAATAAGGCCCATACATGTAAATATACTTCATTCAAAAAGGTAAAATCTCATTACCACCAAACCATAAAAATAAGTATTTATTATATACAGTAAAATGCACTTGTAACAAAATTACCAAAAAGAAAGAAAAGTTATAACATTATTTATTATTTCATTGATTTCTCTGATTAACAACATATGCGGAGAAACCAGTTATTTCTGTCATAATTTACACTTTCACATTCAAATCAGTGATTTCACATTCTTTAGGCATCATACAAACATACCGCCAATAAAGTCTGCTTCATTTAAAAAAAATGAATATAAAGATAAATATTTAAAAACCTGAGAATGAAAATAGTTTGGTGGTATACAGAGAGCTATTACAGAAAATGTTTTTTTTTGTTGTTTTTTTTTTTGTAACAAGAAATCCATGTTTAGAGAAATTCTATCTTTTAATCAGATTTTGAGCAAAATCTATAAATATTAGAAACATTATTAATAAGTACATTTCATGAAGTCAACAGAGTTTTTAAACATACAGTATATTAATGTGAACTCTGTTATGTCTTGTCTAAAAAGGCTTTAGACCCTAAAGAATTATTTAGTTTGTCAGTCTGTAAAATGGACATTTAGAGTTCTTCAGTAGGTTTTTTTGTTTGTTTGTTTGTTTGGGGGTTTTTTTTTGGTTGGGTAATTTTTTTTTTTTTTTTGATAATTAAGGGTTCTCAGTCTCCTAAAAGGAACCATTTGTGATAGGGAAACACTCTTTTGTATTGTTCTATGTAGGTGTATAGGGTACTAAAACTACCTCTAATGTTTTTTAATGCTTCTGGGGAAAAACGCATATCCCAATTTTTATGAAATTAAAGACAACAATTGAAATGCATGTGCAATATGCCAGTTTAGACGCCGTGATGTGTATTGTATATGTGTGATATGAAACTGGCTGTGGATTTGGAGTAAGGGAAGTAAGCATGTGTGAATGGCTGTTAGGCACGTCTCCTCTCACCACTACTGTTTAAATCACCATGTGACTAACACATCAGATTGTCTCATATGGGGAGAGAGTGACTGTTATTTATCGAGTCGATTTAGAGTTATGAATATGAATTAGATATGATGTATTATTAGAATAGCAATGATTAACTCTACACTCAGGCATCCTCACAAAAACCCTATAAATGAATGACAGAGCAAAGTGAGGCAAAACTAGCAAACAGCAGATGTTATTAAAGAGAAAAATAATGTATCAATTTCATAATACATGGTGGGGTTTTTTTAATCTCTATCTGTATATGGAAAAACTTGCTGTTTTCTGGTGGCATCTCTCTCGTGCCTTAACCCTTTAATGGGCAAGAACCTTAAAACATTACGAAAATACTATTACTATAGTATATATACTACTATTCTAATATTACTATTTCTGATCGCATTAAGTTTCAACTAACATAATTTATCCTTTTTTCTCAAAATATGATATTTATTTTCAATTTCTCCCAGGTTACATTGCCCATTTAGGGTGTATATATATATATAAAACATCTTAAAAACATTGGGCTTCCATCAATCTTTTAGTAAAGTTGTGTGTAAATGTTTGCATAAGCCAAACTAAGCTAAGCATTTCTGCCAGATTTACAAAAGTTTCAGAAACCACTGATTTTCTTCATATTTGCATACAGTACATATACAGTGCATTGCTGAATGCCAATCACTCGTAAATTACCAGGTGCATCCTCAAAACTCAGTAAAAAGCAAAGCTCACAGAGCTGATGTTCTGATGATTTCTCAGCAGTAGTACTGGAAGTTAATATCATCAGGTCTATGCCAATAAAAATATATATTATTTAACAGCATAACAGCACCTGAAATCTGGAGCTGAATTACAGAAAAGGTGAATTCCATCTGAATTACGTGAGGTAAAAAGAAAACAGTTTGACATGATGTACAGTATATGGGCAGATAGGTCACATGGCAGATTGAGATCGGTCACATCCTGGCGGGTCTAATGATGCTTTGCCCAGCATTAAAAAATATGCCATGGCAAAGGGAACCCATTTATATGCTGAGCCTTTACAGCCTGTCTTCCTTTAATGTGGTGGCATTTCTTCTTAATTGAATGACTATTCGTATTTGACTTCATTTATGGATTTATCTCACCTTGCTTAAATTTTTTACATATTTAATAATTCTTTAATTAATGTGATTAATATAAAACGACTGTGTTTTACAAAATATTCATTCAATTTGTGTGTGCAAATGAAATACAAGCTATTTAAACTTGACAGTGTAATCTGTATATAAAAGTGCAGTAATCCATTGAAATTATATGATTTGGAGATGATCAGCCAAGGTTTACATTAGTTAGTTTTCTAATGCCTATTTTTACAAACACTCAGGAGCACAACTAGAATATGAACGTTTTTCTGAATTTGCAGGATTTTCATGAATACCAAATTTTGTGTGTAAATTGGCCTTGTGTTGTGATCACATCACTTTTTCAAACTTCAAACAACACTGATGTTTCTAATTAAATAGCTTACATGTCGTCTTTAGACTAATATAAATTAATTGTACTGATTTTTGTATGGTACAGGTCTCAAAAGCTTCTACATCCCCATTTGTGATCATTCCTTTTTTTAACCCTATTCAGGAAATGTACCCCCAGGGATACAGACACGTTATGTCAGATGATGCAAACTCTGAACATGGAATTCATTTTTTTTTTTAACATAATCATAATTTTTTTTTTTCAAAATATTGTATACTTATTTTAAAAATGAACATTTACTGCCAAATCAGTGGCCTTGCTGCTGTATCCTCCTTTTTTTTTTCCCCTTTTTTTTTTTTTTGGACAGGGATGATGTGTTGATGCTAGGGTGCTGATATCAGGTCACATGACCACCCACTCATCACTCCTCTCAAGACCCTGACAAATATTTGTATCTCCCAGGGTAAATCACCCTTTAAAATAAGAGCGCAAACAAAGTGCGGCATATGGATTATTAATAGAGAATGCATGACAAGTGTGTAAATCTCTCTTAACCATTACATTTGCTTACAGTACAGACTGAAAAATGCTTCCATTCTGACAAAAAATGAGCACATGCTTTAACAAATAATATTACAATGAATTGCAGCATTTATATTATATTCCACCATCACAGTGCTTTAATGCCTTTTTAATCCCCCTAACGTATGTATAAGCTTTTGGTGGTATTCCAGAATTCTGGATATAAACATGATCAAGTTTTTTTTTGCCACCTGTTGGTGTCTCCGAGGTTAGTGCCTACCAAGATTTTTTTTTAAATT